>OZ005654.1:222986494-224190244 GCA_963930645.1 Salticus scenicus | reverse complement strand
AAAAGATTTAAAAAACTATATTATTATTTTATTAATTTTAGTAAAAATATTATGGTTCACAAAAGGTTCTTATTCTTAAAAAAAAAAAAAAAAAAAAAAAAAAAAAATCAGTAAATAGGTGTCGAAAAGTAATAAAAATGGGGTATATTTATCGAAAAGTGAAAGAAAATAAGTCTTTTTCATACTGAGGATGCTTGGATATAATATTAAGTAAATTTTTTGTCGAAAAGAAATAAATGGGGTATATGTATTGAAAAGTGAAAAAAAAAATGTTCTATATATACTCAGGATGCTTGGATAGTATTTTAAGTAAAATTTGTGTGTTTTTAATTCAAGTTTTCCCTTCTTATTTAAAACTAACATTCTATGTAGAATTTTTATGATAAAAAACACATTTAAACTTTTGGTAGGGCTACTTTATCCTATTGACTTTAAACAGCTTTTCAAATTTTATGAAGATTTGTAGGTTAGCATTTAGATAATGCACATTTCAAAAGAGAGGAAAAAAAAAAAAAAACATATTTTGGAACATTAGAAAAATTATTAAGATTGTTAGTAATGAATAAATCCCTGATTTTGTTTCTTGTTTTAGTTTTCGGCTGATATTATTAGCAAATGACGGTGTATGACAAATTGTGTTTTCTTGATGCAGTCATAATTTTTTATGAGACTGGTGGTAAAGAAATTGTGCAACATTTTTATACTATTTGAAGATTTGACACATTTTTCATAATAAGTGAAATTGATTGTAATATCTTTCTGAGCAGCGACTGCGAATGTTTTTATTTGTTTTATTTATTTTATTATTATTATTATTATTTTTTTTTTTTTACATTAATCAAGCCATTTTCTAATATATGTTTTTAATTTGCATGATTAAAAACTTATATATTTTTGTTGCAATCATTTAAATACACTCATATTTCATTAATAGTGGAAAAATATTTCTTTTTTATTTCTTCTTTTTCTCAAATATTTGCTTCTGATAAAGAACTGTGAGACGAGTTCCGTATTCGGAGATTCAGAAAAAAAAAATAATAATAATAATAATAAGCAAGTGTTTTTTGGAATTAAAAAAGTTAATATTAACATTTATCATGTTTATTTTTCAGCTGATACTGAGAGAGCTCTGATATCTTGATTTAAATGATATCTTTTTTTAACATTAAATATCTTTGCCTTTCAATGATTCTCTCTTATGGTTGGCAAAATATTTAAAATACCTAGAACAGGAACGCAGGCTTTTGTATATATATTATTTCATAATGGCAATAAAAATTACCGTGGATTTAGATAACAAAATTGATAAATCAGAACATTTTATATATATATATATATATATATATATATATATATATATATATAAGAAAGAAAGAAAAGCAACGAAATTGCTTTGAAATATAAAATAATAACTCAAAAAGCAGATATTTAATTTTTAAGGGAGAGGAAAAAAAAAAAAAAAAAAAAAAAGATAAAATGAGCAAGCAGATTCTGCAGAAATTTCTAAATTAATTACACGTATTTGTGTTCTAACTAGTTACAATAGCAGTCTCAGCACAAAGATGCCGTGAACCAATACAATATATGCTGAATTAACGTTACAAAAGAAAACTTCCAGGTTAAAAAACTTGCGTTGAAAATCTTCGGTAAAGTCTACATAGAAAAATAAATGTATGTACAGTACCTACCAATTAAGTATTTGGACACTTTCGAATTTAGAAAGTTTGTCAAATATCTAGAAAATTCTTTTGGAATCATCTTGAAACTTTGGTAGCGTAAAGAACACGTTATAACTCATATATTTCAGCAAAAGTTCGATCCTGAAAGGGGACCAGTAAAAAATTAAACAAAAATAAAAAATGTTTTGGATCACACTGTAAAAAGTAATGCTTGAAATGCATTTTGGCTGTAACATGTGATTAAGAAGAATTTTCTCATTATCTATATAAACTTTCAAGAGGTTACACATATATTCATGGAAATATAACTTTTTTTTTTTTTTTTTTTTTTTTTAACTAAAAATTACTGAAGTATTAAGAGGACACCAAAAGAACTTTTCCAGTTATTTGACAAAATGTCTGATTTCGAAAGTGTCCAAATACTTCTTGTTAGGTAGTGTATATACATATGCATTTACATGCATTAAAAATGTTTTGAACCAAAGAATTAACTCCTTTTTACTTATATTTTGAGAAATTTCGAGATTTAAATCTCCAAACTTTAATACTATAGAAAAGATTTATGCATCATTTTATTCCCCCCCCCCTCTCTCTCTCTCTTTCCCAAGAAATTTGTAGCGATAATTAAATCGTAATAATAGAACCTTTTCTGTGTAATTTAAATAGTATGTAGCTTACACAACAGAAAAAAAAAATTTAATGAAATTTATTTGCATGTGGTATATTTACAAAAATTTTTCAGTTCTATTTATTTTATTTTTTATTATTATTATTTTTTTTTTCATAAATAAGAAAAAGTATTTACTACATTAAAACAATGTTTCACTACCTATACTTTTAGTTATTACTGATAATACATATAATTCAAGAAAAACCGAAATATGGATGAATAAATAAAAAATGAGAAATATTTCTTGTAATATGCCCCCCCCCCCATCTAATAGTATAATTTGACTAATTTTTAATTTCCTTTATTTTTTTCCTGCATACTCACCTGATATATTTAATTCACTTTGAATATTTAAATATATTTATTATTTTCAAAATAATGAAAGTACTCCTTTGAATATTTATAAACTGCCTTTTTAGAAAATATTTTCTATTCAAAAACCTTTATTGATGCACATTAAATATTGACTTTTTCTATTTCTGCCTACATTATCTTTTTGAAGAAAAAGATTATTATCTAAAAAGATTTTTTGACATATAGAATGACAAGTACTTTATATTGCCATAGAAAGTTTGCTTTTTGGAAAAGATGTTTTTTAAATAATCTTCACTTTACATCAAAAGTGATAGAAACTGTCAGTTTCAGAATTTTACGAATAAAAAGTTATTACAGAAAATTATAAGTTGTCAGAGGAAAGGAGTTTCTGTTGCTTTTACATAAAACTTTATTTTATCTTATTTATTTATTTTTATCAGCAGAAGAACAGAAGAATATTTAATGAATATTTATAAAATGTTTTTAGAAAATAACAACATAATCCCTTATCGCAAAACGGAGATGTTGTAGGATTTAAAAACATACAGATAGGCTAAATGAATTCCTAATCACTCTTAAGCACTGTTTTGGAAAATCTAAAAAATGCTTAATGCAAAAGAAAATGCAGCCCTTAATGTGTCTGAATATTTTAGTGTGGCATTGTAAATCTGAAGGTTAACCATGTCATATTCTGTACAAAACATTATTTTAGCATAGAAACAATAAATTTCATTTTCTTTATGATTTTTGAAGAAGAATGCTATTTAAGTGTAATTTTTAAAATAGTCTGTCCTAAAACGCAATGTGTTGATATTTTTTCGGATGTCTCTGTACCCAAACCAGTTGTGTACGA
The DNA here is from genome assembly GCA_963930645.1 of Salticus scenicus. Lineage (NCBI taxonomy): Eukaryota > Metazoa > Arthropoda > Arachnida > Araneae > Salticidae > Salticus > Salticus scenicus. The sequence goes on along the minus strand of OZ005654.1, from coordinate 224,186,727 downwards.
CCTATTAGTATAATTTTAAATAGGAAATATTCCATTCTGAATATGAATAACATATAAAATTTTTAAGAAGTTCTGAAAATATTTACAGACATTGGAGATCGACAGATAGACAGAGGGATAGTCAGACGGACAGATACACGAATTTAAATCATATTCACTCTTAAACATCGTTAGAAATTGTTAAAAACGCTTAATGTAAGTGAAAATGCAATTCCAGCAAATTTCCAATAATAGCTGTTAATGTAACTGAATATTTTGTGTGGTTCTGTAAATCCCAATGCTAATCACACTATCTTCTATAGAACACATTCTTTTGTGCTTGCCTATAACATTCAATTTCATTAAAATTTGTGCAAAGTAAAGTTACTAAAATTGGTTTATAGAAATACCTCTCATAGAACGCAATGCTTCTGAATACTTTGGGATGTCCCTGTACACAAACAAATTGTGTTATTTACTTCATTTTTACTTTCCCTTACCCATAAAGTAGAGAAAGTATTGTTTTGGGGTCAAATTTTCGAAAGTGAGTTTTTGTTATATTTACATGTTCTGAGGTCCCTTGAATACGAAAATAATTTTTTTACCGAATGGTCTGTGTGTGTGCCCCGTGTGTCTGAATGTGTGTTATCAGCATATATCAAGAACAAATAGTAGCAGAAATTCCAAACTCGGTATTCTAAATGTATATCATATAGGGATGCAACACTAAGCTTTTCGTTGAGATGAAGCGCATGATTCGTGTACAGGGACACTCAAAAGTATTCAAATGCATTACGTCTATGGGGGAAATTGCAGGTAAGTAGAGTTTAACATCTATAGACTGCACTAAACCAAATGAAATGAATATATATTTTTTATATGCATAAAAACATGTGTCATGTAGAATAGGGTAGGGAAATCATTGAATCTTCGTTTACAGGGCTACACAAAAGACTAGATAAAAGTGCGACAATCGTTGCAAATTGATGGAAGTATATTTCAGGCTGGGCCATGTATGATTACTATACGATTATATTTAGATGCACCACGTGGTCTGTGTATAATCTTCGAAAGGTATACAGGGCTGCAAATATTTAAGCGATAACATTCTTTTTTGTTGTTAGTGGATGTACTTTACTAATAATATTTTACCATTTCCATGAAAGCTGTTCGGGAATTGAAATAAATTCCTCATAGAGATATGGTAAATAATGTATGTTTTAAGCTAAATATTCATCGCTTGTTTTTTGCGTATTTACACGTTTTGAGGCTTCCTGATTACCGTAGTCAAGTTTTTTAATGTTTGATCTTTGTCTGTGTCTTTTAGAGTGACTTAAAAACGAATAATTTTAGGAGACCCAAATGTTGTATTTTGAAGTTAATATAAGTTTGTTGCGGGAAAAGTTTGTTCAAGATTGATAAGTTTCAAGGAATGTTGCGTGTGAAAACTGTCTGTATAATTTTAAATAAACTTTTAATTTTAATTACAGAATTAATTTATATATAAATGTAGGTGCATTAATGAAACGGGAGGTTGAGGGGGCTGTAGTGCCCCTGAGACAGAACTAATTATCATATAAAACTCTTCCGAAACCTAATTTGAATTATTTAACATAAGTTTACCTAACAGTATTCGTTATCTCACCTCTTAATTTCCATCCTGTATTTATAGTATTAAATTTCAGGGTAAGAGAAAGTCGTGTGAGTGACACCCCAGATTATTTATTAAAAAAAAAAAAAGCAAACTTGAATAACATATTTGAATTTCATTAAAATTTGTGTAAAGTATAGGTATTAAAATAAGTTTTATAGAAGTATCTCTCATAGAATACAACACTATGGAATACTTTCGGATGGCCCTGTACGCAAATCAGTATAGGTATTCACTCCGTTTTTCACAGAAAACATCCGATAAACATGTCATTTCATCCACAAAAAAAGAAAAAAAAATCTCGTGTGAAACAACCACACGACTTCCATTACCCACTATTATACGTATTATACGCATTTTTCTTTTTTTTTTTTTTTTTTAGATAAGATGATTCGAAGATATAAAATTGACCTAACGAAATAGAAATCTAAAGTTTTTCCGGTATGAGGAACTTAATACACGAGCAAAGACTTATAAAACAAAATTTACATGGCAAGTTAGAAAATAACAGAAATAATCTGGTGTGTCACTCACACACGACTTTCTCTTACCCTGAAATTTAGTACTACAAATACAGGTTGGAGATTAAGAGGTAATATAACGAGTACTGTTATGTAAACCTATGTTAAACAATTCAAATTAGGCTTCGGAAGAGTTTTATATGATAATTAGTTCTGTAGCCCCCCTCAACCCCCCGTTTCATTAATGCACCTACATTTATATAGATTTTAATTCTCTTATTAAAATTAAAAGTTCACTTAAGATTATACAAACAATATTCACACGCAACATTCCTTGAATCTTATGAATTTTGATCAAACTTTTCCAGCAACAAACTTAAATTAACTTCAAAATACAACATTTGGATCTCCCAAAATTAGTCAGTCTAAGAGACACAGACAAAGATCAAACGTTTTCAAGTCTAACTTATTCTCAATATTACATTAAAAAAAAATGTTAAAAATGAAAAAAAATGATAACATTATTTTAAATTATTGCAGATCGATGGTTCAACCATTCGTTTCTAAAAGGTATTGGCGAGCTCTTTTGAAAGATACCCATCATGAGAATTTACTCCCCTCCAGTTGGGACTTCCCCGCCCCAGGGGACAAGGCGAGGCGCCTATATAAAAAAAAATATTTTTCGCAGTTGACTATCTCTATTACCAAAAAATATATATTCGTTTCATTTGGTTTAGTGCAGTCTATAGATGTTAAACTCTATTTACCTGCAATTTCCCTCATAGACGTAATGTATTTGAATAATTTTGAGTGTCCCTGTAAACGAACCACTTGCTTCATCTCAACGAAAAGCTTAGTGTAGCATCCCTATATGATACACATTTAGTATACCAGGTTTGGAATATCTGCCACTATTTGTTCTTGAGAAATACTGATAACACACACACACACACACACACACACATATGCCATTCGTTAAAAACATGATTTTCGTTTTCAGGGGACCTCAGAACATGTAAATAAAACAAAAATTCGCTTTCGAAAATTTGACCCTAAAACAGTAATTTCTCTACCGTACGGGTAAGAGAAAGTAAAAACGGTTGAGTTATCTTTTAAAACACCAATTTCCGAGATCTAAAATTAACCTACCTAAGCAGGATGACTGTTAATAACTATGAGAAAGGATATCTAAAACTGATTTCTTTAACACTTTTCAAGAAAGTCGTTAGAGCCGTTTTTGATATACAGGCTTTCACCAAAACTTGACAAACTCAATTGTTGACCGGAAAACCACAATTACATATGAAATGATATCTAAAAAAGAGTTATTATGCCGAGTTTGAAAAAAAAATATGAGCTACTGTTTTTAATGGAACGCAGTTGCGAGACCTGAAATCGAGTTGTTTATACATGAAACCTTCCAGTTTTCCTGAACTAATCAACTGCATCATTCGAAAAGTTATCTAACAGTGTGTTTATATAGCAATTTTGAAGAAAATTATTTGAGCCGTTTTTGAGATACAGACTTCTGGTTCTACTTCCGGTTCCGGATGTCCAACTTCAGTTTTTCTAATTTTCACCAAAATTTGGAAAATTCCTCTGTACACCAGACCTGTGTCAATTCTGAAGTTTCGTCGTACTATCTTTATTATTTTCGGAGGTATGACAGTCAGAAGATTTCGCACATACCAATACACACACATTGACCAATTGCTGAAAACCACTCTTTTGGACTCAGTGGATCTTAAAACATGTAAATCAGGTGAAAACTAGATATCGAATTTTTGAACCGAATACAATACTTCCATTACCTACTGTACTAGGGCAATGGAAGTAATACAGCAAGGGTGCAGCATAAGAACTTTGCAAATAAATTGCGTTACTCTTTTCATACTCAGTTGAAAAGACTGTGAAATTCTTACATGTTTTCCGAAATCAATTTTTGCACAAATTTATTGCAATTTAGAATGCAAAAATAATGCGAAGAAACTTGCTGCATTTTTTCCTTTCAATTCGTTGTTCAATTTAGAGAACAAATACTTTGGAAGTTTATTTGCAAAATATTTACATATTTTATTCAGCATCATACAAAACCAGTATTTCGGTATATAAAAAATAAATATTTGTCCTTTGTATACAGGGTGTTTCAAAACTCATGGGCAAAAATTTAAGGGGTAGTAGAAAACATCTAAATAAGCCATTTTCACCATACAATGCATGGGCGAAGAGCAAGCGGTGACCGCTAGAGGGCGCAGTAATGGAAAGTATAAAATGCGTGTTTTCTTACACATCGTCATTTCTACCGTGATTTTCTGCAGGCATGGCGACATACAAAAATCAGGAAAAGGCGAACATGCATTTTATGTATGGTCTGGCGAATGGGAATGCTCTGCAAGCCGCAAGACTGTACAGGCTGCGTTTCCTGAGAAGACACGCGACAGACCGAAAAATGTTCGGGCGATTGCGTCTACAATTTGTCACGTCCGCACACTCCTGTCACGTCCTGTATCATACATGCCGGAGACGAAGGATCCCGCTTCACACAAGCACCGATGCAATCGCTCGAACATTTTTCAGTCTGGCACGTGTCTTCTCGGGATACGCTGCCTGTAAAATCTTACAGATTCCAGAGCATTCTCATTCGCTAGACCATACATAAAATGCTTGTCCGTCTTTTCCTGATTACTGTGTGTCGCCGTGCCTGCTGAAATCCACTGTAGAAATGACGATGTGTAAGAAAACTCGCGCTTTATACTTTCCCTTACAGCTCCCTCTAGCGGTCACCGTTTGCTCTCCGCCCATGCATTGTATGGTGAAAATGGCTTGTTTAGATCTTTTCTACCACCCCTTAAATTTTTGCCTATGAGTCTTGAACCACCCTATTACAAAACAATATCCATATTTTTGGTGGGCCCATATCCGCTTTTTTTCCCCCTGATTCTTCCACCAATGTATTTATGTAACAATTTTTTACTTAACTAATCTTGCAAACTTACTAGAAAAAATTCCGAAAGAAAAATGCTGGGGAAAGAATCATGGGGGGGGGGGGGGGAAATGCCTGTCGCTACCCTGATATTTTAACTTAATAGAAGTTTTGGTTGCATTTTTTAAAAATATTTCTACGCACTCAACATACACAAGCAAGATAGAATATATGAGGCTCTCACTGAAAACATATGTTTATATATATGAAAGGCATTTTATGTACACTTATGATTTCTACAAGCATTGCTGTATAACAGAAAAATGTATATTTTTGAAAATATAATGAGTATTAGATTACCATTTAAAAAAAGTAATAATAATAATAATAACAAAAACAGACTGCTGTATAGTAGAAAAATGTATATTTTATGAAAATATAATGAGTATTAGATTATCATAAAATAATAGTAATAATAATAATAATAACAAAAACAGACTGATATACCTGTTCTGAAAAAACAAGCTTTAAATGAAACGCTTTGAAATTTTTTGATGAACTTCTTCGTTATGATCATACCTCTAAACTAAAGCAAAATTTACGATACAGGTACGTGCGATACAATATTTGTAATAAAGGTATATAAAAGAAATAAAATTACGACACTCTTTGAAAATTTTTGAAACCTTTTTTCGCTGTTTAGAATTCTAAAACTTTTCATTGATTTATTCATCCAATTTTCAGTGTTTCATTAAAAAATTTCCTTTTATCGTTTGTTTATTTGTTTAATATGCTTAACTGCATTTTATATATATTTATATAAATACTATTTTTTTTTTTTTTTTTTCAATTGTTAATGATGCAATTGTCTTCATAATCTAGAAATAAAAACTTACAGAAAGAAAAAAATATATATTCATTTATCTTTTTTTCACTTTTAATTTTTTCTTTCTTTAAGCACATTTTGCATCCAACATTTATGCTAGCAATTCCGAAGTGGTACTTAAAAGATTTTGGGCTTAAAGTATAATAAAAGTACTTTTTAGAAAAGTTTTCAGAGAAATGTTTTAAAAAAGTTTTCTTAATTTAACGCTGGAAACAAAATTGTATCTTAATTTGTAATTCACGGAGAGCTGTTATAAAATTTTTAATACGAATTTTGTTTAAATTATATTTTGTTAGAAATTCAGAAATACACTTAGCTATTATTTTCATTTTATTCAGAGGAATCGGGAGACGAGAAATTGCAACAGGAATGCAATGTATTACTGGTGTTTTAACTTTTTCAATCCACTGAAGATATATTTGACATTTACAGAATAAATTTCAATGAGTTTCAGGTTTACGTTGGTAGTTATTTAATAATGTAACCATATCGTTTATGGTAAATTACTTTTTTATAAAATCTTTAACTGTACAATAATTTAGCTTTAAATCTTACATGTAAGGAAAAGTGGTGTACCTTAGACCTACGCCATTTCTAGCTCTATTTATTTAGATATATTGTTGCGTACTTGGGGGTTCGTGAGTTGTCCGAGAATGAAAGGCCAAACGTACAAAAATTCAGTAATTTATTCACAGAAAGTTCCAGAAAAATACAGGTCTATAAACCAAGTATCAGCTTCAATTCAACCAGTAAACACAGCTTAAACAACAGCTGTCAATAGCAAATCCACAGTACAAACTACGATACTCAAGCGGTGTCGTGCTACTTGCGACCGTGTGATTTCCGAAATAGGGGATTATCGTGTGTTTTCCGAATGGAACACCTGTTAGCTTGCCCTCTGCTTCTTTCCCCTCCCAGAGAGCCCAATTCCCCTCTCCTAATCTACGAAGAGATTAACTGTTTTTGTTAGAAGTTGTCTGGAAGAAAAATAATATATTCGGACTTTGAAAGTCAACCCTTCTCATTTATATTTGGGTATGTCCCCTCTCTGGTCATAGATAAGCTGATAAGATCTTTTAAATTTTGCCTGTGTTAAAACGCTGATAATCGTTATATGCGCTGATAAATGTGTATGTATGCTTTTAATCTGTATTCAAAATACTTCGTGTGTGTGTATATGTATATATATATATTCTAAATATTTAAAAAAATTATTAAAAACTACTTTATTTATCAAATGTGAAAATTTTTAATACTTAATTTGTTTAATAGAACTATTTGAGCTTTTAATTGAAAAACCAATTTTTAAATATTTTTAATTAAAAAGAAAAATTCTATGAATGATTAAAAATAAAATTAAATAAATAAAAATAGTTTTAAAAAATTAACTAAAACGATTAGATAAACAATTTAATTAATAAAAAATTTTATATTTCTAATGAATTGATTGAGATTACTTAATGGTAATGTTTCGTTTTTCAATGGGGGGGGGGAAGAATCTATTTTAAAATAATTTTAATATGAAAAGTTTATATATATATATATTTGTTGTTTAACTTTATTGATTCGTTTGTTTTGCAGGATGTTAATTAATAGATCTGGTTTCTTTACATTAGTGTATTTCATCCACTGATAATTTTTTTTTTTTTTTTTTTTTTTTTATCTTATTGGTCATTGGTGTTTCAGTGATCTTGTATTTGTTGCTTGTCTTCTACTATGCTTAATAGATCATCTTTATTATATATATATATATATATATATATATATACATAGGGGTAGATAGATATAAGGATTATTATAATTAGAAAAATTAGTTAGAAAGGTATTTAATAAAATATTACATTATATATATATATATACACACACATAATTTTTAACAATTAAATTCGGTACATTTTCTTAATATATTAATATATACATTTATATTAATATTTGTGAAATTTTAAAATTCCAAATTTACTTAAGATTTTTAATATAAGCCATGAAAACACAGGAATACTGGAGGTTTTTTTTTTCTTTAAGTAAAATACAATATATGTGGGCAGAAATCAATATAAATTTGAAAATAATTATATTTATAATCTGCATTTATTAATAAATTTTTATCACTTGATTATTATTGATTGTATAAATATTTGTACCTGCTTATAGCTTGGACTGTTGGTGTTTGGTGTTTTGGGAGAAAAGCTGATTGACTACTCTATGGTCTTAGGCCTAAGGAGTAGTGCCCTCTGTGGGGGGTCTTTCTAAACGGTCCTAGCCCGTATTTATGCAGGTTTCTGAGAAAACCATAAAAAAATTTTAATGGCTAGACCGACGAGCACACCCTGTGATCGAGCCCGGCATCTCACGTCTACCAGCTTTGAGCGTAGAAGCACTTGGCCGCTAGTAGGCCCTACAGCTTAGAATAGTAATTTAAAAAAAAATCTGTATGAGTAAATATTAAATTTATTACAAGTTACGCATGTCCAGAGAGCGTTCTTATTTCTCTTGTTTTACGGTAATTATAAGAATTTCAGACACAATTCAAGCTTGTTTAACATTCTGAATTATTGCTTTTCTTAAAAACTTGCTATATCAACAGTCATTAAAAAAAAAAAAAAAAAAAAAAAAAAAAGTTATATTTTTCTATAAAATATTTAAATGCAAAATATTAGGCTATGCTTTATTTTACTGGTTAAATATATAATACTAAAAGCACAATACTAAAAAAAAAAAAAAGAAATACACAATGTTGTATTGCAAATAAAATGATTTATCAATCAAAATGATCTATCAATGATTTATAAATCATGAATTTTTAGAAGCCTAAAGTTTTATTTTTATATTAATCAAAATGTTATAATAATGTTTCTCCAAAAACATTAATATGTTTAACATATACAATATTAAGCATAGTTACAAATAAATTTCGTAGTAATATATAAAAGTATCACCGCATATTTCGAATGAACATAAAACTAATTCATAATAAAATTTTAAAAGCCTAAAGTTTTGTTTTTAACAATAATCAAAATGTTGTAACAATGTGTTTGTCAAAGAACACCAATGTGTTTACTTTTCAAAAAATCTTTATAAACTATATTTTATTAAACTAAATTTTTATATGACAATTAAATTATAAATACAGGTTTTTGACATTTTGGACAAGGAGGTTTTTGACATGACGATTTGAACCATGGTTTAAACCGTCAAAAATTGCCATGCGTCAAAAATCTGCCAACCCTGATAACAAATATGAAACAAGTAAAACAGCATAAAATAATAATAATAATAATAATAATAATAAATTATTAACATTATTATGCAACATCTATAGATTTAAATAACAATTTTAATATAAAGGTTAGAAATATAATTCATGTATAACATAAGTTTAAAATAACATCACAATAATTGTATTGTTTAAAAAGTAAGGTCATTAATTAAGATGTTTAAGGTAATAGTTAAATTATTGAATCAAATTGAAATTCATTTTAACGAATGTCTTTAAAGTACAATATGGCATGTTGTCTAACACAATTTTTAATATCCTTAAAACTTCTGAACTTGCAGATGGTCTAAAATCTCATTTACATTATGATCATTTAATTAACATGTTAATTAATCAAAGATTTCCCATTAAATTTTATTTCTCGCTTGCTTATTTTTTTATAAGCCGCTGTGGCTTCTTCTAGTGATTATTGTTTTATGTCATATTTTGTTTACATTTATTGTATATAAACAACAACAATATACAACTTATAATAAACTTTTCATTTTATTTTGCCTTGTAAAAAGCTTTATTTCTAAATGCAAATATTTATTAATTCAAGTCTTCCTTGATAATGTATGATTATTGTAATGATAAGTCAGTACTTGACGTAAATAAAAATTAACTTGATGTAAAAAAATAAAAATAATGTATAAATAAATAAAAATTAACGTGCAAATACACACATGTATATATATATATATTAAAAAAAAAAAAAAAAAAAAAAACGTTATATATGAGGACCTGTTATACAATATGCATATGCAAATAACACTATTTTCTTCCAAGAGATTATTTATAAAAGCAATAAATACGACACAATTTTTTTTTCTTGTATGTATATAGTCAACTGTAAAGGGATTAAGAAAACATCTGCCTTCCCCCTTTATGAATCAGTGTATGTCAGTCATAGAAAAAAAAAAAATATTTTTTAAACAATAGTCTTATAATTGAAATATCTAATTTCACTATTACGGTGTAAAAAATTTCACATACACACAATATATATATATACACGCATACAATGTATTTTCATACAAATTAAAAGCATCAATATACAGTTATCCACACCAACAGAATCATGTATCTTAACTTAACAGAAATTTAAAAGATCTTCAAAAATTAGAGATTGCCTAAAATCTGTTCGTTCGCTTTCGCTACTAATTTACCTTGAAAGAAAGAAGGAGCATGCTCAAATAAAAATGAGAATGATGGACTTTCACAGTCCCACTTAATCGTTTTTTTTTTACTGACAGCTTTTAACAAAAGTAGCTAATCCCCTAGATCGATTAGGGAATTATGACTGTGCTCTCTGGCACGATACCCCCTTATCTTGAAATGGGGAAGGAATAAGCTGCCAGGTGTAGATTTGTTCGCAAATAGCACGGTGCGGAAATCGCACTCTCGGAAGTAGCACGTAACCACTCAAGCTATGTCACATGGTTCAAAATATTTTTTCTGTCTGTCAAAAATGAGCTAAATATACAAATTAAAAAATTTTTTAAAAACAGGGTCAGGTTTAGTAATTTGGGTATAGTGTTGATTTAAGCTATGTTTTGATAAAGTGTAATACAAAAAGACTGAAAATAAATAGTATTTGAGCCATAAAAATTATTAATAAAAAAGAAGTGTCAGCCGTAACAACTGCTGTAAAGCATGAGCAATTTGTAAGTTTTGATTTTAATGCCTACTTTGTAAGAGCTTATAAACTTTGCTCCTTTTTTATAACTTTAGTAATTTTTCAATTGTTTTGGCTTTCTACTATAAATAAAGGCTTTGTAAACAGATATCAACAACATTTAATAAAATTATATACATATATATATATATATATATATATACACTGTTAAAAAAATGCAGAAAAGATACAGAAATTCTCTGTAATTTCAGAAAAAAAGGCGTAAATTACGGAAAAATTACGTAGACAAAGCGTATTTTACGACTTTTTTTCTGAAATTACAGAGAATTTCTGTATTTTTTCTGCATTTTTTTAACAGTGTATATAGTAGAAAGTTCTCCTTTTCCCCTGACTTCCTTTGCTGCAACTGCGGAATGCAGGACCACGTGATTTGGTTTTTGTTTCCCGCACTCAGAATATTAAAGGAAGTGTGTGTTCATGACGTGAACGGCGCTACTTCCTGATCGGGCTGCTGCTAAAGAGCGCTGAAAGAACGAGGTTCAGTTTTCGACGAGTCTTCGACGTAGCTTGTGTGCTTGACGGACGCCATGCCTATTTTTGATTACTTTGGTTTTGACGAGATGTGAACAATTTGACGTAATATTAAAATAACTTTTGATAAGCAACTTTAAATGCTCATTAGCATCTATGTAAATATTGTAATAGATAATTTAACTTTCATTATTAAAATTTAAATAATTAGTAAATAATAGAATTAGTATTCTTAAAGTTCTTAAACGCCCACAACCCACTGGATACTATATATCAGAAGTGGGATTGAACGTTAATTTTTAGTTAACATAAATTATTTTGATCGCTCGTAAATGTTTGGATCAAGAATGAATCGTGAAATCGAAATCTTAATTTAACTTAAATTTTGGATTGAACGCATTACAAACTTTTATTGGACTGAACTGTTTTTAAAAAAAGAAAAAAAAAAGAAAAAAAAAAAACTGTTCTTATAATACGATCTGAACTTTTAATGGATAAATTGCATAAACTTGGAATTTCTTCGTATGCTTAATGCATATGGGATGAATGATTTTTAAAGTGTGTAGTGACGCTTCATGATCGACAGAAATTTATGAAATCTACTTAAAGTCGAGCAACGAAGTATTCTGTTCTTCTAAGGTACGTACATTTTACCTTGTTATATAATGGTTTCGCTTGGGGATATACCCAAGATTGGCGCTGCACTGAGGACTGAGAGCTATAGTAAAATTAAAATTCTGCATCGCTTTTTATTTAATGATATAGGTGACAGAAAAAAACGATGCAGAATAAGAAAATTCATAGGATTTAACTTTGCCGTAGATGATGAAAATTATATAAAAAAGCAAAAATTCATCGACGAAAATTTTTCGTTGAATGAATTGATTATTATTTGTAATGTATTAAATGTCCCTTTTGATGGGAGCAAAAATGAACTGCGAGATCGATTATTATTACATTTGTGTGACACGGAGTTGTTAAAACAAGAAAGTTCCGAAAATAATTCAGATGAGGAAGATTCTCAAAATGAATCGAGAAGTAGAATCCGAAAGTAGTGGCGATAATGACATTGAAAAAATTGACTCCTCTGTGCAATGCAATATGAGCGATAATAAGTGCTATGGAAATGATTATGATTATGATAATGGTAAAATAAAAAAAAAGTATAAATTGTAATAATGGATCACTTGGTGCAACTGTTTCTTTCAATGATTTTGAAAATTCTATGTCTAAATTTAGCGGCGAACCGCATGAAAATATTATTGAGTTTTTTTCCGAATTTGAAGAATTGTCAGTAATGTTTAATTTGAATGAGTTACAAAAAATAATTTTCTGTAAAAGGTCTTTGAGCGGAAACGCTCTGTTGTTTATAAGATCTGAAAAAGGATTGTTGACTTACAGAAAACTAAAAAATGCACTAATTAACGAATTTAAAATCGAGGTAAATTCCGCCTCTTTACATGAAATGTTGTGTAAAAAGAAAATGAAGGCCAATGAAACAGTTACGGAATATTATTTTAAAATGCGTGAATTGTCAAAAAACAGGCACATTGAAGATGCCGCGTTAATGCATTACGTGATCCAAGGAATTAATGTCAAACCTGAAAATAAAGTTATTCTTTATGGGGCTAAAAATATGCGTGAATTCAAGGAAAAAATTAAATTGTATGAAATATATAAAAGAGACAATGAGAAAAATAAAAATAAAATGTTGGTGAGAAATAAACTCAAAATGACATTCTTTCAATAATTACAAAAACTATCTTTTTTCATATTATTCTAAAAACATTTCATTTGACTCTTTTATTTCTTCATGCATATATACATCTACACTGGGGCGACGCTATGACGCATTTGTTTCTGATTGGCCGTCTGTGTTTATATGTACATGTAATGATGTATTTTTTTTTTTTCTCCTTCTTCGATGTTCAGTTTTCATAATAAAAAATGTGATTAAAAGGAAAACATGTGGGTTCTTTTTTTCATTCCCACAAATTATATATTTTTCCTATTCATAAACCAAGCTAAAGAAGGCTGGTTTAATTCAATTAAAACCATTGATTAATTAACATCAAATTATATATTTTAAACAGCATCAGTCAACTGATAGTTCCTGTAACTCCAATGGATTTATTTTCATTTACAAAATACAACATCTAGGAAAGCTGATATAAAAGAGGATACTCACAACCAAGGTGAGTGCATTTTACTTACCTTATAAACCTTGAACTATTTTTATAAAATATATAAGAAGTAAATTGAAATATTTATCAATAATACTTTTGTCAATATGCAACAGATTATGTCAACTGATGCGCTAAATTATTGAGTTTTTAAATTTATTCTTGACAAAAGTTCTTTCTTTGCATATTTGAAGAAACATTTGCTACATTTAAAATAATATTATTTTGCTACATTTAAAATAATAATAATGATAAAAAATGTAAGCGAAAATAAATAAATATGTTTTTTGTTGTTTCTTGAAAACGAAAGTATAGAAATCTGTATAAACATTAAAAACGAAAGAATTAAAAGAATGTTTAAAATAAACATATGAATGATTAAATATAAAATTGTAGTTATTATAAACTAGAAAGAAAACAAAATTGAAATATTAAAATGAGTATCCTCAAGGACACTATAATTGAAAAACTTAACGCACAAAACTACGATGTTTGGAAATTTAAATTGGAAATGTTCCTCCAAAAGGAAGATTTATATTCCGTGGTTCTTAACGATGCTCCGAATCCCATTACGGACACATGGAATAACAAAAATAGGAAAGCACGCGCCATTATAAACCTCTTAATAGAGGATAATCAAATAATCCATGTCAAAAATCTTGAGACCGCTAAAGAATGCTGGAACGCCTTAAAAGCTGTACATGAGCGTTCAACCCTCAGCAGTAAACTATTTTTGCTTAGAAAGCTTTACTCTACGAAATTAACTGAGGGTGGCGATATGATAGACCACTTAACGAACATTTATCAATTGCGAGATAAGTTAGTATCACTCGGAGAAGAAATAAATGACAGGCACCTTTCAGCCCTAATGCTCTGTTCCTTACCTCCAAGTTATGATGTATTAATCACCGCTTTAGAATCGCGTGATGAAAAGGATCTTGTACCAGAGTTTATACGCTCGAAATTGATTGATGAATTTTCTAAAAGAAATGAAAACAAATCTGAAAATAATTCAGTGTTAAAGGTTAAATTTAAACCGAAACCAGAAAATTCAAAGTTCTGCCGTTATTGTAAAAAAAAATCGCATACAATTGAAGAATGCTGGCATCTTAAAAATAAAAATAAAGAAAAGACTCTGAAACAAACAAAAGCCAGCAATGCCAGATCAACTTTCAAATCTGGTATGTACTCTCAAGACAGACATAACGCGGATAGGGCTCTTATTACTGAGAGTGAAAATAAAAAACCTAACGATAAAATATTCACTCTATTTATCGGTGAGAAATCTAACAATTGGTATGTAGACTCAGGTTGTTCAACGCATGTATGCAATGATAGGAGTAAATTTCATGAATTTAATCATAATAATTCACGCGTAACAATCGCGAATGGACAGGAGATAGAATCCCTGGGTCATGGGTCTGTGAAATTAAACACCATAAATTCCAATAACACACATAATACTATAATACTGAAAAATGTTTTATATGTACCAGAGATAGAGACAAACCTCATATCTGTAAAAGAGGCTACTGAAAATGGTTGTGTAGCAATATTTGAAAACAAATCATGCAAAATAATGCATGAAGGAGAAACATGCATTGAAGGTTACATTAACAACAATTTATACGAATGCAAAGTTAACTATGATACAACACACACTATAAACATGGTAAAAATATGTGAAAATACAAATTGCATTGATAAATGGCACATTAAATTAGGCCATAGAAACATTAGTCATATAAAACAATTAGTAAACAACAACATGGCAGTTGGGATAAAACTAGACAACTGCAAACATGATAATGCATGTGAAACTTGCATATTAACTAAGTTAACGGACAATCCTTATCCCAAAAAGGCTCAGTTTAGGGCAACTAAAGCACTAGAGTTGGTACACACTGACTTGTGTGGACCAATGACAACCCCCACGGTCGGTGGAAAATACTATTTTTTAACCTTCATTGACGATTTTAGTAGATTTACAGTTATATACCTACTGAGAAAAAAGGATGAAGTTTTCACAAAACTGAGGGAATACATCGCGATGACATCAAACAAGTTCGGACGAACTTTGCATGCAATCCGCTCCGACAACGGAGGGGAGTATACCGGGACAGAATTAAACGATTACTTAACAAAATTAGGTATAGACCACCAATTCACTGTTCCCTATTCAGCTTCTCAAAATGGAACTGCTGAACGTAAAAATCGTACTTTAGTTGAAATGGCACGTTGTTTATTAAAGGATGGCAATTTACCAAATTCTTTCTGGGGGGAGGCAATAAATACCGCAGTTTACTTGCAAAATAGACTCCCAACATCTTCGTGTGAATTGACACCTTATGAATTATGGACAGGTCGAAAACCTGACCTATCGATGTTAAAACCATTTGGTTGTCGTGCCTATGCATACGTACAAAAGGTACACAGGGGAAAATTAGATAATACGGCACAGGAAGGTATATTCGTAGGGTACGATAACAGAAGTAAAGGATATAGGATCTGCACAAATGGGAAAAACATAATTATTAGTCGAACCGTAAAATTTGTAGAAAATGAAAAACAAGCGATACTTAAATATGAAACATCACAAAACAATGATGAGAAAAGTGATAATAAAAATCCATCACCAAATTTGCAAATAATAGACTCAGAGATAGATGAAACTAATGATAGTGTTGTGTCAGATAATTCACAAAATACTCCACGTAGATCACAAAGATCTAATAAAGTGGTACCACCAGATAGATTCGCATTCACATTACACAATGAAAGAATAAGTGAACCAAAATGCTGGGATGATATAATAAGTATGGAAAACCCTGTAGAAAAGGAAAATTGGATCAATGCTACATTAGATGAAATAAATTCACTCAAGCAGAATGACACCTGGGATTATTTGAGGTTTCACCAGGGATGAAAATAGTAGGGTGCAAATGGGCATTCAAAGCAAAATATAACAGTCAGGGCCGTGTTGAAAAATACAAAGCTAGGCTGGTTGCGAAGGGCTTTTCACAGAAATATGGAATAGACTACGATGAGACTTTCGCCCCAGTGGCGTCTCACACAACTTTGAGAAGTTTTTTGGCAATGAGTCTTTATAAGAATTTAAGTCTTAGACATATTGATATCAAGACTGCATTTTTACACGGTAAATTGAGTGAAGATGTTTATATGCATCAGCCAGAAGGATACGTGGTATCCGGGGAAGAACATAAGGTGTGTAAATTAAAAAAGGCAATATACGGGCTAAAGCAGGCCGCGAGAGCATGGAATTTAAAATTGAATGAGTCATTACTTAACTTAGGCTTTATTCAAAGTCAATTCGACAAGTGTCTTTATAAACGTAAACAAAACGATGTAACTACTTATGTACTTGTGTATGTCGATGATTTGTTAATAGCGGGGAATGATCAACAAATAAATGAAATTGTAAACAAACTAAAACAAGAATACCCGTTAACAGACTTGGGAGAAGCAAAACAATATCTTGGGATAAATATTAATTGCCCTAATGAAAATACAATGACTCTTGATCAAACACACAAAATACAAGAACTTATAGTCAAATACGGTTTAGAAAATTCAAAACCTACAGACACTCCTATGGACACAGGTTATATAAAATTAAATGACGAAGAAAACCTTTTACCAGAAAATACACAATATAGACAGGCTGTAGGCGCATTGTTATATATTTCAACCGTGTCACGTCCGGATATTAGCGCCGCGGTAAATATTTTGAGTAGAAGAAATGAGCGCCCAAGAGCAAAAGATTGGGAAGCGGTAAAAAGATTAATGAGATATTTAAAAAGTACAATTAATCTTAAATTGACATATAATAATATTGAAGAGCCTGTCTTGAGGGTATATGCAGATTCCGACTGGGCAAACGATCCCAGTGATCGTAAGTCTACAACAGGAAATTTGTTCTGCATAGGAGCAAATACTGTATACTGGACAAGCAAAAAACAAAAATCTCTATCAATGTCATCAGCGGAAGCGGAATATATTTCTGCAGCAAGTGCCGCGCAAGAAGTAAAATGGCTTATAAACCTTTTTGAAGAAATTGATATGCAACAAAATTGTCCTATTACACTCTATGAAGAAAATCTTTCTTGCATCAAATTGGCCGAAAATGATAAGTTTCGACAGAAAACTAAACACATCGAGCTAAGATACCATCTGATTCGAGACCTTGTTGAGCAGGGCACAATAAAGATTGAGTATGTAAGCACGGAAAATATGATCGCCGATGTGCTCACGAAGCCTCTGCCGAGACATTCTTTTCGAAAATTGCGAATTTCCTTGTTGAACTGTGATTAAATGTCATCGAGTTTACGCAGGGGTGTTGGTGAGAAATAAACTCAAAATGACATTCTTTCAATAATTACAAAAACTATCTTTTTTCATATTATTCTAAAAACATTTCATTTGACTCTTTTATTTCTTCATGCATATATACATCTACACTGGGGCGACGCTATGACGCATTTGTTTCTGATTGGCCGTCTGTGTTTCTATGTACATGTAATGATGTATTTTTTTTTTTTCTCCTTCTTCGATGTTCAGTTTTCATAATAAAAAATGTGATTAAAAGGAAAACATGTGGGTTCTTTTTTTCATTCCCACAAATTATATATTTTTCCTATTCATAAACCAAGCTAAAGAAGGCTGGTTTAATTCAATTAAAACCATTGATTAATTAACATCAAATTATATATTTTAAACAGCATCAGTCAACTGATAGTTCCTGTAACTCCAATGGATTTATTTTCATTTACAAAATACAACATCTAGGAAAGCTGATATAAAAGAGGATACTCACAACCAAGGTGAGTGCATTTTACTTACCTTATAAACCTTGAACTATTTTTATAAAATATATAAGAAGTAAATTGAAATATTTATCAATAATACTTTTGTCAATATGCAACATAAAATTGATAGAATTGATAATGCAAAATTTAAACCTATAGCCTATAACGTACATGAAAAATTTAGTCCTAGAAATGAAGTTAATAAAATATGTTACAATTGTGGTGAAAAAAACCACTTATCCAGGGACTGCCCCCATAAGGCCAAAGGCCTGAAATGTTTTTCCTGCAAACAGTACGGGCATAAAAGTTCGGAGTGCCCAGGTTTGAAACCAGAAGTTGAGACATTATGTATTGGTGTAAATCAAAATATTAGTAAAATTATACGAGTAAATAATGTAAATTTCAGCGGTATAATAGACACAGGAAGTGAAGCAACATTGTTGCGTAAAAATTCTTTTGATAAATTAAATATAAATACATTAAATACTATGAGTACTACTTTGAAGGGGATCGGGAAGAGTTCGATCAAACCATTAGGTTCATTCAGTGTTGATCTTAAAGTTGATGATTTTGAAACTAAAACTGATATCTATGTTGTACATGATGATATGATACCGTACGATATAATTATAGGCATGAACGTGTTAATGTTGGGTGAAACAACGATTAATGAGAAAGGCATTTTCATAAAAAATAAATCTGACACACTTGAAGTAAATTTAGTAACAGTACTCCCAGTAAATACATATCAAAGTGAAATTAAATCGAATGTTGTTATTGATGCCCCTATTAACTGTAAGAACAAAAATTTTGAAAATTCCCCAGAAATAAATGAAACTTTGAATAATGCTAACGAATGTGAAAATATAACCCCTCACCCTGTTATGCTGTCAAAAAAATCATTAGAATCTCCCGAAAAAGCCATAAGTGAAAATGACGATAAAGACGAAAATGACGAAAGTGATGACGATAAGATGCTTTTGAAGGACGAAAATAGTGTAAATGATGACAGTGATGAAGTAGAGGAGCCTCGACGACAGAAACAGAGTCATACGAGTATTTTCCAGATATATGATGATAGTGAGGAAGAGGAGGAGCCGCGCCGAAAGGGACGAAGTCAGACGAATGTTTCCCGTGAAGTCGCTAAACCCTGAAAACACTTATTCAAAGAAAGATGAGAAACAAGTCCTACTTGAAAAAATTTTACAGTTAGCCGAAGAGTTGGAAAAGTTAAAAGAAAAAGTTGACGATAATTCCAGACTCCTTAAAAGGAAGAAATCCAGAGAAAAGCCATCGACGATAAATTCCATCGAGTGTAAAAGACTAAATATCCCAAAAGAAAAGACTGCCAGTACAAATTCGAGAAAGTTGTTCATCCCATCACTTCCATTGACGACCACGATTGGTGAAATAGCCATATTATTTCCCAAAGCTGTGCAAATAGAATTAGAAGTTTTCCCTACATATAAGACTGCCATTATAGACTTTTCGACTGAACTTGATGCAACAGAAGCCTTAAAAAAAATTAAGACTGAAAATGATCGATTAGAGGGTCTCGAGTTCGAGTCCCAAAATAATTTTGAACCCCAAAGTAAAGATTTGAATACACACATCAATAAAGAACATTCTAGAGTTAAAAAGAAAAAAAAACAAAATTCAAGTTGAGTGGACGGTCACCAGAGACTGTTGCCATGGGCGACCAAGTTGCCATTAAACAAAAAATGATGTACTTTGATAATTATAAAATAGTGAAAATTAAAAATGAAAATGTTGATAAAAAAAATCAAAAATGGATGCCATGTAGGCTTCTATTGTACACTTACTCATGCTGAAATTCTCAAATGTGGAATAACTTAAAAAAAAAATGTCAAATTTGAAATGTATTGTAAATAAGTATGTTATTATTTTGTGTTGCTTTTTTTTTTTTTTTTTTTTTTTTTTTTTTTTGTATTTTTCAGTGTGACCGCCTGGAGGACCAGCCGGATGCAGGATGGCCGATCCTATAGTAGAAAGTTCTCCTTTTCCCCTGACCTCGCTTGCTGCAACTGCGGAATCCAGGACCACGTGATTTGGTTTTGATTCACTCACTCAGAATATTAAAGGAAGTGTATGTTCATGACGTCAACTGCGCTACTTCCTGACCGGGCTGCTGCTAAAGAGCGCTGAAGGAATGAGGTTCAGATTTCGACGAGTCTTCGACGTAGCTTGCGTGCTTGACGGGCGCCATGCCTATTTTTGATTGCTTTGGTTTTGACGAGATGTGAACAATTTGACGTAATATTAAAATAACTTTTGATAAGCAACTTTAAATGCTCATTAGCATCTATGTAAATATTGTAATGTATAATTTAACTTTCATTATTAAAATTTAAATAATTAGTAAATAATAGAATTAGTATTCTTAAAGTTCTTAAACGCCCACAACCCACTGGATACACACACACACACACACACACACACACACACACACACACACACACACACACACACATATATATATATATATATATGCATAAATTTAATGCTTTCATAAAAGACTTTTGTAAAAAAAAGTTCATGCTTTTAATAAAGGGAATAGTTAATACAGTGTTCGGCTTAATTAAGAAATGACATCAATACACACATAAATTACTTTTAATATGTAGATTAGTTCCAAAATGTTAGCGACGTTTCCTTTATCGTTAAAATTATTTTAAACTTAAACATTAAAGAAAAAAAAAAAGCTTTATTTAGTTATTTATTTACTTATTTCTAAATTGAATGAAATTAATATTTTAACAAAAAATAATTATTAAGTTTAATTTTACATATATACTCATTATAATAATTATGAAGACGAAATACATTGAAAAGTTATATATACCTTGTCCTGCCATATTTCAGTACTATTAAATGTATCTGATATTCATGAATGGCCAGAAAATTTGAAAAAATATATACGAAACCAAAAAATCTACTCTAAATAATGAATAGATGATTTTGTATAATATATTGTAAAAAATATATATGGAAGAAAATACTTGCCTAGAGGTCTGTCTATTGCATTGTATAATAATATGTTTATGATTTTATTTATGGCAGGAATATTTAAAATGAAGATAATTATACTTGAAGTTGAAATTTAGTTTCTACACTGTTAAAAAAAAAAAAAAGAAAAGCATTTTCTGCTAGAAATTCTCTGTAATTTGAGAAAATACGCGTAAATTAAGAAAAAATTACGTTGTCAGAACTTATTTTTGGAATTACAGAAAATTTCTGGCAGCAAATAGGAATATTGACTTTGTTTCCAAATTAAAAAAAAAAAAAAAAAAAAAAAAAAAAAATCAAATTTTAAGATATTTCATAATGTGCATAACATATGAAAGAAAGTTTATAGCCTTCCTTATAAATATTTACAATTCCTTATAAATTTCTACAAAAACGATGCATAGATCGGGCACATTTTTTAAATAATCTGTTTAAAAAAAGAAAAGTATGTTATTGGATATTGAATTTAAGATTTATCGGTCACTAACCAAACATTTTACCACAGAATTACATAATTTACATTTAAAAGCCATATAATAATTAAAACATAAATTTGATTAGGTTGGTAAGAAATTTAGTAAAAAATTAAACAATAATAGAAATAAAGTTAATAAGTGCGCAGAAATTAAACAGATGATTAAAAATAAATAAACAAATAAAAAGAAAAGAAAAAGAAAAAGAAACACATTTTTAAAAGTAAAAGTTTATATATAAATTTTATTTAATTTGTGTACAGTCCCTCGCTTACGAAATGTAATCGAAATTCAACTGCCAAAAAAGCAATTTACAAAAAAAAAAAAAAAAAAAAAAAAATCAATCATAAACAACCCATTATGGTTTAAAAAATGAAAATTTTAAAGATATAAAACAATT
The DNA here is from genome assembly GCA_963930645.1 of Salticus scenicus. NCBI lineage: Eukaryota > Metazoa > Arthropoda > Arachnida > Araneae > Salticidae > Salticus > Salticus scenicus. Next base: position 224,164,495 of record OZ005654.1, on the reverse strand, counting down.
TTTAAAATCAAAAATTTTTTTGACAGGATACGTATATATACATATGATGCGGTCAATTATAAAATTCCTACTATAAGTAGTAGCTGATTATGAATCAAAAACTTTTGTAATTTGAAGTATCAGTCTAATATAAACAATTTAAATGATAGCCATCTAAAGAAACAAACTGGAAAAAAAAAAAAAAAAAAAGGAAGTATAAGAAAAAAAATCGAGTATGTTTATATAAGACTATAATAAAATATATTATGAAAACTTAATAAAATGCCAATGTACTTTTTTTTTTTTTCAAATACAAAACTATTCATCGTTATCTATATATATTCATGAAATATCCCATTTATTTGGCAAAACTTCCAGTCATTTGTTTACTTTTGGCTTTACTCCAAAATGTCTGTAATGCTACAGTTCACTATTGAAACAATATTACGATAACAGAATATACAAACACTCTAGTCTAACTAGATTTTTTTTTTATTATAACTCTAGAAAGATCATAAACATTTTTTTTTGCTGATAGTTTATTCTTATTTAGTTTGTAATCCGTGTTAATAAGTAGATTTTATTCTTTTGTTAACATAATTATTTGTATTAAAAGATCTTTCTATTCACTCTTATTAAAGGAATAAAAAATTAAAAAGGTGCAGGAACTCTTATTTCCTTAATTTTATTACAGCTAGTAAATCCCACAATGGCTATGACATTGGGTATTAGCCCGGATAATAATCCCGGTTTGCGCAGACAGATAGCGCCATGCTGGTTTTGTTATTCTTTTGTCAATGCTGTGAATTTTTTTCTGCGAATGATTTCAAAATGGTTGAATGTATCACACACAATAATTCAAACAGTGATGCCAGATTGGGGATTTTGTCCCCACTTTGGGGATTTTTGAGGCTTCTGGGGACAATTTTGGGGAATTCTAAAATTTTTGGGGACACATCTGGGGAGTTCTTCAATTTTCTGTCAATGTTGGCAACGTAATGATTTATCCCTACGACTACAATGACTTTTAATAGCTTTGTTGTTACTTGGGGAGTTTTTTCAAAAATTGCCTTTATTTGGGGAAATATCTGAGATTAAATCTGCTTGATATACATACATATATATTTTAAATTTTGATTTTCCCTTTTTAGTAGAAATCAAGTTGGGGATTTGTTCGAAAAAAAAAAAAAAAAAAAAAACTCTGATATGGAAAATTTTGAAGATCTGTTTAGGGAATTAATTTTCGACCATCACTGAATTAAAATCACATGAGATATCTTGAACTCATTAAGAATCTCGATATTCCACCTCCCCGTAAATTGAGAGAAATTTGGAGAATGCAATGAATGAAAATTTGCTATGCGCAATTCAAACGTAATGCCGTCGACTCATTCTTCTTCTTTTTTTTTTTTTTCTTTTTTAAAAATTATTATTGGTAATGAAAAATAAAACAATAACATTAATCGAAATAATATCATCTGCAACAACAGTAATAAGAAAAGGTCATGGTAGAAGCGACATGAACTAGAACAAACCATGTAGAAAGCTGAAATTGCTTCAGAAAAAGCTGTTGCTGTCAATTGGATGAGATTACAAATATGTTGTGTATTTTGAGCTGCCTCCAAATAACCAAACGATCAACTCAGATAAGAACAGACAACAACTTATGAAGTTAGAAGAAACAATCAAACAGAAATAAAGAAGAATGAGCAAATAACAAAGTACACAGGTCTGCGAAAACGCACTTTTCAATTATTTTTTATTATTTTTTATTTTTTGCACTACTTCGTTGTGTCTCTTCTAATGTGTCTTGATGAGCTAAGTTCAGAAATGCTTCTCTTTTCTTCTTATCATGTAAGGGTTTTTCAAAAAATAATTTTGAAGATCGAAAGAATTCACGCAAAGATTATATAATTTTTTTTTCTTCAAGACGATGTGTTTTTGGGTGTATTTTTGGATGCTGATTAAGGAAAAACTATTCAAAAATTTCCACCACGTACAGTTTTGGTGAAAAGTGGGATTTTCTGAGCTTAAAGCTCTACTTTTGTAACTCCCATCTAAGTTATTTCCCGAAAAATCTAGATGATGAGAATGAAGAACAAGGAGAGCTATTTCACCAAGACATCAAAGCGAGACATGGACGCTCAAAAAAGAGTGATGAAAGAGAAATACAATCTTCCGAGATGAAATTTCTAAGGAGTGTGAAAGGTTGTTCTATAATGGATAAAATAAGAAATGATGACATCAGGAAAGAACTAAAAACTGAGTCAATAATACATACTATAATAAACTATAGAAATAAGTGGAGAGAACATTTAGAACGAGTGTCAAATGACCGTATACCAAGGGCAGCTCTAAAATATAGGCCAAGGGAGAGAAGAGATAGAGGAAGACCCCGTAAAAGGTGGATTGAGGCCGCAACAGGCTTACAGCCTTCAACCGTGTTGGGCATGATGATGATGATCAAAGAAATGTAGAGGAGGTATCAAGGACAAAGGAATGTTAACATGTTAGCATATTATTGCTGTATGCTGCATAGAGAACCCCCCCCCCCTCAAGGTCCCCAAGCAGTGCACAAAAGAAAAAACTCTAAAAAGAGCTTCGATGCAAAGAAACATATTTAAAAAGTAATTGGTAAATAATAGCCTATTTTAATGCGTTTTATGCATAAATGTTTTGAATTTGCTATTGGTTCTGTGGGAATTCTTCCAATCTTCATCCTTACTTTGTGAAAAACCCATACATGTTAGGAAGAAAAGAGAAGCATTTCTGAATTCAGCGCATCAAAATACATTAGAGGCACCCAAAACAGTGAAAAAATAGAAAAATAAAAAGTACGATTTTGGAGACTTGTGTTATTATTATTTTGAAGGAGAAAAGGAAGGATTTCAGTTTAAAACAATAAATACAATAGAATTTACAATCTAGATTGTTAGAAGTAATTATTGAGTATATATATATATATACAGTCGGTCAAAAAAGTGTCCGAACACTAGCAAAAATTCCTATGTAAAAAAAGTACATTTCGTATTGTTTTATTAACTAAATCCTTGTCGAATCCTATTCTTAGTCAGTGTAAGAACATGATTCGATAAGGATTTATTTAACAAAACCTTATGAAGTGTACTTTTTTTACATAGGAATTTTTGCTAGTGTTCGGACACTTCTGTTACCGACTGTATGTGTGTGTGTGTGTGTGTGTGTGTGTGTGTGTGTACTAGTTGATTTAAACTCCATAAAATACCTTTTTATAATTGATGGAATCGGGCCAAGAGAATGCTAAATCAAATTTGAGAATTTCTGAGATTTATCGATTTGACAGTTAGATCCAATACTGGAATCAAAATATATAACATGAAGTTTTTACCAATTTCTTAATAACATTTTGAGATATTCTGAATAACAATATGACATTACTTTAATTATATTACCATTATGAATTTATTATTTCTTCTTGTCACAAGGGAAAAAAAATTAGAAACGTCTAGGATAAAAAACAAAACTTTTTCTGTATTCTGCCATCTAGTGACTTTGCATCGACATAATATGTAGGATACTATAATTTAAAATAATAAGCAACAAATTACAGCGTTGGGCTGAATTCATCTAAAATATGACTTTTATTCCTTCGGTTATCAGACGTACTAATTCAATATGACGTGACATGTTTTAGTTTGGATAAAATGAAGCACACGTAATCACCCCAACATCTTCTGCGGAAAATCACAAAACAGTCGAGCAGAATTGATCGTATGGGGCGAAACAGCGGTCAACAAACAAACATGCGTATTATTCGGAATAGCAATTTAACCATTCATAATTTGCACATCAGACAATCAGGCGTAATTTTTATTATCTTCAATATATATAAGAAGAAATAATTGTTGCTTTCGCCTCAAAGGTAGTAGGGGAGCGTGGGGCTTGTCGTAACAGTTTTTAGAAAATTAAATATATTTTGAAATGTATTTGCGTTTCCCTGTTTACAATTGCTGTTTTCTATAACATTGCTGTTTTCTAAAACCCATATATATATATATATATATATTCATATATATATTCATATTTTCATATTTTCATTAAAAAAAAAAAAAAAAAAAAAAAAAGGACTTTCGTTAATTTTGTTAATTTTTGCACAAAAAACATTTTTTAAATTTATTTGCCTGTTACAATTTGCCCCGATTTGGGGCAAATTGTAACAGTTATGAGGGAAATACTAATAATATATATATAAAAGACAATATTTTAAAATGTGTTTGCTATCAATCATTTATTAATTTAATAAAAAAGAAAAGGCAATAAATAAATAATATTAAATTATACCTTCCCGGTATGGTAATAATGAATTATATCAAATGGATTATAGTAAAATAAAGAGAAAATTAAATATCTAACCAACAAAAAAGTCACTCTTTGTCAGAACAGAAGTAAATACAAAACAAAGACATATTTTCAAGGTTCCCTCTCAAGCATTTAATTTGTGACCACATTTTGCAAATTAAGCATTATACCCGTTTTTCTGCCTCATAGAGGCTGTAGCAGGAGTCGTATAGTTCCCGCTTGTTTTTTTTTTTTTTTTTTTTTTTTCAAGACACTTTTAGGGATAAGAAATTTCCGACTGTTTTGCCACCACTTTTTTTCTTAGAGAAATTTTTACTGTATTTTTAAAGTAATATGTCGTGATTAAACAGGATAGAAATTTTTGTAGTGGTAGCAAAAAGACAAATGTTTTATTTATGAAAGTGCCCTGAAAAAAAAAAAAAAAAAAAAAAAAAAAAAAAAACGTGGAGACAACGATCCCTGACTGTAGGTATCTCGAAAAGCTAAATAAAATCACTCCTTTGATTCAGAATTCATATCTGGAGTTAAAATCATTTTATTTATATTTTTATCCTTTCGTTTTATTACTTATTTACTGCATCCTTTAACCCTTTTCTTTCTTTTATCTTTTTCTTTATGTTTGCGTTACTTTTTAATTATCTCTTCAAAATATTTTTCAAATGTTTTTTTTTTTTTTTTTTTTTTTTTTTTTGGTGGTAGCGTCTAATATTTGTACCTTTCTCGAAAATTTCAGCTGTAGCCAAATCATATATGACCCTCTGAAGCGCTTTTAGACTTCTTTTTATAGTTCCTCACTATGAAACAAGAAAAAATAAATTCATAGAATAAAGCATAGAATGAATAATTTTCTTATTAACATTTAAAATAGAATGTCTAATTATATGAATGTTACATCTTGCCCCAATATTTGGTTTCAACTTGTCCCATCGTATGATGTTGAATATTTTGTTTGTTTATATTAAAAAAAAAAAAAAAAAAAAAAAAAAAAAAGCGATTTATACAAAAAAAAATTAAACATGTATTTTATAGCTAACACATATACAAAATAAATAGCTATATATTTTTTTTTAAATATAAATCAACATGCTTTTAATCAAAATTTACGAAATATGTTTTTTTTTTTTTTTTTTCACTAACTAGCTAAAATGAAGCACGTGTACAGAAACTCTCATTAAGCATTTTTGCGGAACACTGATTGTACTTACATAATAAAGCGCGTTATAAGAATTATGTTTATCGGAATATTTAATCAAAAATGTTACAAAGTATTTTGTAAATTGCGTGTTACTTCCTACCTCTGTTACAACTAGATCCACGCTCCCCCATTACGTGTTTTTTTTTTTTCCCAGCTGAAGAAAAAGGCCACGTTATTTCGAAACCGTTAGAGCTTACAATAATTTCATGATGAGTGAAGAAGTTTTTAAGTTTAAATGTTTATCACACACCACTTCTTTAATTTATGTTTTATTTTGTTTATTTTCTACTTATAAATTTATGATGTCTCATAAAAAAGACATCATTTTACACAATGGTTGAAAAACACAACATGACTGAAAAACAAAATCGAAAATCTACGTTATTATCTGAAGTACAAATGTAATTTATGGATGTAAAATATTTATTACCGCTATAGTTTCAGTTCTATATATAGTTACAAATAAATAAATTCAAACAAATGCGTGTTTTACATTTTATTCTTTTTTAATAAATCCATTTTTACAAAATATTTCTTATGTTCATATTTAAACCTAAATATAAATGACGATCAATTTAAAAGCGTATTAGATTTTTTTTTTTTTTAATATCCAGATCTCTAACGTATGCAGAAGATTTTAAGTGCCAAAATTTATTTAATGAGCCTGTACAGTCGGTAACAAAAGTGTCCGAACACTAGCAAAAATTCCTATATAAAAAAAGTACACTTCATACGGTTTTGTTAAATAAATCCTTGTCGAACCATGTTCTTACACTGACTAAGAATAGGAATCGAAAAGGATTTATTTAACAAAACCGTATGAAGTGTACTTTTTTTACATAGGAATTTTTGCTAGTGTTCGGACACTTTTGTTACCGACTCTATATAATGCACGGATATCTATAATTTAAATTTTTTTTAAAGCGAAAACTCGTTTTTTAAACATGATTTTACGTGAACATCATTGTTAACCCTTTAAGCCTTAAGCCCGTCTTTTTTTCGTCATGCCCAGTGAAAATAAAAGGATAGTGTAACTAAATTTTGAAATACATGTTGCTTTTTTCCAGAAAATTAAATTAATAAATATGTGCCGTGTACAGTACCCAATTCTCTCTCTCTCTCTCTCTCACACACACACACACACACACACACACACACACACACACACACACACATATATATATATATATATATATATATATATACTATTTACAGCATTGATTTTACGAAACATTAAACAGATGTACTGAAAAATGGCTAACGTTGAAAGGTTAACCGTTTAATCGGAGTTCGCGATTTTAAATGTTTAAAAACAACAAAATGTTTAAAGAAGCAGGTGATTTACAAAATATATATAAACGATGTTATGTCAAAAAAATTAATAACGATGTTATGTTAAAAAAAAATCTGGTGTGTAACAACCACATGACTTCCATTCCTCTGTATTGCAGATATTAGAAACTCTTTTTCGAAATAGTGTGTTTAGAAGACATGAAATTGATCAAACCAATCAGATATTAAACAATTTTTAATTATCCATTGCGTAGTACTAGGGCGACGTTAAACCCAACCAATCAACCAAACTAACAATTTTACTATATAGCAAGCAGTAAATATCATGCATCGTAATGGGTGCTCATATAGCAAGTTTAAAGAAAATTCACAGAATATTTTATAAAACGCAGCTGTGAGACCTAAAATTGTCTTACTTTTACAGGATGCCTATCAATTTTCCTAAAGTAATGAAGTAAAACATACGAAAGGACATGTTTAATGGGTATTATAGAGCAACTTTAAACAAAATCGTAAGTATTGTTTACTTCCACCACTTATGTTTTTCTAATTTTCATCAAAAGATGACAAGTTCAATTGAATCCGTATCCTATCTTTAATAGTAAGTTTTGTTGTACTGTCTTTTATTTTCCATCACCGATGCAAGGTAGCCATCCTCTCCGTAAAGGATAAAAATATTGGTAACGTGTTTCCTGACCACCTTTACGGGTAGGTCGCAGACCATCAACAATTGCCCATAGAGTAGCACTAGGGCAACGCAAAACTCACCCAACCTATACCTATCATTTTGCGTTTTCAAGCTATGATAGAGATTTCATATACACATGAATACACATACGCAGTGAAAATTCCCCCCAAAGCATTTTTTTTTTTACTTATAAGAGATAAGACCTTAAACATGTAAATCATGTGAAGACTCAATTTCATAATTTTTGATCGAATCCAAAACTTTATTACTTACAGCAGTCGAGTAATAGAAATAAAAACGAATTTTTACATTTAGAAAATGAAATAAACGATCCTCGTATATTAAATATAGAAATAATTAAATGTTGAAAAGTTAAAAATTTATTCTCATAAATTGCGGGCATTACATTTTCTCATAAATATCTCATAATGCGGGTAATACATAAAACAAATGGATACTCATTTAAATCGTTCATAATCACCCTGTGATATTGCCTCGTAACCATGATGATATCGTATACCACATATTTTAGAAAACATAAATAACTTTAAAACATAATCGGAAATCGGACTTCGTATTGGATTGATTTGTCTAAATATACACTGTGCCATTTTTTGTAAATTTAACCGATCCCTTCCTATGCGAAAAACTTTATACAAAACATACACACATGCTATTTTTTTTATTATTATTATTATTATTATTAGTAAAGCTAATTTTCGACTTATTTATTTCAAAAATGTAAATGCTATTTCATTTTATTTTAAATGACTACATAGAATAATATTATTAACTACTTTAACTTTCAGGTTTATATTACAAACAAAATTTAATACATATACATATATATATATATATATATATAAATCCATGCAACTTCATTTAATTCCATACAATCCAGCAAAATCTCAACATCATTATTTATCTCTAATTCCATAAGAGTAAAGAAACGCCGATATATAAGTTTTATTTACTAAGGGAATTTCCGTTTGATCCTGTTTTAGGTTTTAAGCTTAAAAGATTACGAAACAAAATAGTTTTTGCGCCTTAGAGACATACGCTGGAATAAATACGTTAAAATATATCTAAATTAAATATAATTATGAGCGGGAAATATATTAGAGTAAATATATTAATTTTTCGGTAAAATTTAGATTTCAGAAATTGAGAAACATTAATTTGGAATTTGTAGTATTTAATATATATTTAAAAATTCTTGAAGTAAATGTTGACTTTTAAATATAACTCAGAGTTTCGAACAGTTTTATTTATTTCGGAGCCTTTTTAGATCCGCCTTTATTCCATACCATTATTATTTTTTTCTTTTTTTTTAATGGAGTAGTTTTATTATCGGACTCCTTTTAGTTCAATCGGATAATTGGAACAAACGATATTAAATAAAACCCAAATTTTAATTTTAAAATGATTAAAAAGAAAATATGACAAAGTAAGGAAATAAAATACATATGTTTTTTTTTTCTCTGGAAGTGAAATAAAATATTTTTAATATCATGTGAATAATAATAAAATTTACAGAGAAAAAATAAATAGTTACGATACGAAAGTTTGCATATATATACATAAATATTAAATCAGGAATTCGTGTGTGCGTAATTATTTTCATTGATATATGTGGCATTAGCTTAAAATTTTCATTTAATTAAGTAGTACTTTTCTTTCCTACCATAAAATAAAACGTTTCGTTTTTATTGTGTACCTTATGAGGTTCTTTTATGTTCTCACCTTAATAGACAATTTGCACGTTTTCTGATTTTATTCTTATATAATAGAAAATATAAAGGTAAGAAAATAAATACATACATTTTCTTCATTTGAAATATAATGACTGATTTATAACAATTTTAACATTGCACTATTTACTCTATCGAGAAAACGCAGTATAATATATCGTGACGTCACTCTTTATGACAACAAACGGAAGTAATCGTTGTTTACATTCGATTTCGTGCTTTGCTTTGCTTCGTGAATCAGTGAAATAGGTTTTGTATGTTATAATAATGACGGATATTAAAAAATTTTAGTATAAATATTTTATTGTACCATTTTGCACTAATACAACAGCTAATCCTTCTCAAAGTTATTCTTTAGCGTTCCACATGATTCTATTGAACGAAAACATTGGACAAACATCATGAAAAGAAAACAGTTGAAAATAATGATAATGAAAAATGGTGATAATGATATTAAATGACTATAATATGAAAAAGAAATGCTCAGAAATCAAATAAACAATTGATAATTACGATAGTTAGAACGAATTGCTGCTGACTTATCAGGCTAACAAAGTGTAAACATTGAAGCATCATAAAGTGTGGCGTCAGGCAGCGTTTTGAAGCCACGTGATTTTTGGTTAATTTTAAAGTTATTTTTTAAATTAATGAGAACTTTTTTTGCATTTTTAGTAAACTTTTTAAAATTTATGGGCCTAAAATTACCAGAAAAGTAGGATTTTGTTCAAATCCCCCATGTGTGCAAATTCCTCATTATAAATAGTTATAATTTGGATTTTATTAAGACTGTTTTTTTAGGGGGGGGGGATAAAACAGTTTTTTTTCTCTTGTATGGGACAGCTTTAGTATCGGACCTTTTCGGTAAAACTTGAAATTTGGCACCAAAATAGATTGGACGTTTCTCACCAAGATCTTTAGTTACGCAATTGAGATAGCCATTTTAATTTATCGCAAAAATGGCTGAAAATACTTAAAGCCGCCAAGGGGTCCTATACTAATGCTGCAGTTTTTGTATTTATTTATTTATAACATTTTCTATTTAAGATTTAGGGGAATGTTTCATGCATTTCTCTTTTCACACCTTTGTTCAGTTCTTTCATTCATTTCAAAATTCTGTAAACATTTCTTCAACCTGGGCAACGCTGTGTAAACCTTCTACTTCGTATTTCAAAAGTGAGCACCTAACACTGTTTTGTTATGTAAATTTTTGTCGAATCATGATCTTAGTCTTTATGCTGTTTATAAAAATGTAAGTTGATAATAAAAAATTATAAGATTAAAAAAAAAAACTTTTTATATACCATGTTTTTAAATTTTCTGATGAATCATTAATAAAATACGCGAGGATAAAAAATAATATATAAGCAATATTTAAGCTCGCGGACTCAGTTCAGTGAACTAATAATAATAATAATAATACAGTTGGTTTTAAAGATAAAATATTACTCCTTTTAGAACAACGTATATTAGCATCATACTGTGATGTTTCGAACCACACAAACAGAGTAGACAGAAAGTCTACGATTTTGACACTACTGAACAAAAGATAGACGCCCTGTTTACGCCCCTGACGGGTGTTGCACCTCCCGGAGAAATGTTAGAAGAAGAATTGCAGACGACAGATTTCTCCGCCCTGGCGCCACAAGTTGCCAAATGAGAGATGAACGGGTCACCTCCATCTAGATACTATTGGAGACCTAAAGGACAATTTCACTCCCCTCCAAAAACCGAGTCTTCTTGGGAAGAGAGAGAAGACAGTGAATTTAATTAAAGGGTGTACTAGCTGAGGCTCGGAGCTTTCTTCAATATCAGAGACTTTGCCTTGTAAGGCAGGCGAAATTTATTTGTGCAAAAGTACTTGTTCTGAACTTTACTATTGTATGGACTCCATCACCTACCTTTAATGTTGAACCCAGATTTAATCTAGACGACTATTTAGTTTATTTTAAAAATAAATAATTGTAATCTTTTAAAGTTGTGATAGTCTCAATGTCACGCTACTCGCTACTTATCGGAGACGTCACAGCTAAAATTGGTGGCAGCGGACGATAACAGTAAATAAGGTGAAGTGTTTCCAGTCTCAAGGGACATCTCCTGGGATAAAAGATTTCCGAGAGGACAAGTTGACCGGAGCGAGACTCTGCTAATGCCAAACTCTCCTCCCCCTGCCTTTTCAAAAGAGAGATAAAGATCCAAATGGAGAAAGAATAAGGTAAGCTCTTCAGTATTTATTTTGGGTCATTCTAGAGGCATTCTAAATTGCATAGTTCATTTAATTCATAGAAAATAATTATTTATCTTAAGGTTAAGAGCGGGTTGCAAATAGAGTTTTACTCTAATAAACCATTTATTTTGTTAAAGGTTTGTGTATTATTCGCAGTAATTATTGTGAAGAAATATAGCATTATTCTTAATTGTTTGGGGTTAAGCGAGTGAAATAACACTTATTCATCAGTAATTTTATGGGAAATAGAAATGATATTGAAGTTTGAAAACTAAATTATTGATAATTAATGCAATTTAATATTTATATTTTTTTCTATTTATTCAGAATTTTGCAGCCAAAGAAAATATTTTAAGGAATTAAATTGTTGGAAATAAATGTGTATTAAATTACACCAATTCCTTCTCACTAATTTAAAATTTTGTGCTATTATTTATTGATAATTGTGTTAGACAACTTAAAACAGTCTATTGTCACATGTTTTATTTCCTGTATGTTCTAGAAAATTAATGTTAAAAATTTATTTGAATTTCTGTTTAATTAGAGTGTACTATTAGTGTAATAGTTAAAGGGATTAAAATGGCCGGGTTATGGAAATATCGGAAGGCAGATTTGAAATCAGTAGCTGAGGAATTAGATATTGAGGTATTACCTAGTGATAAAATCGCAAATATTATTGAGAAAATTTCGAGCGAGCCAAATTTTAACGAAATCGCGGTACTTGCGTAACTGGAACTAGCGAAAGAAGATAGGGAAGCAGAACAACGGCGTTTAGAAGAGAACCGCAGGTTTCAGGAAGAAGAAGGAAAAGATTACACGAATTAGAAATACTTAAATTACAACAAAGCGCAGAAACGGTTAGCGTAACTTCGCAAGCTAGTGAAAGTGCTAAGCCGACCGCATCTTTAAAACAGGTAATGCAAAAATTCGAAGCTGAGAAAACTGATATTTCTATATTTTTAACATTATTTGAAAGGCAAGCAAAGGAATTGCACATTTCTGAGGATCAGTGGGTGACTCAATTATTAGCCTTAGTGTCGGTAGATATAGCGGAGATTGTGGTGAGAGAACCGGAGGAATCAATAGAAAATTACGAATATGTAAAAAAATTGCTACTCAATAGATTTAAACTAAGCCCAGAGGCTTTTAGAACTAAATTCTTAACTCATAATAAGAGATCTGATTCAATTTGGAGGGATTTAGTATTGGAATTAAGAAGCTACCTGGAAGGGTGGTTGAGTGGAATCGAAGTTAAGGATTTCGAATCTCTAAAAAAATTGATGATCGCAGATCAAATTAAAAAAAGGGCCCCCCATGAAGCGCGGGATCATTTAATAGATCAATGGGCTATTCTAAAAGACCCCGAAGAGGTTGCGAGTAAATTAGACGAGTATGAAGCGGTAAGAAAAATTAAAAGAAACTCGAATTCTAATGATTTCGAAAAGAGGAGTTTTGACAGGCCGCGAAAGAACAAACGGGAGAAAAGGGAGGGCCAAATAACGGGAACTAAGAAGGCTGATAAAAATTGGAGGGATAGGAATTTTGATGAGAAAAAGGAAAGGTCAAAAGTTTTTGAAAAAAGAAAAGAGCCAGCCTGTTATGAATGTGGATCGAAATTTCACCTAAGACCGATGTGTCCCAATCTAAATAAAGGAGACCGCGTGTGTTTAAATACGGCGGAAAAATTCGCCCCTTCTTTCTCACCTTATCTGAGCAAAGCCCGCGTAAATGGGGAACAGATGACCGTACTCAGGGACACAGGGAGTAGCGTAGGCCTTATCTCAGCGAAATACATTAAAAATGAAAATTTAAATGGAGAAACAATTTGGTTAAAGACCGCGTTAGAAAATGAGTTCCGATGTTTACCTTTAGCCACGGTAGAACTAGAATTCAAAGAGACTGGTCGAATTTTAACAAAAGCGACCGTGGTAGATTTAAGTATAAATATGTCTCACTATCTCTTAGGAAATAATACAGCCGAAATTATTGAAGAAATAAAGATACGTCCCAATTGTATAAATCAGGTTATTACCCGTAGCCAAAGTAAGCAAAGTGAGAAAGAGAAAATGCGAAGCGAAGAGATAACAAAGTGTCCAGGTGCGACCAGCGGGGTTGAAAGTGAAAGGATTAGTGTAGAGCTAGAAAACGAAGCAAAGACGGAGAGGGAAGAAATAGATTTACCCCCGACACAAGAAAACGAAGTGTCAATCCTAGCTAAGATAGATTCCGTTAGATTTCGAACTGCACAATCGAAAGATGAGAGTTTAAGTAAACTGTGGGACAAAGCGAAACAAGAAAGGGGCTCTGAATATTTCGTTGAAAACGAATTGTTATTTAGAAAATCCGTAGATCACAGAGGTACGGAGCGCAAACAATTGATCATACCGCAAGAATTTAGATCACAAATTTTAAGTCTTTGTCATGAGGGCATTTCATCTCACACGGGTGCAACTAAAACTAAAGATAAGATATTAAGATACTATTTCTGGCCAAATGTGACTCGCGAAGCCGAAGAATTCGTTAAAACGTGTGAGGCGTGTCAAAAAATAGGGAAACCCAGGGAGAGAATTAAGGCTCCGTTGAAATTAGTACCTATTTTAAGAGAGGTGTTTTCTAGATTAAATATTGATGTGGTCGGACCCCTTCCTGTTACGGAGAAAGGAAATAAATTCATTCTTACGGCTATGTGTTTAGCATCAAAATATCCAGAAGCAGTTCCCATCTCAGACACTAAATCAGAGACGATCGTAGAGTCTTTATTAAACATTTTCAGTAGAGTCGGATTTCCAAAGGAAATACAAAGTGACTTAGGGAAGTATTTCACCAGTAATCTAACGACTACGTTTTTTGAGAGATTTGGTATCAAGGTGATACATAGCTCCGTCCATCGACCGGAATCTAATCCAGTCGAACGTTTTCATCGCTCGATTAAAAGGTTATTAAGGGTCCTATGTCTAGAACAAGGCCAGAATTGGGAGAAACAACTACCGGCTGCCTTACTTACGTTAAGAACCGTAACTCACGAATCGACAGGTTTCAGTCCTGCTGAGTTAGTGTTTGGAAAGAATCTAAGGACCCCTGAGATTTTATTGTTTGAAAAATGGGTGGAACCGGCAGGCGAGGACGTTCTAATCACGGAATATGTATTCGAGCTAATAAATAGATTGCAGAGATATCAGGAGTTAGCAGTGGAGAAAATGTCGGAGATGCGAGATAAGAGAAAAAAATGGTACGACAAGGACGCTATTCATAGGCAGTTCAAACCGGGGGACCAGGTTTTAGTATTAGCAACTTCGAAGCCAAACAAACTTTCCGTTACTTGGATCGGACCGGGAAAAATAGAACGCCAGATCTCGGAAACGAACTACCTTGTTAGCTTGCCCGAAAGAAGAGAGAAATCTCAGATCTTTCATATTAATCTTTTAAAACCTTACTATAAAAGGGGGGAGCAAATCAAATCCTTAGAGGAAAGGTGTAGCAATGAAATGGAGGAATCAGACTTGGATATTCCTTATCCCGTAGCTGAGCCCAGTGTGTTCGATTTTGAGGAAATAGTAAAGGAAAGTGAATTAACAGAAAAATGTTCTGGTGAACAACTTGAGAGGCTACGAAAAAAATTAACGAAATATAGGGAAATATTTTCAAATGACCCAGGGCGCACAGATATGATAGAACATGATATTGAGTTGATCAGCAATCAGCCAGTTAGGTCAAAACCTTACCGCACATCACCCCGTCAATCAGAGATTTTAAAGAATGAAATTAACAGGATGCTGGATCTTAAAATCATAGAAATTGGGGAAAGCGATTATGTGTCTCCATTAATATTGGTGGAAGCCCCAGGAAAAGAAGGGCGCCCCTGCATTGATTACAGAAAATTGAACTCTATCACTCGGACCGAATATTTTCCGTTGCCAAATATAGAAGAGAGAGTAGAACGGGTGGCCGCAGCTAAATATATTACCGTTATTGATCTTACCAAGGGCTACTGGCAGATTCCTTTAAGTCCTAAAGCGCAGCGTTTAGCGGCTTTCTGCACTAATTTCGGGGTGTTTCGTCCTCTAGTTATGCCTTTCGGCCTGAAAACTGCTCCGTACAGATTCGCGAAATTTATAGATCAGTTATTAAAGGGTTGTGAAGAATTTTGTGTGCCGTACCTAGATGACATAGCTATATTCTCAGATAATTGGGAGGATCATCTGGAGCACCTAGACCAGGTCTTGGGAAGAATTAAGGACGCGAAATTAAAAATTAAGCCATCGAAATGCAGATTTGCGCAAAGTAGAGTGAAATATTTAGGTCACTTAGTAGGTGGGGGTTTTAGAACACCCGCAGAAGCAAAGATACAAGCGGTAGTAGATTTTCCAACTCCTCAGACGAAAACGGAGATTAGACGGTTAATCGGGATGGCTAATTATTATGCTAAATATATTAAAAACTACGCAATAATTATTGAACCGTTAACTAATTTATTAAAAGGAAAAATTCGGAAGGAGAAAATAACATGGACGGAAGATTGCTAAAAGGCTCTGAGTACATTAAAAGAAAAATTAACGGGAAATCCTGTTTTATATGCCCCGGATTATACGAGGGAATTCATTCTACAGACAGATGCCTCGGATAAGGGAATAGGGGTTATAATGGCTCAAAGAAACGCAAAAAGGGGAAAACATCCTATTTTGTATTTAAGTAGGAAATTCTCGGAAACCGAAAAGAAATTCTGTACTACAGAAAAGGAATGTGCGGGAATAATTTTCGCGATTAAAAAGCTAAGACATTATTTAGATGGTCAGCACTTTACGATAGAGACTGATCATAATCCTTTAGTCTGGTTACAGTCAAATGCAGGGAACAATCAGCGTCTAATGAGGTGGTCATTAATCCTTCAACCTTTCAATTATACTGTAATTCATCGCGCAGGAAAGGAGATAAAACATGTTGACTGCCTCAGCCGGGTGTAAAAAAAAAAAAAAAAACCTAGAGTTATTTATTTTTTATTTTATTTTATTTATTCATTCATTTATTTTTCTCGTGTGTAAAAAGAAAAAAAAAACAAAAAAAAAGTTTATCATGTAAAACTTATTTAGTGTAAAATTAACTGTAGAATTTCTTTGATTATCAGTGTAGTAATTGTATTTAGTTTATTATTGTAAATTTATTATTTTTGAATGAACTGTAGAATTAAGGTTCTTAAAATTAACATTAACCAAATGGGTATTAGAGGAAGTTATTTTGTTGCCTCTGGACCCAAAGTGAATATTGTGGGAGTAACATTGTATGAATCCATACAAATTTCGATTCTCTGCAAAATTTGCATATAATCGTCTTAAGGGGGGGGGGGCGAGCTGTGATGTTTCGAACCACACAAACAGAGTAGACAGAAAGTCTACGATTTTGACACTACTGAACAAAGGATAGACGCCCTGTTTACGCCCCTGACGGGTGTTGCACCTCCTGGAGAAATGTTGGAAGAAGAATTGCAGACGACAGATTTCTCCGCCCTGGCGCCACAAGTTGCCAAATGAGAGATGAACGGGTCACCTCCATCTAGATACTATTGGAGACCTAAAGGACAATTTCACTCCTCTCCAAAAACCGAGTCTTCTTGGGAAGAGAGAGAAGACAGTGAATTTAATTAAAGGGTGTACGAGCTGAGGCTCGGAGCTTTCTTCAATATCAGAGACTTTGCCTTGTAAGGCAGGCGAAATTTATTTGTGCAAAAGTACTTGTTCTGAACTTTACTATTGTATGGACTCCATCACCTATCTTTAATGTTGAACCCAGATTTAATCTAGACGACTATTTAGTTTATTTTAAAAATAAATAATTGTAATCTTTTAAAGTTGTGATAGTCTCAATGTCACGCTACTCGCTACTTATCGGAGACGTCACAATACATTAGCACTTATCAATGTGGATAAAATTTTTTAAAGTGATAATGACGTCAATTTTTTTTTTTAGATGCATTATTTAACTTTTTATAATTTTTTAGCGTTCACGTTTAATTAAATGTATTTATTTTTATGTCGAAATTAAATGAACTCGTAATTTTTTTTTATAGCTATTAGATTATAACTAATGATTTAATGGCTATTTTAACGCTATTAGGATGTTACTATTTTCATATTTTTATTAATTATAAGAAAACTAATCAAAAATTCGAAGATCTGAATTCGAAGTTTTGTGTTGTCACCAGGATCTGAGCTACTGTGAAAGTTTCAAATGTCTAGCTAGTAGGGAAGTTAGTTAAAATTCGATTGCAAGATTTGTACCGGACAAACAAACAAATTAACAAACACACAAACAAACATACGAACAAACAAACAAACAAGAATAGAAGTTAATAAAAACATGATAAATTAGCGCTCAAGCTCTTCCTCTCCCTATATATATATATGAAAAATGTGGATGATTACATTAATAATTCTGCTGCCAAATGTATGCCCATTGTGCGTATTGAGAAAGCCTTTCGCCCACATATATTTCGTTCGTATAATCTGACATGTTATTTCCGAACGAAGTTTATCGCCCGTGAGTGTATAATGCAATACTTACTAATGATTACTTGCTTGTTGCTTTTATTTTCTTCGTGCGAATTGGAAATTTGACGATCAGAATTTTTTTTTTTTCTTTTTGAACGCAATGCTCGTAATCCACATGTTTGTTTGCCAACTCTATTTTTGCGATTTTGCTTCAATAAACCAGTAATATAAAAGGAAGTTTTTTAAAGTCAATTCCTACTTACAAACACTATCGATTTTTTTTTTTTTTTAATAATTTTGAATTAGGAAATAAAAAGCGCGCGTGCAAAATTAAATAAAAATAATTATAAGATTAAAAAAAAAAATATATATATATATACCATGTTTTAAATTTTCTGATGATTCATAAAGCTCTTATTAATGTGCATAAAATTTTAAATTGATAACGACGTCAATTTTTGTGAGATGCATAATTTAACTTTTTATAATTTTTTAATGTTCATGTTTAATTAAATGTATTTATTTTTATGTCGAAAGAAAATAAGCTCATACATTTTTTTTTTTCGCAACAATTAAATTATAGCTAATATTTTAATGACTATTTTAACGCTATTAGAATGTTATTATTTTCATATTCCAATTAATTATAAGAAAACTAATCAAAAATTTGAAAATCGGACTTCGAAACATTGTGTTGTCACCGAGTTCAGAGCAATCCTGAAAGTTTCAAATTTCTAGCTAATCGGGAAGTTAGTTAAAAATCGATTGCAAGATTTGTATAAGATATATATAGGGTGAGTGTGAACTAATAGTAGGAATTGAAACAAGATTTATGACTTTATGTTCTATGGAAATTTTTCATCTTTTTTTGCCTATCATCCATTTAAATTTGTCGCTTGAATTTGGTAATATTATTATTAGGTTTAATAAGATAGTAATGAACCCATTTGCGAAGCATTTAAAGATTTTCTAAACTTAGTTTATATTTAATTGAGTGCTATAGAATAAATGGGCTATCTAAATTAAAATGAATATGTTAAATGTTGTCATCTTTTATATTTTCCACTCAACTGTCTTAAGATTGTTTTAACGATAAGGTTTTTTATTTATTTTTTTTTTAATGGGAAATTCGCTATTTCTAGAATGAAATTGTTTATTTTGCTGCATGAAAACGACTAATCTAAAGTGTAAACAAAAACATAAAAACGGAAAGGAGATAAACTTCAAAATTTTGTAAACATTAAATTATTACAAAATTATGCTGTATTTAAGGAAAATAAGTATATTTACACGCCTATATAAATTTCAATATTTCACGGATTTGCATGGATTTGTCAAATCCTGTACTTAGTCAATTAAGAACATTATTCAGTAAGGATTAATTTAACAAAACCGTAAGAAGTGTACTTTTTTTATATGAGAGTTTTTGCTAGTGTTTGGACACTTTTGTTACCGACTGTAAAATAATTAGTTTAAAATTTTTTTTTCAATTTTCTTCTCTATATTTTTATTCAGATGTTTATATCAAAAGTATAAAACTCTTCTTTATAATTTATGAAATTTCTATAGCAGAATTCAATATGTAATTTTTTAACCCTTTATGTCTCAAGATCTCAGATTTAAAAAATAATTAACAGTGTTTGAATATGTTATACGAAGCATATAAAAAATTGTTTTTAAAACATTACACAAAAAATGAAACATTAATTGACGAAAAAATATTTGATGGATGCCTAAAGCATCGGTTTAGATGGAAATTTTGAAAATCTCTTAATTTTATTATAACAAAAGCTGACGCATAAATTATTTTATTTCTCACAAATAGTGTCAACTGTTTACGCTCACAGAATTTTCATTTGAATTTTCTTTCCTCATAAATTAAACTATAGTGTGAAAGTATTACAAAATATCGCCATCTTTTGAGAATTTTATAAACATTTTGTGCTAATTCTAATGTTACAAGACAGCAACAGTCAATAAAATCAAGTTTCAAAGCTTGCTTTAGAAATAACATGGTTATGGTATGTTATTTTTGGTATGTTACAGAAATGCAACATAGCAACACAGAAGGTTAAAATTACCTACATGTGATACATTTATTAAATGGAAATATTTGATAAGTGGGATACTTACAGCGTTAAAATATGTTTTTACCCCTACATCGAATAAAATTTAAAAATAATTCCTTTAAAGAAACCAGCATGCAGTTATCTATTATAAATAATAGATTAATTTTACTTGCTACAAAAGATTAGTTCATTTAATCCTTTGAGAGGAAGTGGTATAGATTTTATACCATTTAATTTTTGTTTTAAACTGTAAAAGAAAATCCCGGAATTTTTAATAAAAATTTACCTTTTTGACTGAGCGAAGAAAATTCATTTTTTTTTTCTATTAACTCTGTCCTCGAATTATGGTGGAGCTTGATTTTAAATAAACAAAATTTCAATACCCTTAAAAACGGTTAAAATGATACATAAATTGATTTTTATATTCTTTTTGTTCATGTTTTCCTTATGCTACATATCACTTGCGAATATTTAAATAGTGTAAAACTATTAAAAGAAAAATAAAATTTATTTTTAAGTTGAACACTTTTGAATAGTTATAAATTACCTTTTGCAAATAGATTTTATTAAAAATCTATTTTTTTTTATATTTATTAAATATTGATTTTTTCTTTCCTTTTCCAGTTATCTTATGTATAAAAGGATTATCATGTAAAATAAGTTTTAGGCTTACAGAATGGGAAAATTTTTATATTGCCACTGAAAAAGGCTGTTTCGAAAAGATTTTTTAAAATAATCTTCTCTTATCACTACTCGTGATAGGAACTGTCAGCTTGGAAATTTTTTGGATAGAGAGTTATTATAGAGGATTATAATCTGTCAAAAGAAACGTATTTTCTAATACTGTTACACTAAAGCATTTTTTCTATAAATATATTTATCCTGTTAAGAAAAAAATTAGAGGGTATATAATAGTTATTTCTTACTTCAATTACAAAAAAATTATTCATCTGTTTATTTATATATCTTATTTATTAACTTGATATTGCATACAATGTTGTCCAAGAGTTACAGAATAATCACTTTTTACTTTAAATTTACACAAAACTCAATCGTGTACAACAATTTAATAATTTATATAGTACCTAACTTTTAATTAAATATTAACCAAATTTAATATTAGACGTGTAAAATCATCCATTTTTTGTATATCTTAATATTACAGAACAATATCTGTATTACAGAATTTGAATGCTGACTACTTAATCTCTTTCTCTCTAAGTGCATAGCATGGGATGGGAATGGTAAGACTTTATACATTCTTATATCTGTATAAATATGTATAACAGATATTATACATACAATTTGCGCCTATGTATGAGAGAGAGAAAATGCATTTGAATGTACACATACACAGAGAGAAAAGCAACTACTGTTAGTTTTTATAATACAAATATAATTTTTTTTTTAAAATAACATATTTATAAAATATGTATAGAATCTTATATGATAATGACAAAGATACTTTTATCTGCCTTTCGAAAACGTATATGGCACGAGCTATTTCCAAACAAAGATTTTACAAGCGCACTTTTGAATTAATAAAATGGCATTTTTGTTTGTTTAATTAAACTAACTTAAATGTCATATCATTTTAGAAATAGCTTTAAAAATTGAACTATTTTTGTGAATATAATTTTTTTTGTGATTTGAATAATTTGATAGCTGACTGATGATGGCCACTACTGAGTTGATAAACTTTATTTTTCGGTGCGATTTTTAAAAATGTATTATGATCAGAAGCTGGAACTCTGCCGAAGGCAGTGGGAAACCGAACCGAAATTTGCTTGCAAATGCATTTATTTCACGCAAGCTAAAAAAAAAAAAAAAATCTCGACTGCAGTTACTTAGGCAAGGGGCGGCCGTGGGCAATATTTACCCGTACCTTGCGTGTTACAGCACTTTGATGGATATAAAAAAAAGTACAGCGTACCAAAAAGATTCATTTATATATATATATATATATATATATATATATATTAACGAATGATTTACTTATGTCAGGATGGAACTAAATATAAAAATGATTTATTTAAAGCTAATTACCAGTGAAGCAAACAAGGCTCTCTAGTTTGAGATAGTTAAAAAAAAAGTTTGTAACGATGAAATCAGTACTGTAAAATAAAATATAGAGAGATATGATTATAGAAAATGGTATAATATAAAAGCAGGGCTAAAAATGTTGCGAAATAAATTAAAATGTTGGCATTTCTGCATGTGTACAACTTTTTTTCATTCACTGTTTTCTTTTCACTTTTGTTGGTTTAGTGTCACATTCAAAAACTTTACTTTCTTCACGCGTTGGAACTTTAAAAAATATTACGCACATTTCATTACCCTTCGTCAGTTTAGAATTAAAGTTGTGTTTACCCTCATCAAATAATTTTACGATTTCTATTTCTATTTATGATGATTCGCATTTTGATATTCTGTTAAATTACGAGGGATCCAACGACAAATAAATTTTTTCCTATGCAGTTCTTCGTGAATAATTCCCTATACAGCTGCGAATCTAATGTCAAGTTTTTTCTATTTTATTTAGTAAGTGCATAAACTATAACAGACTAACATTTTTTGCATAGCCGACACATTTTCTGGACTGTAACTGGAAAAGTTCTTCCTATGTATTCTTCATCCAGAAGTAAACTACGACTTTAGCGAAATTCAGTAAACCATTTGAATATAGTGGCACGAGTTGAAGCTTCTTTTCTATATGCTAATCGTAGACATTGAAGCTGTACTTCTTGATTTAACCCCACTTCAAAATAATAGAAAATCATAGCGCGATGCTCTTTCATCAGTTTCACTTTTCTTTTATTTTAAATATACTACATGACTCTACACTACATTGCAATTGTTGCCACAAACGATGGTCTGCAGCCATCAATTTTGCATATTTAACCAATAATTTATTTAGCACCTACTGTCTGCCATTGTCTCTAGAATGGCAGAAGGTACAATGACACTCGTATTTAATTTCGTTCATTGAAAATATGACACTATGCATTAAAAATAGATAGTCAAACATGAATTTCATTTTAAACATTTCTTTGAATGATTTTGCTTTAACCATCGGTAACGATTCATACCCCAATTTTAAATTGGTTTTAATAATAATTTGGTGTCTGATGACTTAAGGTTCAAATTGGGTAGGGAAGTTGGTATAAGATTTATGACCTTCAAATTTTAAAAGCAAGTAACAAATGAAATAAAAAGCAAAATTTTTGTACGGGTTTAAATCGGCTAGAAATATTAATGTTCATTTTTCTATCTTTATTGTTAAGTTAATTATTTCGTTAGTTATTCAGCAATTTTACTTTTATATACATAATGATAAATCATAATCGTGTAAGTATGAAAATAGGACAATTTCTTCGAGTCTAAGTGTTTAAGGATGAATTTTCATGCTGCACTCGTGCTCATATTGTTCGCCTGATAGGATCAATCTTAGGCAATTGTTACGTGTCTTTTGTCATTTATTATTTTTACTAACAAACATTTTATTCGTTATCATTCAACACCAATACTTCATTCGTGCATATTTGTTCCGACCAATTTTAATTAATGTTATAATAATAGCTCCTGGACACTCGTCAAAATTTTAATTAAATCAGCTTATTTTTTCTTTATAATCTCTTTACAATTGCATATCCCTTCCACAAAAACTGAGGTATAGCAACATGAAAAGCATGATATATTAATACCAACTCAAAGACAGTACATAAACACAATTTTTCTTAATAAGCCTTTTAAGTATTACATTTGATGTGATTCCATATGATAAAGAGAAAAAAAAATCGCTTAGGGGTGAAAGTGATATAAATAATCACAAAATATTAGTGTAAAAATACATTGCATTTTTCTAAATAAAAATAGTGGTGTTGAAAACGGAACACTTTTATTCTTGATTTCGCTGCCAAGTAAATAAAAAAAAAAAAAAAATAGTTTACTGACGCCACATATTACGCCATTTTCGCCAAAATATAATCCTCACAAAAATAGGTGAAAGTGCCACTAAATATAAAATTTAATATCATTACGTATGCTGTCTATTATTCTTATTATTGTCCTTTTTATCGCTGCAGCATCTATAAAATTTATGCAACGAACAAGTAGGCAAATATTATTTTTGTACCGAAAGCATACCACACGCATCAGTTTATCAGAAATAAATTAATACAATTTTTTCTTTAATAAAAAAGAATATCAAAACTGAATTAATCTATGATTTAACTTACCAAACAATATAAAAAAATTTCTCATATTTTTATTTAATATTTCATGTAAAAATTCATTTACTAATAAGCTTGAAAAAATTGGAAGATATTAGATATATGACAAGTTCTTGGACGTTTTTATAAAAAAAGCGGTTTCCACAATTCCTTTTTTATTTTCGTTTCAATTACATTTCGAGTGCCACATTAAGAGATTAGATAAATTAAATTGAGAAAAAATTATAGCCTTTCACTTTTTCATCGGATAACAATTTTATTAAAAGGAGTTCTTACTAAAATTACCGTTTCAGTGTTACTTTTGTAGTTCAGAAATCGCTAAAATTATCGGCTATCTAATGTTGATTGATTATACTTTATGAAAGAAGTGACATTAATATTGGCGGGAACAAGAATAGAGGTATTATCATTTAATAATATGTATCACATTCATGCAATAAATACCAACTTATTATAAAATTTATTTTAATTCATTTATTTATTTTAGTTTACCACATTATAAATTCATTAAATTTATTTGTCTAAAAAGAAAGAAAAAGTTATTTGGACTTCTGATATTTTTGATAAGAACTCTAAAAAAATCCGTGTTGAGTAAAAAACAAGTTATTGGAGAATAGAAAAAGAATAACACATTTTTTTGAAAATGGGTTTCACTTTTTATTCACGCATATGTATATGTAAACTAAATTAATAATAATAATAATAATAATAATAATACTTAGATATTTTCATTTTCTGTTTCCGCAACTGCCATTTTCATAATAATAATAATGAAAAAAAGCACATTTTTGAACTTTTATTATATCGTCCTACACGTAAAATTTAGAATTGAACTAAGTATTAAAAACAAAATACAATTGTTAGGAAGGTTGTAATTTTAAAAAGTACTTTAAAAATAGAAAGGTTAAAACAATTAACAATATTATTATCAAATTTAGAATGAAATGCAAAAAAACATTTTGATACGTCAGTTGGCAAAATAATTAAATGCTAACGAATCATTAATGACATAATTTTAACAAAGATATAAACATTTTCGGTTGTTTAAACTTCAAATTTGAATCTAGACGGCCATATTGCTCATCCAAGAGAAATGACCGCAAGTTAAAAAGGCAGTGTTTAAAAAATCGATTTTTATTGTGTTGAGAACATATAAAAGATTCAGAAAAAGTGTTTATCAACAAAATTTCTTTAAAAACATGGCATTAATGGTTATACAAAGCTGTTTTAAAAGCCTAAAAGTTTGAAAAATGCTATTAATAAAAAAAAAAATAAATAAATAAATAAGAAAACAAGACTTCAGTAGGACAGAAATTTAAAAAAAATGCTCAGTTAATTATTAGGCTCGGTGGTTTTCTCTGATGAGTAAAGTTTATCTTATTTAGAGCCGTAGAAAACAAGCTAGTCGTACGACGAAAATAAGACCGACTTAACGAAAACTGTGCTTTTAAAATAGTGAAATATTCTCCGTATATTATGGTATGGTTGTTGGTAATGCAGAAGTCGGGAAAACTTAAGGGATCTATTAACTCGAAATTAAACACGTCTATAAGAAAAAAAAAAAAAAAAAAAAACTTGTATAAATTAAATTAATTAAATATGTGATGCCTACCGGACTATTTTTGTTGTACCTTAGAGTTTTTCTGAATAAATATTTCAAGATGATAATGCGCCTTGCCCCATGCCATCTGTGGTACATTTATTTTATTCAAATTGATAAAATTCAGTATTTATCCTTATAAGCACTTAAAATTCTGTAAATAATCATTATTTTTTTTCACTTTAGGTAGAATTCTACAAATAATATCTTAGAATTTATTCTTCTGGAAGCTTAGAAACACATAATACGAATAAAAATGTACATAGGGAAATTTTAATTTTTATAACATAATGAATCTATTGTAAATACCATTGTGGGACCAAGAAAACCAATTATTAAGGCCAAACATATTATAATAGTTAGTATGCCTTTGTGGTTCTAAATGATACATGTTAATTTCACAACATATTCTGCTCTACAGAAATAATATAATGTGATATGAAGCAATATCGATCATTGACTGTAATGTATGAAAATTCATTTATGAATTCTTCCATGCACAAACCAAATTTACAATGCACTATGTATACCATGCGTTACTTAAAACCTAACAGAGTATATCTGAATAATATGCATAATGTCTCAGTAAGACCGCCAAAGCTCAGCACAGCTAGATACCTCCCATGGAGTATTTAAAATTGCCCCTCTACGACAAATACTTTTTGTGAAAAATACGAAAGGAAAAAAATATCCGGTGTACAAAAACACTTAATTAGAAACATTATCACCAGTATTTGCATATATTTACATAAGAATATATTCAAAATGTTCGCACATATCGAGATATGCATGTGCGTGTCATAGAATGGCTGACTGCACACGTTTAATTTTTTGTAAGATTAAATACCTATCACAATATTCACGAACGGAGTATATTAGCATAAGACGGTTATTGGTAGCTGCTAGTTGATACCTTTTAAACATAATTCAAAGGAGGATTTGGCGTTGTTATGAAACGGTGCACTCATGCAAGCCTCAATATGCGCAGTGGTTATTTTTAATATCTTCGTCCGAAAACTTATGTAAAATCCGATGTTCTTTCTTCCAATAGTTTTTGAAATGCACCGAATATGATGGTTATTTTTTTATTCACATTTTTTCTGGGAAACTATTTGTATCCTAGCGAGGAATCTTGTTATGCAAAGTTATTATTTACTTGTTATTTTATTTTATTTTACACTTTTAATAAAAAATAATAATAATAAAAAATCCTTTGATGTTGTAGGAGACAAACTGGCTTTCATTAAACATTTAGTATTGTACATGTGTGCGATAAAATCGTCTGCATTCATCTACAAATATATTTTTAAGAAATAATTATTTTTAAAGTTGTAAAGAAAAATGTATAAGGAAGCTCTGTAGTGGCTACAATACATCAGTTTATTTAGTTGGCCTTTGTCGACAATCTCTGATCATTAAAGTTTGGAGTATGGCAGTATCTCACAGCATTACGAACAGTTTTCTACGTTAAAAATTGCCACTTTTTTATTAACATATTCAACTAATAATTTTGGTTATAAGTAATATTTTTAATATGTATTTTTGGATTGTTTGAGAATTATTTTTATGAAACATTAGTATGGGGTTTTTAATGTACAAAAATTTAATTTAGAGAAACATTTTTCAACTTAAAAGATTCTAGACGATTAAACATTCCACATGCATCAAACACACGTTATATCTGACAAATTATAGCCTTTCTGTTACAGAGCATACAATTAGAAAATATTTTTTATTCAGGCGCATGGAATTCTTTCATTATGAAAGTAGAAAAAACAATTCTGATAATAAATATATTAGATACAGCCGTTCGAAGCTTTATCACCATAAAACATTGATTGGTAATTACCAGAGTGATATCTAGTTCGTTCTTTTTACTTAATAATAAAATCTTTTTGTAAAAAAATAGAACCGACTCCACAAAGCAACTACAACGTGTGCAATGTAGCTCAAGTGCGCATAGTGTAAGAAATTGCGAACAAACAAATGCACGTTTTTAGCACTGTATTTTTAGCATCAATTTCTAAACTATCTTTTCGTACTAATTCGATGATGCCCTGCAATTTTATAATTCACTTTTTCCCCCTGTCTTGTACCGTTTCCGAGATAGGAACGCTAGCATGAATGTCTAAACTAGCTTTTTGTACTAAATCGATGATACTTTTCAACTTTGTAATTCACTTTTTTCTCTAGAATCGTTTTCGAGATAGGAACACTGACTCCGCTATTTTCCACCAGGTGGCGCTGCGAGCGGTTTAACCTTGTACTACATGGCCACTTTGCTATACTTACATACCATTTTTAACACTATAGCTGCAGCCGTTTAGCAGTTAAAAGAGTTAGGACTGATTTTTTTGGGCACCCTGTATTTTCTTTAGATCGTAAAGATATTACAATGGGACCTATTTCAGACCAAGACCTTTTCAACAAAACAAAAAGTGTCAAAATCGGAGCATCCGTTCAGAAGTTATGAGCTAACAAACATAAAAAAAACATACGGTTTGAATTGAGAACCTTCCTTCTTTTTTGAAGTCGGTTAAAAAGGAAAAGTAATGGTTCATGGGGCTAACTTTCCCTAATGAATATAGAAAAAAGACTTTGGATATTTCCACGTATACTCGCAAATAGAAATATTATTAAAAAAAAATTCTATAAGCGAAAAAGTTGATGACAAATAACCAATGTACGTTTATGGAATATTGTTTGCTGTTAAATTTATTCTACAAAAATTTTCTAAATTTTTGTTTCTTATATATTGTTTATTTTTGATTTTTTTTTAATATTCTTTAATTTATAAGATTCATTAATTTTATACATTTATAAAACTTACGGACTTAAATACGTTATTTTTCTTCTTCTTCCTCTTCTTCTTCTTCTTCTTCTTTTTTTTTTTTTTTTTAATTTATATTCAAAAAAGTAATAAAAACTCGAAAAATTTGAATATGCACATAAATAATTGTATACAATTTTTAATATAGGAGCTTTTCTTCTACTTTCCATAACTATTTTTAGTATAGGGGAAATTAGGGAGACTTGACCCAGTTTTTGGTTTTTAATTCTTCATATTTTTTGTATAACAGTTGGAGCTGAATAAAAAATAGGAGCAAATAGTCTGTTATTTTGTACATACTGTGGCTAAAAATAATAGCACAGTTCTAATTGGAAATGGTTAAAAAAATTACTTAAGTCAGCACATGGGTCAAGTGTCCCTAAAGCTGCCTTCAAACTCTGGCAACTTAGAAAGCTGCAAGTGCGGCTCTATTGATATGTGTTTGATGGGGTTTAGGAGATCGACGCTCGCTGGAATCGAAGCTCACAAACCTCCTAGTGTGATAATTGCATGAGAAGGGGGTCTCTTTTGTAAAAGAGCAATAAAATGTAATGTCCTTCATTGTAAATGTGTGGAAAATTTCAAGGGTCACTTTCGGACAATGGATAATTTATGACTTTTGAAGCTCTGTATATTGCCAGAGTTTGAAAGAAGCTTAAACCTAGGGAGACTTGACCCCCTACCTAGGGAGACATGACCCCCTCATAAAAGTGAGAAAATTCATAGGTATTGAAAGAAAAAACACAGGTTTTATGGTTTAAACGCTTTCTAGTTTTATTTTGTAGAAGATTTTAGTGAATACGAAAAATTGTTTATTGTTTTCTTTTGTTTGTCTTAAGCTTTGTTCGTTTCACATTAAGAGCCTTTTTTGCCTTTCTTTTGCCAACATATTTTTTCTTTTCTTCTTTATGCCTCTTTCTTTCTTCTATTTCTCTTCTATTTGCTCAAAGAATAAACATTGTATTGTGCAATTTCGTTCTTTTTTTTTTTTCTAATTTTACATTAAAAATAAAATGTTGAAACCCACACCGTCGCCAATTTCTCATTGCATAGTTCTAGTTAAACGTAAAACACACCCAAATTAAATCCTAAAAGCAGTGGAACTCTAGAAAAGAAACCGAAAGATTGCAGAAAATTGAATAAACCAACCAAATCTCTTTTAAGTGTCTCCATATTGTGTCATCATAGAAAAAGGTGAATTAAGTTTACAAGAATTGGTAGTTTCTCGCAATAGAATTTCACCAAACACAAAGTGAACCTACGGTCTCCGTTTTAACCCTTAAATTACACTATTTTAGTTATTCATAAAATAAAAATGCATTAAATGAAACAAAGAACATTAAATTAATCACTGGGTGAAGTCTCATAGTTAGCTTAGGTCAAGTCTCCTTAAGTAGTTTTCCTTTGTTAATCCTAACTTTTTGACAACTTGCATTACAGTTATATAAAACTACTATACGCCAATCTGTAGCTAAACAAGGGACTAAAACAAGGATACTTCTGAAATTGACTTACCTCAAAACTGGAAGTTGAAATTTAACAGACGCCAAGATCTTCAAAATTTACTTGAAAGAAGCAGTATCAATCAACACTAAATTGCAAGAAAACTACGGATAATTCTGGAATGGCTGTTACCTACAAAATGCTGTTGTATAATTGGTCAATCAGTACAGTCACTGACATTTGCCTGAAATTTTCCTTTCTTTGGAAAAATTCGCATGGGTCAAGTCTCCCTATGGGTCAAACCACCATAGTTTCCCCTACCGGGTGTCCCATAAATCTCTGTACATATTAAAAATTCATAAAAATTGAAAGGTTTGGTAGAATTGAACGTTGTTTTCGAAAAAATATTTCACATAAAGGGATTTTTTTTTAGTGAAGACAAATGTAGTTGTTAAATTTTTTTTCGATAGACGGCGCGGTACGTGAGCAAGTCACATA
The DNA here is from genome assembly GCA_963930645.1 of Salticus scenicus. Classification (NCBI taxonomy): domain Eukaryota; kingdom Metazoa; phylum Arthropoda; class Arachnida; order Araneae; family Salticidae; genus Salticus; species Salticus scenicus. The sequence continues at coordinate 224,133,873 of OZ005654.1, read as the reverse complement.
TTTCCATGAAAAACTATGTTTCAATTCAAATTTTTACATTCATATAAATCCTATTCTATGTGTCCGCCATCACCACAACTTACAGTTTGCAAACGAGTTACAACACCGCTAATTACAGCTTCAGTCGGCAGTTCTTACCTGAGGGAAAAGAACGCTCTATCCACCAAGCCAGCACTGCAATCAAAACTTCATGTATGTGCAAGTAGGAGGAAAAACACAGAATAACCGTACATCTTACAGCACACTGATTTGCATATTTATTTTTACATGTATGTGCAGCGCCACCTATAGACGAAAAAATTAACAATTTTTATTTTATTTTCAAAAAAAGAAAAAAAAAACAAAAATCCCACTTCACAAGATTAACTTTAATTTTATCATTTCCTTTAATTTTTATGATTTTTTTAATATGACAACAGACTTGTATATAATCTATGAAAAAATAATAAAGACTATACTGAGATTAAAAGAACGCAAATGGCATCCTGTTTCGTAAATGGTTATCTATCATTCTAAAGGTCTTGTTGCATGCAATTGGCATTCTGCAATGCAAATGTCAGATTTTATTTATAAGAAATTCATTTTATATAAAACTTTAATTTTTATTTGGACATATCCATTTACAGATACTAAATACGTTCCTTAGAACTTTATTCTATTATTTCACTCTACTTTTTCACAAAATAATAATAATAATAATAATAATAATAATAATAATAATAATAATGAAATATAATGAAATATAATGAAATAAAATAAAATAAGAACTAGAGAAATATTCAGAAATTAGTGCCCTTTCATAATTTCAAAAAACACCTTTAAACATAAATTCTTAAATTGTTCATTATATTATTATTTACTATATTATTTTTTGTTACACATTTGATATTACATTAACTCTTCGTTGTGTTTCTTTCATTCTTTTTTATTTTTAAGGAATTTAGTTTCTCAAAATATAGCAAAAATAAACAAACAAACAGAAGAGCGAGAAAAAATTACTAGTATACAAAGAGCTTACCTCTATTTTGCTCTGTTATTTTAAGTTTGTTATATTTTTATTTTCTAAAATGAAACTTCAGTTGAAACCTTATTCTTGAGACCATCCGAAAATTATGTTGTAGAGCAAGTTATAAAACAGTTTTGGATGTAGTGTAGTTACTTAAAGAAAAAATCTATGTATATATCCTTAATAAGAATCTTTTATACTCAACGATTTTTATTTATTTTAATTTTAGAAATTATAAATTTCTATATCGAAGACGTTAAGTAACAATTATTGAAACCATTATTATATTTGCATTATATATATATACATATATATATATATTAGAATAGAATAAAATTTAGAAAATACTGTGTAATTAATTCTATCGCCTTCTTTTTGAAAATATTACTGAAAACTTTTATCCTACAATACCATTCTACTTGACTGCATCGTTCTTTGTATGATATTTTTCTTTATTCGGAAATGAAATTTAAAATGAAAGATTAAATTTATTCTATATTTTTAAATGAAAGTTTCAAATGGAATATAAAACAGTCTTAGAGGCAATAATGTCAAAGAAAAAAAAGTGACAGTTGCATGCCTGCGAGAATTCTATCTTCGCATGAAAATACAAAAAATAATACCAAACTTCGAGTTAGTGCTTTGAAATCTCTATCTTAAGGATTCTAAGCGTATTTTTGAAAGCACTGGCACTTCTTTGAGTCAATCAGAAATAAATGTGCTATAAGATACATTTTAAAATGACATAACATTTTGGGTTTGAAAAGTGTATTTTTACATTCTAAATAAATACAATATTTCAGAGAAAATAGTATATGTTTCATAATATTATTGTGTATCGAATTTATAATTGACGAAACTTTCAGTGGTTAAATCTTAAGGATAACATATTTCAAAAATACGAAATACACATTCCAACTTAAACAGACATAATTTTATACAGAATTCTGATTTTTTAAACATCTTTCTTTTGACCTGATGCAATGCTGCTATGCACAGTTTTTTTTTTTTTTTTTCATTTTACAGCTCATTTTTAAGTTATATATTTATTCATTTATTTATCTACTGCAAATATTTATAACCATTTTGCCAATATTCATAAATAAAGTACTAGTCAAATTTTGATCTGCCAAGTGAATTGATCAGTTTAATTACTTTATTTATATATTTATTTACTTCTATTATTGCTTTATGAAAATATAGCATATAAAGCTAAAACAAAAACAAGAATTTTACCACGATATATTTAAGTACATTTTGAAAATTATTATTCTTATAAGAAACATTTTCAAATACTTCTAGTGGAGATAATTGAAATTTACAAGGAAATCTTTTCATTAAAAAAATAAAAAAATAAATAAAATAAATAACATTTCTCCGCATTTTTTTTTCTGTAGATTTCTTACCACTTTTCTCCAAATATTTTAAAACAATTTGTTACGGCACAATAATTGCAACAATATAGACACAAAAACAGTGTTAAATAAGTTATTAAAGCATATAAATACTTTTTTTTTCAAAAACGCTGCAGATAAATTTCTACAGATAATAATACAATCAAATTCACCTGTGAAGTCCTAAGATAAAAAAAAGATTCTTAGACTGTTCCGTTTTCCTTAAAAAATGTACATTGTTGTCATTTTTTTCCCCTAAAGAACACATTTAAATTCCGTAACTATATATCATAAATCAAACTGTGAATCATTAGAAACATAAGTTCCCAAATAGCTAAGTTATTTGTGTACGAGAATTCACAACAGAAATCGGATACATTACAGTCTAAGACAGATATTTCTTTAAAACACATTCAACAGTTTTACACTGCGCTAAACATAGCTAAAAAATATAGAGTAAGGTGTCCTGATTTGATACCCATTTACTTCTCAGCTTATCCCTAAGTGGAACTGCCTATGGCCCAAAGCAAAAGATGCGGAAGGTATAACGAATCAGTAATATAAGTTTCGTCCGCTAAGAACTCGCTCCGAGGCCAAGACAAATACATATGTTATATATGTTGGATTTCCTTTCTTTAGAATAGGTGAGTTCTTATTATAGTTTTTGTAGAACGTAATTTAGTGTACTGTATGTCATTCTTTCTTATACATTGCATGTATTCTATCTTGGTAAGATGCTAATAGTAGCAAAAAGTGAATCTTCGAATGTTCAATTCATCTTACGAGAATTTAAGATCCACCTTCTAGAGAAATAACATCTTCAATTTCGTCCCCCTTTCCTCTCCCTTATACGACGAAAATTTCATAGTCAACCATCATCAAGTGGCCTTGTTCAGCAAACTATTGTTGCCATCAACGTTAAAGGCATTAGGGAGATACCAGCGATCAATTTATCAATTTCTAAAGGAGGAGATCACGGACTTAGATAACAGTGTATACGTCCATGGACGAGATACAGCGAGAGTAATCACTGGGTCTCCGTATGGAAAGAAATGAAAGATTCCCAGGCGAATACAACACTAAGGCAAAGAAGACATTCAGCTTAAAAACAACTTCTGGAACCCATCACTTCCAAGGAAAAGGGGGAGAATCTTCCATCTATAAAATCCAAACGTGATCTACTCAGCGACACAGATGATGAAATTAATTCTTCAGTTGACACTCCTTATTATGACACAAGCGATGATGATGCAATGCGCACTATCTGCTTGAACCATTTTACTGATAATAAACATGGAGAAAAATGGATCCAGTGCATTGAGTGCTGCATTTGGACACATGAAACGTTCTCAGGAGTCAAAAACAATGTGTGTATGTTCTTCATGTTTAAATGTCTAATATTTCTTTCGGTTATTCTTCAATTCATTATTATACTTCTTTGTACCTTTATTCATTTTGAAATAAGTTTACATTCATAAATAAAATCTTGTTTTATTGGCTTTTTTTGAGGTGGTCGAAATTGGGACTACATTTTTACTTTTGCCAAATATAGGTAACTTTCAAAAAAAAGTTGTTTGGCTTGGGAAAAATATTTTTGTAGTCAATTTGTCTATGGTCAGATGTTTGTGGATAGTTAAGAAATGTAACATCCAAATATGGTAGGTTTTCAGTAAAAATTATAGCTTCTAAGGGAATAAAGGTGATTGGGGAATGAAAGCAGGGCACTTTACTTATAGTCTTCAGATGAAAAAAAAAACACGTTTCCCATAAAAATGGTATGGTTACTGTTAGTGATTCCCTTATAGGGCCACTAAAATCAAAAGTGAAACTTCTGAGGGGCTAGCGCTGAATTTAAAGTTTTTTTTTTTTTTTTTTTTTTTTTTTTTTTCTGTTTCTGAACTTCATTTTAAATTCTTTAGTTTTCTTTCGTTTTTAATTAAAATAACATGAGTGTTTAAAGGATAACTACGTGTTATAATGCAGTTTTGTTACAATAGGTAAAATATAAATTACATATGCAGTCGGCAGCAAAATTACTGAAGCACAAATCTACTTTTTTCTTTTTCTTTCTTTCTTTCTTTTTAGTTTGATCGTTAACTTTTTATAAACAGCATAAGACTAAGGTCATGATAAGATAAATATTTACTTCACAAATCTATATTACATGCACATCTTTTAAATGGGATTTAAACGACTCAATTACCTCCACTACCAACTGCCGACTTTATTACCTCCACTTACTTGTAATTTAAAATATTTCTTCTCTACACTGTTGATTAAAAACACTTGATAACGAACCAGTCTTTATATCTTACAATTTATTCATAAAATATTAATCCTATTACTTCTAAATACAAAATTACAATGCTTATTTTAAATTAATTATACGTTTAACAAGCATGTTTCAAGTTTTCCCTTTTACAATGCCATTATACTTTAAATTATTATGCAATTACCATCAAACAATGGTATTAATTTAATAAATGAGTCTTTTAAACATATATAATGATGTGTTCTTCTTAATAAAGTAAAATATTAAAAACCATTTTAAATATCTCGAATTTATTGCATGCTACTGCAGAAAAAGAAATTAACTAAGGTGGTAATAAATATAACACATATCTAATTTTCTTACAAATAATAAATATAATACAGAACACACATGTTTAGTTACCATTAATAAACGTTAATCATGCAGGAATATCACGAAGAAGCATCATTAGAATACACCGTGAGTCAGGAAGTAAGAAAATATAAGGATTTTGTTTTAAGAAATCGTTTATGTATAGCAAGTTATGTGTGTCGGGCAGATATATTACAATACTACAAATAAATCGACAATGTAGAGTAGTGTCCATATTTATTCAAATTTCACCCTACTATAATTGTTACTTTCCTGAGTTTATTTTAATTGCATTACGACTGTTACTAGAACGTTATTTATTGATTTAGTAAAATTATATTTGAACATAGTGTCACTGTATAAAGTAACGGAAGTTTTTGCAACAGAATATGTTGGCGAAATGTTGGGTCAGCTTATTCTGCTGTTAAAAAGTAATCATTTGCAACAGAAACATCTGAAAGGGAGTATTTCTTTACAACTGTTCCCGCTGTAAATTACCCTATTAAAAAACAGAATGTGCTGGCAAAAATGGGTGCCAACACATTTTGCTGTAAGAACTACCGTTATATTTTACAGAGTGCTACGTATGGGAGAATGCACCAAAATACTGTTTTCAAATGATCATGAATACATATTTGCTTGAAAAAAAATGGATAAAATATCTTTTTATGTTTCCCAAGCAATTTTGTAAAATAAGTATGTTTTAATCCCAGGTTTAAGTACTGACACATTCTTAAAAATTACATAGTTGCAGAAACAGCAAATGTTATTTTATTTTAACGTCAATAAATTAAAGATTTATAGATCAACGCTTAACTCCCTATTAATTTAGTTTATTTTAAGTCTTTTTTTTTTAAGTTTACTTTTAGAACAGTGATAACTAAACACCTTTTATTTGGCGCTAGTGCTCGCACATGGGGCTTGGTAGTTACCCAGTTCGATTCCAGCTATTACTCGATGCATATATGAGTACGTAACGACATCAGCAGGTGAGGTGCATTAAAAAAGGAGTTTTGTCACAAAAAAAAAAAAAAAAAAAAAAAAAAAAAAAAAAGAGAAGAACTCACTGTAAAAACACTGTAATCAGATATCATCATTTACAAAAGGGTACAATTAAAATTGTTTAGATGAAAGATTTCAATATTCAATACACAAATTTATCGTAAATTTAATGCTTCAATGTAGTTAAAACAAAATTTTAAATCTTCATTACACTGATACTAAGTTTTAAGCATTCATTACATAAATTTATCACAAATTTAATATTTTAAACAACTCATTCCAGTCATATGTTCATTTCATGATACTGAAAATGTTTCCTATATATTTTTATGAAATCACACATTATTTTTCTTTTTATTTTAGATTCAAATTACTTTCATGACTGCAAGTTTTATATTATAACACATATTGATCATCTTTTTAAATGCTTTTTAGTGAAGTAGTGCCCAATGAAAAGATAAATGTAAGTATTTGTAAAAACGTCATTTTGTTTACTTTTAATACACAAACTTATAATTCCAAACAGCAGTTTCATTTCATAAATTTCACAGTGTCTATAAATATTAAGATAATTGATCGTTATCAGCAATTGTAGCAAATAGAATTACTGTAAAATATTTTTACAAATTATTTTACCGAAGAATTAGATAAATTATATTGAAAGAAGAAATGTATGCAGTACGCCTACAGATGTATGAACTTTTGATTTAGTTTTGGGTATATATATCAGACGATAGGTGGCGCTAGTGTTTAAGCTATTATATAAATGACAATATCTCAGTATTTATTGGCTAAAATTGCATCAAACTGCATATATAGAATCTTTTATGTGAGAGATCAACTTAATTGTATTACCTTGTAGATGGCTCGTGTATTATAGAATGTTACAAAAACAAGTTTTATAAGGACCACAGTAAACAACAAAAAAAAAAAAAGTAAAAAAAAAAAAAATGTTATTTTATGCAAAATAATTCATATAAATATTGAAATATATATATATATATATAATTATGAATTGGACGAAATCCCAAAATACATGTCAGCCTTCGTCAAAACAGCTACAGCACGTTGGGTAAAAAGTTTCTGAAAGGATGTCGGTATTTGTAACTCAAAAAATTCTTAGCCCCCAACTTCTGGCGAAGTAAAACACATAATATTAAACACTAATCGAATTTAAAGAACAAATAAAATACACATATATTGTAAGTTTTAAATCTAGATACAAAAATTTATATATAAATAATATATGGAAATTACATTAAAGTTTAAAGCACAGAAAAAAAAAACAAATATCACTCTCCTTCCATAAAAATGAGTAAACCCTTTTCAGCTCGTAATGCGACTTACAAGCACAACAATCTGACACGGGTGTAAGAAAAACAAACCTTTAAAGCGAAACTTAAACAAAAATGTAATCTTCCAAAGGGAAATATTTTACAGAGCGGGTGACAGTTACTAATTAAAACTTATTTTAAGATTCTTGAGAGAAACGTGCAGATCATTTTTTAAGCATTGGTTTAATAATGCTTGTTTTAGCATTTTGCTTTTCTTTTCCGATTTGGTTCATGTTAATTTATTGTTTTTTTTTATATAATGAATTATTTGAAAAGGTTTTTCACGCACACGCACACGTATTTATATAAGATAAAGTTAGGAGAGATTGCGCGCATAATGGATCGGCAAGGAGTAAAGTGCGAGCGCTGCTACTGCAGGTACGTGTACAATATCAGTTGTGGTGTGCCGAATTGAATGTACATGTTGATTACTTCAAGCGTCTAAGATAAAATCTGGGGATTTTGGGTGATTCTCAAAAATGATTGCTTGAATTTTCATAATTCCCCCTTTGAAATTTCTGTAGAACATTAGTATTAAAAATATTTTTACATTAAATTAAATTAAAAGATTTTCCATGTACTAGTTTATATATGTTATTCATGGCAGGTGGTTGCACGAAAGCTGTACCACTTACAACAATAAGTGGAACTACTATAAACAATGACAGATTAGGTCAGCGAAAAAGAAGCCATTCAAACTGAAAAGGAACTGTACTAATTTAAAGTTAAACGTGTCATCTAATAACTAAAGGTTTTTTAATTATTGTTATCTGGTCTTGTTTTGTTTCTGATTCTTGTAAATCTTTCTCTTTAAATCTTTCTTCTTTTTTTTTTTCATAAAACTCTTTTCTTTTTCTTTTTTTAATTGAATTGTAAGAGCCACTAGTGATACAATAATATTTGTTTACAGAAAACCTTACAACAATGTCATTAAAGTGCATTTATTATTGTTAACAATTTAATTGTAGTTATAATTAAGCGCAATCTCTCTTACCCATGTGCACAATCTATCCTACCCTATAAAAAGAGATTGCGCAAATCTGTTCTCTTAGTTTTATTAAATCTGTTGCTTTAATGTATAGCATAACAACAAAATAGTGATTGAAAATCATAGAATTGGGATGAATTAAAAATTATTAGAAATATTTTAGCAAAAAATTAATATTTCAATTTATTAACACAAAATATTATTCATAATAGCTCTAAGTACTAACGTAACAAAAACTTTAAAGATAAAATTAATGGTATAAGAATAATATTTGGCTAACTTGAAACAAAAGCGATATCTTTTTGGCATAAATTATTGCACATTTAATGCCCAAATGATTTAGTTATTTCATGAATATGCATAAAATATTCATGTAAAAACATCATATTTAAGAGAAAGTAAAGGGAGCAGTACTACAATATTTCTTTCTATAAAAACTTTAGATACACGTTTCAGTTTAGGTTATTACATGTAATTAATATTTATTCCTATAATATAAAATTTTCATATATCTTTTCAGTAATGAAACGTTTATTATGTAGAATCTCAAGATACTAAACCTTTCAATAATGTCAACTATATTATATAATACTAGGAAAATATAAAGGATGATTCTGTTTGAACATTATACGTAATGTCCAGAAATCAAAATATTTCACTATGTTCAAACAAAAACGATAACTTTCAGACAGAAATTATTGCACATTCAGCGCCATAATGATTCAGTTATGCCATGAATAAGCGTAAAATATTCATGCAACAACATCCTGTTTAGGAAGAAAAATGGAGCTGTGCTGCGATAATTATTGTAATAAATATTTTAATTATACGTTATTAAAGTCAATTGAAATCCATTCGTGACATTTAAGACTTTTATGTCTCCCTAAAAGTTTTATTATGCATTATTTCAAAATAAAATAAAAAAATGTTTTAATAATGAATGTTATCTTATGCAATAATTTAAAAATTTGTATTAAATTTCGGAAAAGAGAAAAATACACCTTTTGTAAGGACATTTATACATTGCTATAAAATGCACAAAAAAGCTGATTTTTAATTATGAAGCATCTTAAATTTTACAAACAAACAATGATTGTTTCGTGGCAAAAATAAATAAAATAAAATAAAGTCATGAACTTCAATGTTGTTTTTGAACTACACTTGTATCTATATTTTAGGCTGAAGGTCTAAGCTTATTTATAAAGATTCGAAATAGTTGTTGCATTTTACCAATTTATGGGGTTTGATTATAAAATTATTATTGTTTTATATACATTTCATTGTCATTAGTGTTATCAGTACAGAAAGTTTATTGTTATTTTCATATTCTTTTTTAAATCTTAATAGAAGAGAAAACAATGAATATTTCATGTATAAAAAAAGGATAAATCAATAATGTAAAGTATAAAATTTTATAAAAAAAAATTTCTAATCATTTTTCTAAATGATTGAATTAAGGAAATATATTCACTGAAAATATTACAGAATAGAAAGCAACATTTTGTTTGTTGGGAAACGCATACCTATAAAAAACACTTTGTAAATGGATAGTTAAAATTATTTTTCAATATACGAGACATCAGCAAAATGACTTCGTTCAGAATGTATTATTCGCTATACTCTTCGACAGCAATTTATGTTACTGAGTAAAATATATTTGTAGGCCTAGGAGTGTGAGGTTTGCGTGGTCGCAAACTCCATCTTAGATAACTATTAAATAACTAAATAGATAAATCAGAGCACGAGACGTAGAAGTAAATTCAAATAAAGCTTTTATTAGTGCTTAAGATCAGGGAGGGGTAACTGGACCGAACTCAATCCAATAATTAAATAAACTAATAAGAGAAATATAAAGAAATTGTCTCACCCAGGAGAAATAGAAGCTTAGTGAAAACTTCTCTCCGTTGACTCGTTGCAATATGCTCACCATGATATTGATGATGGGATTCCCCTGTCCGACAATTCCTATCACGCAACTTCCAATCTATCTTACACCATAACACTCGTCACTTTAGTAAACTCCACTAACGGATAATTTCGCTCTAGCATGAAAACAAATCTCCTCACACTACACAAACACCAAAGATACCTTCATATTTATACTTAACTCAATCAACTCCAACCTCTTCACTTAACAAAACTTTAAAGCCTCTTCGTATTCACTTACACTCAGAAATTTACCTCCTCCGTTGCAGCTGTATGCTGACGCAAAACCATTCCAACCTGATCTGAAACTTCGCCGACTGTTGACGTCGAAGCCTCCTAAACTCCCATCTATTGTGTCACCGGAAGTAGCTGGATCCAGCTCAAATTTAAAACTGTGGTGATCTACCATTTCCTCAACTTTACAGGAGAAGCAGAAATGATGGTCATACATTCTGTTTGATAGCTTAAGTTCAGGATTGAAATTTTTCGCCTTTTTTAACGAAAACTAAATCTTGAATTCACCCTGGAATAAACTTCTCATTTAAGAGCTCTTATTGTAACACATTATTTGTGTGTTAATATAAATGTATTTAAATGAGAAGTTTATTCCAGTGTGACTGCAGGATTTCATTTTCGTTAAAAAAAAAGCAAAAACTTTCATCTCTGGTGCTCACTCCTTTCACCCCTCTATTGCTAATATCAAATATGAAAGGAAAAAAAAAGAAGAAAAAAGGTATGCTCTTTTGAATATAAAGTTGCTTCTTTGTAAAATATCCATGTTCACGCATCAAAATATTGTTAAGCGTGGCGATAATGTGCGAAATTCGCATTATAATCGATATTATATGAAACCTGTTATTCATTAAAATATATTTGTCTATGTTTGTCAGAGTGATTTTTAGATAACTAATCCATACAAATAATATAATTGATTGTTTGAAGTTTCACTCAGGGGCTAAAGTCATGTACCACTGTGCTACACAACTTTGCAGAGCGCTAGGTCAAATCCTGCAGGGAAGCATCTCATCAAGATATTTTCGACTTTCAAATTTTAATTTTTTAAATTATTTTAATTTTATTTCATTCATTGATTTTTTGTTACATTTTCTAAATATATTCTTTCATTTCAGTGGTCTGCGCTTCTCCGCAAAAATTAGTATACTATTTATTTTTATTTGTTTAATTATTCTTTTGTTTTTGCTTTCTATAACCCATATAATACTAGAGAAAGTATTGTTTTACGGTAAAATTTTCGAAACAGCGATTCTGATACATTTACACATATTGAGGTTTTCTGTTTATCCGTCTGTTTCTGTGTGTGACTGTGCGGGAGATTGTTAATAGCATATTTCAAGAGCAAATAATAGCAAAATATCCAAACTCGGCATTCTAAATCTTATCACATGAAAATAATATTTGAATCGAATTTTGTTTAAATAGAAAAAATAGTTTGTGCACCGGAACATCCAAAAGATAACAAATATATTATGTGTATGGGCAAAATTTGTAATACGTGCACTTTAGTCTCCTAAATCATCATTTATTTCTAGTAATGGCATATTAAAAAGTTTTTAAGATTGTGATAGGTTAAAAGAAAAACAATGAATAAATTTAGCTTATTGGATAAAATTAATTTTGTTTTGAATCCTTAATAAGGCCATGCGATTTATACTAAATTCATTAATTTTAAACGAGAAAGTGATGATAATCTACTTTTCCACGATTATTAGTTGTAGATTAGGCAGCTATCTTTGTCTTAAAATGATTTACCACTGTCTTATAATGCGAATCTCAGTAAAAAATAATTACGGGAATTTTGTGATATATAAACATACCAAATTTGATATGTGAGATGGATTTTATGAAAATTAGCACGATTTATTTTGGCATTGGTATTATTTATTTTCTGAGATTTTATAAACTGTTATATGTCAGCATTTATTAGTAAAAACTACAAAAAACTCAATATGTAGAATAATTATTGAGTTATCTTGATTAAAGATTTATATATATTATATTGTAAGTTGAACTAATGAAATTATCCATAAGGAAATTTTGTGGTGATCATAGCTACTAATTTTTAAATAAAAATTAAACTGCTATTTCATTCCAAATATTTCATGTTTAAATTGTACTACCCAAAGAAGTTAAACTTTTACGTACACACACACACATATGTGTATATTATTTTTGCGATATTTTATAATAATAATCTCTTTAACTTTTTTAATGATATGGTCGTATTAAACAAGTGTTACTCATAGTAACGTCGGTGAATTATTAAGCAAATGCCTAATTTGTAATACTAACGTACCTTTTAATATTACACAATTTTGTATGCTGGTTTAATGAAGAAAATTATATTTGATACTGGTTGCATATTTGCTATTTTTAACAATAAATGTTAATAGTATCAGAATTAATTTTTCATATCTTATGTCTGTAAGAATATTTATAATCTAAAGAAGTAATATTTATAATTTAAAAATAGCAATTTCATTTAAATTTTATAAAGATACTAGCTGACCCGACAAACGTTGTTCTGTCATATAAATTATTTCTAGAGAATATTTTGCTAGGAAAAAATAACTAACTTATTGCAAGTGTATAAGGATGTGGTATATAAGTGAAACAGGTATGGAGCGCTGTGAAAGGTGACAGTGAATTCCGATTATAACGTAAAAGACATAATTGCCGAAATTTTCGCTACTTGCTTCTTGCTTCTTGGTACTTGGTACTTTCTATTTGCTACTTGTTATTTAAAACCTCCGCTGAATATCGAACAGCACAAAATTTTATTTCATACGGCAAATATTCCAATTTATGAGAGAATCTCTGATAGCAACGAATTTCATATAAAAAATCCGTCTTTTTTGAATAAGCTGTAACAATCTGGACCGATTTGATGAAAAAATTTATCAAAAAGTTATTACAATATCTAACATCATTACATGTACATTTATTACAATTCAATCAATCGATGCATGTGAGTATGTGTATAGTATGAGCGAAGTGAAATGTAGAGTTCGTATTAAATAAAAACTTAAACTCGTTTTAATTAAAGGTGAAAAAGTTGAAACACAATTTATTTTATAACAGGTATATTTTTTTTAATCTTCAAAAACTTAATTTATCGTAATGCCATTGGATGTACAATATTTTTGGTCAATCCTTGAGGCGTATACACAAACAAATTCGAAAGTTTTCCAACCCTGGAACACACAACATATAACTGCCCATGAGAAAAGCACGGATTTTCTAAATCTAAGCCACAAATTGGGACCCCTTTGGTGACTTTAAATATTTTAAGCCATTTTTACGATGAATTGAAATGGCTATCTCAATTGTGGAACTAAACATCTTGGCGAGAAGCGTCGAAGCTACTTCGGTGCCAAATTTCAAATTTTGCCAAAAGGATCCGATACTAAAGGTGTTCCATACAAAAAATAAATAAATAAAATATCAGTGACATACACACGCACAAAAGTATGGGACCCCATTGGTGACTTTAAATATTTTAAGCCATTTTTGCGATGAATTGAAATGGCTATCTCAATTGTGGAACTAAAGATCTTGGCGAGAAGCGTCCGAGCTACTTCGGTGCCAAATTTCAAATTCTACCAAAGGGATCCGATACTAAAAGTGTTCCATACAAAAAATAAATAAATAAAATATAATAAATTAGCTACACAAATAAATTTGTAGGTTAGGGTGGTTGTTAATCAACGCGCGTGTAAATTTGATAGAAAATTATATAAAATACTCACTCCAATTCCGCACTAAATTTGCAAAATATATAGTTTTTTATGCACACTTCAAAACTCTCCAAACATTAATTACATCTTGATGTAATATTTTAATTAGGACATAATTTTTTGTATAACAATACTAACACGAAGTTACAAAATATTTTCCTGAATTTGATCGCAGCACCAACTGTCGGGACAAACTGGAATTACAATAGAATATACGCAAGCGAAGTGTGACGTCACTGACCGTCAGTGGATGCAAGAAAAAGATTTCCTATGTTAATCTCCCATTGGATTTTTTATAAAAAATTATTAAAAATCGAGGAAAATTATTTTTCGATTTTAATCCCCGTATTTGTGTATAGATATGTATTAGTTATCGTATGCATGTGTTAGATTGAATTATTTTGCTCTCAAATTGACAAAATTTTAATTTTAACTTTCAAAACTTTGTCTTCCTTGGTGTTTTTTCTATTTGGCGATCAAAAACGTAATACGAAAATATACATGCCAGATGTACATTTTCGTAATATGTATTGTACGAGATTGTTTCATATTATTCATTACTCCCTTAATATAAGTTGTTGAAATAACCATTATTTTTGAAAGAAATTAAATATGTTCGCCAGATGATATGGCGATATTTCTTTTTTCCGCCAAGGATGACAGAGTTTTGAGATTAAAAATTCAAATTTTATCAATTTTAGAGCAAAAACAACTCAATCTAACGCATGCACATGATAACTAATACATATGTATACCCAAATATGGGGATTAAAATCGGGAAATAATTTTCCTCGATATTTTGTAATTTTTTACAAAAAATCCAATGGGCGATTAACATAGGAAATATTTTTCTTGCATCCACGGACGGCCAGTGACGTGATCACTTCGCTTGCGTATTATTGAATGTTCGATACTACGGTCGTAGCGCAGTCTGCCGGATCCAATGTGAAACATTCCAAAATCAACAACAATTTATAAGTGATAAATTAATTAAATAAACAATTTAAATTGGACTGAACTGTAAATCTAAACCATTCTCGAATCCACCTGAAGACACACAAATAATTTCATTAAACTCGGTCCAGCCGTTTAGGAGGAGTTCATTGACATACACACGCACAAAAGAAATATATATATATATAAAGATAAATACAAAGGCACAGCTTTAGTATAGACCTCCCCCCCCCCCCTTGTCGACTTTAAACATTTTTGGCCATTTTTGCGATGATTTAACACGGCTATCTCAATTGCGTAACTGACGATCTTGGTGAGAAATGTCCGTACTACTTCGGTGCCAAATTTCAAATTTTCCCAAACTAAAGCTGTTCCATACAAAAAAAAAAAAAAAAAAAAAAAAAAAAGAAAAACTGTTTTATGATATATACAAAATAAAAATAAAAAATTCTAATAAATTCGAAATTATTACTATTTACAATTAAGGTGAAAACATAAAAGGACCTTTATAAGTTACATATAAAGTATCAATTAAAACGAAAAATTTTGTTTTACTGTAGAAAAGAAAAGTACTATTAAATTAAATAAAATTTTTAAGCTGATACCATACGAAAATATTTATTTACACGCGAATATTTTCATAGTATATTAATTTTTTTGTCTAATTTTTATTGTTTATCACGCGAAATTAAAAATATTTTATTTCCGGAAAAAAATAAATAAACGTGAATTTTGTTTATTTTGCCATCAAATATATTTTTCTTTTTAATCATTTTAAAGTTAAAATGGAGTTTTTATTTAATATCTTTTGATCCAATTATCCGATTGAACTGAATTGTAAATCTAAACCATTCTCGAATCCACCTGAAGACACACAAAAAATTTCATTAAACTCAGTCCAGCCGTTTAGGAGGAGTTCAGTGACATACACACGCACAAAAGAAATATATATATAAAGATTTTCAGAACCGAATGATGATAACAGAATTCAATATCATTCAAAATCATTTGAAATATAATTTTTTACGTTTCGAAACAAATCTAGTTAACATCAATGAAACTTTACTCCTTTCTCAAAAGAAGGATACAAATCTTTCACGGTTCTGTACAAAATTTTGTAAATAATCCCTCTTTTTACAATCGCATTTTTACTATTCAATATAATTACGCACCATCCGTTAAAAATGCCCCTCCATAAAATAATTCTTACTTACATAATAAAAGTATATGACTAATTTTCTGACTCTTTAAATAAAATAATTTTATAACAACGCAAAATATTATTCATAAAATCCCTAAATACAAACGTAACAAAACTTTAAGGATAAAATTAATATTTTAAGAATAATTTTTTGCTAGGTTGAAACAAAAACGTTATCTTTTCGACACAAATTATTGCGCTTTCAACGCCCAAATGATTTAGTTATGCCATGAATAAGCGCAAAATATTCATGTCATAACATCCTATTTCAAAGAATGTAAAATGGAGCAGTGTTGCTATAATTTGTTCTATAAATATTTTAATTCCACGTTTCAGCTATGGTTATTACAAGCAATTAATATTTATTCTTGCCATTTAAAACTTTCGTATCTCTTTTAGTAATGAAATGTTTATTGTGCATAGTTCCAAAATAATAAAACGTTTCTGTGATGCTAAGTTTATTATATAAGGCTGCGGAAACATGAAGAACGGTTCTGATTGGACATTAATGACCAAAACAGCTAAAATATATAGTATCCAAAAAATGTACAGTGTACCAAAAGTCTTATTTGAATGATGAAGCACCAAAAATTTCTAAAGTAAGAAAACACTGCACTTAGGTCTACATTTTTTTTTTTTTTTTCACGGGCTGACCTGCTGAAGTAATTTATATCGATTTGAAATAACTGTAGCATTATTTTTAATTTATGAGTCTCGCATATAAAATTATTATTATTTCACACACCATTTTATTCAGATTAAAGTCCGGAAAGAAGAAAGTTTAATTGTTATTTTTAGATTTAATTTGAATGTTAAACAGAATAGAAAAATGACTATTTTAAATTTATAAAAAGATAAATAAAAAATATAGAGTATGGATATTAAATTTTCTCTAGTGATTTCTCGAAATTGTCTGAATAAAGAAAACCTATTCATTGAAAATGTTATATTGCAACATTTTGTTTATTGATAATCGTATATATAATCTGATTTGTTAAATGAATACTTAAAATTAATTTTCAAATTACGAGAAATCGACATAATAATTCTAGTTACATTATAGAGACAATACATTTCGTCACACTGAGAAAAAAAATATACCGCCTTTCTCTAGAATGAATAAGTGGCCATTTTCTAGATCCCTTAGCTAGAAATATAGATTTCCGAGCTATGCGCGTAAGGTACGCCAATAAACTGAATAGACGAAATTTCTCGTGTACACATTTCTAGATGGTGAAACAATATTCTGAATACTCTAAATATTCTGAATCATTTGTATTGCGAGAAATTCTCACTTGAATTTCTAGAATTTGGTAAGAAACCAAGATTATAGTTGCTGAAACTCGTCTCTTGTAGTCTCATTTATTTGCAGAGATTTTTAAATAACTTTGCCCTCGAGAATATAGGCAAACGCTCTAGAATTCTAATAGGGACTTCTAGAACTTCCTTTCCAAGGGGACTAGAATTTATAAGGATTATATGGAACTATTTTTTCTAGAGCCACAACTTAGATTCTAGGTGTCAGTTACAGAATTTTTTTTCAGTGCAGATATTAACATTATTTAAAAATGCATGGTAAATTTATAAGGTTAAGGGAAGGAGCAATGTTGATCGTACATTCCATTTGACGAATTAACGCTGTTGCTGATGTCAGAAATGAAAGAAATACTACATTGCTCAAATTTAGAAATTATTATGGCATAGAGAAATGTAAAGGAATACATATATAGATTACAAAATCTCTCCATTGAAATACATTCACATTTATGCATCAAAGTATTGATAATGTTGTCAATATTTCGTGAAATTCTTATTGAAATAGGTAAAATATTAAGTCTGGTGTTCAACTAAATATTAGTCTAATTAGTATGTTTAGTCGATGTGATTTATGCATAAAAATTTGCTTAACTCTTGTATCCTGTTAGTTAACATTGTTTTCTGTCCCCCTCCACAAATTTCATGCAATAATCCCACAAAGACTTTTTTAGTCTAAATTAATGAATATACTTACAAAAAAAAAAAAAAAAAGGAATTACGAAACGATAAATAGTATTAAAAGAAATAGTATTAAAAGAAAACAAGTCAAGTGATGATAATAATAATTAAAAAAAAATGATAAATGACATTTTTTAAAAATGCAGAATAATCTACAGAAATAAGTACAGGTGTCTGTGTACCTGTGTAAGATCTGGCCATTGGTCACAGAGCGATGAAATTTAGCAGAGGGATAGTTTACACTAGACAGAGATGCACCTGAAGAAAATTTTATTTATTTATTTATTTTTCTATTTTCGAATTTGTATTTGCTTTCCCTTCGTTTCATTTTTCTGCTTTTTCTGCTGTTATCTTTTCATTAATCAACATAGAAAGCGTAAAAAAAAAAAAAAGAAAAGAAAAAAAAAAAAAAAAAAGAAAAATCACTTTTTTAAATGAAGTTGCGTTTTTCTCTTAGCAAGGGTTACTTTACGATTATCATTACTTTTTATTTATTACTTTTTATTTTTATTTTTTATTTTTAGTGCACATTTATTTTAGACCATCATTACGATGTGTCAACGTCATTTATTTTACTTGTTTAATTTTCTTAAATTTAATTAAATCCATGCATGATTTTGTCATCCAAATTTTAATGTACTGTACAAGCACAAAAATAGGTATCGGTTAATGACGTAAAGACTCGCCTGCTGCTTTTTTATCTGATCAACTCGTAAAAGGCTACGAAGCTGTATCCTGTTTATAAATAGGGGCTGTCCGATTAGTAAATAATAAACTAACATGATTATCATATGTATTTTTTTTTTTTAATCGCTATATATTTTTTAAATAATTTATAGATTCGTTTTAATCCATTTTAAGCTTTTATATCTTCTTTTGTTACTTTATCGGAAAACTTCATTCATCATCTCATATGATCTAGAAAATATTAATATAAGGTAATACTAGGAGAGATGGCGGAATCGAAGAGATTGAGCGCCTAGGATATCAGATGGAAGGAGTAAATTGCGCGCGCAATGACTCTAGTTAGTTGTATAACAGCAGTATTGCAGTGCCTCGTATAAAACACGGTTATCTTGTTTTTTTACCAAAATAATTGCTTGAATTTTCATATTTCTTCCTTGAAATTTCTATAAAATGACAGTGTTAAAAAACATGTTTATTAATTAAATGATTTTTCATAAGTTACTAACCTATACTAAGGTACGATGAATGGTACCTTAGTATAGGTACCTAGCACCAACATTTCTATCCATGCTAGGAGAGATTCAGCTTACTGGTAATGACAAGACAATCAGGGTGAGTTCCTAGAATGTCTGCAAATATACCAGTAGACAACATCGACAAGTGACTAGACTGAATTAATTATGCTATTACTGGCAAATGGTTTGACGAGTTAACATAGCACCATTTACAACAATAAATGCATATGATACGCAACATCAGCTTACTTTAGTAAACAAGAAGTGATTAAAACTGAAAAGAAAAATGACTAATTTTAAGTTAAACGTGTTATCTAGTAACTTAGTGTTATTGTAAAATTTTATCTGGGCTTTTATTTTCTTAAATTACACCATTTTAATTCTTTTTAAAATACCTTTTTGTGATTATTTAATTATTAGGTTTAAATATTCATACTTAGGGCGAAATAATAATATTATTATTTACAAAAACCTTATATTTATAAGCATTTATTATTTATGTTAACATTTAATTGTAATTATTATTAAATAGCAACCTCTCCTCACCATGTGTGCAATTACAATAACCTTGTAAGGACAGATTACGCAAGATATCTCTCTTGGTTTTACTACTGCTGTTAGGAATTAATAGTTGGATTTTTAGTTCCCCATCATACTATAGGTATGGGGAACTTAGGTAATCGTGAAAAATTTCGACTTCGGTTTTTTGACTTTTTTATACGTTTTCAGGTGTGAGAAATCCGAAAATGACAAAATTTGTATGGTGTCTGTCTGTAGGGTGTCTGTTAGTGTGTTAGTCCGTTCGTGTGTTAGTGTGTTAGTCCGTTAGTTTGTTAGCCTGTTTACACGATATCTCACGAACAAATGGTCACAGAAAGGTCAGATCAGTTTTAAAATAATACTTTCGATACTGGCAAGAACCCTATTCATTTGCAACATTCCAATTAAAAAACTTTGTAAGTTATTAGAAATTTACGATTTTCTTAACATGGGAGAATAGGACAAAAATTCACTTAAACGTGCATTAAATGGAAACGTTTTACTGTAAAAATGTGAGACCAGTTTTAAAATATCAGTTTTGATGCCGGAATGAACATCAGTAACTATAAATATGCTACTTTGAAAATTTCGCAAATTATTGGAAATTTACGAATTTCTTAACATGGCAGTATAGGGCAAAATTTCACATAAACGTCAATTTTAAGAGATATTTTCATCGTAAAGATGTCAGACTACTTTTGAAATATTATTTAGGACACTGGCATGAATGCTAATGACTATGAATTTTCCAATATAAAAATTTCGTAAGTTATTGGAAATTTACGAATTTCTTAACATGGCAGAATAGAGCAAAATTTCACATAAACGTCAATCTTGAGGGATATTTTCATCGTAAAGGTGTCAAACCACTTTTAAAATATTATTCAGGATACTGGCATGAATATCATAGACTATGATTTTTCCAATTTAAAAAATTCGTAAGTTATTTGGAATTTACGATTTACTTAACACGTCAGAATAAGGCAAAATTGAGCATAAACTTCCATTTTTAAGATCGTATATACATTAAACAACTTCAAAATTACATTTATGATATTTGTTTGAACATGATTGAATACAAATATTCTAATAGGAAAATTTGGTAAATTAATCGTAATTTACGATTTTATCAACATAGCGAAATTGTAAAATTTTCATAAAAATATGAATTTTGAGGATTATTGCATTGGAAATAGTAGCATGAAAACTAAACAACGGAATTGACCCTGATAAAATAAATTAATAGATTAGAATAAGATAAATATATCGAAGTGAACGGTGGATAGCCTATTAGGCGGGGATTTCATTCTGTCACTGAATGAAGCATTGGTCAAATTTATTTCTTTTAACATGATTATAATATGTCTCGCACTAGAAATTTATGAGAACATAAATATGATGGGGAACTGAGCAGTCCACCTATGCCAACTAGTTTATATTATTCTGTTGAACTGTGGGTAGCTTCCGCTGTATTTGCCTTGTAACCATCTTTATTTAGAACAGTTTGTTTTTATAATATATTTTTATTTATTAATTTTATTATAAACCATTAAATGTAACATTAGGAAATAGCAATAGCTTTATCTTGTGTTCTTGTATTATCACATAATTTTAGCTAATAGCGTTCAAATAATTTTTGAAACTTCAATTAGTTTATTTATGTAGTGATATTTTTCTAGATTCTCATTTTTTTCCCTTATAATTAAATTTATTTTCTTTCACATATGGAAAGTTTTTTTTTTTTTTTTTTTTTTCAGGTAAATATATATATGTCATTTAAACCACTTTGCTAAATGTTCCGTGGTATTACACTAATTTAGTATAAAATTACTTTTAATTTAATGCTGATGTCTTTGAAAAGCAAGCGGTACCTTTTTCTTCTCCTTTGATCAAAAGTTTTTCGGTCTAATGATAAATTTACTGTAATTTTACACTGAAATTTAAATTTATGTACAAACTATTTCTTTAAATTCTTGTATAAAAAAAGGCATATTAATTAAGAATTCTTTTTTCGAATTTTCATTGATTAAATTTCAGTATTTATTTATTTATTTTTAAAAGCGTACGAGCTTTATACAAAAAAAAAAAAAAAAAAAAAAAAAAGGTTTTAATTTTATTAAATATTATTTTTTATAAAATCTGTAATTTTCAATAAGAGGACAACTAGATCACAATTATAAAGTGTGAACAAAAAAGGCTGATCGTAAATATAATTAGCTCTGCATATACACTAAGGGAGCTTACATAAAATTACCAAAATATGAAGAGATAGAAAATAATGAAAATAAAATGAAAAACAAAATATTGGAATCTTACAGAATTCGTAGTTTCATCTGGTGATATTATACAAGTAAAACGAGCAAAATCTTGTTATTTTATGTAAAATAAGGAGTAATGTCATGTTATTTCCAACGGAAATTCATGCTGGAAAGTTTCTATAAATGCTTTCAAATTGTTTAATTTTATTTATTTGTTGGAAATATATGTAACAGATTCCTTTTCAAAAATACTGGTAATTTATCTGTTTTAAAAATTAGAAATGCCGCACCTAATGCATCTTAACTTTTAATGCCCGAGCCGTAAAAACAAATATAACAATGTGTGAAAATATTGAAATAAGGCTAAAAAAAAAAAAAAAAAAAAAAAAAAAACAAGAAAATAATCATAACCTATTTCTGTTGCCCGATTGCGCTTGAATTTTGCATACATGAATAATTCCGATCACAATAGATGTTCAAGTAGTACAGGGTGCGAGTCATAGTCCCAAAATGCTGCGCTGGACTTTTGTGTACATGAATAATGCCGACGACAATATATGTTCAAATAGTAGAGGGTGAGAGACATAGTCCTAAATTTCAGTTTATTATTTTTTTTTTTTAATTTGAACCCACATTCGATTGAGCTGTAGCTTTCTGTACATGCATATTATCCATTTCTGCTGAAATGGAGTTTTTGGATTATTTTGATGTAAAAGAGTATGTTTTATTTATGTATTTATTTATTTTTATTTACACCTACTTTTT
This sequence comes from Salticus scenicus, assembly GCA_963930645.1. Taxonomy (NCBI): domain Eukaryota; kingdom Metazoa; phylum Arthropoda; class Arachnida; order Araneae; family Salticidae; genus Salticus; species Salticus scenicus. The sequence continues at coordinate 224,110,930 of OZ005654.1, read as the reverse complement.
TCATTTTTTATTCGTGCATTTTCGATAAATTTCTTGTTCCAGTAAATGATTTATTATAGAAAAATAAAACTTCTTAAATATATCTTATTATTCTCAAACATTTTTTATGAAATTCATTCATAAAATCGAATTTAACTGATCTTTGCTTCATATGAAATACACTCCTGGTCAAAAGTTTAGCATGATTTGCAAACGATCTTTTTTTTTTTTTTTTTTTTTTTTTTCCAATTTAAAAACGTACCTGTCGATGAAATGTTTTCAAACATTGAGTATTTAAAAACTGTGTCTTCCCCATGTTTTTCAATGAAGATTAGTTTGGGACAGTATTTAGGGGGCCGGTAAAAAATTGAGCAAAATCGATAATGTTTGTGATCACCCAGTATCGTTAAGTGATCGAATAAAGTGTAACTTTAAGATATGTTAATACAGATCCAGCTTTTTGAACTTTTGAGTAGCAAACGTTTGAGCAGGAGATATATTGTGCTGGGGATGTCTAAAAAGTTTTATCGATGTCATATTAAAATCGAGACTGAATTATTTTACATAATAATCACAAAATTCTTTAACTTTAGTGCGATTACAGAGACAGATGCATAACTTTAACGTACACTAAAAGAAATATAATGTGAATAGCAGCTACAAGTTGTAATTCACCAAAATTAAATTAGCCTATACACTTACAAAAGGCACTTAACTTATTAATTTTGACGTGATTAATGTCAGCATATGACGAGAAATATTTATGATCAAAAGTACATAGACGAAGAAAGCAATGAGACCTTTTGCATATAACCTATTGCATATATCAGGATTCTACTTATATTAAGTATAAACAGTGTATAACGCATCTTGAAATTCCAAATATTAATTCCTCAATTTCAAAGCTCACAATACTTTGATAAACCAAGAAACAGAAATTTCTAATGACAGCCCTCTAGAATTCCTAACTTCTAAACCAAATTTTTATCCTATGTGTACCAACACATCAAAATTGGAAAATTTGAACTTTCATAAATCTCATGCATTTTTTAGTACATGTTTGTTTAAAAATAAATAAACAAATAAAAAAAAGTAATAAGGTTGGTATTATATGTTTTTGTAAAGCATATACAACTAAACCTAATCACAAATTTCTTTATTCAGTTTCACAATTTTTATGAAGATATACATAATTAGTGATCTGTAGTACCGCACACTCCAGTGTTTGTCGTAGTGCGAAAACAAGAACACAAATGTTATTTATGTTTCCCTGTCAATTAAAATTGTTTCACGTGTAATTCCTTTTCTTTTGAAACCCCATTATAAATATGTATATATAAATGTATGTGTAACAAAAATACTTTACACTCTTAAACAATAATTTTTAAATGTATTTCCGTTAAATGTAGTACATGCTAGTTTATCTTACAAATATTATAAAATATTTTGTAAGAATTAAGAATATATAACATTTTTTAACAGAACATATGACTTTTCATCTGTTAAGTGCACTTTAATTTATAACATGTACAATGTACCAGTTTTCATTTTATATTTAACCAAGTGACTCATAATTTCATATAAAAGCAGTAACTAAGTTAGAATTATGTGGGAAATTCGGACGCTTTGTTCAGTTATTTAGATGAGTTGCCAGATGATATATTATAGTGCTGCTAGCATACATTTAGAATTCTCACAGAGAGTATGGAATTAATCATTGCTTGTATTTGAAAATGCCCATTTATTATAGTTTTCAGATTCCTTTTATTTGAAGTGTCTAAATTTTCCTTTTTAACTAAAACTAAAACATTTTTTAATATACTTATCGAAAATGTCAATGAACTATTATAAAAGTGTACTTTTAAAAGTGTACTTTATAAAACATAAAAAAAAAAAAAAAAAAAAAAAAATGGCTTAATATGAAGTTTTTAAAAAATACCGATAAATAAGATATATAGTATATATATATATATACATGATTAAAAATGTTTTATTTTTTTATTTTTAAGAGATCTGTATATTTTACCTGTAAGAATTATTATAACGTTTTTGAGTAAATTCTGTATTTTATATCATATTTATAATTTTAATTAGAATAATCTTCAAATAACTTAAAATTCTATAAGCTGCTTTTAAAAGATTGTCATTAAAAAATAGGAAAATTTTTTAAATGTCTTTCGCAAAAATGTTTTCCTGAAGTTTTATTATATTTTTTACCAAATATGTTAATTTAAACAAATTGTTCTACACTGTGAAAATAAAATATCACCGCCATAATTTATTTTCAGAAACTAATACAAATCTAAATACTTTTTTAATAGCAGAATTATATAGAAACTTATTTTGATAATTTCAAAATAGTTTTAGTTTTAAAACATAAAAATACCTTACAAAACTCTGGATTTCAAGATTAAATAACAATTTGTAAATTAATACAGTATGTTGGTTATCTTAAACTAAACATTAGATTTCATAGTAGTAGCAAAATAAAAACTGTAGGAATACGTGAAAATTGGGCAATAGAGTGAGACTCAAAAAAATTTATGTAGCAAAAAACAAGTTCAAAAATCGACCATATGTCTTAATGAAAGAAACCATGTGCACCAGCATTGAGAAACGAGTCTTAAAACTGGGATAGTCATACGTCATGTAAGGTTAAGAAACGGGACGTTTATTACGCAAGAACATGCTGTACCATAGCCTCCTAAACTAGATGCCAATCGCGTGGCTCGTAAACTTGGCAAGAAATCAAGCGGTAGATAGCGCCACGTAGTACAGATTGCGCGACTTTTTTATTCAACAACCAAAAAAATTTTTAAGAGTGAGATTTGATATTACATAAAAGGCTGATAGAATCGAAGAAACGTCATTTTCATATATCACTTCTAAAAATTATTGGTGACAGTCGAATAATATGTCGCGCCATCTGTACCAGATGGCACTGTCTACCACTCGAACTGTTACCAAGTTTCCGAGCCACGCTACAGGCATCTAGTTTAGGAGGCTACGGCTGTACAGTCTGCTTGATGCACCTGTTTATACAAAGAGCTATTTATAGAACCAACGAATATCACTACAGGAATGTACCATTTACACAGATATTGCTATTACATTACTTAGATAATCCTTTGAATAATATTTTTGTGGTTTGTCAGCAATTCTGCAATAGCTAAAAAATCAATGCTGCGTTAGAAGTATATCATCTTATTTTCTTCCATCTGTGCCGCATTGTTACGGATATATCCCAGACCGTCCCATATTTCTCACTGCGTAGGTCTAGTGAGATATTAAACCAATTCAATATCAACTTCCACCTGTATTGTTAACTATTTGTTATCTGTAATGCAACATAGTTTTGTCCTCTTCCTTGAGAAAGGATAAATGATATTATAACGATAGAGTTCAAAAATTTTGTTTTTAAAGCACTCGATGAGAGTATAAATTTTAAGGTATCGTTTCAAAAGAACAAATTTAATGGAAAACTTTGGAGATCTGGATAACTTTCAGTGAAGTAATTTCCGCAGCAAAACACATTCTTTCACGGTATATTTAACTTAAGCAACGATATAAATTGATTTGTCTATTTTAATTTAATAACATTTGTCTTTCTGTACGAGCATATAGAAAGTATGAGAAATATTCTTGTATTTGCATTTGAACGAGGTCTTCTATTATTATTATTATTATTTTTTTTTTTTCATGATAGGTAAAAATATTTTCATCTCATACCATTCATGAATATTCTAAACAAATCAGTTGTACAGTTTTTAATATAAGTTCCATGAAAAGTTACATTTAGCCTGGAACTCCCGGTCAGTGCTGTCAGATCAGGCGGATTTTTTATTCAATAATAATCAATAATTTTGAGATGTGATATTTAATATGGATAATAGACTATCAATCTTCGAAGTGATTCGGCAAACGTTATAATTAACAATTATTGGGGATTATTGAATAAAAAATCCGGTATATGAAAGGTTTTAACCACATATGTAAGTTTTACATCTGGTTTATATACCAAGTTTTACTAAATTTGTCTTTTATTTATTCTTTAATGATTTATGAAACAACATTCGATGAACATTAGAATATTCCGTTTCAAAATCTAGAAGAATTTTTATAGAATGATTTTCTAATAAATAAATTTAGGAAAAAATGGATATTTTATCGAAACACTAAACGAACACCATCTTAAAAATGCTCTCTAGTTTTATTTAAACTTTAACTTCCCTGAATCGTATAAATTTTGTATTCTATCATGTAAATTTATTTTCTTATCAACAACAGCAATTGATTACTGCCCAGTTTGGACTCTTCGAATAACTTAGGCAACGTGTTTTTTAACTCTTTTTTTTTTTTTTTTTTTCAGTTAATGATTAATTCATAGAATTTGCTTTCTTAATTACTGTTTAGGGCTTTTTTTTTTTCTTTCTCTAAAGAAAAATAATGCGAGTAAGATTATTAGTTAACGAATCAGTTTATCAGTGTATTATTTTTCGCTTTGTGGAACAAAAATAACAGAGAGTTACAGCTGATTAGAGATATTTTATTTAATATTTTCTTGGTTATATCATCAGTAATCAAGTTATATAAAATTTATTACTTTTATTTCCAATTTATTTTATTGGAGTTCGCGTTTGTTAAACTTTTTTATTTGGCAAAAGAAGAAATTCAGTATCACCGTATTAATCAAAAAAATTATATTACGTATTAATTAGATATCGAAACTTACAACTAGTTTAGTGAAGAAAAAATAAAACTTTATCTTGGTAAACCCAGAATAAATATTCTTCGATAATGTTAAACTTTGCATTACGATTAAATATTTATTTTTCGGAATTTATAGCATTAAGGATTTTTATTTACAGCATTAATTATTAACTTAACAAGTTGATTTTTCATTTTTATAAACTTCTTTATTTAAAAAAGTATTAAAGAGGTAGTGTAATTACTTCAAGGGAGAAATATATAAAAATTTATACACATTTATTTATCTTTAAAGCTCTTTCATATTCAATGATATTTATTTACTTTCATTTTAATAATTTCGAATTTCTATATTGAAGACGTCAGGTAGCTATCATTAGAAATATTATTATATTTGTATTTTTCCGTATATTAGAACAGAATAAAATTGAGAAAATACTATATAATTAATAGTACTATATAATGTAATAATTTAGTCGCCTTTTTCTTTCTTTTTTTCTTTCTTCTATTCCTTTTTTAATATTACTATACATAATTTCTATCCTAAAGCACCAATCTATTATTGACTGCATCGTTCTTTGAATGATTTTTTCCTTTATTCGGAAATGAAATTCAAAAAGAAAGATTAAATTTATTCTATATTTTCAAACGAAAGTTTCAAACGGAATGTAAAACACTCTTAGAGACAATAATGACAAAGAAAAAAAATGGCAGCTGCATGCCTGCGAGAATTCTCTCTTTGCATGAAAATACGAAAAATTATACCAAACTTTGAGTTAGTACTTTGAAATCTCTATTTTAAGGATTCTAAGCGCATTTTTGAAAGCAGTGGCACTTTTATGTGTCAGTCAGAAAGGATTTTAAAATGACATAAAATTTTGGATTTGAAAAGTGTATTTTTACTCTCTAAATAAACACAATATTTCTGAGAAAATAGTATATGTATTATAAAATTATTGTGTATCGAATTTATAATAGGCGAAACTTTCAGTAGTTCAGTCTTAATGATAACAGATTTCAAAAATACAAAATACATATATCAATTTAAGCAAGACATAATTTTATATAGAATTCTGATTTTTCTAACATCTTTCTTTAATTTTGACCTGATGCAATGCATTGCACGGGTTTTTCATTTAACAGCTCACTTTTAAATTATATAATTATTCATTTATTTATCCACTGCGAATATCAATGACCATTTCTCCAATATTTAAAAATAATAAACTGGTCAAATTTTGACCTGCTAAGGTAAAAGAGCAGTTTAATTATTTTATTTACTTATTTATGTATTCGTTTATTATTATTACTTTAAGAAAATATAGCGTATAAATTGAAAATAAAAACAAGAATTTTACTAATATATATTTAAATACATTTTGAAAATTATTCTTCTTATATGAAATATTCTTAAATTCTTCTCGTGGAGATACTTAAAAATATAACTTAAAATTTAAAAATTTTCATTGAAAAATAAATAAAGGAAATAAATAGTGCTTCTCCGTAACTCTTATTTCTGTATCTTTCTTACCACATCCTAAGAACATGTTAAGATAAAATAATTGGAAGTAAATAGGTAAGAAAACAGTGTTAAATAAGTTACTAAAAATATAAATACATTTTGTTTTTCAAAAATGCTGAATAAATTTCTACAGACAACAATACAATCAAATTAAGTTCTCAGATAAAAAGAAGATTCTTAGAATGTTCCTTTTTCATTAAAAAATGTATATTGTTGTGACTATTTTTCAAAAGAACACATTTAAATTCCGTAACTGTATCAGAAGTCAAACTGTGAATATAATTAAAAAGATAGGTTCTCAAAGTGTGAAGTTATTTGTGTGCGAGAATTCCCAATGGAATTCGAATACATTACAGTCTAAGACATATATTTCTTTAAAGCATTTCTTTGAAGTATATAAATATATTCATTTCAAAAATGCTAACTAAACAATTAAAACTAATAATACAATCAAAATCATCTATGAATTCCTCAGATATAAAGATGATTCTTGGAGTGTTTGATTTCTTTAAAAAATATATATTGTTGTCAATTTTTTTTTCTAAAGAACACATTTAAATTCTATAACAATATCAGAGGTTAAACCGTGAATCATAGGAAGGATAATTGAACAAAATTATATGTTACTGATATACAAGATCTTGCAGAAGAAATCGGATACATTACAGAAATATTGCTTTAAAGCACACTGCGATAAATTTACACTGCGCTAGACATAACGAAATATCATATAATCTTCAGATTCAGAAAAGCATGTTCTTTTTTCTTTCTTTCTTTTTTTTTAAAAAATATATTTACAACTATAATAGTATGATGGTACAACTATAGTATTTCCCCACAGCTGAATTTGGCGGTTTTTCTTTGGCGCCGATTTGAACGATAACGATGTCGTTCTGTACTGTTTGAGATATAATATGGCAGCTTGCATGCTATTTATTTTGAATTTATGATTTAATGATTTATGATTTATAATTTAGCTGATGATTTTATCATTTATGCTATATGCTATATGCTATATGATTTTTAGATTTATAATTTAGCCATAATCGCCAAAAATAAATCGCCAAATTAAGCTGTGGGGAAATACTATAGTTATACCAGTATGATTACAGTTAGCGATTCCTTTACAGGATCAAAACTCATAAGTGAAACTTCTGAAGGGCTGACCCTGGATTAAGGACTTTTTAAATTTTTCATGTCTCTGCATTTTACAGTAAATTCTTTGTTTTTAATTGGAATAATAAGTATATTTAAAAGGTAATCTGCACGTTAAAATGCAGTTTTATTATAATTTCTAAAATATAAATTGCATATATTAACCACATTTACATGCAAATAAAAACATTTCTTCTCTACACTGTTAATTAAAAACACTTGATAATAAACTAGTCTTTATTTTCTACGATTTACTAATAAAATATTAATACTATTATTTTTTTTTTTATGTACAAAGTTATAATGATCATTTCAAAATAATTATACGTTTAACAAACATAATTCAATTTTCCTCTTTTACTATGCTATTATACTATTTTAAATTACGATAAAATTACCATCAAACAATGGTATTCATTTAATAAATGAGATTTTTAAACATACTTAATGATGTGTTCTCCTTCATACTGCATTCTAAATATCCCGAATTTATTGCATACTACTGCAAAAAAAGAAAAATATTAAATTACCTAAAGAGATAATAAGTATAAAATATTATACATTTTTTAGAAATTGTTTGCAACACAAATCACACTAAAATTTTATTACATTTAGTCAACATTGATCATGTAAAGGTATCATGAGAGAGCATCATCAGAATTCATCATTAGTGAGGAAAGAAGAAAATCTTATTTTAAGCATTCTTCCACAAATATTTTGTTATGCGTGCTGTGACACATAACAAAGTATGTGTATTATGATATTACAAATGAATCTTCATTGTAGAGTGATTTTTTTTTTATTATTATTATTCATTTTTCCTTTTTTTTATTCAAATTTTACGCCTTTTCTTTTCTTAATTTTACATAGTAGAGTACCGCTTATGGACATGGTTTTGATTATAGCTTATAACTTTTGATCGAGTAAATAGTATGAAAACGTATGTATATCAATTTAAAGATAGCACCTTTAGCTAATGTTTGATTAAGTATCTGCATTTATTCCGTCAAACCAGAAAAATTTTATAATTAATTTTGTGAAGTGGTCATTTATGGCCAAAAAATTTTGTATACTCGTTTGTAAGCACACCTAAAAAATCCCCTAAAAATAGGAAAATAATAAGAAAACCACCATAAATACAGAAAATAACAAAACTTATTTATTTTATAAGGATTAAATGGTCAAAATAACAACTGAATATGGCATTTTTGAAATTTTATTCGTTATTTTCTTCGTCCTCCAAATCAGAAGTGCAATGCTTGCAAGTAAAACAGCTTGCATGCATATTAGCACACTAGAAATGCAGTAGACGATCAAACTCGTTGCATCTGATTGAGTTGGCTCTTACTAGGCGTGATGGCAGGTGCTCCAAACAGATTATTCAGAAACAGACATCATCAGCAGATGGTGGAGATTCCTTTTTTTAGAGCGTTTCTCCTACAGTTTGGCAAGTGGAGTTGCCTTATATTTTCCAGACTTCTTTTGGAGGGACATAGAAGCTGGAAGAACGTCCATATTCTCGGGCTGTCGATTTTGTGGGTTTTTTATTCACTAAGCCATCCTTAATGGCTTTAACCAGCGCATTAACATTCATTTCTTTTGGGTCGGCTGAATTTTACGGGGTTGACATGGCTAAAAATGCGTAAAAGCACTAATAAAGCATGTTATGACATAAACGGCCATATCTGACAATTTGTAAGTCAAATACATGTTTTAAATGAAAGAAACAAGGGTGCCCACAACCGGGTAAGGCAGCCATTTTTATAATGACAGAAAAAATAATTTTCTGTCCATATTTTGACTACGTTCGATATTGCATATACTGCATGAATATACATTACACTTAAATTTTTTTAATTAATTCACTCCGATTTATTGTGCGCTGATAATATTCACATAATTATTTTGTATTGATTTTTCACATTTTTTTTTTCGATGCTTGCATTTACTAAGCAAATGAGTCTGTTCATTTCGGTGTTAGCACAAAAACTGCGTACAGTTACAAGTTTGACAGAACTCAAATCCACCATGTTTACTTTCTGTTAAAAGATATGATAGGTTGCCCATAACCAGACAATGCCCATAACAGGAGGCATTCCTGAAATTTACTTTTGGTTCGTGGTAAAATCTGAGATTATTTTAATTACTTTAGGATTCTCACTAGAACGTTATTAATTTATTCAGTAAAATTATATTTGAACGTAGAGTGTTACTGCTACTTACAAAAGAACGCACAATGTGCTGCTTTTAAATGATCGTGAATACACATTTGCTTGAAAAAGGAGATCAAGTACCTACTTAGTTTTCCCCAAATAATTTTTTATTGAAAATAGGTATGCGCTGATCCCAGTTCAAATAACGACACATTTCTAAAAATTACATAATTATAGGAGCCGCAAATGTTATTTTATTTTATCTTCTATATAAATAAAGAGAAGTGTCTGTGTGTGTGTGTGTGTGTGTGTGTCTGTGTGTGTATCTGCGCTCTGGTGCTCACACTACTGATCGCAGAGCTTCCAAATTTGGCATATAGGTACCTGGGACCCTGCAGGTGTGCACCTCATCGAGATTTTTTCCAATTTCGAATTTGAATTTTTTTAATTAAAGTTTTTCGATTTTAAATATTGGCTTTAATGCTTCATTTTTCATAGATTTATTATTTTGCTTCAATCGTCTGCGTATCTTAGCAACGGCCATTACGCAACTTATTTTTATTTAATACACTAGCTGACCCGTCCGGCTTCGCACTGATGAACAAATTTTAGTTAAAGATGGATTGATATGTAAAAAATCAAGAAATATATCAGTTTATATGTTATAGTCAGGCAATATTATTAACTGGAAAGTCAAAATATAATTTTACAATTATTTTTTTTAATTAGTTGTTAAATGTTGGCAATTTTTACTTAATGCTATTTATTTATTTATTTATTTATTTCATAAAAAGAAACATTTCTTTACTCATGAATAAAAAATATTGAAAAATAAACCTATGACATGAAAATGTTTTTGATAAAATTGACGTCATAATAGCTTTAATTATTATTTATTTGTTCATTTCGCAAATATATTTAATTATTTCCATAATTGATTATTATTTTAATAATGTATATTAAAGGAGAAATCAATAATATGAAACAATATTCGTACAATATATACTATTACAGAATCTGGTGTGAAACAACCACACGACTTCCATTACCCACTATTACACGTAATGTATACAATTTTTTGGAGATATTACTTGCATTTTTTGAGATTTTCGAGTAAGAGAAACTTGATACACGTATAAAAGACACATACAACAGAGTTTGCATAGCGAGTTAAAAAATAAGGGGAAAAAAATAGATAGTTATTTTTTTAAACACGAATTTCCGAGATCTAAAACTGAACTACCTAATCAGGATGACCGTTAATATTCCTGTAATAAGCACGTAATACTTGAGAAAGGTTATCTAAATTGGATTAAAGAAAAAATTTTCAAGAATACGTTAGAGCCGTTTTTGAGATACCAACTTTTACCAAAACTTAGCATACTCAATTATTGACCTAAAAACAATAATTACATACAAAAGGATATTTAATAGGAAGTTAACATCGCGAGTTTGAAAAAAATCCGTACAGGCGTTTTTAAAGGAACGCACTTGCGAAGTCTGAAATTGAGCTGTTTATAGAGGACGCCTATCAATTTTCCTATACTAAGCAACTTTTCAATCGAAAGGGCATCTAATATATTATTTATACAGCAACTTTGAAGAAGATCATTAGAGGTGTTTTTGAATATGGGCTTACGGTCCCATTTCTGGTTTTCGATGACCCAATTCCGGTTTTTCAATTTTCACGAAAATTTGGAAAATTTATCTGTACACCAGACCTGAATCACTTGTGAAGTTTAGTAGTTCTATTTTTATTAGTTTTGGAGATATGACAGCCAGAAGATTACACACACACGTGCACATATACACACACACTGACCAATTGCCAAAACCTATACAATACTTCAACTACCTACGGTAGTAGGGTAATTGAAGTAAACACATACATCTCGTATTTACTACGATAATATACAGATTTTCGTATTACGTTTTCGATCGCCAAATACAAAAATCGCCAATGACGATAGATATCAAATCTATGCTTTGTTTTCAATAAAAATATTGAAACTTTTAATTAAAAATTTATTTTACCAAAATTTATTATAGCTTCTAGCACTTAGAGAGAGACAGTGTAACTTTTGATTATTGAAACAAAAAAAAAAAAAAAAAAAAAAAAAAAAAAAAGCAATAGGCTTTTTAGTTCTAGCGATCGTTCTCTACATATGCATATAAACCTTTCTTCTTTTTATATTAGTATAGCTATAGAGCATAGGTATATTAAATAGGTTTCCAATCAACATAATGTAACTCAAATAATTAAATGCTATTTACATTTCAGTAATGGCTGTATGCGCTATGTATATTGAGCTACTTGCCATAACTGTTAGTTTCTAAAAATAGTCGCCAAATAAATTTAAACATCTCAATACGCAAGCGAAGTGTGACATCACTGACCGCCCATGGATGCAAGAAAAAGATTTTCCATGTTAATCGCTCATTGGATTTTTTTTTTTTTTTTTTTTTTTTTTTTTTAATTCTAGAAGAATTATTTCCCGATTTTAATCCTCATATTTGGGTATAGATATGTATTAGTTATTGTATGCATGCGTTAGATTGAGTTATTTTGCTGTCAAATTGACAAAATTTTAATTTTAAATTTCAAAACTGTCACCCTTGGCGTTTTTTGTATTTGGCGATCAAAAAGTAATACGAAATATTGTTTCATATTATTCGTTACACTCTTAATGTAAGTTTTTAAAATAACCATGATTTTTGAAAGGAATTAAATTATATTCGCCAGATAATTTGGCGATATTTTTTTTTTCTGCCAAGGATGACGGATATCAAATCTATTCCGCTGCAACATATTAGTATATTATATCAGATACTTTATTTAGACATTTGAAAACAAATTTGACTTCAAATTATGATAGAATATTTATCCTTTCCCTTTTAATTAGTTTATTAGTTGGATGTTTATTGTGTAAATATCATCCTTTGAAATGTAATGTTTATGTTTTCAATCGAATATGGAAATTTGCCATTTTTTTTTCTAGAGTTTTGAAATTTAAAATTCCAATTTTATCAATTTTACAACAAAAACAATTTAATCTAACGGATGCACATGATAACTAATACATATCTATATCCAAATATGGGGATTAAAATGGGGAAATAATTTTCCTCGATCTTTATTATTTTTTTACAAAAAATCCAGTTCACTTTTTATATTATTGTTCGCGTGAAAATATATTTTATTATATGTCTAAAAATAAATTAATTCGTAAATCTTTTTGGCAACAATTATAAATTAAAATAAATAATATTATAAAATAGAATTTCTTATTTTATTTTATTTTATTTATTTATTTATTTTTAAATTCCAATTTCGTTTACACACATCAGTTTAAACCACGGAGTAATAAAGACTCCGTGGTTTAAACATTGATGCTTAGATCATTATATTATATCATATCATATCAAATTAAATTATTAGAAAAATAAACACTTTTAATTCTATAATGATGTCAGATTTAACGTGTAAGTTTAACAATTAAAAAAGCTTTATATGAATTTCAATTTAATGCACGTGCAAATATATTTCTTTTCTTTTCACGTCAAGATATTTTAAAAACGAAATGAATATGTAAATGTTTCTTTTATGTTGGCAGCAGCTAATTTTTTTAATATTTCATTATTTCCATTTCTATTACGGCTTCTATGGGGATTTTAATTAAAATGCTCAGATTTTAAACTAAAATTTATTTTATCAAAATTAAATATAGCCTATAACAATATGGCATACTGTAGCTTTCGGTCAGTGAAAGAAGTTTTTAAATCGGTTCAGTAGTTTCAGAGATTACCCTCCACAAACAAACAATTTTTTGCGCTTTATATAATGACTAGCTGACCCGTCCGGCTTCGCACTGAAGAACAAATTTTAGTTAAAGATGGATTGATATGTAAAAAATCAAGAAATATATCAGTTTATATGTTATAGTCAGGCAATATTATTAACTGGAAAGTCAAAATATAATTTTACAATTATTTTTTTTAATTAGTTGTTAAATGTTGGCAATTTTTACTTAATGCTATTTATTTATTTATTTATTTATTTCATAAAAAGAAACATTTCTTTACTCATGAATAAAAAATATTGAAAAATAAACCTATGACATGAAAATGTTTTTGATAAAATTGACGTCATAATAGCTTTAATTATTATTTATTTGTGCATTTCGCAAATATATTTAACTATTTCCATAATTGATTATTATTTTAATAATGTATATTAAAGGATAAATCAATAATATGAAACAATATTCGTACAATATATACTATTACAGAATCTGGTGTGAAACAACCACACGACTTCCATTACCCACTATTACACGTAATATATACAATTTTTTGGAGATATTACTTGCATTTTTTGAGATTTTCGAGTAAGAGAAACTTGATACACGTATAAAGACACATACAACAGAGTTTGCATAGCGAGTTAAAAAATAAGGGGAAAAAAATAGATAGTTATTTTTTTAAACACGAATTTCCGAGATCTAAAACTGAACTACCTAATCAGGATGACCGTTAATATTCCTGTAATAAGCACGTAATACTTGAGAAAGGTTATCTAAATTGGATTAAAGAAAAAATTTTCAAGAATACGTTAGAGCCGTTTTTGAGATACCAACTTTTACCAAAACTTAGCATACTCAATTATTGACCTAAAAACAATAATTACATACAAAAGGATATTTAATAGGAAGTTAACATGGCGAGTTTGAAAAAAATCCGTACAGGCGTTTTTAAAGGAACGCACTTGCGAAGTCTGAAATTGAGCTGTTTATAGAGGACGCCTATCAATTTTCCTGAACTAAGCAACTTTTCAATCGAAAGGGCATCTAATATATTATTTATACAGCAACTTTGAAGAAAATCTTTAGAGGTGTTTTTAAATATGGGCTTACAGTCCCATTTCTGGTTTTCGATGACCCAATTCCGGTTTTTCAATTTTCACGAAAATTTGGAAAATTTATCTGTACACCAGACCTGAATCACTTGTGAAGTTTAGTAGTTCTATTTTTATTAGTTTTGGAGATATGACAGCCAGAAGATTACACACACACGTGCACATATACACACACACTGACCAATTGCCAAAACCTATACAATACTTCCACTACCTACGGTAGTAGGGTAATTGAAGTAAACACATACATCTCGTATTTACTACGATAATATACAGATTTTCGTATTACGTTTTCGATCGCCAAATACAAAAATCGCCAATGACGATAGATATCAAATCTATGCTTTGTTTTCAATTAAAATATTGAAACTTTTAATTAAAAATTTATTTTACCAAAATTTATTATAGCTTCTAGCACTTAGAGAGAGACAGTGTAACTTTTGATTATTGAAAGAAAAAAAAAAAAAAAAAAGCAATCGGCTTTTTAGTTCTAGCGATCGTTCTCTATATATGCATATAAACCTTTCTTCTTTTTATATTAGTATAGCTATAGAGCATAGGTATATTAAATAGGTTTCCAATCAACATAATGTAACTCAAATAATTAAATGCTATTTACATTTCAGTAATGGCTGTATGCGCTATGTATATTGAGCTACTTGCCATAACTGTTAGTTGCTAAAAATAGTCGCCAAATAAATTTAAACATCTCAATACGCAAGCGAAGTATGACATTACTGACCGCCCGTGGATGCAAGAAAAAGATTTTCCATGTTAATCGCTCATTGGATTTTTATTATTATTATTATTATTATTATTATTATTATTAAAATTCTAGAGGACTTATTTCCCGATTTTAATCCTCATATTTGGGTATAGATATGTATTAGTTATTGTATGCATGCGTTAGATTGAGTTATTTTGCTGTCAAATTGACAAAATTTTAATTTTAAATTTCAAAACTGTCACCACGGAGACTGTCACCCTTGGCGTTTTTTTGTATTTGGCGATCAAAAACGTAATACGAAAATATACATGCCAGATGTATATTTTCGTAATATGTATTGTACGAAATATTGTTTCATATTATTCGTTACACTCTTAATGCAAGTTTTTAAAATAACCATGATTTTTGAAAGGAATTAAATTATATTCGCCAGATAATTTGGCGATATTTTTTTTTTCTGCCAAGGATGACGGATATCAAATCTATTCCGCTGCAACATATTAGTATATTATATCAGATATTTTATTTAGACATTTGAAAACAAATTTGACTTCAAATTATGATAGAATATTTATCCTTTCCCTTTTAATTAGTTTATTAGTTGGATGTTTATTGTGTAAATATCATCCTTTGAAATGAAATGTTTATGTTTTCAATCGAATATGGAAATTTGCCATTTTTTTTTTTTTCTAGAGTTTTGAAATTTAAAATTCCAATTTTATCAATTTTACAACAAAAACAATTTAATCTAACGGATGCACATGATAACTTATACATATCTATATCCAAATATGGGGATTAAAATGGGGAAATAATTTTCCTCGATCTTTATTATTTTTTTACAAAAAATCCAGTTCACTTTTTATATTATTGTTCGCGTGAAAATATATTTTATTATATGTCTAAAAATAAATTAATTCGTAAATCTTTTTGGCAACTATTATAAATTAAAATAAATAATATAGGGCAGTTCCTTGTTTGTAAACAAACATCTCAACTTTTATGAGTGGTTGGCAAAAAGGCTTGGGAAAAGCATAGCGATGGCGATTACTTTATTACTACCAACGGAAAATCAATGGTGGACGGGGCGCGGGAAAGTCGAGCGCGCTTTTTTGCCAACCACATGACGTCACGAGGAAATGCTCTATTATAAAAGAGAATTTCTTATTTTATTTTATTTTATTTATTTATTTATTTTTAAATTCCAATTTCGTTTACACACATCAGTTTAAACCACGAAGTAATAAAGGCTCCGTGGTTTAAACATTGATGCTTAGATCATTATATTATATCATATCATATCAAATTAAATTATTAGAAAAATAAACATTTTTAATTCTATAATGACGTCAGACTTAACGTGTAAGTTTAACAATTAAAAAAGCTTTATATGAATTTCAATTTAATGCACGTGCAAATATATTTCTTTTCTTTTCACGTCAAGATATTTTAAAAACGAAATGAATATGTAAATGTTTCTTTTATGTTGGCAGCAGCTAATTTTTTTAATATTTCATTATTTCCATTTCTATTACGGCTTCTATGGGGATTTTAATTAAAATGCTCAGATTTTAAACTAAAATTTATTTTATCAAAATTAAATATAGCCTATAACAATATGGCATACTGTAGCTTTCGGTCAGTGAAAGAAGTTTTTAAATCGGTTCAGTAGTTTCAGAGATTACCCTCCACAAACAAACAATTTTTTGCGCTTTATATAATGATATAGATATAGATTCATTTGAAGGCAAATTTTTTTTTCCTTTTTTTTTTTTTTTAATTTGTTATGTTTGTTAATCGTAATGCAGCACAAAAAATTTATAACAGTTATGTTTAATTTTTTATAGTAGAACAACTTCTTATTTTTCAATTTTTTATTAATTCCTTTAAAAGAAAAAACTTTTATTCATTATTTTTTTTTTATTTACAGTATTTATTGGGAAAAATTGTAGTATATACATAGTAAAAAGGATTAAAATTTATTTATATATATATATATATATATTCATTTATTAATCTACTTTTTATTTTATTTTCTTTAATTACATTGGTCGGAATCAAATCGTAATATAGTGTAAATAGCATGGGTTATAAAATACATGGTTCAAAACTAAAATATTTAATAGATGCTGAGATACAGTCATCTTTAAAATCGTAGTTCTTAAATAGTAGCAGATTCCCCCTGTCGTCGATAAATATCCAGATTGAAGTGCCCGGGAAAGATCTTTCTGCAGGCATGGGAAACCTAGATCTGATGCAGTGCGGGTAGGAAAAGAACTGCCATAGACAGTGGGTACCCGAAGCAAGGTTTGGAGCAATTTCAGTTTCTTCTTCCCCCCCTTTTTTTAAAGTTTTTTTTTTTTTTCTATAACGTAGTGTAAAAAAATCAATATTAATTCAATTCTTTCGAAAATTCATTTAAATATAGTGACCAGCGAAGCGGGCGTAGCCTGCTAGTATTCAATAAATTAAAAGTTTATAAATTAACGCTTCACTAACTATTAATATAATGGTTTTTTATGAGTTTCCTTTTAGAACAATGAAATTTAGCAATTTTTAACGTTCGCTTCTGGAGCTCGGTAATTCCCTTTTAGGTTTTACTCAGAGCAAATATGAGAACGTAGCGATATCAGCAGATGATGTGTATTGAAACAAGTAATATATATAAAAAAAAAAAAAAAAAAAAAAAAAACTAAAGTCTGTTCCTACTTGCTTCACTAAATGCCGAAAGATGTCAATTTTTTGTAAGTCAGCAGAAATATTTTTTCGTTAAAAGATGAAAAAAAATCGATAACTTTATTTTAAATCATCACAGATCTATAGTTCAACCATTCGTTTTAAAGGTATTGACGAGATCTTTTGAAAGACACCCATATTGAAAATTTACTCCCCATGGGGGAATACTTCCTCGCAGGGGGGAAGCTATTCTCCCACATGCACAAAACTGTATTAACATCAAGTGTCATCCACTACAAGTTAAAAAAAATGTATTTGAACTTGAGTGGGTGAATAAAAAGTATTTTATTAACGATTCAAAATTTGAACAAGATATATAAATATATGTAGGGAGAGTGTAAACTAATAGTAGGAATTGAAAAAGAGGTTTGTCGTAATAATAATACACCCCAATTAACAGTGTAAAAATACTGTAACCTTATATCCTAATTTACAAAAAGGCACAATTAGAATTGTTTACTTAAAACGCTTTAAAGCGTCATTACACAAATTTATCACAAATTTAATGCTTCAATGCAGTGAATACAACATTTTAAATCTTCATTACATTAATACTATGTTCTAAATGTTCATTACAGAAATTTATCACAGATTTAATATTTCAGTTTCGATTTAAATAATGTATTCAAGTCATACTATGATACTGAATATAATTCCTATTTATTTTTATGAAAACAAACATGATATATATTTTTTACCATGTTTTTTTTTTTTTTTTTTTTTTGTCAGGGACAAATCTTGCAATCGATTTTTAACTAACTTCCCGACTAGCTAGATATTTGAAATTTTCAGGACAGCTCACAACACGGTGACAATACATTTTTCTAATAATTTTAGTCAACTATTTCAAGTCCCGCTGCCTTCGGCAGCGCTTATATGATTCGACAGAAAATTTATTTAACTAACTTCCCGACTAGCTAGACATTTGAAACTTTCAGAATAGTTCAGAACAGGGAGAAAATTCATTTTCTTAAAACCTTTTGCCAACTGTTTCGGGTTCCCGCTGCCTTCGGCAGCGTTATCAGTACTCAGCTTGCAATCGATTTTTCACTAACTTTCCGACTTGCTAGACATTTGAAATTTTCAGGACAGCTCACAACACGGTGACAATACATTTTTCTAATAATTTTAGTCAACTATTTCAAGTCCCGCTGCCTTCGGCAGCGCTTATATGATTCGACAGAAAATTTATTTAACCAACTTCCCGACTAGCTAGACATTTGAAACTTTCAGAATAGTTCAGAACACGGTGAAAATGCATTTTCTTAAAACCTTTAGCCAACTGTTTCGGGTTCCTGCTGCCTTCGGCAGCGTTATCAGTACAAAGCTTGCAATCGATTTTTCACTAACTTTCCGACTAGCTAGACATTTGAAACTTTTAGGAAAGCTCACAACACGGTGACAATACATTTTTCTAATAATTTTAGTCAACTATTTCAGGTCCCGCTGCCTTCGGCAGCGCTTATATAATTCGGCAGTACATTTATTTAACTAACTTCCCGACTAGCTAGACATTTAAAATTTTCAGAATAGTTCAGAACACGGTGAAAATGCATTTTTTAAATACCTATAGCCAACTGTTTCGAGTTCCTGCTGCCTTCGGCAGCGTTATCAGTATAAAGTTTGCAATCGATCTTTCACTAACTTTCCGACTAGCTAGACATTTGAAACTTTTAGGACAGCTCACAACACGATGACAATACATTTTTCTAATAATTTTAGTCAACTATTTCAGCTCCCGCTGCCTTCAGCAGCGCTTATATAATTCGACAGAACATTTATTTAACTAACTTCCCGACTAGCTAGACATTTAAAATTTTCCGAATAGTTCAGAACACGGTGAAAATGCTTTTTTTTAATACCTTTAGCCAACTGTTTCGGGTTCCTGCTGCCTTCGGCAGCGTTACCAGTACAAAGCTTGCAATCGATTTTTCACTAACTTCCCGACTAGCTAGATATTTGAAACTTTCAGGATAGCTCAGAACACGGTGGCAATATATTTTTTTTAATACTTTTAGTCAACTGTTTCAGGTCGCTACTGCCTTCGGCAGCGTTCGTATGATTCAACAGAAAATTCATTTAACTAACTTCCCGATTAGCTAGACATTTGAAACTTTCGGACCAGTTCAGAATACGGTGAAAATGCTTTTTAAAAATATTTTTATCCAATTGCTTCGGGACCCTGCTGCCTTCGGCAGCGTTTCCAGTACAAAGCTTGCAATCAATTTTTAACTAACTTCCCGGCTAGATAGCCATTTGAAACTTTTATAATACCTCAAAAGACGATAGCCAGGAATTTTTTTAATACTTTTATCCAATTGCTGGGGTTCCGGCTGCCTTCAGTAGCGTTTATATGATTCAACAGAAAATTAAAAAACATGGTTTATAAAAATTTTTTTATCTTATAATTATTAAATTTTAGGTTCAAATTAATTTCATGATTGCAAGTTTTCTATTATGAAAAATTTCGACCATCTATTTAATAGTTTTTTAGTGAAGTTGTGTCCAACATAAAAAGAAATGCAAAGTATTTGTAAAAACATAATTTTGGTTATATATAATTTGAGGAACTTATAATTCCAAACAATGATTTCATATCACAAGTTTCAAAGAGTCTATTAACATTAAAATAAATGACCGTAATCAGGAATTGCACAAAATAGAATTACAGTAACTACCGTAACTAAATACCGTAGAATTAGGTGAATCACATTGAAGGAAGAAATATATGTAGTACGCCTACAGCAGTTTACAGAAATTTCTGGGCAAATTTTCCCGTTCCAGTACATACGATATCAGAATGCAACAAAATTGATATGTGAGATGAACTTTAGGAAACAATGTCCTGATTTAGTATTGCATTTATTTCAGACGACAGGTGGCACTGTTATTATTGAATTTATGCGATTATATAGATTCTGTAATGTGAGAAGCTAACTTCATGAATATTTTCTGTATATTACCCAGTCAAGAATATATAATTAAAGTGTGTTCCGAAAGAATCTGTACATTTAAAACAGAAAGAATTCATAGCCCCAAATTTACAAAGGAAAGCACATAATATGAAACAATAATTGAAATCAAAGAACATGAAAAATACATATACATTATAAAATTTAAATCTAGATACAAAAAAATATATTTTATACGTAGATATTATACGGAAATTACATTAAAGCTTAAAGAAGCATTAAAAAAGCAATGATTATCCCCCTCTCTTCAGCAAAAAGAATAAGCCTTTTTTGGCTGGTAAGGCGGCTTACTGGCACAAGAATCTCGCTCAAAGAAAAACAAACATTTAAAGCGAAACATAAACAAAGTGATGCTAAATTTTTTAAAATATATTCTTATGAATAGATATTTTTAATTTATACAAGGTGGAAAACAGTTTATAATTAAATTTATTTTGTGATTCTTGAGAGAAATATGCAGATAATTTTTGATGCACTGCTTTATAAATTTTAGTTTTGGGATCTTGCTTTTCTTTTCGGAGTTGGTTCCTGTTAATTTATTGATTTATGTATATAATGAAATGCTTCAAAAGGTTTTTCAGACACACACACATACATACACATTTGTAGTTACAAGTGCACTCTTGCACAAAAGTTTAGAAAGAATTGCAAACTAAAAGTTTTTTTCAATTTAAAAACTTATCTCTGTTTTTTTTTTTTTTTTTCTAAACATTGGGTATTTAAAGAATTGGGTCTTCCTCATGTTTTTCAGTGAAGATTGGTTAAAGATAATATTTAGAGGGACAGAAAAAAATTGAGCAAAATCAATAATGTTTGTAATCACTCTATACCGTTAAATGAACTAAATGATCTTCAACTTTATGATATGTAAATATAGACCCAATATAATTTGTGGATGAATTTGTGTGGCAATAACATGTTGAATAACGTAAATATAAGTATTTATTAATATATATATATATATATATATATGTTTTGATTTACAGTATACAGAGTTTTAAATAAAAACTATTTCCCCTTTCAGATATATTGAAAAAACACTTTTAAAATAATATACTGCAATCGGAATACAAATAATTTAAATATCTCATGAAATAGGTGCATTTATATGAAAAATGTTTTCACTGCACATGTGCGAAAGACAGAAAAAAATTTAATCCATAGGTTTTAAGCTAGATATATTGGGCAACTTTTCTCATAAGTTCGTTTGAATGGAGTAGAAATTAAGCAAATTGTCAATAAAAAAAACAAGCTAGATGTTAGGTATTTTCGAAGAGTTGAAATTTCATGATGGGGTTTTTCACATGCCGCATATATAATTAGAAGATATAATTATTTAAACCACGCTTCAAAACAACTTTTTGTGAAAAGTCCTTTATAAGCTTGTAACTTTAATATATTTTTGTTCATTTACAAAGATTTGTGAAATCATAAGGGGTTTTCACAAAAAAGAACATTTATAAAGTGGTTGAAATAATTGAATCTTCAAATTAATTCCGCAGCGTGTGAAAATCCCTTTTGAAATTTGAAGTCTTGGAAAATGCCTAGAATCTAGCTCGTTCTTTTGCCGGCAATTCTCTTAATTTTCACTCATAGAAATAAACTTTTGACAAAAGTTGTCCAATATATATAGCTTTCAACCTATGTAATTAAAGGTTTTCTATCTTCCGCACATCTGCAGTGAAAACGTTTTTGATAAAATGCTCTTATTTCATGAGATATTTAAGATATTTGTATTCTGATTGCAGTATATTGTTTCAAAAGTGTTTTTGCAATTTATCTGAAAGTGGATTTTTGTTAAAAACTCTGTATATTATAAATAAAAAATATGCTTTTTTTTTTTTTTTTTTTTTTTTTTTTAAGTTTTAAAACAAGTGCTTATATCTACTTTATTTAGCATGCTATCGTCACACAAATTCATCCACAACTTGTACTGGGTCTATATTAACATATCCTAAAGTCACAGAGTATTTCGTTAATTTAATGATACAGGGTGATTACAAACACTATTTATTTTGCTCATTTTGTTACCGGATCTCTAAACGCTATCTTAAAACAATCTTCACTGAAAAAACGTGAGGAAGACCCAGTTCTTTAAATATCCAATGTTTTAAAACATTTCATTGAGAGATAAGTTTTAAAATTGATCAAAAATTGGTAGTTTGAAAATCTTGGTAAACATTTAAGCAGGAGTATATATATATATATATATATATTGCATCCATTTATAATAATGAACTTTTATAGTTTTTATTTCAATAATATCAGAGCTTAACGAGTCGAAGTTTATAATGCTCTTTCATTAAGAGAATACGAATAAACTCACTCCAAAATCCCACAAAATTAATTTAAGATCTAAATTCAGACAACTGTCTAGTTTTTAGAACGAAATCTAATCTATTTAATATCAAAGAAGTTTTAACATCTTTTTTAAAGAAAATGAAATGTCTCTTATAATGTTTCAGTTCAATATATGGAAATATTTTTCCTTTTTACAAACTTATTTTAATTTTGTATAACAATGCCCTCCTTTAATAATGCTCTTCCTTATAAATCGTTTTAGCTTACAAAATAAAAGTATATGACTAGGTTTGTGACTCTTTAAATAAAGTAACTTCATATTAAAACAAAATATTATTCAGAATAGCGTTAAGTACTATCGTAACAAAAACTTTAAAGATAAAATTAATGTCATAAGAATAATATTTCATTATGTTCAAACAAAAGCAATATCTTTCCGACACAAATTATTTCATTTTCAACGCCCAAACGATTTAGTTATGCTATGAATATGCGTAAAATATTCATGAAACTACATCCTATTTCAAAGAAAATAAATGGAGCAGTTCTGCGATAATTCTTTCTGTAAATATTTTAATTACACGTTTCAGCTATGGTTATTACATGCGATTAATATTTATTCCTGCCATTTAAATCTTTCATATCTCTTTTTAGTAATAAAACGTTTATTATGCAAAATGTAAAAACAGTAAACGTTTCAAAACTGTCTATTTTATTATATAATACTAGAAAAACATAAAAAATAATATAGCCTGGACTTTATATATAATGTCCAAAAAAGCTAATATATATAGTGTCCAAAAAAAGTAAAATGTACCAAAAATCTTATTTGAGGGATGAAGCATTAGCGATTTCTAAAATAAGAAACAGCTGTTTTCTGTTTAATTTAATTAAAAAACACGAAACGAAAAAAAAAAAGAGTTTTATAAAGTCGTAAACTGTATTGCTGTTTTTGCACTGCACATGTGCCTACTTTATTTTTTCCGCTGAATGTACTGCTAAGGTATTTTATATCTATTCAAAATAACTGCTGCGTTTTTGAAATTTATAGTTCTTGCATACAAAATTATTACTTTTTTATATAAATATCATTCAGTTTAGAGTTCTTAATGGAGAAAGTTTATTGTTATTTACAAATTTAATCTGAGTGTTAAACAGAACAATAAAAGATAGTTTTAAATTTACAAAAGGATAAATAAGAAATACAAAGTATGCATATTAAATTTTTAAATTAGATTTTCTCGAAATAGTCTGAATTAAAAAAAAAAAAAAAAACCTATTCATTGAAAATATTACTGAATTTATTGATAATCGCATGCATAATCTGTCTTGATAAATAAATAGTTAAAATTATTTTTCAAATTAGGAAAAATGAGTATAATAACTTTATTGAGACATTTTATTTATTTAGTTACTTTATTGAGACTATGCATTTCTTTTTATATTAATTAACATTATTTAAAAATTCGGAATAATTTATAAGGCTAAAGGAAGGAGAAATGTGTTGGTTGTACATTCCAATTGACGAATTAACACTGTTGCTGGTATCAAATGTTAAAGAAATACTAAATTGTTCAAATTTAGTAATTTATTATGTAGGCTACATAGTAATGCAGAGGAATACACATAGCGTACAAAATCTCTACAATGAAATACATTCACATTTACGCATCAAAGTGCTGATAAGCGTGGCGATATTTCGTGAAATTTGCATAAAAATAAGTAAAATATTAAGCCCGTTGTTCAATTAAATATTTGTCTAATTAGAATATTTAGTCAAAGTGATTCGTGCAGAAAAGGTTTCTTAATTCTTGTTTTCTTCCAACAATCCGCAAGGGAATTTTTTAGTCTATATTAATTAATATAATTACAAAATAATAACAGAGAAATGATGAGTTGTATTAAAAGAAAACAAGTCACATAAAAAAAAAAAAATATTTAATTACTATTATATTATTACATTTATGGCCTTTTGTAGTAGATTCTGTTTTTTTTTTTTTTTTTTCGTTATTTCCGGTAAACATCTCCCTTCTGCTCCCTCCTTTGCTTCTGTTCGTCACTTCAGCCAGTAACCGTACTGAGGGCGACTATGGTAATGGATCGAAAGTTCTCTATAAAAGGCCATAAAGTTATTAATACAAAAGTAATTAATTTATGCCTTATTAATGTATATTCATTTATAACATATATATTCACAAATTACTTTCTTTTAAAGTGCACAATATAGTGTAAAAGAAATATCTGATATTAAAATAATTAAAATAGTAATAATAATTTACAGAAATAAACACAAGTGTATATTTACTTGTGTGAAATCAGGCTACTGATCGCAGAGCGATGAAATTTAACAGAGGAGGCCACGATACCCCTAATTCAAGACTTAGTTTTATATTTTCGAATTTCCATTTATAATTTTTTTCGTCTCTTCTTTGTTACCTTTAATGTTATCTTTTCATTTACATATATAAAAATCGCAATAATAATAATAATAATAATAATAATAATAATAATAATAATAAAACTTATTTTTTGCTTTTAAAAACGAAGCTGGGTTCTTTTCTTAGCAAGGATTATTATATGATCATTATTATTTATTAATACTGATTTTTTCGTTTTTCGTTTTAAATGTACAATAATTTCAGTTATACTTTCATAACGAAATCACGACGTCATATATTTTACTTGTTCCATTTTCTTAAATTTAATTAACTCTGTACAAGATTTTGTCATTCTAAATTTAGTGGGCAGTTCAAGCCCAAAAGTAGGTATCGGCTAGTGGTGTATGGAACCCGCCTATTGCTTTGTAATCTGATCAACCTGTAAAAGGTAAAGAAAATTTGTCTGGTTTATAAAAAGGTGCTGTCCGGCTAGTAAGAATTAAACTAACATGATCTTACCATTTTTTTTTTTTATCTATGTATTGTTTTATATTTTAAAGATTCGTTTTAATCTATTTTCAGCTTTTATAACTTCTTTACTTAATTTTTCGAAACACTTCTTTCATCATCCTATATGTTTTAGAAAATATTAATATAAGGTAAAACTAGGAATGATGGCGCGGTCGAAGAAAGTGCGAAATAAGAAACAGATGGAAGGAATAAATTGCGCATGTAGTGACTTCAGGTAGTTATACAACAGCACTAGTGGAGTGCCTACTTGGCTATTCATGTTGATTAAAAGGCTGCGCAATCTCTCCTACTGAAATAAGTGAATTTGCTCATTTGGTACTTAGGAGAAATTGCGCATTGTTAATATTTATATGCACGCTAAGAGAGATTACGCAACTTATCGATAATGATAAAGAAAATGGAATGAGTTCCTTGGAGGCATTAAACTGCACCAGGAGACAACATCGCCAAGTAACTGGACTGGATTAGATGTGTTACTTGTGGCAAGTGGTTTCATGAAAACTGCATTATTTATAACAATATATGTACCGATTATAGACAACAACAGCTCAGGTCAGTATACAAGAAGACATAAAAACCGGAAAGAAAAAGGACTAATTTTAAAAACGTGTTATCTAATACCTTAATGTTATTTTGAAATTTTATCTGGGCATTTTTTTTTCTTTAAGCACAGCTTTTTAATTTTTTTTAAACGCTTTTATTTTTATGATTCTTTAAGAAATTAGATTGAAAAATTCACTTTTAGTTCAATTATACTATTATTGTTAATTAAAAAAAAAAAAAAAAAAACTTACAGCACTGACATTTGAGTGTAATTATTATTGTTAACATTTAATTGTTGTTATTATTAAATAAGTCTTTTCTATCCATGTGCGGAGCCACACAAGTCTGTAAGAATAGATTACGCAAAAAAACTTTCTTGGTTTTACTACAGCTTCTGCATAAAGTTAAAGCATGAAAAGAAAATAGCAGTTGGAATACACAAAAAACGAAATTATTCAAAATTATTCTGCAATAGTTCAGCGAAAAATTATTAGTTGGATTTTTTATACTATTCTCTTGTACTCAGTGTTGTCCAGTCTCTCTTGAATTTAACCTATAATCATCTTTATTTAGAACAGAATTTTTCAATTTATTATTATTATTTTTTTTTAGAATATATTATTATTTATTAACTTCCTTATAAGCTCTTGTATTATCATATATTTTGGGCTAATAACGTTAAAATAATTTTTTAAACTGCAATTAGTTTATTTCTGGAGCGGTATTTTTCTCGAGACTCAATTTTTTCCCTAATAAATAAATTCTTTTCATTCAGATATGGGAAGGCATTTTTTTTTTTTTTTTTTTTTTCTTTTTTTTTTTTGGGGGGGGGGATACGTTTTTTTTAGGACGAATGACTATTAGTAGTCTCAATCTATGGATTTTTACGATACCAGTTTTATGATAGTTGGACATTTATCGAAAATATAATTGAATAATTTGAAAGCGATGTTATAATTTGAAAGAAAAAAATAACTAATAGTCCTCCGTCCTAAACTTAAATTCTATTTTTGGCAGAATTTCACAAAAATCGTTTATTCTGTTTCTTTCTTTTCTTAGAAAGAAAAACAAACGAACAGAAAATTTATAATAATCAGTATTGAAAGGGACAGTATCGAAAAAAAATTTTTTTTTTCTCAAAAACTTTGATATGGCATTATAAGACAAAATTTCGTTTAAATGCCCGTAATTAGAATTATTTATTTATCTTATTATTTCGTACTTTTATAAAGTAACTATTTTCTAAAGCAATTATAACTGCTATATTTATTTCTTTAAATTAAAAAGTAACAATTGCATGTATTATTTGGAAAAAAAAAAAAAAAAAAAAGAAGAAAAAAATTAAAAATTCTGTCAAAGACAGAATTTAGTTTATTACGAAGGACTATTAAATTCAGTCTGTAAAATTTTTATTTTTTTTTTTCCCAAAACGTATTCTAATTTTTTCTTTCATTAAATCGCCTTACTAAATGTTCCGTGCAATTACACTGATTTAGTATACAATTACTTTTAATTTGATTTTGATGTCTTTGAAAAGTAAATGATATTTTTTTCTCGTTTGACCAAAAGTTTTTCGATATAATGAGAAATTTACCATGATTTAATACTGATACTTAAATATATGTTCAAAATATTTCTTTAAATTCTTGTTTCTAAAAAAAAGTGGTATTCATTAAGTTTTTTTTTTTTTTTAGGAATTTTATTGATTAAATTACAGTATTTGTTTATTTATTTATTTTTTAGAGTGTACCAGCTTTATCTCTCTTTATATATATGTATATATATATATATAACCTCGGCATTTAATTTAATTAAATCTTATATTTCATAAAATTTTCAATTTTCAATTTGAGGAAAGCTAGATCGCGAATTATAAAATATGAACGAGAAAGGCTGGGCGTAAATTTAATTATCTCTGAATACACACTACGAGAGTTAACATAAAATTACCGAAGTATGAAGAGACAGAATAGAATCAAAATAAGACGAAAAAAAATAAAATATTGGAAGCTTACAGGATTCGGAACTTCATCGGATGACATTATACGAATAGTGCAAGTAAATTTTTGTTATTTTTTTTCAATAAAATATGGGGCATGATGCTAATGAAACATTTAATGGCTGAACCGTAAAAAGTCTTGAAAATATGGCAATAGACTGAAAAAAAAAATATTCAACCTAATTTCTATTGCCCGATTGCGCTAAAATTTTGTATACATGAATAATTCCGACGACAATACATGTTTAATTAATATAGGGTGAAAACACAGTCCCCAATTGCAGATTTTTTTTTAACCCACTTTTGATTGACCTGTAGCTTTCCATAATGCATATTATACAATTTCGGTGAATTGGAGTTTTTGATTTATTTTGATGTCAAAGAGTATGTTTTAATTTTTTTTTTTAAAATTCATATCTACTTTCTTCAACTTTTATTCGAATATTTTCGATTAATTTCCTGTTCCAGGTCAATGATTTGTTAGTAAACGACCTTATTAATCGATAAACTAGAAAAATAAAATTTCTTAAATATATCTCAGGTAAAGGATATTTTTTATGATATTCGCAAATATTTGTTCTGAAATTCATTCATAAAATTGAATTTAACTGATCTTTGCTTTCTGTGCAATACATTGACATGCTGGGAATGTCTAAAAAGGTTCATCTATGTCATATTAAAACTGGCGCAGAATTATTTTGCATCATAATCACATTATTTTTAACACTTTCCAACAAGGTTGAAAGTGTTTTTCTGTCTGTCTGTTTGTCTGTCCGTCTGTCTGTCTGTCCGTCTGTCCGTCTGTCCGTCTGTCTGTCTGTCCGCGCTCTAACTCCCGTAAATATTTATGGAATTTCTTGAAACTGATATATGTTATTCAAGTTCACTATCGGACGGTCCCTCATGAAAATGGAGTTTATAACTCTACTGGTTTGTGTACAGGGACACCCGAAAATATTTCAAAGCAATGTGTTCTATGAGAGGTATTTCTATAAACCATATTTTCATACCTTTACTCTAGACATATCTTAGTGAAATTGAAATATGTTATTCAAGTTCACTATCGGATGTTCCCTATTGAAAATGGAGTTTGTACCTCTACTGGTTTGTGTATAGGGACACCCGAAAGTATTTCAAAGCATTATGTTCTATGAGAGGTATTTCTATAAACCATATTTTCATACCTTTACTGTAGACATATCTTAATGAAATTGAAATATGTTATTGAAGTTCACTATTGGATGTTTCCTGTATAAAATGGAGGGAATACCAGCATCGAGTTATACACAGGGACACTCAAAAGTATTCCAAAGCATTGCGTTCTATGAGACATATTTCTATAAATCAAATTTTAATAACTCTAGTTTCCACAAATTTTAAGGAATTGAAATATGTTATTTATATGCACAAAAGAATGCTTTGCATACAATATAGCATGTTTAGCATTATATTTACAAGGTGGCACAAAAATATCCAGATAAATTAAGAGCTATTAATAAAAAAATTGCTAGATATGTACTTTCGTTTACGTTAAGCGTTTTTAACACTTTCTAATATTTTTAACTCTTTCCAACAAGGTTGAGAAGTATTTATGAATTCGATTTGTCTGTCTGTCTGTCTGTCTGTCTGTCCGTCAAACTGTCTGCGCTGTAACTCCCGTAAATATTTATGGAATTTCTTGAAACTGATATATGTTATTCAAGTTCACAATTGGACGTTCCCTATTGAAAATGGAGTTTATACCTCTACTGGTTTATGTACAGGGACACCCGAAAGTATTTCAAAGCATTGTGTTTTATGAAAGGTATTTCTATAAACCATATTTTCATACCTTTAGTGTAGATATATCTGAATGAAATTGAAATATGTTATTCTAGTTCACTATTGGATGTTTTCTGTTTAAAATAGAGGAATTACCACCACCGGTTTATGTACACGGATTCTCAAAATTATTCCAAAGCATTGCGTTCTATGAGAGATATTTCTATAAATCAAATTTTAATAACTTTACTTTCCACGAAGTTTTTGGAAATAGAAGTATGTTATTTATATGCACAAAAGAATGCTTTGCACAGAATATAGCATGATTAGCATTAGATTTACTGGGTGGCACAAAAATATCCAGTTACATTAAGAGCTATTAATAAACAATTGTTAGAATTTTGCTTTCGTTTACGTTAAGCGTTTTTAACACTTTCTAATATTTTTTAAGTGTGAATATGATTTCAGTTTTGTGTATCTGCCTGTCCGTCTGTCTGTCTGCCTGTCTGTCTGTCAGAGCTCGAACTCCCGTAAATATTTATGGAATTTCTTGAAATTGATATATGTTATTCAAATTTACGATCTGATGTTTCCTATTGAAAATGGAGTTTGTACCTCTACTGGTTTGTGTACAGGTACACCCGAAAGTATTTCAAAGTATTATGTCCTATGAGAGGTATTTCGATAAACCATAATTTCTTACCTTTACTGTAGACATATTACAATTAAATTGAAATATGTTATTCAGATTCCCTATTGGATGCTTCCTGTATAAAATGAAGGAAATACCACTACTGATTTATGTACAGGGACACTTAAAAGTATTCCAAAGCATTGCGTTCTAAGAGAGTTATTTCTATAAATCAAATTTTAATATCATTACTTTCTACGAAGTTTTAGGAAATTAAAATATGTCATTTACATGCACAAAAGAATGCTTTGCATAGAATATAGCATGGTTATCATTAGATTTACAGGGTGACACAAAAATATTCAGTTATATGAAGAGCTATTAATACAAAATTGCTAGAATTGTACTCCCGTTTACTTTACGCGTTTTTGTAACTTTCTATCATTTTTTTAGTGTGAATATAATTTCAATCTCTGTATCTGTCTGACTGTTCTTCTTTCCGTCTGTCTGTTTTACTGCGCTCTAATTCCCGTAAATATTCATGGAATTTCTTTAAACCGATATATTTTATTCCAGTTGACTATCGGATGTTCCCTATTGAAAATGGAGTTAATACCTATTCTGATTTGTGTACAGGGACACCCAAAAGTATTCGAAAGCATTGTGTTCTATGGGAGGAGTTTCTATAAACCATATTTTAATAAATTAAATGTATAGAAACTTCAATGAAATTTTAACATGTTATTCAATTCCCTATCGGATGTTTCCTATGTAAAGTAGAGTACATTTCTAACTGGTTTGTGTACAGGGGCACTTGAAAGTATTCCAAAGCATTGTGTTGTATGAGAGTTTTTTTTATAAACCAAATTTTAATAATTTTATTCCCCACAAAGATTAATG
Source organism: Salticus scenicus (assembly GCA_963930645.1). NCBI lineage: Eukaryota > Metazoa > Arthropoda > Arachnida > Araneae > Salticidae > Salticus > Salticus scenicus. Next base: position 224,079,020 of record OZ005654.1, on the reverse strand, counting down.
CAATTGAAATATATTATTCGTATGCACAAAAGAGTGCCTTCTATGTAATATAGTATGGTTAGCATTATATTTACAGGGCCACACAAAAATAATCAGTTACATTAAGAGCTGTAAATAAAAATTTGCTGGAATTGCACTTTTGTTTACATGAACGTTTTAAAACTTTCTTATGATTTTAGTGGTAATATGATTTCAATTTGTGCATCTGTCTGTCCGATTGTCTACCTTTCTATCTGTTTGTCTCCGGCTCCTATCATCCGTGAATATTTTGAGAATTTTAAAAAAATGATACACCCATGTTCCCTATGGAATGTTCCCTATTTAAAATGCCATTAATTGGTCCTGTACAACTAGTTTGTTTACAGGGACAACAACAACAACAATAAAAAAAAAACCAATGTATTACGTTTTAGGACAGAATTTTTTAAAAGTTATATTTAAAAATCTTTCTGCTATAAAAATCATAGAAACATTGACATGCATTATTAATATTCTAAAATGATGTTGTATATAGAACATGATATGATTAACTTTGAGATTTACAGGGCTGCACTAAAATATTCAGAGAGATTAAAAGCTGTAATTATAATCTGACGGCTGCGTTTTCTTTTGCGTTAAGCCTTTTTAACACTTTCCAAAATGCCTAAGAGTAATTTTAAAATCAATTAGTCTATTTGCATGTTTTTCAGTTGTTCTGTCTGTTGTGTGATAAAGTAGGCAAAGAATATTAAAAGTTATTCGATACAATTGCGTACAGTTGGAAAGTGTTACTAATCAATGCGCACTGCATGATTTTTTCTTTCTTGTTTAAGTTTAGTGCGATCACACAGATAGACGCATAGTTTTAATGTACACTAAAAGAAATATAATGTGGCAGCTTCAAGTTGTAGTGCACGAAAAGTAAATTAGCTTATACACTTACAAAAAGCATTTAACTTATTAAGTTTGACGTGATTTATATCAACAGATAATGAGAAAGATTTATGATCAGAAGCATACAGATATGAATAAAGCAATGAAATTGCAACACACCTGCGGCAATTTTTTGTCGTTATGCACTCAAACTTTTTGAATGTACTGACAAAATGTACCAGGGTCCTACTTATATTGAGCTTAAAATATGTATGAGGCATCTTGGAAATCCAGGCATTAGTTGCTTAATCTCAAAACTCTTAATACTTTGGTAAACCAACAGATAGACATTTCTCATAAGAGCCACGTAGAATTCCTAAATTCCAAGCCGAATTTTTATCCTATATGTACCAACCCATCAAAATTGGAAAATTTGAACTTTCATAAATTTAACGCACTTTTTCTTAAATGCATAATTTTTAAAAAGTAAATAAATAAATAAATAAACAAATAAAAGTAATAAGGTTGGTATTTTATGCTTCTGTAGAGCATATACAACGAAACTAAATCACAAACTTCTTTATTCAGTCTCATTATTTTTCTGAAGATATACCCAATTAGCGAATTGCAGTGTTGCGCACTTTAGTTTTTGTCGTAGTGCGAAAACAAAAACACAAAAATCATTTATGTTACCTTGTCAATTAAAAATTTTGTAACTGTAATTCCTTTTCTTTTGAAATCCCAAAATGAATATGTATACATAAATGTGTGGCATTAATCATTGCTTTCACTTTCGAACATCCATTTATTTCAATTTACAGATCCTTTAATTTGAGTGATCTAAATGTTATGAAATAAGGTTTTCTCATTTATCTAAAATTAAACCTTTATTAATATAGTTATCGAAAATGATAAGGAACTATTTTAAAAGTTTCCTTTTAAGTGTGTACTTTATAGAACATAAAAAATTTCGCTAAATCTATAGTTTTTAAAAAATATCGATAAATATATATACGTATTTAAAAATGTTTTCTTAAGACACCTGTATATTCTACCTGTAATTACTATTAAAACATTTTTGAGTAAATTACGTATTTTATATCATGCTTATAATTATAGTTGGAACAATATTCAAATAACTTATAATTCTATAAACTGCTCCTAAAAACTTTTCATTTAAGAATGAAAAACTTTTAAAAAGTGATTCTAAAAATGTTTTTATGAAGCTAAATTAAATTTTGTACCAGATATGTAAATTTACACAAATTGTTCTACACTGTCAAAGTAAAATAACATCGCCTTAATTTATTTTGAAAAAATTATACAAATTAAAATACTTTTTAATAACAGAATTTATTGAAATTTATTTATAAAATTCCAAAATTGTTTTAGATTAAAAGAATAAAAATATCTTACCTATATAAATTTTACGACTTAGATTTTACTAAATTTGTCTTTCATTTATTCATTAACGTTTTAGGAAACAACTTTAGATGAACTTTAGAATATTCCGTTTCAAAATATAGAATATTTTTTATAGAACGGTTTTCTAATAAATAAATTTATGGAAAATTGGATATTTTATCTAAACATTAAACGAAAAACTTCTTTAAAATGTTCTTTAGTTTTATTTAAACTTTAATATCCATGCATCGAACTAATTTTCTATTCTATCATGTATTTTCTTATCAACAACAGCAATTGATTACTGCTCAGTTTGGACCTTCTTAACTCCTGTTTAGAGCTTTCTTTTCTTTCCCTAAAGTAAAACAATGTGAGGAAGATTATCAGTTAACGCATCAGCTTATCAGTGTCTCATTTTTCTTTTTATGAAACAAAGGTAACAGAGAGTTACAGCTGATTAGAGATTTTTCATTTAATATTTTCTTGATTACATCATCAATAGTCAAGTTGTATAAGACTTATTATTTTTATTTCTAATTGATTCTATTAGAGTACCTGCTTGTTAAACTTTCTTTATTTGGCAACAGAAGAAATTCAGTATCACCGTATGCATAACTCATAAAATAATACATTTTGTATTAATTAGATATCGAAACGAACAACTAGTTTAGTGAACAAAAAATAAAACTTTATCTAGGCAAACCCAGAATAAATAATCTTCAGGTATATTAAATTTTGGATTACGATTAAACATTTTTTTTTTTTTCAAACTTTTTAGCATTAACTGTTTTTATAAGCTAAATGTATGGAATCCGAAGTAAGATATCCTAGTGGGTAGAGTATTTCAGTCTGAAATTGTGCAGAGTAATCAGTCAAGTTTATTTTTTCTAATAAGACAAAAATATGTCTTATAGTAAATATTTGTCGTGACAAATATACGATAGGGAACTAAGCAAAGTCTGCCAACTAGTTCCTTTTGTCACATCTGTTTCGATTTAGAGAATATATATACGTGAAAACTAAAATTTGTTGTATCAACTTAAATTCTCTCCTGACATTAATCAATAATACATATCAGCTAAATCTATGCCTCTATAATTGTTTTCTTTTCGTGATGTATACACTGCTGATGCAGTTATTGTAAAGGTTTTAAGTATGTGACATACATTAAAATACATACATACATGAAAAATATATTATACATATTGTAAACCAAAACACAGCAACTCAATCTGCAACTGAAATTAATCTGAAAGACGTGGCACCCTAAAAAAGAGAAAAAACACCAGTCGAGAGACGAAATTGAAAGCAGATACTTCACTGGATACGCTGTTGAGCAATAATTCTATAAATAATGACGTTAAAATTAAATTAAGATACTGGTAATGTCGAGAAGGAAATTATGCATACATATTAAGCAGTATTAATTGTAGTTGAATTACAAATTTGTAAATAACCATAAGTAATTTCTCAATGATTCAATAAAAAAGTAATAGCGAATTGATTAGTATAGCCCATCATTTCAGATACATGCCCATTGCTGTTGTACTATATTGGTTATTTTATAAGTTAATTAAATTTACTTTTGTTGTATGAGTGAATTTTAAACTAGAGAGTTGATTGTGCGTGTAATGCAAGTAACTTCTGCAATCAGTTTAAAACTACAGATAGTTTAAAGGCCACAAAATGCCCAATTTATTACATTGCCATACATATGCCAACACCATGCATATGCTACTATGTGTAAACCAGATATTTATTATATTTATTTTAAGAAAATGATATTTATGGGATACAAACTACAAAAATTTTCTAAAAATTGAAAGTTTAATATTCTCAAAGGTGCAGGAAAAAATATTCAAGACTGTTTCAAATTAACAAAAATATTTCTTTTTTCAAACTCACATTGCACTGTAAGGAGTGTGCAATGATATCAGAGAAAGATTCACAATTCAACATAAAATGTCTTTATTATTTTTTTAACGAGGTAATCATGATAGAAAGAAAAATTTAACTTTCGATTTTGGAAAACTGGAAAGTATAATGATTATTGCCAGACACATTTCAATTGTCAGTTTCATTTATTTATTTATTTAATGATATTGGATATAAGAGGTTTTCAAAATAGCAGTACTTCTTCTTTCGCTCTAATTTATTTTTACTTTTTGAGTCTAATTTTATCTTTATATAGTAAACTTCTTCTTAAGAGATTCACTCTTTGCATTAAATATGTTGAAGCTTCTAATCCGAATAGTAATAATATATATATATATGTATATATATATATATATATATATATATAATATAATAAAATATAATAATAATAAATTTGCTTTGAAAAGATTTTTAATGTTTATACAAAAGTTCTTTTTCTTACTTTGGAAAAAATGTAATTTATTATCTTATAAAAGTAAAATAAATTCATGTTTTTTAACAACATATTTTCAAGAATTATTTAATATTTAATAAATATTATTTGATGAACTTATTCAAAATAACATTTCTCTGGTAAATTTTGGGTACAAAGATTCATAACGATTTCCCCATTCAATACTTTGCATTGTGGGAATTTGTATATTTTTGATTAATTAAAAGAATAATTACAAAACTGCAAAAATTTAAATAAATCATTTTAAGTGTAAATGTATAATTATTTTCACCTATTTTAGTTGAAAAAAAATATATTTATATTTCTTTGCTGAAAAACATTAAACATAATAATTTTTAGAATACTTGTGGAATAAAACGTTTTTATCCGTTTAGTATAAATAACGGACCATAACATACATACCTTAATTCTGATCTAACAGTGTACCAAACAAAAACGAATTTGATGACTTTATGAGCAACGTTTACTTCAGATGAAATAGATTAAACTTAGATCCGGAGATATTATCATATTGCAAATATTTCGAAATTTCTAGAATGTTTTGCAAGTGATATTGTAAAAAAAATGCATTGATACATTTCAAAAGCAAACTATCTAGATGATTCTAATAACAATTAGTTAGAATGCGTAAATTTCTATAATTCCTTTTTTTTTATTTCTGACAATTTTTTATTCATACGTAACACAGACTAATTGCACAGTATTTTCGAAGGCAGCATTCTTTTTTACACATAATTAAGAAATTCAACACATTAAAAATGGTAATTTTCATTGTAATGCCGTTATATTAGATGTATTATTTACAAAAAAATCTATTTTCATATTATAAAAAAAAAAAAAAAAAATCTTATGTGACAAAATAACATTTCATTTACCACAACGATTCTGCTTCGCGGAATCTTAATTATAAAAAGAAAAGAAACATTATTATGTTTTAATTATAATCATTTTTTTTCTCTTTTTAATTCGGGAAGGTGGTCAGATATTTACGTAAAACGAAGAGATGTTAAATATCCGTACTTCTTTTCTTTCTTTGAAGATCGTTAAAGTTAATGAGTATGGCATAAGTCATTAATTTCAACATTTCGTTGATTATATTTTTCAATAATGACTAATCATTTTCTCGCAGTAATTTATTTAGGTTATCGAAAATATATTGATTTCGATATTAGAAATAATCGATATGCATATGCACTCATCTATAACGTATTCTTTTATTGGTATTGTTAATTTATTTTATAAAGTTTTATTTTAATTTTGTTAGATTATATATGACAATTCTTAATTTTTATTATACAGAAAAATGAATATTTATCAAAAGATTTGTGAAATATAATCGGATTAAATCTATTCACGCATATTTGTGTTATTACATTTACAAACATTGTGTTTGAATATCAGTCCAAAAATGTTTTTAGAAAAATCTACAAGTGTTATAGTTAAAAAAAAAAAATCATTTATTTGTTGAAAAATAATAAGCAGAATAATATCACCAGATTTGCTTCAATTGCGTTTTATGCATTGAATATCAGGATCTCGACCAAATTTTTCAACTTCCTTGATCCGCCATCTCGTTGCAAATTTGCAGTCACTTGAACTAGATTACTAAATTTTGTCACTATGGTAATTTTCGAAACGCTAAATTTATTTGAACCGAATCTGTGCAATAAATATATTATAGAACAGTAGACTCTTCTTCATTTGACATTAGACAATAGAATTATCTACATTTGATAAACTCGTTCGCCAACGTGACCCATCATCTTGTTTCTAAGCATATGCTACTTAAAAATTTCATATTTACATTCTAAGATTCTAAGACGGAAGGTGGCCGCTCATCACTATGCAGTGGTTTTGTAAATATTTATGCATCAGTGGGCTAAAAATTAAGTATGCACATAACGTACATCAATACCTCTCCAAATTTATTAGAAATTTTATCCGCGATATTGTTTGAAATTAACAGCAACTCGATAAGGAAAAAAAATATAAACCTACTTTTCCAAGTGAGCTGGATTGTGTTGTTCTTTTTTTTAAATTCAGAGCGTCCATAATGATATGTTTTTATGCTATTTGCTAAAGATAAATAAGCAAGAAACGTCTGTATGGAATATTTATTCTGTGACTGTACGTGTATTTTTTTTTCTTTCTTTACGTGTAATTATAATTTATTTCCTGTTTTGCACTGTAAGCCAACTGTAAATGCTAAACAAAGAGCGTCCTTAAAAAAAATGAGTCTAGTAAAATATTTTAGAAAGTCAGGTACCTTTGAACGGTGGAAATATTAGGGAAAACTAATGGTCACGATTGTTTTTACAATAACTTGAAAACTAATTACAGTAAAACCTCGATTATACGAAGTAATTGGGACCGAACCTACTTCGGACAATCGAAATTTTCGGATAATCGAGAATTCATCAATAATCATCTCAGGGGTCGCACTCTCCGTCCTTTTTTTCAGGACTTTCTCAAATATGAAAAATTTCCGCCTCTATTCCTACCACTATTTTTTTACGATGCTCTCTAACCAGATTAATCTGGAGACATTTCTATAAAAAGTACCATAAAAATTTCTGCATGAAATTACTGGTGGCAAAATAGGAGAAAATTCCTTATTCTTAAGTGTGTCCTGATTAAGTGTGTCCCTGTTATCTAGTTTATTATGTAGTATCGCCATTGAACTGTTATTATGACTAATTTAGCTGTTAAATAAATGAAAATAAATTTATTTCTGAAACAAAAACTCACAATCGTTTAAATTGAAGCTTGATGTGGTATAAATTGGCTATCCTTTGCGGTGCAGCTCTATCCCGAAGTTTTCTTAAAAACATGAGTTCAGAGGAATCATAAGTGACACAAGGTGACAAAAATTTTGAAATTCTGCTGCAATGAAAATTTCTCTGTTCTTGAGATGACAAAAGAGGTTAGGTTCTTTGCACTTGCTAACAATCAGAGGGTGCAATAACATTCGATTGTTCTGGGACTTGGCAGAATAACCTTCCACATTTCGAAATGGGGTGTGTTTTTGTTCAGAACAGGGACGTTTGAAAGTGGAGAAGAGTACACTCATACCGAGAATTGAGCTTGCGAGACGGAATTCTAAAAAAGGAAATTCTAAAATATTTATATGCATTCGTAGTTTGGAAAGGACGGCTTGCATACAAAAGGAACGTGGGAAAAAAGAAAAACTTTAAAAATGCATGTTTGTTAAGAGAAAACTTTGGGTGATAGTAGAAAGTGAAAAAAAAAAAAAAAAAAAAAAAAAAAAGGAAGAAGAAATCGACTTCGGTTAACGGAGAGGAGTTTCAGTTAATCGAGGTTCGGATAATCGAGGTTCTACTGTACATTTAAAGCTTGTAATTTTAACAAGTATTAGTAAAAGTTTTATCTCTCTGTCTTTCAGACGGTGGGAAATTTGTACATTTATAATTTTATTTATTTTTTCCTGAAAATGTCACAGCCAATTTTTTTTCGACATAAGACTTGCGCGCAGGATTACATGCTAATGTTACATCACGTGAACCTAAAATAATTGATCCCTTGCGTGGAGCATCAAAATTGTGATTGACATGTCTTCAGTCATCCTTAGGGGTGCGTCATAGACCATCACCAATTACCAATTGCACAATACTAGTGCGACGTTAAACCCAGCCAACAAACGAACCAACCAACCCAACTAAAAACGTTGTGTACTTGGAAAAATATTATTTAATCAAAATGACGAAAAACATTTTTTCTGGAAAACTACATTGTTTTTTTGGAAAAAAAATGCTTTTGTTGTAATTACGCTCATAATTGCAAAACTTTTAATATAAATTATCCCTAAAAAGAGGGTTAAAAAGTGTGTTTAATGTTAAAAAACTAATTGTTCGTCATTTCATATATTTATATCTTATGTAAGCTGTTAAAATTTCATTAAATTCTGGCATCTCATCATTGAGATAATGAATGCGAAATATTGTACACCGAAAAAAACATTCTCTCCGATATTTTTATTAAAATAAATAAATAAATAAATGAATAATTGAAAGATGTAGAATTATTCTAATGGCTGTAATAGAGAAGGATGTAAAAGTTAAAAGTTTCTGAACACATGTTAAAATTTACAACTTTTAAAAATAATTATTTATTGAATAATTGTAAATAAAGTTATGGTCATCTTTTTCTGTAATTATCTCTTTTAAAAGGCACCTGACCCTTTTGCGAGAATTTTGTTGTACTTCAAGTACATTACATTATTTTACTATAAAGAAAGTAATTGCCACTAAATCTATATTATATAAAAATTCTTTTGGTTAAAAGAATCATACAAAATATATATTAATTTCAATATGTGTTCTATGCATTTTATATTTATAATTCATATAAATTAAATTAAGAAAGGAAATATTTAAAACAAAGGTAGACCGAAAAATATTTAAAAGCTTATCAATATTACTGGTTAAATTAAAATAAAAAATAAAGAAATGACTGTGGTATCTTTTTTTTTTTTTTTTTTTTTTCAAGAAACTGCTTTTAGTAACTAAACTTATTCAAAATTTCATTTCATTCAAAATTTCTTTATATATTCCAGACTATTATAAATATATAACGATTCATTCTAGAAATTATGAAACCTGCGTAACGTCTGCAAACTTCATTTTCTCTTGTATTGATTTTACACGAAGATATTACCTTAAGGCGGATGGGATTTCTGTGATTTATGTGTTCCTACCTTAAATCTTTTTTGCTGAAAATTGCTACAAAATGTCTCAGATTGCCCGTTTGGGAATTGCATTGATCTTGCCATTATTTTTTATACTTAATGCCGAACGCAAAACACTAATTTACACATGATATTTACGACTTTTAAGAAATAAATTACACGTATAAAATAGAATATGAATAACATTTTAAAACATGTCATTTTTACAAAAATATAAAGTAAGTGAAATTAAATTAGTGTTAAAATGAGTAAACCTACATTATATTGATAACAATATTCCATTATAGTTATACCATATTCCATTCTCTGAATACTTTATTTTAATAAGAACTTGTTTTAAAGGTTTGGATTGTTGGTTGTAATTACATTATTATAAAATTAGTTTTTTTTTTTTTTTTTTTTTTCTTTTATGTCTGTACATAGTTCAGAAAAAAAATATTACATTTAACTTTAAAATGCCTCGTTAAAACGTCAAAGGGATAAATAAAATATTTATTTTTGATTGTGTGAATAGCTGTAAAAGCAAAAAAGGTATTAAGTTTGAAATTACTTACCTAGTTTTCTATAATATATCTGTGTGAAAGCATACTTCAACTATACAACAAAATTCGATGTTTGTTAAATAAATTAATTTGTTATGCGTATCTAGTTTTTAAGAGGTTTTTATGCAGCACTCATGTGCTTAGTTTTTAGAACACTTTATAAAGAGGTAGAGAAAGTGATGCCAATTATCACTCAGTACTAATTTTGTTTCTTATAAATAACAAAAGTAACTATTTTATGACAGATTTAGAAATTTGATCTTATTTCACTGATAATGGTAATTTGGTATTTGAAAGCAATACTTGATTTCTTTTTATTTAAAATTGTTACAATTTAACGTATTTTCTTTCAGTACGCAATTCGAAACGAAAAACAAAACCTTTGGCTGTGCACAGAATAAAGCTATAATGCAAACCAAACCAAATGTATAGTTCACTTTATTTTATTCTATTTATATACTGTACATTTATATAAATTTATTTTAAATCTTTTTACATAGAAAGTCAAAGTCAATTACATTCAATGTGAATTAAATAAAATTATTTCTTTCGACATTTTTACGTTATAAGTATTAAAAATTACTCAATAATTTATATATTAAGTTGTACCCTCTTTTAACGATGATTATTAAATATATTATCATATCTAATTTTTCATGTAACATACGAATAAAAACAATGCAAAAAATATTTTTCCGAATTTCTCTATTTTTAAACTTTTGTATTCCTATTTCAAAATTTTCAATATTTAATATCCTGACATAAAATTCTACTGTGAAAGATGTATAACATAGACATTACTTAAATGAATGCCGCTTCACTGATTAATTTTGTGGTATATATTACCGCATTTGATGGGGTACTTAATCAAATAGTGGAGAAAAGAAGAATACGTGATGACCAGATCGTGATGAAAGCACGGAACAAAAGTAAATTCTTTAGTTTAGGTACTGGTTTAACATGATCACTTTTATAGCAAGAGTTTATGAGAAAGTTTAATATCATCCTGTAACAAAATCTTATGTAAGTTTAACTCTGCCAAAAAGGAAGGTTCTTTTTCTCTTTTATAGCATTAAGCAGAATAATTTTCTTTCTACGTTATACACAATGCAAATCGTATTGAGTAAGAATAAGAATATTTCATCAAGTTTATTAACACATAAATTAATAATTTTATATTAGGATCAGATAGAAAAGTTATGACTGTGTTCAGTTTAAAGTTTTGTAAATAAAAAAATTTATAATGAGAAAAAAAAATAATTTTTTAGCTAATAACTATGAAAATATCTTATTCAAATTTTACTTTCAAAGAATTCTATAGGGCTTCATTACGTTTCAGAAATGCAGGATGTTAAAGAATTCTTACCACGAATGGGGAAATTATAACCATTTTATTTTTTCTTGATATTTACTCAGTAAACATTTTAAAATTGCTTGTCTTTCTCTATCCTACAACGAAATTCAATAAAACACTGGCGAAGATTTGACAATTGCATATATAATCTGAAAATATTCAACTTCTTCTATTACATTAATAGCTACAGCAAGTAAAAAAGCAGAAAATATTTTATCTTATTTATATCGTGATTTAAAATCCAATTTCCATTCATATGTATTTTCTACTTTTTTTAGCTTATTACATATTCCTTTATTCTTTTGTAGAAAGATAATCTTCACATTTGGCTTTTGCTTTTTATTTTGCTTTTTATTTTACTTTCCTTTCCCACTTCAGTAGAATCCCATTTTTCATTCTATTTTTGTCTTTTCTGGAAACTTTTAGCTTGTCCCTTTTCGTAGGCTACTTTTAAGAGAGCTCTTTTAAGACTTTTTGAACTTCTGCCCTTTGTAATCTTTAAACTACTTTTTTTTGCAATGAGTTCTACCTAGATCTTACATTTTAATCTTGTTTTCCCATTTGCTTTATTGGAATTATTTGCTATGTAGTTTTTTCTTTCCTAGATATTTTAAAGTTTTAATATATGTTTAACGCCATATTTTTGTTTATGGCATAATGAATACTGACGGTGGTAAAACTTCCAATATTATAGTTTCATAGTGTTATTTATGAAATAAATTTAAAAATATATATATAATATTTCTTATATTATTGTGTTTTTACATCTTGATTATGATTAACTCACTTTTTAAAAATTAACTAGGTAATTACTATCATTTTTGAACCAAATCAAATTTTCTACCACCGATATGTTGGAGAATATTTATTTTTAGATTTTTGTCTATTCTTCTGGTAATTGCTGATCGTGCAGCTTATCGTGAGCTCAGCTGGTCCTCTAATCACGATCTGAGCTGATCGTGCAGCTCAAACACAGTTTGTTAAATCGCAGCTTGCAAAATTTTTAATTTTTAAATTAGATTTATCAATAGTATTTTTGAAAAAGAGTCCGTCATATTTTTTTTCGACGGTTATATAAACTGAAAACTATTTTTAAAAAAATGGTACGATGATTTCCTTGAAAAACGAATGACTTGACGCTTATGGTTAGACTAAATTTTATATTCATAGACTTTATTTATTTTTGAAAAAAATTTGTTTGAAAATAAAAGTGGAAAATTGCTGCGATTTCCTTGATATTGTGGTTTAAATACAAAAGTAATTATTGTATTTATATCTATAATATGCATTCCGTTTAAGAAATATGTAACTCTAGATGTTGTAACTTTAGCCCAGTATTCGTATTCGGAAAGATGTATATAATGGTCAGTCTAGACTGAATATAAAAAAAGACGATCGTTAATAACTACGAATGTAATATTTCATAACTCTTGATAAAGATATAGTAATACTTAATATTTCATTACAACAGGAAAAAGCAAAATAAATTTTTATAGTAAAAATCGCATTAATAGAATTTATATAAAAATATAATATATATTTTTTTTTTTTTTTTTAATTTAATGCTACGCTCATTTATCAACGATTCTAATATATAGAATCATTTTTAGTTTTCCTTGCAATATACGGATTAGAATAATATAATATAGTTATTCCTAATGTCTTTAATTTTATATTCTGTCATTCCTGCTTAAAGATCATTTAAAATTTAATAGTCTGGAATAAAACGTTACCAGTTTCCCTGGGGTGTTATTTAAATAAATAATACTTCGCTGATTTATTTTGCGATATATGTACTACATTTAATGGTGTTACTTAATCAAATAATGGATAAGAGAAGAATATGTGATGCTAAGATCGTGTTGCAAAAATAAAACAAAAACAAGTCTTTTAGGTAAGATTTTGCTTTTAAGATTATCTCTTTTATAGCAAGAGTTTATGAAAGTTTAACACTGTTCAGAAAGAAATGTTTATTTTTATTTTATTACGTTATTCGTGTAATTTAATTTCTTGTTTTTACGTAATGCAAGTGCTATCTTTTAAGAATTTGAATATTTCATTAAATGTAATGATATTTAAATTAATAATTATATTTTTGTGTCAGAGAGATAGGTATGATTAATTTATACATTTTACTTCTTTGTAAATTTTAGCTTTTTAATAAACCGAAAAATATTATTTAATGAAATAAAGAATAACTGTAAAAAAATATCTCATTAGATTTTACAGTCCAAGGCTTGTTTATTTATAATTTAAAGGAACGGTTATAGTCAATGCAATAATAGCACAAAATCGCAAATTATTGGAGAAGTCTGATTTTCAGTGGGAAAATTATGATCACTTTTTTTTTTCTTAATATTTATTCAGCGAAAACTGTTTTCCATGTTTGATAAAAGAGATTTTTTTTTTTTTTTTTTAAGTTTTTTTGGAATTATAAGAGATTTTTTTCTGCAATTTTCTGAATGTAATAGCCACTCATTGCATTTACAATTATATTAGACATTCAATTATAGTAATACATAAACATAAATATTGTCCATTAAGAAAAATACATTTAATGATAGGCTTACATAAACATAAAAGATTACTGCTTTCTTAAGAATAACGAAATGCTTTGCGTTATTGAAAAGTTTGGAATTATAATCTATATTTTATAGCAAAATTCTTTTCATATTTTATATTAAAAATCACATTACAAGCATTTTTATATTAAATTTTACGTTCATTTATCTACGATTTTTAAATGAATTTGCAATTTTGCATGTAAATTAAAATTACTGAAATATATATATTTTTCTAATTACTGTGACTTTTTAATTCCTGTGATTTTTACTTTCCGAACACTATAGTGAGGAAAGTATTGAAATCATGTCAAAAATCCGAATTCGAGATTTTGATGTTTCTATACGTTTCGAGGTCCAACGAGTCCATTTTCACTATTTTTACGATGATGTATGTATGTGTGTGTGTGTGTATGTGTGTATGTATCTGTGTATGTATGTGAGTATGTCTGTGAGTGAACAAGCTAGCGTCTAAACGCTTTGTTCGAATAAGCTGAAAGTTGGTACGTATATTGTAAGTCACCATAGTACGAATCCTATAGATTTTGGTGAATCTAGCACACAAAGAAAAAATCTTTATCATTATGGCCAAGGGACCAAAATCTTAAAAGTGCGATAGCATCTAAACGCCTTATTCAATTGAGCAAAAACTTTATACACATATTATAGGTCACAGATACTCAATCTGTATAGATTTTGGAGAATCTAGCACTTATACTTTTTTTACAGGGACACAAAGAAAAATTCTTTGCCAAATTTTTAAAAGTGTGATAGCGTCTGAACGCCTTATTAATCTGAGCAAAGAATTTGTACACATGTTATAGGTCACATTTGAACCAACTGTATAGATTTTAGTGAATCTAGCACTTACAGTTTTTTTACAGGGACACAAAGAAAAATTCTTTATCATTATGGCCTATGAGACCAAATTTTTAAAAATGCAATAGCATCTAAACGCCTTATTCAATTGAGCTGAAAATTTGTACGAATATTATAAATCACTGTTGCACTAACTATTAGCAGTTTGGTGAATTGTGGCCACCACGATACTTTCTTCTATATTTTCCTATACAAATTCACTCAGTAACAATAATTAAAAAAAAAAAAGTTGGACTTTGACAAAATTGTGGGTAAAATGTGAAAATTTGTTTAATTTTGTCAGAATTTATAGATTTTTACAGGGACACAACGAAAAATTCTTTATTATTATGATCTAAGGGCTCAAAGTTCAGTAGCGTTAAATAAAACCTCGTGTGATATATGGAGAAAAATACTCAAACACTCTGTTATGGTTTTCTCTCTTTTGTTTGTTTAGCAACTCCTCTTTCTTTATTTTATCTACAAAACTGTTAGTTACTCAATGTTTGGAAAGTCGAGTGGAGTCACTCCAGATTTTTTTTTTTTTCAATATCTACCAAAATGTAATATTTTCGCATAATGCACTTCTAACAATACATGTTTCCGTCGGGTATTATTTAAATGAATAACGTTTCACTGATTTATTTTATTAAGACATAAATTTCCGCATTTGATTGGGTTACTTAATCAAATAATGGCGAGAAGAAGAATGCGTGATGACGAGATCGTGCAGCAAACATGGACTAAAAGTAAATTCTTTAAGTAAGGTTTTCTTTTAACATTATCGTTTTTATAGAAAGAGTTTATGAAAGATTAATATTATCAAGAAAATAAGGGATTATGTTCTCTTTCATTGCATAAAGCAAATAATTTCTAGGGTATATACTCAATGCGAGTGCTATCTTTAAGATACATTCACACAAATGTAAAAAATATCTATAAGTGCGGCAGTGTTCAAATCCGCCAAGATAAGCATACCTTAAAAAAAAAAAAAATAATAATAAAATTAGCTATGAAAAACGTAGAAATATAACACGGCTTAGCACTATTAATGTATACAGCAGAGTTTGTCGGGTCTGTGCCTCCGACTTACAGCTTTGAAGACGTATGATTTTTAGCACAGCCTTTGAGCATATTCCAAAGACAATGTTTAACAATTGCAAGTCGGTTCGAATCAAGTGGCCCAAGTATTGAAAACGTGAAATTTTCTAGTTAATTTCTTCTTCTTGTGAACAAACGTAGCGACTAGAGGTGTGGATTGATCGAGCTAAAAAATTCCATGAATATTATTTCTGAACTATATTATGTTCATAAAAGTACAGATGAGGGAAGAAAATATGTAATCTCATTAGAAAAATACATTACGTAAGGAAAGTAAAGTTATTATAAAGACAATTCTACAATAACTTTTAGTGTTATTATTTATATAAAGTAGACAGTAAAACATATTTGTATAACAAATACAAATAGATATCTCAAAATGGAATTTCTAAATCGGTATCATACGGGGATGCTATTTAAAACATTTTATTGAAATTGAACGAATGATTCCTGTACAGACGTATTTAAAATATTCAAACATATTACGATATTTCTGGTTGGTACTGCTCTAATTAATCAGAGGAAACTAAACAAAAAGAAATTCACATACATTATTTATATCCTGAAGAGCAGAAACATGCTTCCCACAAAATATGCTACAGAAAGTATTTATTCTTCGTTTACAGGGCTACATAAAAGAATTCTGATATATTAGTGGGGAAAAGACTCGAAGTGTATTTCAAGATTTGCCAGGCATTTCTTAAGTACTAAACTAATGTACATTGTTTGGTGCATATATAGTACGCATATAGAATATACGAGTAGGGGGATATCACCCTGGGTTTAATTAAATTTTTGTTTCAAATATAACTGCTTCTAACAGTATTTTAAATTGTTTTTTGTAATGTATTAAACGTTTTCCGATGCAGCAATCATATATTACACCATAGCATGTAATTATATGTTATTAGTTAATGTAATGTAAAAGTAAAGAAAGTGATGTGAGGGGCACACTGGATTTTATTTTATTAAGGCATTTGCATGCTTAAAAACGAAATTTTCAATAATAGATTTTTTAATGTATATAATTAAACATTTGTTTCATAATGTGTTTAATATTGTTTTATTTCATAAATTCTTAAATCCCAGTGAAGCATTTTCTTAGTGCAATTTATGGAAAAAAACTCAACAATTCTCTATGGTGAATATATGAAATATATTTGAAAGAAAAAAGAAAGAAAAAATATTTAGTACTCAAAAACTTCAAAACACTTCCCACTTTAATAGAAATCTGAAATATATGCAGTGCCAAGTTTTAAAAAGAGTCAAAAATATTTGAAAGTTATCTGCATTGAACAGCTTTAACAGTCATTTTTCTACTAGGACTGGCAAATTTAGTTGAAATATTTTTAGTGCTAATGTAGAAATGGAAAAGCTTATAAGACATATGGTATGAAAAATGATTTTGGTTCAATTTCATATAATCGGTATAACTTTACATTTTCATCTACGTATAGATCGCGTTATCTTTTAAGAAATAAAATAATTTTCAAAAGTAAATAAGAAATTAAAAACCAACGTTAAAATTTTATTAAGTTTACTTATTTATTTATTTATTTGTTTGTTGATAATTTATTTCAAACTATCTTAAATAATAAATTATTATTAATTTTTAATTTCTCTTACCCATATATAATAAAAAAAGGTGTTGGTTTTAGTTCAAATTTTCGAAATTTAGTTTTTGTTACACTTACACGTTTTTACGTGACCTAAATCGAAAAATAAATTTTCAACAATTGGTCTGTATGTGTGTTTGTTATCAGCATACATAAAAAAATAATAGCAGAACGTTTAATCTCGGTAATGTAAATCCGTATGATATAGGAATATTACATTAAACTTTTTCGTTGCAAATAGTTTGTGTACAGGGACACACAAGAGAATCGAAATACACTACGTCCATGAATGAAATTTCTGATACTACAGTATCTATAGGTTGCATTAAACAAAAAAATAAGTAAATAAATAAAAAATAATACATATGTTTTATATGCACAAAAGCATGTTTCGTGTAGAATATAACATACAATTAGTTCAATTTCTTCGGGGGTACTCAAAAGAATTTTAATATATTTGGTCTATGCATGGGAATTGCTGTGATTGTACTATGAGATTTCAATATAGAAAATTATTAAAGTACACAATGCCGAGTGTACATAATTTATGTACAATATACATGGCTACCAATATTTATGTAAATGTAAAAATATTGATATACTTTTTTTAATTTTATAGCAGATTTGATTTATTTATAAATATAAGTACTATATTTAAACAGAGATCTCATGCAAAATTATATGTCAATTTAACTGTTTCTAAATCTATTTTGAACTATTTTTAATATAGGTTCATATACAATTCTTCTATTTTATCCCATAATCTAGAATCTTTCTTTATCAATATTGAAATGTAGTGTAAGAGTAAGTTGTGGGAGCGTCACACCAGATTTAATAATTGAAATGCCAAAAATTACATAAAACATTTTAGCCCATATTACGTTAAAATATATTGCTTTTAATAGATGTTGTAAAACTTCAGTAATGTTTGAATTGTAGAACTGCAGAGAAAACATATATTTAGTGTGCTGGAAAGAAAAAAACTAGCAATTCTAAAAATATTATTTATTTTATATTTATTTATTTATTTATAAATATATTTATTTTATTTTATTTTTTATAAAATTCTGATCACAAGCAAATATTAAAGGTTCATTTGAAGATGATGAAAATCAAGTAAAATAATTTGCGGTGGATAAAATCGTATGAATTCTATATAAAAACACGTAAACTTCTAAGCAGCTAGGCAGGCTATCGTGACTTGTGCTCAAACCGATCATTTCCCGTCTACCAATTATAAAAGTTAAACCTGTCGGCTATTGGTAGAATAATTACTTTCGATATTAGTTATTACATGCTTCCAGTTTGACATTTTACATAAAATTATTTAATAAATGTAATATGTAGATGAATAAGGCAACGTAAAATAGTTTTTAAATAAAATCGCTTAAAAAAACTTGTAAATTGTAAATTATAAATAAATTAACGAACAGTGTTTTTAGGTATCCATCGAAATGCCTTTTACTATTTAAAAAATTAATTATTACAAAACTGATTTTCTTATTTTAATGTTACTATATTATTAATTAAACCACCTTTATTCATAAAAAAAAAATTAATTATTTTTTTACAAATTTCAAGAGATAAAGTTTTCAAAAGGTTATAGGTTTTTAAAAATAAATTATTAAAATTAATTGCCATCATTATTTATAAATATACATCAATGAACATTTGAACTATTTAATTATATATTTATATATATATCACTTGAAACTGTTAAAGTTTTTACAGACATCACGAATACCCAATGCATATAATATTTAAATTTTGGTGTTGGTGTTGGTGTTAGAAGAAGCTGATTATTTGGACTACAACCCGGTTCTGAATCAAATGTCCTCCGTGGGAGATGTTTTAAATGTGTCCTAGCTTCTTCGGAGAAAACAACAGAAAACTCCGAACCAATAGGCTGATGAGCATGATCATCAAAACTTGCGTTTGTTGTCTACCAGGTTTTAAAGCAGGACCTCAAAAAATATCGAAATAACACTAAATAATATTCAAGAAATATCTATATAATTCAAAAAGATAGACATTGTTAAGTATTTTCTTTAACTTCTATTCAAATACAATACTTGTATCTAAAGTCGTTGTAAGAAACTACAAATTTTTATTATTTAAACTTCTCAAGCAGTATGTTCGGGACATCTTTCAGCCACCTGTGTTACCACTCATGGAAGGGCTCCTTTCAGGAATTTTTCAACAGGATACTGTTCGGTCACACACAGCAAAATTATCAGAGGGATGCTTTCGCCATATTAAACAATTTACCCTGACTTGCATAATCATCAGATTTGTCACCAATCGAGTATATTCCCAAGCAGCACCGAAACGTTCTCTGAACGTTCAAATATTGTTCTGCAAACACGTTCTAAGAACGTTCCCTTTGAACGTGTTATAGACGTCTATTTGTCCTTCTTGAAAAAGTACAATAGTACGGTTCAGGGAACGTTCAATGAACGTGTAGCTATCTCCATCGGTGTTATAGAAGCGTTCAGAGAACGTTCTATGTATACGGTCTCAGAACGTCCTTAACGTTTTTAGAACGTTTTCAAAACGTTATACACATTTTCAGAACGTTCTAGAAAACGTACTGTAAACGTTCTAAAATAGTGTAGAAACGTTCTGAAAACGTTCTATACACACGTTCTCACAACGTTATGTAAACAATTTTTGAACGTTCTTTAAACGTGCTAAAAATGTATTTAATGTATAATAAAATGGAAGAACTCGCAACAATTGTTTCGGGTCGAAAGAAGACACGACCCTTCATCAGACGAACATAATAGGCACGAGTGCTGCAAATACAAGAGCTACGTTGCAGATTTTTGCATCACTCGTGCCTACTTTGTTCGGTTGATGAAGGGTTGTGTCTTTTCTCGACCCGGAACAATTGCTTCGAGTTCTTGAATTTTATAGTGTCTGTTTATTTTATTTACTTATTTTTTTCTTTTTTTTTTTCCTTTCCTTTATTTATCTTTTCTTTTCTTTTTTATTTTTTGTGTAGTTTTTATTTCATCTTTTTATTATTATTATTATTTTTCATAAATAATTGTCTTAGTAATATAAAATTATGCATACATGCATTGAAATATTGTATAACAAAAGATCAAGTATTTTGAATATTCTAGATATATATATAATTCAAAAACAAACAAATAAATAAATTCAAGTTCTGGAATATTTTGAAAATTTTTAAGATAATATGCCCCCTGCTAACTAATTATTATTCCTCCCCCCTAGATTTTGCATCATTATAATTTAACAATAGAATATAACCATATTTGGATATTAATTTAATAAGTTAACGGCCCTCTTCACTTACCGTAGCCGGTAGACCGAGCCAATGATATTCTATGGGGAAATTTTCTTTACAAGTAACTTATTAACTAATACATATTTTTAAATTCTATTTTCACATTCAGAAAATTCCCAGCTGTTAAATTGACGGACCTTTTTTGAAAAAGTATTTTTTTTATTTTTAATATTTTATTTTGAAATTGCAAAATGAAAAAAATCACATATTGTAAATTCGTATTTTGCAGCTTCGAAGTAAAATATAAAAAATTAAAAAAATAATTTTTTAAAAAAGGTCCGTCAATTTAACAGCTGGGAATTTTCATAATGTGAAAACAGAATTTAAAAATATGTATTACTTAATAAGATATTTGTAAAGAAAAATTTCCCATTGAATAACATTAGTTTGGCTTCCAGCGGCGGTGAGTGAAGAGGGCTCTTAAGCAAAAAAACTTAAAAATATTTATGTCTAAATTTTGAAACTTACTGCAAACTTTTGGCATTCAAACACAAAAGTATTTTATTAAATTTTAAATTATCAATGAAATCTCAAATTGATGCCCAGATATGTTACATATTCTATTTTTAAACTATAATAATGCACAATCAATGGAAAACAAAAAATAAAAATTAGTTAAAAGAAGTACAGAAGTGTACAAAATTTAAACAATAAACTGTTTTCTCGTTTTCTTTTTTTTTTCCACATAATTCTTAAACAAATAAACACAGAAGTATAAAATTTGGATAGTATGTTTTTTAAACTACCATAAATCGAATTTTATATAACTTTAGCATAAGTAATAATTGTTAAACTAAATATCAGTAAATTTTTCTCAAAAATAAACATTGAAAAAATGAAAAATTTCAGCAATTTTAGAAAAGAAAACTTAATGAAAAATGGTCCTGAAGATGCATTACAGATAGGTTAAAAATGTAGGCTCATCCATGCGTTAGATTAAAACCGTATATTTCTTCATGTAGTCACTTTTTTGTTTCTTCTTCTTTCTTCATTTTTTCGCGTGTGAATAATTTTTTTTAAATTTTACATAGAAATATGAAAATCAGATAAGAAGTTCATTATTAAATTATTTATCGACATTTTTATTATTCTGGTGATGATCACAGTTTATACAAATTAGTAATAATTATTATTATTATTTTTATTTTTTTCAAAAATTCCGTTATTAAAGTAAAGAAAAGTGAACACAGAAAGTAAAACTAGGATTTTGTTTAACATGTGAGGGCATGTGCGTCTTCACTTGTCTATAATGCATCATTAACACAATTTTTCATTAAGTTTTCTTCGCTAAAATTGTTGAAATTTTTAATTTTTTCCAAAGCTTACTTTTGAGAAAAATTAATAATTATTAGTTTTAAATTATCACTTATTCTAAAATTATGTAAAATTCGATTAATGATATGATAACGAACATGACATCCAAATTTTATGTCCATGTGTTTATTTGTTTAAAATTTATGTATAAAAGAAGAAAATGAAAAAGCAGATTTGTTCCTTTAATTTTGAACAGCGGTGTATTTTAAATACGTTAAAATATATATATATATATATATATATATATATATATATATATTATTATTATTATTTTGTTTTTTTATTTAAATAGATTACGTGAAATTTACTTAATATTTTCATATTTCAAATCATGCGTATGCGAAATTTATTTAAATTATTGATTTTGAGTTTATAAATTTTACGTACACATGCAGTGAAATATGACAGTATAAAATATGGTGAAACATTTTGAAAAATAAATAAATAAATAATTAAAATTTTATTCTGTAAACAAATAAATAAATAAAAATTAAATAAATAAACTTCAAAATTTAAAATATTTAGCAATATTAAGATTCACCTTAGTAACTATTTCTTTTTTAATACTTCTCCCTGCTTTTACATTTCTACAGTGTAATGTAAAACGATCAAACATGATCAAATCTATCTATATATTTCTTTAACGTGGATCAGTTGCAATTAATTTTTGCCGAAACGATATAGTAGTGTAATTATTGAAATATGCGAGGATAAAAATTAATATTTAAAAATGAACAATATTTAAGCATGCGGACTCAACTCAATGAACTAATAAGAAAAAATTACGAAATTTGTCTGCTTACATTATTTTATGGAAAACTGTATTTTTAAAAATTGCTTCTTCAATCTTTATAAGCGTCATTTTAAACATAGAAATACTTTAAAGATTATACAGAATATGAATAATTGTCATAAATTGACTAAAAATCATAAACATAAAAATATAATCAAAATAAGAATTATTATTTTTTTTTTTAAACAAAATACAGCAAAATAAATAAAAAGTCATCACCAACATCGCGACAAAAATTTAAAAGGCATCATGGAAATCCTATACTATAACTGTACTGCCTGCGGAAGTATGAAACTGGGACTTCAACCATGAATTTTATTTTGAAACCTTTCTTTGAATGATCTTGGTCTCACAATTGCACAATATTAATTTCGTACTAATAATAATTTGGCTTCTGGTAAATTAATATTTTAATTAGATGGGGAATTCGGTATAATATTTATGAGTTTCAAATTTTAAAAGTAAATAAGAAAAGAAAAGTTCGAAAAATTCGCATGGGTTTGTTTAAACTACAACGTTGAACTGTAATAATAAAATATCGAACGAAATTAATTTAGGAGTTTGCGTGAAAGATGTAAAAAATTAAAAAATTTCAAATTTAATTTTAAAATATTATATGTTTTTTTTTGATAAATTTTAATAAATTTTGTAAGATTTCAATGCATACGTATGAAAATTTTATAAAAAGGAAAAGTAAGTGAACGAACTTATCTGTCTGTATCTTGAAGCTGTTTTCTGTTGTAGTGTATCCGAACGAAAGTTAAATTCAAATCTGAATGTAAATACAAAATATGTGATGAGTAAGCAAGCAGTAGGACTTTGGATCCAACGAGCCACGCCAAGAAATACCAACTTCCTGTGCAAAAACAGAGCAGATGGCTTTTACATGCGGCGAAACTTTCTTGTCGATCAAGCAATTTATTCAATAACACCCGTTTCTAATAAATATTTTTCATACTGTTCAAAACTTAACCTTTTTAAAAATTATTATAGTGAGGCCATCCTAAAACTTTCTTCTATATTTTCCTGCGCAGGTAGATGTCAAATATTATTTGCTAAAATAATCTATCAAAATTATTTTCCATGGTAAATGTATACGATTTTCATCTCAAACAAATATAACACTAAATATCCAAAAAAAATCAATTTTACGCTATACAAAATATGTATCTTAAGAAATGTATTTTACATAATGAAAAATGTGAAAAATCGATAACTTTGTTTTAAATTATCACAGATTTAGGGTTCATCCTTTCGCTTTAAAAGTATACACGACTTTTCTGGCAAGAATATTGAAAATTTTAATACAATAGCGAAAGCGATGAACTATACAAATTGCCCATATTTTTTTTAAATTAAATATTACTAATATAAATGTATATATATATATATATATACACATATATACATATTTAATTTTCCAGGGAAAAGTTAAAAACAATGCTGACTCATGCACATTTATACGAAATTTTGACCTATTATGACATATTAAAAATTCTGAAAATAATGGTACGACAGCGCTACCTATTGAACGATTTATTAACAAATATAATCGCCACCAGTTTAGGTCATAGTCCAAGTAAACAATGTTTGAATAAATTACGTTCATTAGTTCGTGAGATACAGCATCCATAGAATTTTAAAATTTATTAATTTAATCATAAAAATTTAATCAACACAGGTTTTTATAATTAACATTTTTATATATGAAATTTTGTACATTTTTCACCAAAAAATGCTGACATACAGATATCTGAAAAATCGCAGAAAGCAATAGAAGCACCATCCATCGGTGGATATATACGGAAACTGAAGCAGCACATTTTGTCATTATATATATGTCTCACATACAAGGTTTGATAAGTATTCGTATTATAGAAGGTGAGGTACAGGCTTCCCGTAAGTTGAAACGTAACAGTGCCACCTGTCATTTGATATGTACCCGAAGTGAATCAGTAAAATTTACGTAATATCTATTTCACGTACCAAATTTAGAGCATTTATAAATCATAGAAAATGTGCTATTGCGTTCCGTTCCCTTGAATAAAATTAATTTGCAGCATACCAGTGCCTCCAGTTGTCCGATATGCACGCAAAATTATTCTGTAAAGTTTTATATGATATTAATTTTACATACCAAGTTCAGTGTATTTATAATTATTTATATCACAAAAACTGAATTATTGCCATTACGTTAACGGGGTTAAATTACAGGAGAGCAGCGCCACCAGTTGGTCAATATATGCACCCGAATTAAATCAGCGTACTGTTACATAATATCTGTTTCACATATTAAGTTTGGTGCATTTGTGCACCGTAGAAGCTGAGATATAATCTCCCCATAAAAGGGAGAATTTACAGAATAGAAGCGAACCCTATCTGGTGATACATTCCAGAGGCTAATGAGCACCAAAGCTGATATTTAGGTCAATATCTAATTAAATATTCCTGATATTTAGCAAATTAGTTTAAAGTTTAACTAAACATCAAGTTTGGTTAAATTCCGTCCATTGGTTTGTGAGATACAGAGTCCACAAAACTTTGATAACACACACACACACACACACACAAAAAAAAAAAACCAGACAGACTGGCATTTTGAAAGAATGATAGAATTGTGTTCTGGACATCTCAAGAGTGTATAAACCCATGGAAAACCGGAGATCAAAAATTCCCAATTATCCAACACATTTTTCTTGGTATATACAAAATAATATTAATAATAATAATAATAAATAAATAAAATAAATTAATTTTTCGTAGCTTAATTTATTAACAATTTAAGAAACAAATAATAATGAATATCTCCAAAAGTAATCTGGAGTAATGTGTTTGACAGAATTGAACAACATAAAACTTAAATAAAATTATACTATTATGATTATAATAACATATAATTAAAGTTTAAAATTATGTAATTTTTTCTCACCGCATCTCTATTACATTTCAATGATTATTCTACATGTCAACAAAATTTGAAACTGAAAATAAGGAAAAAAAAGGAATTTTCTCATATTCGTTATAATCACACTGTTACAGAACGTGCTACGACGGTGATACACTTGAACGTTTTTCATAGAACAAGACTTGTACGTTTTCTAGATGGTACAAAGCAAACCTTTTCAGAACGTTCTAAGTAATACTATTTTTGAACGTCTAATCGAACGTTCTCTTGACACGAAACACGGTGTTTGAACGACTGTAACCGTTATCAGACGTTCACAGAACGTTCCCGTGCTACTTGGGTTTGGGATCACTTGGGACGGCAAGTTAAGCAACCTACGAGTTTAGCTTAACTTGTGTCGTGATTACTTAAACTGTGGAATGAGATGATGCAGGACACCATTCGGAACTTGTATGCATCAATGCCCACCAGTGTCACATCATGTATTCAAGCTATAAGTGGCGCAACATAATATAGAAATCGGCATTCATTTATAATTTTTCTTATAAAAAAATATCCTTTTCCTTTAATTTTGCAATCACTATCCATATCAACTTTGTACTTACACATATAAATTTTCATTCACTTCCCATAGACCACCCTGTCTTCGTGATATACTTTTTATGGCAATGAGTGTATTATCAACTTCGTACCCCGTTCTGCCTCGGTTTTAACTATACATATATGTATATTGTTGAATATAGAACTTATATTCTTATTTGCTTGTTCTATGTCCGTAGTAATAAATGTTTGTTTTAGTTCCAATATTGGAGGATATTTATTAGTTTTTTAAAGAGGTAAACACCATTTTGTTTTTGATCGTGACAGCAGCTGACAGGGAAGAGAATAATTTTCTTTTGACGAGAAAGTTCTGTTCTTCATTTTTGCCTAGTAGGCGGCTCTCAAGGTACTGTAACGGCCACCCTTTATGATTAATATTATAAATTGTCCTTGACTTTCTTTTATCAAATTACAGATTATTAAAAACTTGAAAAAAAAAAAATAGTTTTCCGATTACAAAATTCTGACATCTTCGAGTTCATTATACTTTTATTTTGCATAAATAGATGTTGATTACTATGAATCGATAGATTCGAAGTGTGTGATGATTATTATGAAGTAGTCATGACAAATTTAAAGTGCAAAGTAAAATGCATTTGCAATATAAATGACAGAAATGTTTTTTTTTAATTAAATGGCTATAATGGATAAATTATCCTGTTGATATGTTTGTTTATGATTAGCCGTTCAACGCTTTAATTAATTTCCCGGTTATAAAAGAAAACAATAAAGGGTTGGAACGAACTCTTTGTCTTCGTGTTTCTGACAAGTCAAGAACTGAACAAATGACGCCAGATGAACAAAATTAACTTTTTATAGCCTATAAGACCAAAATAAGTGTGTCTTTCCGACCCCCCTTTTATACTGGAGGAGAAAAAGTTCGAGTCCATTTTTTTAAGGGAGCATCGGTCCAGAAAGAAGAATTTTCAGACATTTATTGTCATGAGACAGCTGTCTCGGAATCCCGGAAAATTTTGATTTTTCCACATCAAGAGGTGTACTGTGTGCAGCGATAGTGTTGCTGCGGTTTAACTAGAGACAACAGTCTCTGAACTATGTTAACTTTTGATTATTTCTTATATATATTTTGCTGCTCATCTGTAATAATCATCATAAAAGTTAAAGTAAAATAAAATAAATTTCAGTACTGGAATCAAAATTAGTTGAAAATAGATATTGGCTGTCCACCTAACAGCTGAAAAATCCTTACAGTACATATGATATTAAATCTATTTTATTATTGCATTTTGGATCATAATTAATTGGCTCAAGGCATACAAGATAAGTATGTATACAAGGCATACAAGGTATACAAGTACGAGGTTGTTTGTAATTTTTTAATGATGTGAAGTTTAAAAAAAAAAAAAAAAAAAAAGAAAAGAAAGAAAAGCGTGTGTGTATTCTCTGTAAATTATAAAGTGTGCTGTGTTTTCTTTCACAGACGTTCGTAAAATTATGCCAGTTTTGTCTGTAACTGCAAATTAACCTATGAATAGCAAGCCTATTAATTCCATAAAATAGGCCAAATTTTAAATTATACATTTTTATACAAGAAGAAAATTCATATCTTTATTTTTAAAAAATAAACCGTTCTCTATTATATTTAATGTAGTTGTATATCATTCACAATATTTAAAAAATACTTTTACTATTGCAGTTTTGTTATTTTGTTTACTTTTTAGTGAAAAAAAAAAATCTGTTTACTTATTTATTTCTTTAGATAATAAAAATTCGATAGTCCTCTTTCCCTACGGTATATTTTCCTGATCCAGTGTCATGTTCTTGAACAAATAAGTCAAAAGTTTTCACATTATCTTTGTCATTTTGAGATGTAAACATACGGGACATTTTTTTCTTTATTTAAATTGATGAAAAATCCTCATAAAGAATTGAGATTTGTTCAGTCTTTCTGATACAAATAATTTTGTTTTTATTTTTGTAATATCAAGACTGTCTGGTTCTGTGTTTTATGAAAATAGTAAAGAATTGCCAACATTTCAAGTAAAGAGAAAATAAACTGCTAAATTTTGCTTTTACTTAATATATCAATGTTCATTGAGATGGATAACTGTGTTGCTCCTTTAATAAGATACATGTAAATATGTTTTATTTTCAACAAAGAGTATGAAAAACTCAATAAAATTTCTAAATTAATATTTTATTATTAATATTATCTTTTTTACTTTCATTATTGAAATATGTCCGACGAATTATTCATGTACTTTAAATACCGTTATGTGTTATAAAACATACGGTGAATTCAACATTACTTCCCAACCAGGAATGGAATAAATTTTTATCATAAAAAATTTCTAAATTAAATGCAAAGTTCTCTCAAAATAGAGCTATTGGAATAAATTTTATAAAACAATATGGGTGTTTTTTAATAAAATATAAAAATGTAAAAATATTATTTTCAAATTATCCACCATATTTCAACAACGTGGTTCATTTTCAGAACAAAATTTGCAGAAACATATATAATTGTTTCAGTCACACTAGCCTGAAGAATACTTACTTAATGTGGAATCCTAACATAAGTGCATGTTAAAATATGACATTAAGATTTGGATTGTTGCAAATTTTGTTCAGTTTAGTGTACACATTCTATAACAAGAAAAAAAAAAACGACGCACCAAGAAGAAGTGGGGACAAAAATTGGTAGATGGGGTGGAATGGGTGATCCGAATTTGAAAAAAAATTGGTAGATGTGATGTACATGTGGAGAAAAACAATTGATTACAGTTTCAGAAAATTTGAATGATTTAATCAAGAGAAAGGGCCTCACAAAGTAAACAAGTCAATAATGCGTTGGTTCACTTCTGGCCCTCATGTACGCAGTTATTCGGCTTGGTATTAATTCATAGAGTTGGCAGATGTGCTCCTGTGATGTATCGTGCCAAATTCTGTCCAATTGTTGCATTAGATTGGCAAAATCCTGAGCTGGTTGTAGGACCCTTTTTATGATGCTCCAAATGTCCTCAGTGGAAGAGAGATCCGGGGACTGAGCTCAACCTCATTTCACTGAGTCGCGTATTAAGGGTATTTTAAGTCACTGAAGTACCAGGTGCTCGTAGGATCGACGATGATGATGAATTGGTGCTTGATTAAATCAAAACCTGTATGTATGTCAATTTGTGTCCAGTTTGTATTACTCCTTCTTGGTGCGTCACTTTTTTTTTTGTTATAGAGTATATACAATGTGCATTTGTGTTTACTTATTTTAAAAATAATAAAATTCTATTATCGTGTAACTTTAAAAATAGAATCAATTTTAACATATCTCATACATGTCACTCTTGAAAGTGTCATATTCATTTAAGAAATTTATATCACATTAAATTTTGAATTAATCATACGTATCCTTTTATTGTTTCTAACAATATATAAACTTTCTTTTACTTGAATTTCCTTAGATTAAAATGTAATATATTTATTTTCTGTATCACTTTTATCGATTCACTTGTAAATGTAACAGTGCCAAAATAGAAATTTTTCATGATGAAAGTAGTAAGAGCAGAAATTATAAAGATAAAGAAAGAAGAAACATGAGAAGAATCTAGAAAAACAAATCTCAAGAAAAGAAGTAAAAGGAGACAACCAAACAAGAAGTAAAGTAAAGGGCTTGAGAAAATTGAAAATAACAATTATAAAAGAAAAAAGGAAGGATAAGAAAAAAGAAAGAAAGAAATCTTTCCAAGAACAAATTAATGTTGCAGAAACAATTTCACTTATTAAAAATACCTTATACCAATAGGATCCCTTTTTATTTTGCATATTTATGTAAAAACTAGTTAGTTGTAGGGCGACTAAGGCGCCCATTGAAAAATGATCATTTCATTTTATTTATTTCTCACATAAAATAACTCATTTGCCCGTGCGAATTTTTCGCACTTTATTTATCTATTCGTTACCTTTAAAATTTAAAATTATTATTATTATTTTATAGACGTCATTGTTTCATATGCATGAGCAAATTTAACATTTTACACACACACACACACACACACACACACACATATATATATATATATATATATATATATGTGTGTGTTTTTTTTTTTTTTTTTTTTTTTTTTTTTTCACGTGAAAGCATATTTTATTTTATGATGGAAAAAAAATGGCAACAATTAAAATTTAAATGTCTATTTTAAAGCTGTCTATTTTCATATTTTAATTTAAAAAAATCTAATAAAAAATTCGTTACAAATAAGATACCAAATGAAAGGGGCGATTTTTCTGAATCCGGACGGTTAGATTTTTAAAAATTAATTAAAGTATGAAAATTAGGTGGAAACTTGCGTTCACACACACAGAGTCCAAGGAAACCTCTTAACCTTTTTAAGTGTGACAGAGTCAGTCAGTGATGAGCATAACTACATATGCTGATTCAAAGTACTTTAGTAATGGAACAAAGATGCGCCGACTACCGAGCTCTAGTGTGTCCAGTACTGGCACATTTTCAACTCTCTGGGAAAAAAAACGCGTAAAAAATGCTACACTTTTAAACTTTTTCAGTATAATTGAAGAGCTTGTTTCCAAATGCCGTTAAGTCATTTTTTTCAGTTCTTGAAAAAACGCGATTTTGTTATGTAAGGTTTATTATTGAATTTAACGAAAAGATAATTTTTCCCAGTAATCTATCGAAGATAATAACACTAAATTACATGTTTAAAGAAATCCTGACAGTATAGTTATTTAGAAATAAAAAAGAAAAAAATGACTTAACCCCTTTTGGAACAAAACTATGACATACGCCCTTTTGGCACAAACAAATAACGAAATGAAATGACTTACTTCCATTTGAAAGTAATCCAAGTATTTTTTTTTTCATGTAAATATAGCATACATTTTAGCCATAAAATTTTGGAAGGTAGTTAGTTACTGCAAATCTTCATTTACACATTCTATTTCTTCATCTTTATCATTATTTTCACTTTTGTTAGCGTTAGCAGTATCGTTGCAAGATTATTCATAAAAATAAAAATATTCGTGCAATTTGTTAATTTCCGAAGCGTTAAGTAATTTTAAAACATCTGTTTTTCTTTGCTTGTTTCATATTGTTTTTTGTTTTTATTTCAGAAGAGGCACATGGGCGATTTTTTTCCCTCGTTTCAGGATTTTTTGACGGCAAAACGAACCACAGTAGGTTGTCTTGATTCCCACAATTCGCTTCGTAATTTCCAGTTTTTTTGTCTTTGAAATCGACAAACCTTATTTGCTTTTCAGACGACAATGCGCAAAATTTTTCCAGTCTAAAATATTTCACTGCTTTTTATGCTCAAAAAGATTTCCAACCTTAGGGAAATGTTCAAAATATTCATTAGAGAGTAAAATTGTATCCACTTTCATTAAACTAGTCTCCACTTGGCCGACTGTTCTATCTGCTGGTAAGTAGGAGTGACCACATACTGGTAAATAGTATGCGAAGGTGAGGTCCTTTTGAGCAGCCACTGTTGAAAGCATTCCTAACATGGTATAATTTTTATTTCTATGATAATTCCTGAGTTTGCATCAGGTCAAAACATATTGTAATTTCATCTTCTCCTATAAGCTTTTTCCCTAAAAGTGAATAAAATTTTTTGCTCTGGTGTTTATGAATCAAAAGTTCGGTTAACAGGGTCTTTTCTTTTTTCTGTACATTTTTCTGAATTCATTTGTATTTTTTTCCTAATACAGATGGAACAAATGTCTTTTTTCGAGGTTCCAAAACCAAGATTAAAATATTTTACAAACAAATTATAATAAAGGTTCCTCTAATAATAAAGGTACATTCCTCTTTATATTTTTCTATGAAAAAAAAAAAAAAAAAAAAACTATCTCAATGTGCGTTCTTTTCCTAACTTTTGACTTTTGACAAAAGTCAAAAGTAAAACCACGTGATCTCAAATCACGCTACAATTGGATAAACTTGACTTAATCCCTTTTGGCACAAAACTTACTTGTGACTTAATTCTTTTTGGAAAAAAACACGGATTTCACTTTTTGTTTTCAATATGACTAAACTTCGTTTGGAACTTCTACTTATTGGAAATATATTGTTAGACGTGTGCTGCGACCTTTTGCATCGAAAAGTCAATTTTTGAAATTTTTAACTTAACGCCTTTTGGAAACCAGCTCTTTAGTTGTGCAAAGGAAGTATTAATTGAGGTATGGAACACTGTTTCATTTTACACAGTCTCTAATATTATGAACAGTAAACAAAAAACAGCTGGAAAATGTCCTTAAAGTGTCCACTACTGAGGTATCTACACCAAGAAAATAATAAAAATGTTAGATATTTCACTTTCCTTGTTTAAATATTATCGTATTCTACACTGAAAAAAAACTCTATAAATTTACTGAAATATTTATCAAGAATCTCTGTAAATTTACAATATAGTTAAAAGTAAATAATCGAATTTCTCAATCTTTATTCTGTAATTATCTTTTTTTTTTAATTGTTTAATTTATCAATAAAAATTAAAAATGAATATTTCATCTTTATAAAAAGTAATCTTAGTCACAAATAGATTCCCTTCAATAATTGTTTTACTCTGTAATTTTATTTAAGTCTTAAGATATATAATTACCAGTAGTTTTCTGTTGAAATTTTTAACAGCGTTTCTGAAGAAATTATTTTTTAATTTCTTCGGAAATTACGGTAAATGAAATTTAACATGAGTGTTTTTTTCTTTGAGATAGAACCAATATTAAGCAAATTCTTTCAAATATTCATATATAGTAATTAAACAATAATAATTGTTGGTAGAGGAATTCCAATTAACTAAGAGTATTTTACTTTTCGTTTTGTTTTTTCATTAAATGGATCCTGAAACTTATTTTATTTCCATTGCAGAAAATTTATCACGCAAATAGAAAACTTCTTATGATAATTCGATTCTGAATTGATATTGAAGTACGAAAAAATATTTTTATATGCTTCAGTTATCGCGTGATATGTTTTCTCAAAAGAACAAAGGGATCTAATTATAAACTGTGCGTGTATTGTCTTTCTGTATAAAATATTTCGATATTAACACTTTCTCGGCCGCTGACGTAGATTCACATCATTTGGAAATCTGTAACTCTTCCAGCGGGCTATTTGTATGTTGCTATATTTCTTAAGACTATTTCATATATTTATATTTGCACAAAAAATACTATGGATACAAATATTTTCACAAGAAAGAGTATAATTATAGTTTATATTTATATCTAATATAGGGGAGATTGGGGCACAGTGGACCACTTTTACACTTTTTATTTTTTTTCACCAAAAATAAAAAAGCAAGGTACCTGAAAAAATTAGCAAACATTCTTTAACCCTTTCTTGACATGTCCTAATTTTTTTATAACAATACTTCTAATACATTACGAATAAAAAAATAAGTTGTGCGCACTCACAAAGTGGACCACTGTGCCCCATCACTAGGGCACAGTGGTCCACAACCCGGGGTACAGTGGACAAACCTCTAAAGTTGTTATTTAATTAATATAAATTACTCATTTTTCTTTTTTAAAATTAGTTTCTTATGCAATTCTAGTTTAAATAATATAATTCGAACATTTTCAGGAAATAAAATTACCAAAATTTAAAGGAATACAAAAAAAAAAAAAAAAAAAAAAAAAAAAGAAAAAAGAAAGAAATCAAATTAGAGTAAGAATTCTATTGCAGATTTCCATTGTCTTTTACGTGCCATCACTAAAAACAATAAGATATATTTTTAATTTGTTTATTAATGTTATATAATTATAAAAATTATGAAATATATAATTAAACCTTATGTTACTATTCAAACATTTTTATTAATTATTTTGAGATATTAATACTTTATATTATATTTTTGAGATAAGTTTAACTAAAATTATTCTACTTTTATCTTTTACATGTTATTTCTAAAAACAACAACAATAAATTTATATAACCTACTATTTATTATGTCACATAATTATTTTATTTATTTTTTTAATATTAAACAATTCAAATAGCTATTATAGTTAGATATTCATAATTATTATACTACTATTCAACAATTTTTCCTTTTCAGATATGTATTTTATTATAATATTAAGATTATATTTATTTTATTAATTATTTTGAGTCACATTATATTTGTGTATGTAAATTCAACTAAAATAAATAATGTATTAAATATAATTTGGAGTTTTAGGCACATTGGAAGGTGGTCCACTGTGCCCATGTAGAGGTGGTCCACTGTGCCCCATGTCCAAACAGAACAGATAATAATATTAAAATTCTATATAGACTAAAAATATGCTAATAATTTTTATAAATTTAAAAACAACAATATCTTAGCTTTTCTTAAAAACTATCCAATATTTGTAGTCAATAGTTCTGTCCTGATAAAATTAAAAAAACTTCGAACTTAAAAAATTACTTTGAGTAGCTCAAAACATAAAATTGTATAAAATGGCTACCATAGCATTTACCATGGTGTTTTTTTGGATGTATGGAAGTAGTACCATGCTTCCATATATGAGTCTCAATATAAACTATAAGAGTTAAATATTAAGAGATTTAAATAGCGGTGGTCCACTGTGCCCCAGTCTCCTTTATATATGGATACGGAAAACCTTGTTCTGAAATAATGTAGCTTGCAAGAATAACACCCACAGTCGGACCATACTGTCAAAAAGACAAAAGCATGCGGTCGTGAATGTGTTCAATAAAATTAAAAACATTATTGTCTGGCAGAACAAAAAAATATTTTATGTTCCTTAAGATATTATCATTAAAAAATAATCAAACATTTAATTTAACATCTTAAGTGTAAAGCACTGTAATGATTTTACATAACTTTTTTTTTTTTTTTAAACTGTAATATTACCTTTTTAAATTAATAAATAAATACAAAGATATGTGTATATATATTTCGTTCAATTTCTGAAATTTCTGTATGTTTATATAATTTAAGGAAAAAAATCTTTTGCAGATGGTCTAATCAAAAAGATTTTTTGTTTGTCTATATAAATAAAGAGAAGTGTCTGTGTGTGTGTGTGTGTGTCTGTCTGCGCTCTGGTGCTCACACTATTGATCGCAGAGCTTCCAAATTTGGAATATAGCTGCCTGGGAACCTGCAGATGTACACCTCATCGAGATTTTTTCGAATTTCGAATTTGAATTTTTTAAATTAATGTTTTTTCGATTTTAAATATTGGCTTTAATGCTTCAATTTTCATGAATTTATTCTTCGATTGTAATCGTCTGCGTATCTTAGCAACGGCTATTACGCAATTCATTTTTTATTTAATACATTCATTTGAAGGCGATTTTCTTTTTTTTTTTTCTTTTTTTATTATTATTATATTTATTGAAAATCAAATGGTAATGCAATAGAAATAAATTGTTACGTTTATGTATAAGTTTTATACTATAGCAACTTTTTATTTTTCATTTTTTTAATTAATTCCTTTAAGAGAAAAATCTTTTTTGTTATTATTATTATTATTTATAATATTTATTGGGTGAAAAAAATGGTAGTTTATAGTAGAAAGGATAAACTGATTAAAATTCGTTTTTCATGTATTTAATTCCTTTTAAAAGAAAATCTACATTTTTATTTTATTTTATTGCACTGGTCGGAATCAAATCGTAATATAGTGTAAATAACTGGGGCTATAAAACACATGGTTCAAAACCTAAAATATATAATAGATGCTGAGATACAATCATTTTTAAAATCGTAGTTCTTAAATAACAGAAAATCCACTAGTCGTCGATAAATACCCAGATTGAAGTGCCCGGGAAAGACCTTTCTGTAGACAGTGGGAAACTGGACCCGATGCAGTACGGGTAGAAAAAAGAGCTGCCTTAGGCAACGGGTACCCAAAGAAGCGAAATGTAAAGCGATTTCAGTGTTTTTTTTTTTTAGTTTTTATTTGTAATGTGATGTAAAAAATAAATACTGATCCAATTCTTTTGAAAATTCATTTAAATATAGTGACCAGCGAAGCGGGCGTAGCCTACTAGTATTTAAATATTTTATGAGTTCCATTTTGCCTTTGATATTTATACATTACACTACGTTGATATAAAATTTATTTTATTTACTAAATTTATGAATTAATATTTTATATTAAAATGCCATTTATCTTAATAAGATTATTTAAGAATGAAAAAAGGAAAAAAAAAAAATAAAGAAAAGGGGGGGGGGGGAGAATGAACAAATATTTGGAGATTAAAATTTTTTCTGAGATTACACGCAATATAATGTAAATCTAAGATAATAAAATTTTACATGCTTGCTAAACTATTACATGTGCAACAAGCTTAAATGTTTTATATTTTAGATAAATATTTTAACCTCGATTACTAATAACATATTAATTAATATTATTTACTAGTTGAATGACATAATATACCATGTATATTTGTACATGTATATAAAACTTATTGTTCTTCTGGTTTGCTGCTTTCAAATGACATAAAACATGGAAGATAAAACTTGTTCTGTTTATCCTCAACTTCGCAAGCTACGTGTTTCTTGCTTCTACGTTATTGTTTGGCTATTCTGAAGCTTTATGTCTTCGGAAAAAAAGTCTGATTGCATAGTTTTCCCATTTTTAATTCCATTACCCTACTACCGTATGTAATGGAAGTATTGTATACGGTCCAAAAATTCGATATCCAGCTTTCATCTGATTTACACGTTTTAAGGCTTCCTGAGTCGAAAAAAGTAGTTTTTTTGTCAATTGGTCAGTGTGTGTGTACAGTCGGTAACAAAAGTGTCCGAACACTAGCAAAAATTCCTATATTAAAAAAGTACATTTAATACTGTTTTGCTAAATAAATCCTTGTCGAATCGTATTCTTAGTCAGACTAAGAACAGGGTTCGACAAGGATTTATTTAGCAAAACTGTATTAGGCTCTCACGATTTTCTTCAAAGTTGCTATATAAACACTCTTTTAGATGTCCTTTCGAGTGCTATTATTGGTTAGTTCAAGAATATTGATAGGTGTTCTGTATAAATAGCTCAATTTCAGATATCACAAGCTCGATCCTTTAAAAACGGTTGTACGGATTTTTTCCAAACTCACCATATTAACTCCCTTTTAAATATTATTTTGTACTTAATTATTATTTTCCGGTGAATAATTGAGTATTCTATGTGTCGGTAAAAGTTGGTATCTCAAAAACAGATCTAACGATTTTCTTGAAAATTGTTACATAAATCCATTTGAGATATCCTTTCTCATGTATTGTGTGGTTATTAGAGGAAAATTAACAGTCATCCTGCTTAGGTAGGTCAGTTTTAGATCTTGGAAATAAGTATTTAAAAAAATAGTTCTAAAAATATATGTTTTTTTTTCCTATTTTTTAAACTCGCTACATAAGCTTTATTTTATATGTTTTTACATGTGTATCGAGTTTCTCTTACTATAAAAACTTTAGGTTTCTACTTCGTTAGGTCAATTTTATGTCTTCTGATCACATTATCTCTAAAAGATGCATGCCATACGTGCAGTATTGGATAATGGAAGTCGTGTTGTTGTTTCATACCAGATTCTTTTTAAGGAGATTTTATTTAATTTTGCTTTTACAGTCGGCAGCAAAAATATTCGAGCACTAGCAAAAATTCCTATGTAAAAAAGTAACTTAATACTGTTTTGTTGAATACATCCTTGATGAATCCTGTCCTTAGTCAGTCTAAGAACATGATTCGACAAGGACGTATTTAACAAGATAGTATTAAGTGTACTTTTTTTACATAGGAGTTTTCGCAAGTGCTTGGATACTTTTGTTGCCGACTGTATTTGTCTTTCCAGAATGCTTGTTTGATTGGTATGTCAGTCAATACTGACAAATTCGATTTTCTCTTTAGATGCAATTTTTTTAAAACAGAATTCTTGCATTAGAAAAGGCCTCACATCGTCTGAAGGAACAAAATCATTTCTCTTAAAACTTTTATTTGAGGTCTGGTTGATCTCAAATGTTCCTGGAAGAGGACTCGTTGAAATTAGTGGCAAACGCGGAGTGGTAACTGTAGTGGATTATGGTGTGGAATCTAGGTTAGGTCGAACTGTGGTATACGATGGTGTAAAATTGGCATATAAAAAATAGCTTTCTTTAGAGGTGAAAATGCCTATTTTTCTGAACCCAGACGTTATGTTTCATGCTGTTTCTGCAAGCAGAAGGGTAGGTTTATGGCTGATAGAATATCACATAATATCATCAGGCATTCATTTATTGTTGCCCAGTCATTCCAGATGAGATAACGTACATTTTCAAACGATATAAAGGTTATAGCTTAGGACTTAAGAGAAGTGAAAAGGTTGAAACTGTGATGCCATGAGTTTTAAGCAGCATCAAATTTTGATCATAATCAAGTACGAGTTGTGGTTGTCTATAGGGGAAGAACATATTCCTTTTTTTAAACCGTCGGTTATTAGAAACGTTGTATTTCATGATATTTGTGCAAGTATGTATTCAAGGCAGAAATAATATTAACAATCAAATCAGTAAAAAGAAACTTCCTATTAATATAAAGCATTTTCTCTTTTTATAAATATGTCATTGAGGCATCAAAGAACAATAAATGATAAAAATATAGAGTGATGTTAAGACACATAATTGTTCCATAATTATTAAAGTTATTAATATGTTTGTACAATAGAGCAACTAGTGTAATGTAGGATAAATGCAAACAATTTTATAGCTTCATTTCTTAAAATGATTGATTTGAGTGTCCAAGAATTCAAATAAGCTGTACTAATTACATAGATAGTATCAAATTCCACTACCTTCCCCCTGTGCCCATTTCTAGTTTTTAAATGTGTAAATAAGTTGATTTTAGAAACCTCTGTTGCATTTAGTCTCGGATATCCTACAGGTCATGTTGGGCCTCCCCCCCCCCATGTGATATGGACCATCTATTCGCATATCGCCATTCCTATTTTTTTAACGACTGTAAAGGACTATTTTTAAGGCATTTCAATAAAAAAAGACATCGTACAATAACTAAAAAAAATTTTTTTTTATAATACCATTTATAAAAATCTTAAATGTAATTTACAAACAATTTTATTTTGAAGGTAGAAAATTTAGCCACCTTACAAAAATTTTGAAAACTCTCTCCGGTTTTTTAAGACACTCCTTCTTCAATGGTATTGATGTGTGAGAAAGAAGACAGAACAACACATACTTGGTTAGAGTTAGAACGCTATTGGACGGAAAGTTTAAAAAATATTGCTACTGGACCAATATACCCGTATGGGAAACTAGGTCGGTCCATCGTATCAAACACTGTTTCCTCAAAATTCATAAAAAACTATTCATATAAAACTGTATATAATACTATGAATATTTTGTATACGTACTATATTACTTTAACATCATACTTAAAAATCATGACAAGAAAATCTTTTCTTTTCAAAATTTAAGCACAAAGAAAAAACTCTGTTTCATATTTTAATAAATATTTTAGCAATGCAACTACGTATACACGGTCCTTAAAAAGACAAACAAATAATAAAATATGAAATTGGGAGGAGTAACATGAAAAAACTTAACAAACTTATGCCAGTAATAAACTATTGTTAAATATTTAAAATTGTTATATTTCAAAAATACTATCAAACAAGAATATCATTTTCTTTTTCAGTTGATGGAAACATTATTCTTCTAAAGACAGAAACATATCTCATACACAAAAACGTAAATTTACTAGGTTTTTAAAGGTGTGGAAATTATCTATTTTCAATGCATTCTTTCAAAAGCTATGCATAAAACATAAATAAAAATCTATTATCTAATTGCATTTTCTAACATTATTCTTTAAGATTCAAAAGAAAAATTGAAAAGTATTTTAAAACAGATAATTGAATTTGTAATAAGATATGTGTACATAAGGTATTGCACAGCTTTTATTGCCTTCTAAATTTTAAATAAATCGAAATGTTTTTGAAATTCTCATTTTAAATCCAATGGTAGCTATGAAACTGGATCTTATACTGAGCATTCCGAAAACACAAGATCGAAATAATATTCTTAGAAAATACTTACTTACAGAGATATTTTATTTATATATGTTATTAAAACTGAAGTGGAGTTTGCAATGTTTCATACTTTCCTATCTTATTGAGAAATCGAAGAACGTGCTTCACGTTTCCCTTACGTAAATATTTATTATTTATTTTTCCTTTTGCTATTAAAGATATACACACACACATATATATATATA
Source organism: Salticus scenicus (assembly GCA_963930645.1). Lineage (NCBI taxonomy): Eukaryota > Metazoa > Arthropoda > Arachnida > Araneae > Salticidae > Salticus > Salticus scenicus. The sequence continues at coordinate 224,038,529 of OZ005654.1, read as the reverse complement.
TATATATTTAATTTTAAAACGCAACAAATCTACCATAGCTGTCAATTTTTACGTTTTTCAGCTACTGAAAAAAAATTGATAGAAATTTTTATTTTGATTAATTAATGAAACTATTAAACATTGGTGTAGAAAATTAAAGCAATAAACTGATTTCTCGTTTTATGCGTTTTACTAGTTTTACTTTATATATTTATTTATTTATTTTTAATAAATCAAGATATGGATAGAAAATTTGGATGGAATGTTCGATTTTAAATCATTAATCGAATTTTCTATAACTTTGTCACGTGTAATAATTTTTAGATCGGTATTAATTAGAAATTTTCTCAGAAGTAATCTTTGAAATAAATGAGAAATTCTAAAATTTTAGGCAAAAAAAACTAAATGCAATATGTTGTTAAAGATGACAGATCTGTGATACCCATGCCTCCATGTGTTAAATTATAACCGTATTGCCCTTCCTCTATTCATTTTTCTTTTGCTTTTTTTTTTCCTTCTTCTGCGCATATTTTCTTCTTTATATATATATATCTATATATCTATATATCTATCTATCTATCTATCTATATATATATATATATATATATGTGTGTGTGTGTGTGTGTGTGTGTGTGAATATATATATACATATATATGTGTGTGTATATATATATACATATGTGTGTGTGTGTGTGTATAAATAGATATATACATATACATATATATATCATAGCTATCAATGTTTCTAATTCTTAAAAACAGATTTATCAACACTATTTCTAAAGAGGAAAATTTTACATATATTTTCAATGATTAAATAAACTGAAAAACATTATAATAAAATTTCCGGAATAAAGTATATATATATATATATATATGTATACTAGTAGGCTTTTCCGCTTCGCTGACACAATATTTAAACAAATTCTCAAAATTTCATAAAATTATTAATAAAATCTCAAAAAAATATTAATAAAATGAGTCGAAACCTAAGTTAAAGTTTCAGCTGCGTCGTTAGAAGTTTTTTTCGCTCGCAACATGAAGTGTTCGGGTACCACTGCCTTCGGTTTCGATTTACTCGCTTTTACTATCCCCTTCCCCAGTGGGCAAGTTAGAAGTTAGAAATTCCACCAGAATGCTCATTGCGTACGCGTAATCAACACGCACATGTAAAAATTCGCCATTCTGTGAAAATTTGAAGCATATCCAAAATTGAACCGTGTTGTGCCCCACCCACCCCAAGGGGTGGGGAGTAATTTTGGAAAATCTCTTTAGAGTGCGTGTTGCATACACATACTAACTAATACATAAAAAAAAAATCGCTTTCCTCGGATAATTTGGAGCAGAGTTATGCAAAAAACATGTTTCTGCAACCCCCCCTTCTCGATCTTAAAGGGTGGAAAGAAGGAGAATTTTGGAAAATCTCTTTAAGCTACGTGTTGGATACGTATGACAGACTCACACACCAAAAGTCGTTTTTCTAAGATAATTTGAAGCAGATTTAAGCTTGAAAACTCTTTTTACTCCCTCCTTCCTAAAGAAGGGGTAGAAAGTAATTTCACAAAATCCTTTGTGATGTGTGTATTGGGTACGCAAAACCAATCGACATAAAAATATCGCTTTCCTGATATAATGTGAAGCAGAGTTAGTCTTTAAAACGTATTTCCTTTAAACTTTTAGAGGGGGGAGGGGGAAATTTTCACAAAATACCATTATATTGCAGGTTGGGTGCTCATAATCAACCTACACATAAAAATTAATCTTACTGAGATAGTTTGGAGCAAGGTTACGCTTAGAAAATAGTTTATCGCTCCCCCTCCCCTCGACCCCAAGGAGGGAAGTGGAGGAATTTCGTAAAATTCCGTTACAATAGGTATCGGACACATATAAACAATTTACATACCAGAACATATGACCGCAGATCGCCAAGATTTCCCAGGACAAATTTAGCGCTGAAAATGGGGGGTGGGGGGTGGGGTGGGGCTCGAATTTGTCCCCTTGAAACGAATTTGTCCCCAGAAATAGAAAATCACGAAAAAACAAAATTGGGTTTTTGGAAATACTCTAAAAAAGACGCATGGCTGTTTTCAGTACATTTGTACCATTTTTTGTAAAGTTCTACTCAAAAATCTGGAATTTTCGAAATTTCCCCCCGAAAATCGCTGAAAAGGCTTTCTTGTACTCAAGTCTACTCTCCCCATGTGTAATTTCTTCACCGTGAAGTAATTTGGAGCCGACTTATGCTTACAAATATGTTTTTGCCTCCTGTCCCCAAGTTGAAAGTACGTTATTATATGTGTCGGATACATACAAACAATCCACCCACCAAAATTATCGAACGCAGCTCCTGTAGATTTCCCTGGACAAATATAGTGCTAAAAGGGTTGTCGCGAAATTACCACCCTCGTAACGTTCTCCCCCCCCCCAAAAAAAAAAAAATTGTTTTTAGAAATGTCATAAAGAAGACACGTGTCTGTTTTCAACATCTTTGTACCATTTTTGGTAGAGTTCTACTCAAAAATCCGGAATTTGCGAAATTTTCCGCCAAAAATTGATTTTTCTCTTTCCTCCCCCTAAAAATCGAAAATTTCAAAATCGCAGAAAATGTTTTTTTTTTTTTTTTTTTTTTTTGTCTCATATTGTTAACCATGTTACAATTTTTTCACCGTCTTCATTCATTCTCTGCAGTTTCTTCACCATGAAGTAATTTGGAGCCGAGTTATGCTTAAATGTATTTTTGCCTCCTGCCACCCCCCCTACCCCTAGGGTTTACGGGAGGGAATTTTGTAGAAGTTGATACATATAATTTTAAGTTCAGTAAAGACCTAAATTCCTGCAAAGTGTCGTATAATTCAATCTGGCCATTCTCACGTTATCGTTATAGACATAGGGACACAACGACACACACACACAGGCAATTTTATGAAGTCATTTTAGGCTTTCATTGTGGGTGAAACGTCAAGATATCGCAAAATGTTTTGATTTTGACAAATTTTCAGACAAAAGTCTGATTTTATTAATATAAACTTGCAGACTTTGTTCGCGCTGGTCACTATATTAAAATTAGTTCTCAAAATTGAATCATAAATTTTCCTTACACCTCTTTATGTATAAAAAATAAAAATAAAATTCCACTGAAACTGAACATTGGTTCAGATACTCAAGTACAATAAATTTATAATTTTAGTACAATTAGTTATATTGTAAAATTTATGTATAAACATAACTGTTATAAATGTGAATTTAATTTTAAATAAAGCGTGTTTAGCCTTTTTTACTGTATTACCATTTGTTTAGAATAAATATAAAAAATATAAACACATTTTTTAAAACTTTCAAATGAATCAAATAAATAGTGTAATAACTCTTGCTAGGAAACTCAGATGATTGAAATCTATATAAATAAGAGAAGTCTGTACGTATGGGTGTGATATACAGATACATACATAGATAGACACTTGCATTTATTTGAAATAAATAGTGTAATAGCCGTTGCTAGGAAGCGCAGACGGTTGAAATGAAAGAATAAATTTTAGAAAATAAAGCAGAAAATAAATAATTAAAAAAAAAAATTTTTGAAAATAAAAAAAATATCTCGATGTGGCTCACCCCTGCCAGGTGCGAGCTACCCGTCTGTCAAATTTTGTAGCTCTGTGCTTAGTAATCCGACCTCCAGAGCACAGACACACTCATGCACAAATATAGACACAGACAGATACTCTTTACTTATACAGATAGAAAGCAATGAGACATAGCTGAATAAAGTTTGTTGTATTTAAATATGAATATGGAGGAATTTTCTCATGTAATATTTTTCATGCATTTTGAGATCATGATGGTTTAACAGTCGTAATCAAATTTTGAGTCAAACTTTTAACATTTTTACAACTGATTAGAATATGTAACAGAATAATACATTATTTCAGTAACATTACAATGTTTAATTTCAATTTTGAAATAACCTGAAATAAAAAGGAAAACACAATTTTAATCCCATATTTAATACCAATTTAATCACGGTGTAGTGATAATTGGATTAATCTAAATTTAATCTCTATTAAAAAGTACAAATAAAATACAATCTGTTCAAAAACATTATAACAAAGTTTTTCTGTCCATAGGAGCAGATACGAATAAAAAGAAATAACTTCTTTATATCCAAATTATCATGGCTTTTTTTTATTATTATTATTATAAATGATTGTATAAATTTGATCGAAAATCAAAATTGCGTATCAAAATTAGAATTTGAGCTTGGATTATCGCTCTAAAGTCATTTTTGAACACTTACGAATAATTAGACTCAGCCCTACAGCTTAAAGTGGATTCGAATAACTACGCACATCCGTGCCTGAACCAGGTTTCGAACCTGGTATTGCAGAGCGGAAAGCTAGATTTTTTTTTTTTTTTTTTTTTTTTTTTTTTTTGTCGCCACTCTGTCTTACTTTTGCACTTAAATTAAAAGTACTTAATTTTACATCTAAATGTTAGTTTCTTAGGAGTAAGTAATAAACAATTCTCTTCTTTAGGAAAACTGTTGTGTTCTTAATTACGGCATTATATAATCCTCAAAAAACAAAGAAAGAATGAAAGAAGTATTTCACTTGCATTAAAATCAGTATAGCAAAAAGTCACCTTAAAAAAATAAAATAATTTTAACCTAAGTCATGCCAACCACAAACACGTAAAAGAGACAACTTCAAATCCTTATTAAAAAAATACTTTATTTTATTTTTATGGTTAGATGTGTATTTGTATTCTACTTTTCAAATCCTCCACTTAGTATTGACATTGGTAAATATAATTATGTTTTTAAGAAATTTGGCTCTCAGAATAGAGAAATGAGGCATTCTGCATTAAGAGTAAAGAAAATTCCACTGTAAATAAAATATATATATATTAGTTTAAATTTAAATTTTCAAAATTTGAACAAACCACATATAGCAAATTTTCTTCCGTAGGAGTTCCCACGGTAAGTCCCAGATTTCCCATATTCCTCCCAGCACATTCCGTAGGAATGCAAAATGACCGCCGCAGCGGTCTGCGTAGAAATATCATCATTGCGTAGCCCAGTCGTAGTTTCCCAGAACTACCTCTGTCAAACCATTCCTAGAAATATCACATTAGACTTTTCCTGAAATTTCCCAAATATTTCTGCTCTTCCTCCTGGAAGAATCCGAGAGATTCAGGATATCCCAGGGAGCGATGTAGGAAGATCATTATTATATGGGACGTAAACACATAAATAACTAGCAGGCTTTGCCTGCTTTGCTGGACACTATACTTAAAAGTTGTCAAAATCCAATATGATTATTAATTACCTGAGTTAAAGTGCCCGCAGTGTTCGATAGAGGCTTTTCCCGCTCTCAGCGTGAGGAGGCCAGGTTCCCCAGCAACTTACCCGCTTCTCACTTCCTCTTTCTCAGAGAGTGAGTTCGAAGTTTTTCGAAATCCTACCAAAATACATAATGCATACGCGTTATCAACATCCACACACCAAAATTCGCCATTCTAAGATAATTTAGGAGGAATTAAAACAGGAAAAAAAAAGGTTTTACACGTGTTTATTGATCCTCCCCTTCCCACCCGACACAAAAAGGGGGTAAGGGCAGAATTTTGTAAAACCCCGTTATAATAAGAGTCGGATATATATAAACAATTTACGCACCCAATTTCGTGATCGCAGATCCCATAGATTTCCCAGGACAAATTTAACGCTAAAAGGAGGATTACGAATTCGCAACTTCGTGACGCCACCCCTCAAAGACAGTGCTGTGGTCAGAAAGCCGGAACTGGCACTCCGAAACAATATTTTCATCGGAGACCCCCAGGAACGCACAGATTATTCTGCCATCCTCAGATTTTGAGCCGTCAGTATAGTAACTATGAGTCTTCTATGCCTTCTGATCCATAGACCAGGGGGGACTCCAGAAATCTTCTCGTTTCGAGGAAAAAGTCCAATTCTCTACCGTTTCGGGATCGAGGTTGGTGCCCTCAATACTTTTTCCCCATTTGAATAGGCCCACGTAAGCCTTCTCTGACTCAGCACTCAAATACAAGGGTGAAACACCTGACAAGACATTAAAAGCGGCCGTTGAAACCGTGCTATAGCAGTTCGTTACATTAAGCAAGAGACCTCGCTGTGTTTTGTGCAACCTGTTTTGGAGATTAACGTGGTCGTTGTACAAGAGAGGTGCTTCGTACAGTATTATTTTCTCAGCAACTGACAAGTAGATTGCTTTTCTAACCGGAGGCTTTAAACTCCAATTGGCGCCTGCAAGACGACAGAGTTTAAACTAGACTACGTTGGTTGCCTTTTTCTGAACACAGTCCAGGTGGGGCATCCAACTTTGATACGGGCCGATTACTACGCCTAGGTACTTGATTGTGCGCTTGAACGAAACCTTGTGACCATACATCTGAATTATCCACGAAGGTGTGTTCACTATCTTTTCCCTTGCGAGGACAACGTGTACAAACAATTGAGGTAGCTGAATCCCAGACTGCACTCTGTCGCCCAGTTATGAACTGTTTCAAGAACTGGATTCCCAACTTCGCGATCCAGTCGACAACTTTACTACGTGTGATCAAGAACATATCCTTGGCGAAGGCTTGTACGGCCCATACCTCATTCGGCACGAGTTTGACCAGGAGATCATTTATAAGTACCAACCAGAAAATCGGTCCCAGGTACGAGCCCTGTGGAACACCAACGTTATAGCTGTGTTCCCCCACATAAGTGATCACCGATCAGTCCCAGAGGAACGAGTCGATGAGACCTAAGAGGTCCGGCGGGACATCATACTTTCTCAGGAGCCTAAGGATATCCGCTCGCCGTACACTATTGAAAGCGTTCTTAACGTCAAGGGTAAGCAAGCATGTGTGCATGCTTTCCTCTTTGATTCCGCTGTGTATTCTACCACGTTGTGAAATGCGTCCACTGTGCCACTATTACGACGGAAATCAAACTGTTTACCGTCAAGTATTCCATTGGCATCCAGATGGGTGTAGGAGATTGGTGTGTGTTAATTGATATATGATAACCTTCAGTTATTTTTCATATTTTTTAATCGAAGACACAGTACAAAACAACACACACTACACATATTTGACGTAAAAGATAGAAGGGGACAAAGCCCGCAGTTATAATGTGGGGATAAACCCGCTTATGCATACTTTTGGGGATAAAACCCGCGTTACAAAATGGGGATATACCCGCTAGGCAATTCGACCAGTGCTGCAGCCGAAAGCCAAACAACAACTGAATTCTTGATATGGTCACATGACCACGAAAGCCCGCGGTGCTCGTTCGACATGCGCAGATGTCCGAACAATGGGTGACTAGTCTAGTTGCGCACATCTTGTCCAAGGTCTTCCCGAGGGCGGAAAGCAGACAAATTGGGCGGTAGGAACTTGAGTGAGAAATGTCCTTGCCTTCTTTATGGAAGTAGACCACCACCGCTCGTTTCCAATTACGCGGAAAACACGAAGTGTTGAGGTAATTGTTGTACAAGGCGAGTAGGCACTGTGGTTGGAACTCGTGAACCTTACGAACGATATCAAGACTGAATCCATCGAGGCCAGGTGCCTTACAATTTCTGGTAAAGTACACTCCTTCTCATAGTGCAAAATATTTTTTTCTCCACGTTTTTAGATGTTCATAATTATAGGGACAATCAAGATTTTTTTCGTTTTATTTAACTTACTAGCGGATAAATTACAGTTGACATGCGAATTTGTTAACTACTGGGCTAGATTAATTCATATATAAGCGTTCAATTTTTCTTGGACTGATAATTCCTCGGGAAAAAAAAAAAAAAAAAAAAAAAAAAAAAAAACGTTCATGTAGTGAAGTATGATAAATGCGTTTTTTAAGTGGTAGGATAATTTGATTCCGCCGAATTTCTATTGAAATTCGAAGATCTAAAATGTCTGAAGGAAACATGATCAAACTTTGAAGTGCTGTTTCGACAGGAGAGAGATCTGATGCAAAATCAGAGTTGTTTTACAGAGATCGAAGAATCACAACTCCTGTTACTGTTCTACTCATAATGACTGCTGCTGAATTTGCTCGTAATTTTTAACGAAAAGTTGGGGTCCACATTTATACCTATTTAAAATAATTAATAATATGTTAAAATGAATAAAAAACCTGTAATAATCAATAAGCAATTAATGGGGGAAAGAACGTCAGTGTTAAAGTTGAATAAAGACAGTAATAAATGGTTAAATGTTGCATTTTCGGATGGAAAACATTTTATTCTTGATTAACCAAAGGGTTTTAACAGTTACTGGTACGATCTGAAGATAACGAAAGAAAAGGCAGATTTTTTTAAAAGCAGATATGAATCGGGCATTTTAAAGGTGGATCTATGGTGCTCTGGGGAGTTGTTTCTACTGAAGGCAGGATGAATTTAGTAATCTTTTCTATTATTATGAACATCAAGAGAATATCCGCAAATTTTAAACTTGGAATTCTCAGATTTTTGTTAGATTTTGGGGGGTAATAACTTTTTTTCAACAATACTTACATTTTTGCTCTACTTCTAGAGAAATAGGAAAGAGTTTGAAGCCGTGGCCTTAAAGTTAAAAAAGCCTTAACTAATTAGAAAAGTGCATGCAAGTGGAAAGCAATTTTAAATAGTTTAAATGTATTTAGAATATCATCTATGCTGTATGAAATGGTATTGAAACTGAATATTAAATATATATATATATATATATATATATATATACCAGAGAGAATTTCTGACTGTTTCACCCTAAAAAGAGACCCCATAAAATCTTAATTTATAATTAAGAATAACTGAAAAAAAAATGGCTAAGATTCGAGTTGTCTTTATAATTGTGAACACCTGAAAAATCATCTTTTTGACGGTATTTAATAAAGTTTTTTTAAGATAGAAAAACCATAAAACTTTTTAAATATAGTCTATTAATGAAATTCAAATTAATAAAAAATATATTTGTTTAAATAATAGTGTTCAATGTTTAGTTGATATCGGAAAACGGGTGTCCATATAATTATGAGAACCAGAGTAATAGCCATCGTAACTGAAAAAATGCTAGTCACTCGATTTCTGCATTATACACCCAAATCTTACGCGAATATAATTTTGTATGCAAACCATTGTAACCACTATAATAGTTTATCGGTTGCACACAAATAAATGAGGCAACCCCAAATTAAACAGTATTCTTTTAATCGCTAAACAGTCTCTAACAAATAATAAAAAGGTCTGTAATAAATAAATATTTTAGTATTGAAATTTGCAATTTGATGATGCCCTCGACCTATCGAAATTTTTTTAAATTAATTATATTTTATATTATTTATTTATTTATTTATTTTTGCAGAATATTTCAGCGCATCCTTTGAAAAGTCTATCTACAAATTTTCGGTTCAATCAGTATTTTAGTTACAGCTATAGATTGCTCTGAATAAGCCAAGTTTAATTATGATCACCCAGTATATTAAATAGCGTAGACTATCATATATGCCTTCAACCTTAAATTTAGAAGAAGCTATTATAAGGTTTTTATTTATTCAATCATTATTACTTTTTTCATTTGAAAGCAGATTTAAATTTTGCCTGCGTATTTCACAGTCATAAAAATCGAATAACCATTTAAATCTCTTTAACGTATTGCAGAGATTTATTTACACCTATCAATAACAATGCCTGTATTGAAGCATACAGAAGTTTTGTGAAAATATTAATTTAGGGATTTTTCTTTTCTTATCTATCTTTACTTTATAAGCTAGTATGTTCTGATAAGTACAAAATTTTGAATAAACTTTATAAAAAGCAAGAACTCGCAACAATTTTTGGAGTCGAAAGAATACACGGCCTTTCGTCAGGCGAACAAAGTAGGTGTATGAGTGCTGCAAATAAAGCTGCAAATCTTTCGACCAGAAATAATTGTTACGAGTTCTTGAATTTTATTGCTTATTCAAACTTCTGTGCTTATTACTTTTAAATACGAGTTATTTGATTCTATTTTATAATAGTATGTTCTGGCCATTAAAATTTTTTCCTGTGTATATAACGACGTCACCAACCGTTAACATGCACACAAATTTAAATATAGCTTCTCATAAAAAAGGATTTACATTTCCAGTTTGATGAGATTTTAATTATTTTTCTAAAACTAGGTAAATGTTATTCGGGATATCTCAAAATGAACCTATCGAAATCCAAATTCTGAAAATGTTCACTAATCCAATACTTTCTTCAGATGTATATAAAATAAAATAAAATAAAATGAAAAGGTAGATTCTGTTTGATATTTTTCGTAACGGAATAAGATTATTTTTAGACATTTATGAATAAATATTAATGCAAGAATGCGTCAAAAAAGAGAATTTGAACATGTATGAAGTTTTGAGCTGGATTTGAAGAAGTATTTGATATCAAGTATTTCTTTCGATAGAAAAATATTTTCTTATCTGTTAAAGTGTATATAAATGTTTTAAACTCTATTATTTAATTTACTGGAATGATACTTGAAAATAAAATTCTTGATTAATTTTTTTTTTTAATTCCATTTTATTTTATGTGGTCTTTTTTTTTTTTTTTTTTTTTTTTTTTTTTTTTTCAAATATCTAACTATTTAGGCTATGTATTAGGTCTAAAATTTTGATGCTGAATTTTAATCTGATTTACTTGTATTTTGGGTCCAGATTAATGTTTTTATTTATTTATTTTGTCAGTATAAGCGTGATTATGTCGTAGGGAGAATCTTCTAACTAACAATAAACTCCAAAAATCTAAAAAGGTAAAACAGCGAAGCTTTGTAATTAACACAGGTCAGATGCCCAGATGAATTTGTTAAGTTTTAAGAAAAATCGAAAAAATTAAAGTGGAACGGAAAGTCTCTATCTTCAAAACGATTTTAAAAACTTTCTTCAAACTTGCATCTCTTAGATATTTTTTCGTTTGTATTAATTGATTATTGAGAGGAAATTAACGAGTTGGGGACAAAATCCCGCGTGGACAAAATATCGCCTACATAAATGAATGGAATGCAAAGAGGAGTTGGTAATTATTAATAATGTTGTATAAAATTTCATGACAACACATACCATAGTCAGAACACTCACATAGACAAATCCACCTCAAAAAATGTTATAAATTTTACTTAAAAGAGTTTAAAGACTATGTTAATTAACTTTTGTGAAGATTAGTCATAAATTTTAAAAATTTTAATTAGGGTTTCTGAACAGTGCTCAGCTTTGATGTCAGCAATGATGTACAATATTTTTAAAATGTATTTTGAATTGTGAAAAGCAAATGATTAAATAACTTAAAATTAAATGTACATAAAATAATAAAATTCCATACTATAATGTATTTATTTATTTTAATTAATTAATTTAGATTTCTAAGGCCCTGTGGCCTTCACCAGAGATCCCACGTGAGAAGAATACAAATTTTCAAATAGATCGTACTATTTTTTTTTATGCGATATTTTGTCCGGCGACATTTTGTCCACGATATTATGTCCGGATCCCGAAATTCACCGGTAAGAATTTCGTATTTAGTGAAAGTGGGTGTTACGAAATACGGATATACCGATTTTTTTCGAACTCGAGCCCATATGAGACTAGTTTAGATGTACACACCACATATGTATTATTTCATTAACACTCAAATATTGCTAGGCATTTTAATTATTCAAGTAAATTTTATTTATTCTTACTACCCAAAAGAGTTTCTGATATGTGGTTTATAATACTTAAAAAATACACCTGAAAATTATAAATTATGAGTTTATAATACTTGATAATATATGAGATGTGGTCATATTTAATTGATCATTCTTTACGAAGTACAGGATACATTGCTTTCAACTTAATAAGTTTTAGTTCAGTATATCTAAATATCCACCTATCCTTATATCTGTAAATCATAGTCAATTTATGGATCTTCTATTTGATATTATGTATTATATTAATTTTTAACTTTAAAGTTTTAGCTTAAAAATCCACAAAGGGAATCCACAATAATAGAGAGGTTAATCAATTACCCAATTGCCTATTTAAAAAACAATATGTAAATGGTATTTATGAAATTTTAAACAAATATTACTATAATATTTTTTATGATTATTCATAAAATCTATAACGTATAGTAAAACCTTTAGAAAAATATACATTTGAACTTAATGTAAACATAAGTATAACTTATAAGTCTATACACATATACTTTTAATATTGCTATATAAAAAAAAGCAGAAAGCCCTTTTAAATTTTACCATGAAACGGCAGAAAATATGAGATAAGCTTAAGAATTCTAATGTGTATAAAAATAGCTTTTTTGGAGCATTAGTTATAAATCCTCAGAAATAATCTCCAACTGTGAAAGATTGATAAGTATTATTAATCTCTACAAATCCTTAATAATTGAAAAGACGTTTTATTTCAGTCTCTGTAGCTCATTTATTAACTATTTATAAGATCATTCAGAAACTATGTTAGATATTATACCTAGCATAAACATAGAAGCGCTGAGACAGTTTTAATGATTTTTTAGATAACGTTCTTATAATACATTGTGGTAATTATCATCTTTTATTTAAATTATAAATACCAAATATTTTGAATATTTGTATCTCTATTTTTAAGTAAAAGTACAAAAGATAAATATCAACACATTTGTCACATTTTTGCTTATTTAATGTAAACCAAATAGGATGTTAATATACAGAAATATATATTTGTTAAGTAATGGATCATAAGGAGTTTATGTAAGCTTCGTGATATACTTACTAATGTTGAGTACATAAATTATGTTTGAGAGTACTAATACGCAACTAAATTTAATATGTAAATGAGATTTTTTTTATCAAAAGTTTTATATCTCCATTTATAAATATTCATATTTATAAATATTATATTTATCTCTCCATTTTTTTTTAAAAAGTACAAAAGATATTAAAGAAAAAAGTATAAAAAATAAATATCAACACATTTTTCACATTTTTGTTTATTTAATGTAAACCAAATAGGACGTTAATATACAGAAATATATATTTGTTAAGTAATGGATCACAAGGAGTTTATGTAAGCGTCGTGATATACTAGCTAATGTTGAGTACATAAATTATGTTTGAGAATACTAATATGCAAATAAATTTAATAGGTAAATGATATTTATTTTTATCGAAACTCTAGATTCAGTTATGAGTTCAGTGGTCAGTTAACGCTAGTACAAAATTTCGTAAAAATGGTGGAACATATTAATAACAGTTCGAAGTTTCTGAAAGGCAAATTTGTGCACAACCAATTTTCTTCGTAAATCTTTTTCTTAACTTGCTAACAGTTTTATTTTCGGTGCCAAGTTGTTTCTTTATCTATGCAACTTTTAGATATTCAGAGAACTTTTAAATAATATTTATTTAGTTTTTTTTTTTTTTTTTTTTTTTTTATCCATAGTTTATTTAGAATAACAAATGTTGTTCGCAAATTCGAACAACATTTGTTATTCTTAATTACTGCTTCCTTGTATTTATTTATTTATTTATTTATTTATTTATTATTTTTGTGTTTTAAACATCATAAAAAAATATTGATTTTTCTAATGTTTAAAATACTGGAGTGTTATTGAACTGTCCATTTCGACATGATACAGAGTGTGAAAGTGCTTAATTCTGTTACTGTAGTTATATTTCGAATTGCAGATTATAGACTATTTTTACATGAATAATATACCAATGCAATTTTAATTAACGACATTTGTTAATTTTTATATACGCAAAGGAATATGACACTTGTTTTTTCTAATTATAACTTTTACTTATTTCACTTTTTGATAATGTTTTGATTACATCCAACAATTTATATTTAAACTTTTGTAAATATATCTGTTAAAATGGCATGTGCGTATTAACAAGTGACTCATCGAAACAAATTTTCTAGTGTTAAATACAATTTATAAATTACTCATCTTTTTCCAGACATATAAAGCAATAAATAATTCTGCACAGGATAACAAAATTTCCTAATAACTACAATAGCATAAATTTGAAAGAGAATGTTTAATTGTCCATAAAGATATTATTCAATTATGTATGCAAGAAAATTATCTATTATTAATTCCCTGCATAGTGATTTGTGCTCTCCCACTCATGAGAAGAAATATTTATTCATCAATGAATGACCTGTTGTATTATTTAGCACATGTTAGACTCGTAACTTTAATATACATATATATATTCATTTTTCAGAGAACTTTTTTCGAACATAGATATTTATAAAAATAATCTACAAATAAAAATGTTTATTAAATACATTAATATCATACTTATTTAAAAAAGAAAAAAAAAAAAAAAAAAGATCATTCAGACAAATAATATTTTTGAATAGATATTTATTTGTGTGCCAAACAAGCATGTTTGCTGATAATTATTTTTACAATAATATGTGCTATACACACATAAATAATATGTGTCACTCTTGTACAGATAATATAATATATTAAAGAATATTTGTTTGACGTCTAGATTTAGAACTTTTTTTTTTTCTTTTTTAATCATTTTTAAAAATACATTTAAAAGTGTTCTACTAATAAAGTTTTTTTTAATAAATAAATGTCTTTTTTTTTTCAAGGATATACATATATAAAAATGTTAAATTTCTATGGATATTCATTTATGCGTCTAACAAGTTGTCTATTTTTCATTATCTTTACAATAACATGTAATATCACACACATAAAAAGTCAGTTATCCATGAGCAAATAATATAAAATATTTTACAATATTTGTTAGACTAATATAATATTTGTTTGACAGTATGGCTTTTGAATTATTTTTTCCCTTTCCCTCTTTAAAAATCAGAAATTCCAAAATCACAGAAAAAGTTCGAAAAATCTGGTCTTAGTGGTATTTAAGGTCTTAAAACCAATCTATACACCGATAGTTTAGTGTGTATGTCCCATAGAATTGCCACGGTTGTATTGAGTCAGTGAGTAAGTCAGTTTAGCCTTTTCTATTCATAGTTGTTTTATGAAACAACATTTGATGAACTTCAGAATACCTCGTTTCAAAATATAGCATACCTTTTACAGAATTATGAATTATCCCTAAAAAAAGGGTTAAATTAAACACGTGCCATTTGTTAACTATATTAAAAACGCTTTAAAAACACGCAAATTTTAATTTTAATTAAAAGATGTTAAAAATTGTATCCGTAGCTTTTCGCTTTAAATGGTAAAGAATCATCAGGGATTTTTATTACTCCTTTTCAATGAGCAGTTTTTAAATATTTTTCCTTTCGCAGTCAACAGTGAAGTCTTTTAATAACGTGAATAGCAGCAAAGTGAACTTGAAGTCCGGTGAAGGTGGATCAATGAGCTAAGAAAAATAAGAGAAGTTGATATATAAACAAACTTTTGGTGCCCCGATAGGTTTCCCTCTTAGTCCTATTTTGGCAGATTTACTACTTATTGATTTATAAAAACGCGTATTTGAAACTTCCATACTCAAACCTACTATATATTTACAATATGTAGATGATATTTTCATCTCCTGGCTTTATTACAAAAATGCACTTCTTAATTTAAGTGATAGTTTCAGCAACCAATTTCCATCGATAAAATTTACGTATGAAACTGAGGTCAATCGAACGCTTCAGTTTCTTGACCTTAAGATACATCGTAATGAAGATAATACATGGTTTGACGTCTTTTTCAAAAACTCATTTATCCCTTTACCTATTCCAGCTAATTCAGCTCATCCTACTAATTATAAAAATGCTTTTTTAAATTACTACATTACCCGAGCTATAAGCTGTACTACTTTTAAATTTAATGAAAAACGACAAATCAACAAAATTATTCAAATAGGTAATGCTGCAGAATATAGTAAATCTAGTATTATAAAAATATTTAATAGAATTAAAAATCACATGCTAATTAAACCTATTAATCACACTCTAGATTCAACTCTAAAATTTCGTTATACTAATAGTCTCTCTTTTTGTAAAGAATTCTATAGCTTTAAACGTTATGTACAACGTAAATTTAATTTATTTATCCCATTCAGTTCTCCTCTAACTATTAAACAACTAACCCTTCATAATCACGACTTAAATGGACCCACTCGAGGTGCCTATCGAATTCCCATCGAAAACAACAAAGAACTTTTCTATTATATTGGACAACCTAAGAGAATTTAAAAGAAAAGAATACAAGAACATATATGTAGTATCAAAGAAGGAAACAGTTCCACTCTGGTCGACTTCATTTATGCCAACCCAAACGCTAACCCTATATGGGATAAAGTTAAAATTATTACAGAACCACCTACTATCCAAGAACTTTACAGCTCCGAAGCTATTAATATAATTAAATGCAAAAATAAATTCTAAAGATACTGCAATTTTGCCAAAACTTTTGGCACAATATTATAAAATAGCTAATAGTTTATTTCTAATAGTTCATTATGGTTTTCCTTCTATAATTGCCTCGTGTGATTTTTCAATAGTTCCAGCTTCTCTTATTTTTCTTAGCTCATTGATCCACCTTCATCGAACTTCAAGTTGACTTTGCTGCTATTCACGTTATTAAAACACTTCACTGTTGACTGCGAAAGGAAAAATATTTAAAAACTGCTCATTGGAAAAGAGTAATAAAAATTTCTGATGATGCTTTACTATTTGAAGCGAAAAGCTTAAGATAAAATTTTTAACACCTTTTAAATAAAATTTAAATTTACGTGTTTTTAAAATAATTTTACCGAATGTTTTTCTAATAAATAAGTTTATGAAGAAATTGGATATTTTATCTAAACACTAAACGAAAAACCTAATAAAAATGCTGTATAGTTTAATTTAAACTTTAATATTCATGCATCATTTTCTTACGAACAACTGTATTTGATTACTGCCTAGTTTGCTCTCTTCAAATAACTTGAGTAATGTGTTTTTTAACTGTACCTCTTTTTGCATTTAATGAACATTTCGCAGAATTTATCTTCTTAATACCTGTTTGGGACCTCTTTTTCTTTCCCTAAAGAAAAGTAATGTGAGAATGATTATCAGTTAACGAAACGGTTTATTAGTCTATCATTTTTCTCTTAATAAGACGAAAATAATAGACAGTTACAGTTGATTAGAGATATTTTATTTAATATTTTTTTGGTTATAACATCAGTAATCAAGTTATCTTAGATTTACTATTTTTATCTCTAATTGATTTTGTTGGAGTTTATGTTTGCTAAACTTTGTTCGTTTGCCAACAGAAAAAATCAGTACGACCGTATTACTCATAAAATAATGCATTTCGTATCAATTAGAAATCGTTATGTACAACTAGTTTAATGAATAAAAAATATTAGTTTATTTTGGCATTTATTTTAATACAAATTTAGATTACTTTCGAACCCAGAATAAATATTCTTTGGGTATATTAAAATTTAGATTATGATTTTTTTTCTTTTTAACGTTAATGCCTTTTATTTACAACATTAGTTATTAACAACCATAATTTAGAATTTGATTTATCATTTTTACAAACATTCTATTTTAAAAATGTTAAAGCCAAATTGTTTTATAAAATAAACATGAAGAAAAAATCTTAAACCTAGGAAGTTTATTTATTATGTGATACAAAATGGCAGTGTTTCACTTTAAAAATTTTAAACATAGTTTATAAATTTAATGTAAAAGATTAGTATATCAGATATAAGTATTCAGAAAAGTATAGTTCAATTATTTAGCTTATTATCGTACCACTTTAAACAGGAATTTCTTCAATGCAATCGGATGTCAAATTTATATCAGTTTTTGTGAAATTATATATTGGTATATAATGTATAGGTAGAATCTTCCACAAAAGGGATATTTCACCACAAATAATTAACATCTGTTCAGATAAAAATATATATTTTTTTATTATTATTATTTATTATTTTCTCGTACTATTTTTTAAGTCCATTCATTTGGAAATGTTTGTGATTTTTTTTTATTACATATATGATCGTTCTAAATTTTTTTCTATACTGGGTGATTTGGAACGTTTTCGAAACTATAAAAGTAGATCCGGCATCCAAAATTAAGTTATTTTAATTTGAAAACTTTTAGGCAAGAACATCATGTGTGGGCTCTGTCGATTGAAAAATAATGGGTATAAAATATCCATATCACGTGTATTTAAACAAAGATAACGATCAATTACTTTCACGATAGCTGCTTCTACAGCAAGTTTGCATAACGTTTAGACCCAACTACAACGTGTGGTCACTATCAAAGACCTAACGCTCCAAAATCATAGAGGAAAATGAGTAAGCAATTCATAGAGACGCTCGCGTCATTTTAGAAATTTTTCATGATACAAACCAATGGCTGCTTGCCCAATTCCATGAGCTACCTCGTCCGCTAAATGCGTATCTGTCATCACAGTATTACTAAATATTTCTATCTTACTTTTGCTACGTCTTTGACCTGAATGGTGAAAACTAAACTCCTTTTACTTCAAACAGCGCCCTCTAGCGCATTCACAGGACGTTCCCGCTTCTTTGTTCCCATATAAAAATCACTTATTTAGTGTGCTTTAGCTAACCTAAAAGATTGTTGGAACCCTTTTAAATGGCCCTGTACAATAAACTAGTGAAAATTTATCTTGATTACCGTCAAAATATTAATTTTATTTTGAGCGTATATTTTACACTCTTTTATGAGAATTTACATTCTACTCCACATGTTTAATACAATACATTTCTGAGGGTACTGTGCCGCAACGAAGACTATCCAACACTAACCCATATAAATTAAATGAGGCATAATGTTTTCGTAAATACGCTTATGGTTCTATAAATAGTTTTGTATATAAGCACATTATAACGAAACACTGTCCACGTTCCTCAGACCAATTTTTGTTCCAAAACAATTTTAAAGGAGTTAACCATTTATCTTAATTTATTACGTTGGTTTGACTTTCAGTTGGTAAAATTTAAAATACCAGGAAATAATTGCATTAACAGGTAAAGTGTGTTATTTCATAACACGGTGCAATTTAGGGTAATCAAGTATTTTCATAATGTGTACTCATTAAAGACACATTGTACAAACACAAATATACAGAATTTTTTTATAATTGACACTTCGTAAAATATATAAAGAAATAAGCGATGGATTCTCTTGGAAATTCTATTGTGTCGAAAACACCTTTTCCCCACATATATAAGCCTATATTTTGACCCGAAGATGAAAATGTTAGTAGTAACCAATAAAATAAAAAATAAATTTTAACATTTTTTTCTAAAAAGAGTACTTGAAACGTGTTATAAAAGAAATATATAGCTTTACCATGTAATTATGTGGCTCTTTTTTTAATGTAGTAGGTATTCATATTTACGTAAGCAGAACTATATTCATATCAAGATTTCTTTAAAATACTTTTTTAAATACTCGTTTTTGATTATAACATCTCAAACGTTTTCAAAATATCGGAATAGTTTTGAAATAACCTTCATAATAATGTACGTCATCAACAATGGACATTCTACAAAGAACATTTCGTAAGTTATTAGACATTTACGATTTTCATAACTTGGAATATATGCCAAAATTTCACATAAGTGTGCTTTATGAGAAATGTTTTCAGTATAATGGTATCACACCATGTTCATATCATTTACGATACTGGCAGGAGCATAATTGACTATGAATATTATTTGTATACTTCACAAGTTATTCGATATTTAAAGATTTTTCATCTTGAGAAAATAGGTCAAAATTTCTTATAAATGGGCATTATGAATATTTATGCATTGCAAATATTATGGAAGTGCAAAAAAACTAATATGCGAAAATTACTATAATTAATCAGCAAATTACAATAAGGTAAATGTATCGAAACTGATGTAAAATAGCCTAGTGGGTGGAGAATTTCTGTTCGAGATTGCGCTGAATAATCAGCCAAGTTTATTTCTCCTAACAAGAAAAATACGGTTTATGGTAAAGGATTTTCTATTAAGAGTGATTTTATTAATACAGTGTATCTATTTTTTTTTTTTTTTTTAATGCAGTTATTTAGTAAAAGGTGTACTTCAACTGAAATAAAATGAAATTCATGTTTCCATTTGTTAGCCACCCTCCGACTCAAATGTATATTGCATCAAATTACAGATAAATTATTACACAACATCTTTTTTCTGAAGTTTTTTTTTATTATTATTTATTTACTTTTATTTTTATTTTATATACAAGATATTTTTAAAACTGAATTCAAAAAAAGTTTTCACTAAAAAATCGTAAAGTACATTTGTTAGTAACTTACTAACGGTTAACTTTATCTAAACAGTGCTACGACAAAATTTGAAGAACACGTATAGAGCTTTAGTTTTTTTTTTAAAAAGTAACGAAATCGGATGAATAGTTCTCGAGATGCAGCTGATTTTTCAAAACTCAACACCCACCATCTTTGATTGTCCGCCATTTTTATTAGCTACCACTTTGAGATGGCAATCATGGTTTGTTGCATCCTAATAAACTAATCTAAGTATGGTGAAAAGGAAAATTAGTACCCCCAAATTATACCATTTTGTTAATTTTGGTTAGCTGGCCCGTGGACTATTCCTCTATCAGTACAGTTATTACTAAAAGTTTTAAGAAGAAAATTTTCATAATATCGGATATGCTAGCGGGAAATACACTACTGCCTCCATGAATATAGAGATACAGTCACTCAATCTACAACTGACGGAAATTAATCTGAAAGAATTGATATATATATAAAAAGAAAAAAACGTCAGTCGAGTCGAGAGACAGAACTGAAAGCAAATGCTGCACTGATTGCGCCGTTCGGCAAGAGTACCATAAATGATCATGTTTTAATTTTTAATTAAATTAAGAGACTGATGATGTCCCGAAGGAAATTATACATACATATTAAGCAATATTAATTGTAGGTGAATCAGATAATCTGTAAATAACCATATGCGACTTATTGGTAACTCTATGGTTAATCAAAATAGTGATAACCGAGTAATTAGTCGAACCTATCAATTCACATACATATCCAATGGTGTTGTACTACATTGGTTAATTCATAAGGTAGTTAAATTTTCTTCTGGTAAATGAGTGCCGTGTAAAAAAAAAAAAAAAAAAAAAAAAAAAAAATGCTATTAGTTTAGCATCATAGACAGTTTAGTGCCTACAAAACTGCTCAAAATGTTACATACAGCCAAATAAATATATTACTACGTGTCAAGGAGATACTCATTATATTATTTTTAAAAAAGAATATCCATAGGATACAAAATATTATTATATACATACATGTATTTGAAAATTTTCATTCCCAAAAGTTTACAAACAAATATTTATAACTGTATAAATTAACAACAACAAAAAAAAAAAAAAAAAAATCACATTATGCTGTAAGGAGTGTGCAATAATGTCAGAGAAAGATTCACAACTCAATATAAATAGTTATTATTATTATTTTAATGAGGTAATCATTATAGAAAAAATAAATTTCACTTTCGAATTTCGAAAATAAAAAGTATATTGCTTATTGCCAAACACATTCCAAGCGTCAATTTTGTTTTATTTTTATTTATTTTATTTAATGATATTGGATATAATGTGTTTTCAAAATGGTTGTAGTTCTTCTTTGTCTGTAATTTATTTTTATTTTTAGTATCTAATTTTGTCTTCATGTAGTTAGTCTTTATTTATGAGATTTATTCTTTGTGTTAAATGTATTCAAGTGTTCTAAACCGAATAGTAATAATGAAATTTAATTTTCCATATAGAAGTGAATAATGACAAATTTGTTTTGAAGAGATTTTTAACGTTTACTTAAAAGGGTTTTTTTTTTCCCTTAAAGAATTAATATTATAGTTTTAAAAAATTAAAGAACACGCTTTTATAGAAATATGAACTAAAAAACACAAAATATCTATCTTAGCATTAAAATGCAGGGTAAGAAAATATCGTGTGAGTGACACACCATAATATTTACATACATTTAAATCTTTAATTAAAATAATTTAGAATTAAACAAAAACCATTTTTAAAAAAATCTCCCCTGACTGGGATCGAACGCTAGATCTTTAGGTTCGTAGCGCGTAGCTATACCTCAATGCCACAGTGTTCACCTAAGAAAATTCTATTTTACAATATAGAATTTTTGTTCGCTCCCAGAGAGGTTACAAACAAAATAATTATGATTAAATGATAAATAAGATTATGATAAATATGATTTTCTTCCACAGTTGATTGTGTGATTTTATTAAAAAATTGTATTTTATTCTCCCATTGTTTAATGGTGTTTTCCATTTCCTGCGGCTTATTTCTGTTGAGCTATCTAAATGATAGACCAGATTGTTTCTGCCTTAAAGGTTGTCTGAGTGAGTAATGCTGACCGGGATGTCGGCCTGGATAGCTCAATTGGTAGAACCATGACCTTGTAAGTCAAAGATCCGGGGTTCGAGTCCCGGTCCAGGCATTATTTTCACTCAGTCGGAAAAATAAAATTTCAATAAATATGATTTTCTTCCACAGTTGATTGTGTAATTTTATTAAAAAATTGTATTTTATTCTCCCATTATTCAATGGTGTTTTCCATTTCCTGCGGCTTATTTCTGTTGAGCTATCTAAATGATAGACCAGATTGTTTCTGCCTTAAAGGTTGTCTGAGTGAGTAATGCTGACCGGGATGTCGGCTTGGATAGCTCAATTGGTAGAGCCTTGACCTTGTAAGTCAAAGATCCGAGGTTCGAGTCCCGGTCCAGGCATTATTTTCACTCAGTCGGAAAAATAAAATTTCAATAAATACATACAAACATACATACAAACATACAGGTGAAGCTAATAAAAGCGTGTTAAAAGAAATACGCAATTCATTATCTTATAAAAGAAAAATAAATTCATATATATATATATATATAATCTTATTTATAAGAAGTATTTATATGGATGTATTTATTTAACACATTTATTTATTTAACAACATTTCTCCTGGAAATTTTGGGTACAAAGATTTATGATGACTTTCCCATTCAATGCTTTGGGTTATACGAATCTGCATATTTTTGCATAATTAAATTTAAAAAAAATACTAATGTGTAAATGTTTAAATAAATTATTCTAAATATATGTATATAAAGTTTATTTTTAACCCATTTTAATTGAAAAGTTATATATTAACTTTCTTTTTTTTTTAAGCGAAAAATATTAAACTTAATATTTTAATAACATTTATGGAAGAAAACGTATGTTTATGTGTTCATTATAAATAACTTACCGTAAAATACACGCTTTAATTCTGCTCAAGCAGTTTACTGATCAAAAACGAATTTGATTGATTTTAAGAAGAACACTTACTTCAGACGAAATAGATTGAGCTTAGATCTGGATCTAATATCATATGGCAAACATTTCCAAATTTCTAGAAAGTTTTACAAGTGTTATTGCTAAAAAACGGATTGATACGCTGCAAAAACAAATTTAAACAACAAAATTGCACTTTTTAAAAATTATCCAAAATTTTCATTGTTTTTCATAAAAACTATTGAGGTGATTCTAATAACAATTAGTTTCAAAGCGCAAAGTTACAATAAAATTATTTATGTAAAAATATTTGACATTTTTTACTTTCTCTTACCCATAAGGTAGAGAAAGTATTGTTTTTCGACCGCGAGATTTTGTTATATTTGCACGTTTTGAGGTCCCCTGAATAAGAAAATCATGTTTTTAGCAAATGGTCTGTGTGTATGTCTGTGTGTCTGTGTGTCTGTCTGTTATCAGCATATCTCAAAAACAAATTATGGCAGAAAGTTCAAACTTGGTATTCTAAATGTGTATCATATAGGGACGCTACAGTAAGCTTTTCGTTAAGATCAAGCAAATGGTTCGTGTACAGGGACAATCAAGAAAATTCTAATACATTACGTCTATGGGGGAAATTGCAGGAAAGTAGAGTTTAACGTCTATAGACTGCACTAAACCAAATGAAACGAATATATATTTTTTGTAATAGAGATAGTTAACTGGGAAAAAAAAATTGTGTATGTAGGAGCCCCGCCTCCCCCCCCCCCCTAGGGTGAAGTCCCCCCTCGAGGGGAGCAAATTTTCATGATGGGTATCTATCAAAAGAGCTCGCCAATACCTTTAAAACGAATGGTTGAACCATCGATCTGCGATAATTTAAAGCAAAGTTATCGATTTTTTTTATTTTTAACGAAAAGAAAACAGAAAAAAAATCGTCCTTTTTTTTTTTTTTTTTAAATATTGAGAATAAAATGGACTTTTTTTGGATATTTGATGTTATACTACTTCTCTAATATGGAAATCGTCTGCCTTATCATAAAAGATAATTTTTTTAATAATAATTTTAATAAATTATTTTTTAAAAAGATAATTATTTTTTAATAACCGAATTAAATTCTATATAAATGTAGATGCATTAATGAAACGGGGGGGTTGAGGGGGGCGGTAGCCCCCCTCACACAGAACTAATTATCATATAAAACTCTTCAGAAGACAAATTATGAATTGTTTAACATAGGTTTACATAACAGTACTCGTTATCTTACCTATTAATCTGCGAGCTGTATTTATAGTTTTAAATTTCAGGGTAAGATAAAGTCGTGTGAGTGACACACCAGATTATTTATTAATATATAACACGCATGATTTATTTTGAAGTAAGGCTATACCAAGTGCACTGTATTTTCGAAGGCAGCATTCTTCCCCATAAAATTTACATATTATTAAAAAAAAAATGCAAACATAACAAAAAAGTTATTTTCCATCGTGATACCGGGTAATATTAAATGTATTGTTTACAAAAAATCTATTTTTATCTCTATATATTAAAAAAAAAGTAACTGTCGCTGGCGTCAATTTTTTTTTTTTTTTTTTTTTTTCTGCGATAGTAACTTCTCGCGAAAGGCAGGGTTCTCCGCGTCATGAGACATATCAGTGTATTCCGACTGCTTCAAGGAAGGCATTTAAGCTGCTTAGAAATGCCTATCATTTTAATTAACGAAGTTATTAGCTAAAAACGTCGGGTTGATAAAGGTACTCTATCTGCCACCGGAGAAAAAGTTTCTCTTTTGACGTTTTTTTCTGTGTATCTGACGTCACTTTCTTCAGGAAAATTAAAATGTGATCAATGATGTAAATAAGAAAAACTGAATAATTGGCATCTTTGAAATGCTCGAGAGAAGAAAAAAAAAATATTTAGAATAGCAAAACATTTATGGATAACCGATAATTTTGAAATATTAAGTAAAAATTTAATAAAGATGAAACGAAAATTAGTTTTTATTTTTATTTTTATTTTATTTTATATTGTTATTTTATACTATTAGTTAAGTTTATACAATTAGTTTAGTTTATATTATTAGTTTTTATTTTAACCTTAGGTGAAAAAGATTTAGTAATGAATACCATGATTACGTTAAACAACTATTGGTATAGAGTTAGAGGTTAAGCGCAGAAATTTTTAAAATGAAATTTACGAGATAAAAATTTATATTAGTTTATATAAAGATTTAGTTTTTTAACTCAAAACATATTTAAAAGAATAGATCTTTAATATGACCAATTTTGCGATTTTTAAAATTTAGAAATGAAGAAGCTCGTACGTTTTTCGCCAAGGAATTCCTTTACGCAACCACAATAGCCATTTTAGCTCTAACCATGCCTTAAATATAGAGATAAATTATAAAATGGTGCAATAATAATGATAATAATAATAAAATCCGCAACCTATTTTCGTTTTTTAAGCGTTGATATAAAACTTTGCAGAAAACAGAACTTAATACAACAGGACATTTTTTTGGTCTATTTTCCCATATAAAGGAATGTAGTAACTGCAATGCTAATATATTTTAGTTATATCTAACACAGGACCTCGCTGGATGATTTTAAATTTTTCATTTATTTCAAAGCAATAATGCATGTCAAGATTTTCGCGAGAAACGTCTAAGCTACTTTGGTGCCAAATTTAAAATTTCGCCAAGAAGTTAAACTGTACCATTGCTTAGGCACGATTTTTTTCAATTTTATTTTAAATATTTTTTAACTTAATTCAAGAGGGGAAAAAAGAATATTTTTTATTTGCTCTAAATGTACATAATATCTCCAGGTAAAATATTATCCGTTTTTTGTTCTCTTCATTATTAGAAAGAAAATGACTGAAGTAGTTTTTCCTGTACCATTGATGTCTCTATAAATTAAATTAAATTCAATTATCCAGTAATCATTATATTTCATTCTCCACGCTCATTTTTTATTTTCTAAATTTAACATTACATAATATATATGTAAAAATAATCAAGGTGTAATCAAAAGATGTAGCCAACAAATATTCAAAACCATCATCAACACAAGTTCAGGAGATATCGCCAACAACTATTAAGATGTCATGATCAATATATATACAGCAGCTATCGCCAACAATAATAATTATTCAGAAGATATCGCCAACAAGTATTCAGGAACTATCATCAATACCTATTCAGAAAATATTGTCAACAAATATTCAAAAGCCATCCAATTTATGAATGGTGATGGTCTATCTCGAATGCTTCAAACCGGCAATTCGTTTTTACAATACAATCAAGAATGAATTTTTCACTTATCAGTAGGTTTCGAAAAATGTGATTTTTTTTTCGATTTAACTTAGTATTTAATATAGTTTAAGAAATTAAATAGTAAAATCAGATATTGACAGGCATCTTGGCAAACTCATAGTGTAATTCAATAAGTGGCGACAATGCAAAATCGCTATCTGAAAGAAATTGTCCTGTCGTACTACTACTACTTTTAATGAAATGTTTAAAATGATTGCAATAATCACATAAGATATTTATTTTCAACCTGACTAAATCATATTCTAGAAAAAAATGCACTTTAAAAAGTTGCATCTTTACTGTTGGAAGCACCATTTTAAACCTTTCTGTACATTGGAAACAAATGCAGAGTATTACATATTGTCCTAAATTAACTAAAAAAATTCAATAGAAAAAAAAAATAGGCATTAGAAAAAATAAGTTCATAATTTTTTTAATCAAGCAATAACACCCAAAAAATTCATCATCAAACAGTGACAAAAATGTAACAAGTCGATCATATACTAAAGCTGTAACGCTAAATGGTTTAGATGTTAAGAATTTCTCTCTGTTCTAAATAATTAGTGCTATGGTTGTTTATTTTGTGTGTCTATCTGTCTAGCATATGTTTTCTCTCTAAATAATGGCAAATTGTTATTAAATTGTCGAACGTTATAGCAGATTTTTTACATATTATAAACTATATAATAATAAATATTGTGTATTTCAATGTGATACCAAATATGGTGGATTTCTATGATATGGTTCAACAAATCTCTTGTGTCATGTATTATTAATATTCCAATTCAATGAAAGGCAAAGTTGCGAATAGTCGTGTAGAATCTC
The DNA here is from genome assembly GCA_963930645.1 of Salticus scenicus. Classification (NCBI taxonomy): domain Eukaryota; kingdom Metazoa; phylum Arthropoda; class Arachnida; order Araneae; family Salticidae; genus Salticus; species Salticus scenicus. Next base: position 224,011,133 of record OZ005654.1, on the reverse strand, counting down.
GCAGGGATTAATGAGCGAAGCGAGTCGGGGGGAGGCGAAGCTTTCCTCGGGGGTTGGTGAGCGGAGCGATCAGGGGGCAGAGCCCCCTAGTATTTCCAAAAAAATACTAACGTGCTAGAATAGCACTTCACTTCTCACAATGATTCTGTTTCGCGGAGTTTTAATTATAAAAAGATAATTGTTTAATTTTTATATTGATTTTTTTTTTTTTTTTTAGTTCCAGAAGTTATTAATATATTTACGTAAAACAAAGATATATTATTAAATATCCAAGTATCTTTTTTTATCTTTGAGGATAATTAACCTTAAGGAATAAGATATGAGCCATTAAATGCAATCTTTCGTTAATTATATTTTCCAATAATGATTAATCATTTTCTCACAGTAAATAATTTAGGAAATCGAAAGTTTATTAATTCAGATACTTTAAATAATCGATGATATACACAAGAATTAGTCCATAATGTATTCTTTTATTATTATTGTTTATTTATTTTATTATTATTGTTTATTTATTTTATTATTATTGTTTATTTATTTGTTTGGTTGCGTTACTTAATGGCAATACCTATCTTTTATGATAGGAAGAATTAATATTTATTAAAACTTTATGAAGTATAATCGCATAAAATGTACTCTCGCATTTTTATGTTATTATATTACATTTAAAATATTATGTTTGAAAATTAGTCCAACAAACATTTATATAAAAAAAAAAAAGAGGGAAAAGAAAAAAATAATCAAGTAAATTAATTTTAATTACGTTGTGCTTTAAATACTTTACGTTATTTTACTATATATCAAACAATTGCCTCTAAATCTATATTATACAGAAATTCTGTTGGTAAAAGAATTATACAACCTGCACATTAATTTCGATATAAAATATGTTTTTCACATTTCATATTTATATTTCATAGAAGTTAAAGCATATATGAATTATTTAAAACAAACGCCTGCAGAAAAATAGTTAAAAACATATCAATCTTATCAATTAAATTAATAATAATAATAATAATAAATGTATAATTCAGTCATCTTTTTATTTTATTTTATTTTATTTATTATTATTATTATTATTATTATTATTTTAATCACTTTAAATTACAAACTTACGTGTTATTCAAAATTTCTTTATATATTTCACACTGTTATAAATGCAATAACTTATTCTAGAAATTATGAAACCTAAATAACGTCTGCAAACTTCATTTCCACTTGTATTGATTTTACAGAAAGATATTACCTTAAGGCGGATGGGATTTCGGTGATTTATGTGTTCCTACCTTATATCTTTTTTGCTGAAAATTGCTACAAAATGTCTCAGATTGCCCATTTGGGAATTTCATTGATCTTGCCATTATATTTTATACTAATGCGAAATCTAAAACTCAAGTTTACACATGATACGTATGACTTTTAAGAAACAAATTACATGCATAAAATAGAGCATAAATAATATTATAAAGCATGTCATTTTTACATAAATTTAAAAAAAAAGTAAAATTAAAATAGTGTGAAACTGAGTAAATTTGAATTAGTAATAAAAATATTTCATTACTGTTCATCTATATTTTATACTTTTATTTATTTTAGCAAATCCATAATAACGTATATAAATTAACTTTAAATTTGAAAAAAAAATACAAATTAACTTTTAATCCATTAATCTATTATTGTTGCCAATACACTTTGCTTGGCGAGATTTGCGCTAGTGAAATGAAAAATTACGGAAATATGAAATGTATCATGGGAATGCCTAATTCTGTAATCTTGAAAAAATATCAGTGCTAAATTATAAGATTCTATCATTTATAAATGAATTTGAATCTAAATCTAAAATATTTCTTTTTAATGCCAAAATATATCCGAAGTATTTTAAATATGTTTTTAAATAAAAAAGTTAAATACACTTGAAAAACAAAAAAGAAAGCAGTCAATTACAGACAGCAGACATGACATTATTTCCATATTCACAAAACAACAAAAAAAAAAAAAAAAAAAAAAAAAAAAAAACACTCACACACACACACACACATATACATATATAATATATATATGTATAAACAACATACAGTCGGCAGCAAAATTATTGAAGCTTTAGCAATAATTCCTACGTAAACGATGGGTTCCTAGTACTATTTTGTAAAGTAAATATTTATCGAGTCATTATCGTAGTCTTAAAAAAAAAAAAAGATGATAAAAAACTAGCGACTAAACTAAAAAAAATATATATATGAAAAGTGTGGATGTGTGCTTTAATAATTTTGCTACCGACTGTAAAAAATTGCCAGTAAGAAAATTAATTTTATTAAAGTACAAAAAAAAAAAAAAAGATAGACATTTATTTATTTATTTATTTATTTATCCCACTAATGATCATATTTTAATTTTCCTGTGGAAAAGGATGTCATAAAGTTGAAAGAACAACGATTACAGAAAATTTTGTAAAGTGGCAAATAAAATACCTTTATAAACCCGACATTTTAATTAATAACTTCGTTAACTAAGATGATAGAAATTTCTAACAGACAGAAATGTCTTCCTTGGAGTATTCTGCACACAATGATGCCTCTCATGACGCAGAGAACTCTGCCCTCCGCGAAAAGATGCAGTCGCAAACAAAAAACAATTTGACGCCAGCTACAGTAACTTTTTTTTAATATATACAGATTATGCGCTGTTTTTAACGATGATTACTCAACCAATTATCATATCTAATTTTGTTATGCCGTACATGAATTAAAACAAAGGATTTTTTTTTTTTTATCCTGTTTAAAAATTTACAAAATTTAACATTCTGGCGTAAAATATTACTAGCAATAGATGTTTAGCATAGACATTATTTAAATGAATACTACTTCACTGATAATTTTGTAATATATATTACTGCATTTGATGGGGTTACTTAATCAAATAATGGCGAAAATAAGAATACGTGATGACATGAACATGCTGAAAACATGAAGCAAAAGTAAATTCTTTAGTTAAGGATTTGTTTCAGCATTATCGCTTTTATAGCAAGAGTTTATGAGAAAGTTTAATGTTATCCGGTAACAAAATCTTATGTAAGTTTAACTCTGTCAAAAAGCAATCTTTTTTTTTTTTTTTTTTTCTTTTACATCAGTGAGAAGAATATATATATTTTTTTTTCAAAGTCACACACATGTCGATTGGTATCGTGTAAGAATAAGAATATTCCGTTAAATTTATTAACACGTAAATTAATAAATGTATATTAGGATCGGTTAAAAATGTATGACTGTGTTCAATTTAAATTTTTGTAAACTTAAAATTTTTATAGTAAGAAAAAAAATATTTTGATTTTTTAGATAATAACTATGGAAATATCTTATTAAAATTTTACTTTCAAAGATTTCTTTGGGACTTGATTAAGTTGCAATATGCAAGATGTTAAAGAATGATTACCGCCAATGGGGAAATTATAACCTCTTTGTTGTTTTTTGATATTTACTCAGTAAACAATTTTAAATTGTTTATCTTTCTCTATCCTTCTACGAAATTCAACAAAATACGTGTTCAGGTTTGACAATTGTATCTATAGCCTGAAAATATTGAACTTCTTCTAAAACTAATATAACTACAGCAATTAAAAAAACAGCAAATTTTTCATTTCAATTATATCATGGGGACAGCATCAAGATTTAAAATTCCCATTTCCATGCATATGTATTTTCTCCCTTTTTAAGCTTATTACATTTTACTTTATTCTTTTGTGCAAAGTCTTTCTTCACATTTGGCTTTTGCTTCTCATTTTGCTTTTCTTTCTTACTTTAAGAGACATTCATTTTTCATTCTATTTTTATCCTTAATAGAAACTTTTAGCTTGTTTCTTTTCGTATGCTACTTTTAAGAGAGTTCTTTTGAGAGATTTTGAACTTCTGCTCTTTCTAATCTTTATACTATTTCTTTGCAATTATTTTACCCTAGCTCAAAGATTTTAATCTTTTTTTTTTTTTTTGACATTTCTTTTATTGGAATTATTTGCTATGTAGATTTTTTTTTCTCAAATTTTTAAAAGTTTCAGTAAATATTTTACGCCATATTTAACATATTTGTTTATTATGTAATAACTGTTGATGATGATACAACTTCTATTGCACTTTCATCTTGATATTTAAGAAATAAATAAAAAGTCTAAAATATTTCTTTTCCTAACTGTGTTTTTACAATTTTATTATAATTAACTCTTTTTTTAAAAAATAGCTGGGTAATTACGCGAATAAAATTTTCAGTCATATTAGGTATACCTTACTATATTTGCAACAATGGCTATTTTTCTCTCTTTATATATTATATATAAAGCATTTGGTTTGACAAAGTTTATGAATTCTGTTTTTTATGAATTAACGATTTATCTGAAATGTTGAACATTATTAATTTTTAGACTTTTGTATGTTCGTTTAATAGCCGCTATGTTCAACTCAGACGCTGTCTGTTAAATCGTAGCTTTTAAAGTTTCTAATTTTTAAATTAAATTTTTCTACAATATTTCTGAAAAAGAGTCTGTTATATTTATTTTCGACGCTTAAATAAACTGAAAACTATTACAAAAAACTTCTGGTATGAAGATTCCTTTGAAAACGGGAGATTTATCACCTGCGGTTAAACTAAATTTTGTATTCATAATGTCTAATGATTATTATTATTATATGTACATTTTGTTTTAGTTCCCCATCATACTATAGGTATGGGGAACTTAGGTAATCGTGAAAATTTTCGACCTTGTTTTTTTTTTTACTCTTTTACACGTTTTCAGGTGTGAGGAATCGGAAAATGACAAAATTTGTATGGTGTCTGTCTGTAGGGTGACTGTTAGTGTGTTAGTCTGTTAGTGTGTTAGTCCGTTAGTTTGTTAGTCTGTGTACACGATATCTCAAGAACAAATTGTCGCAGAGAGGTCAGATCAGTTTTAAAATATTACTTTCGACACTGGCAAGAACTCTATTCATTTGCAACATTCTATTTTAAAAACTTCGTAAGTAATTAGAAATTTACGATTTTCTTAACATGGGAGAATAGGACAAAAATTCACTTAAATGTGCATTAAATGGAAACTTTTTACGGTAAAAATGTCAGACCAGTTTTAAAATATCAGTTTTGATGCCGGAATGAACATCAGTAACTATAAATATGCTACTTTGAAAATTTCGAAAATTATTGGAAATTTACGAATTTCTTAACATGGCAGTATAGGGCAAAATTTCACATAAACGTCAATTTTGAGAGATATTTTCATCGTAAAGATGTCAGACTACTTTTGAAATATTATTTAGGACACTGTCATGAATATTAATGACTAGGAATTTTCCAATATAAAAATTTCGTAAGTTATTGGAAAATTACGAATTTCTTAACATGGCAGAATAGAGCAAAATTTCACATAAACGTCAATTTTGAGGGATATTTTCATCGTAAAGATGTCAAACCACTTTTTAAATATTATTTTGGTTACTGGCATGAATATCATAGAGTATGATTTTTCCAATTTAAAAAATTCGTAAGTTATTTGGAATTTACGATTCACTTAACATGTCAGAATAAGGGAAAATTGAGCATAAACGTCCATTTTGAGGATCATAAATACATTAGACAACTTCAAAAGTACATTTATGATATTGGTTTGAACATGATTGAATACAAATATTCTAATAGGAAAATTTCGTAAATTATTCGTAATTTACGATTTTATCAACATAGCGAAATTGTAAATATTTCATATAAGTATGAATTTTGAGGATTATTGCATTGGAAATAGTAGCATGAAAACTAAACAACGGAATTGACCCTGATAAAATAAATTAATAGATTAGAATAAGATAAATATATCGAAGTGAACGGTGGATAGCCTCTTAGGCGTGGATTTCATTCTGTCACTCTAACAAGCTTTGGTCAAATTCATTTCTTTTAATATGATTATAATATGTCTCGTACTAGAAATTTATGAGAACATAAATATGATGGGAAACTGAGCAGAGTCCACCTATGCCAACTAGTTTTTTTTTTTTTTTTTTTTTTTTTCAAAGGAGTCTTTCTATGTAAATAGTAAATAAGTTGTGAATATTAGTGACAGAATTAAAGCTAGTTTTATTTTTAGGAAAAAATAAATAAATAAATAAATAAAAATATTGTTTGACAAAAATAGGGGGAGGGGATTGCTGCGATTTCCTTAATATTGTGTTTTAAGTACAAAAAAAGTTTTTCTATTTATGTGAATAATATATATTCAATTTAGAGAATATATGTATATAAATGTTTAGCACAGTTTTTGTATTCTCAAAGAAGTATATAATGATCGGTGTTGATTGAACATAAAAGAAGATGATCATTAATAACTAGAAATATAATACTTCACAATACTTCAAAAATGTAAAGTAATACTCAATATTTCATTACAAAAGGAAATAAACAAAATTACGTTTTACAGTAAAGACACCATTAATATCATTTAAATTAACTAAAAAAAAAAAAAAAAAAAAAAAAAAAAAAAAAAAAAACTTATAAAATTTAATTATACGCTTATTTATCGACAATTCTTAAGAAAACAACCACTTTTAGTTTTCCTTGCAATATATAAATTAGAATAATATAATATAGTTATTCCTAATTTATTTACTTTTATATTTTGTTATTTTTGTTTTAAAATCATTTAAAATTTAATAGCTTGGCATAAAATGTTACCAGTTTCTTTAGGGAATTTTTTTAATTAATAATGTTTCACTGACGTGTTTTGCGATATATGTACCATACTGGATATTACTTAATCAGATAATATGTAAGAAGAAAAATACGTGATGAACCGATCGTGCTGCAAACATAAATTTTTAACATTTATTTTGACATTATTTCTTTTATAGCAAAAGTTTGTGAAAGTTTAACACTGTCGAGAAAATGAGGTTTGTTTTTATTTTATTTCTTTATTCGTGTAATTTTCTTTCTTGGTTTTATGCAATGCATGTGCTGTCTTATATGAATTATAATGTTTCTTTAAATGAAACGATATTTAAATTTATAATTATATATTTAGGTAACATAGGATAACTACGATTAATTTACATATTTTATTACTTTTTAAATTTTAGCTTTTTTTATTATGGGAAAAATAATATTATAAGAAGCAGAGAATAACTATAAGAATACTTCATAAAAATTTTACATCCCAAGGTTTCTTTATTTATAATTTAATGGGGGGGGGGGGGTATTTTTAGCCCACTGAAAGCACAGAATTACAAACATTTGGAGAATTATGATTTTCACTGGGAATGATATGATCGCTTTATTCTTTCTTAATATTTATTCAGTGAACATTTGTCTTCCAGGTTTAATAAAGTAGAAATTTACGTTTTGAAGTGTTGTTTGGATTTACAAGCGAAACATATTTACAATTTCCTAAACATAATTGCCAGTCATTGCATTTACATTTATATTAAACATTCAATTATAGCAATACATAAACGTAACTGATGTGCATTAAGTAAAACACGTATGATAAGCCTTACATAAACATAAGAGGTTGTTGCATTCTCAAGAATAACGAAACTTTTGGTCTTATTGCAAAACTTGGAATTATAATCTATACTTCATAGTAAAAGTATTTTCATTTTTTAAATTAAAAATCATGTTACAGGCATTTTCATATTACAACTTACCTTTATTTACCGACGAGTTTTAAATGAATCTCCCATTTAGCATGTAAATTAAAATAACTGAAATATATATATTTTTTATAATTCCTGTTACTTTTTTAATTCCTGCCATTCTTCTTTCAATATTTACCACAATGTAATACTTTCGCATAAAGCACTTCTAGCAATAGATGTTTCCCTGAGGCATTATTTAAATGAATAACGTTTTACTGATTTATTTTAAGACATAAATTTCCGCATTTGATGGGGTTACTTAAACAAATAATGGAGAGGAGAAGAATACGTGATGACAAGATCGTGCTGCAAACTTGGAACAAAAGTAAATTCTTTAAGAAAGGTTTTCTTTTAACATTATCGCTTTTATAGCAAGAGTTTATGAAAGATTAATACTATCAAGAAAATAAGGGATTTTGTTTCTTTTATTGCATAAAGCGAATAATTTCTAGGGTGTACTTAATGCGAGTGCTGTTTTAAGATACATTCCCACAAATGTAAAAATATCTATAAATTCGGTAGTGTTCCAAACCGCCAAGTTAAAGCACACCTTAAATAATAATAATAATAAAATTAGCTATGAAAAACGCAGAAATATAAAACGGCTTAACACTACTAACGTACATGGCAGAGTTTGTCGCATCTGTGTCTCAAACTTATGGTCTTCAAGGCGTATGGTTTTTAGCACATTTTTTGAGCATATTTCCAAGACAATGCTTAACAACTGCAAGTCAATTCAAATTAAGGGGTCCAACTATTGTCACTTTGAAAACGTGAAATTTTTTAGTTAATTTCTTCTTCTTGTCAAGATTGACAAAGGTAGCGTCTAGAGGTTTGGATTGGTTGAGCTGAAAATTTGCATGAATATTATTTCTGACCTGTATTATGTTCATAAAAGTACAGATGAAGGAAAAAATGTATAATCTCATTAGAAAAATACATTACATAAGGAAAGGAAAGTGAAAAAATTTTGCAATGCAAAATTCTGCAGAATGAAAAAATTCTGCAGTAACGTTCAGTGTCATTATTTATGTAAGTATATAGTTAAGCATATTTGCATAACAAATATAAATGGCAAGCACAAATTTGGAATTCTAAATCTATATTATCCTATTAGAAAAATAGATTACGTAAGGAAAATAAAGTTATTATTAAACACTTCTACAATAACTTTTAGTGTTATCATTTATGTAAAGTATACAGTAAAACATATTTGCATAAGAAATATAAATGGCAAGCGCAAACTTGGATTTCTAAATCTGTATCCTACGGGGATGCTATTTAAAACATTTTACTGTAATTGAACAAATGATTACTGTACAGACGCATGCAAAAATATTTAAGAACATTACGAGATTTCTGGTTGGTATTGCTTTAATTATTTAGGGGAAACTAAAAAAAAAAATTATTTATATCGACAAAATCAGAAGCATGCTTCACACAATAAATGCTGCCAGAAGTATTTATCCTTCGTTTACATAGCTACAAAAAAGCATTCTGATACATGAATGGTGAAAAGTCTGGAAGGTTTTTCATGATTTGCTAGGAATTTCTTAGATACTAAACTAATGTACTCTATTTAGTACGTATATAGTTTAAAGATAACACACAGGGCAACTCAAAATTAATCTAAAAAGAATCAGAGAGTGGTTTGAGCAGATATTCTCCGATTATGTTGAATGAAATCGACAAATTTATTAAAAATTATTAAACTTTTCATGAATTTAGCTATTATTTTCAAAGAAGGTTTGAGCAGGGTGATATACCCCTCCCGTTAATAAAACATTTTTTGTCAAATATAACTGCTTCTAACATTGTTTTAAATTGATATTTATAATGCAGAAAAAGTTTTCCGACGCAGTACATCATACGTTTCACCATAACATGTAATAATATGTTATTAGTAATTATAATATAAAATTAAATAAAGTAACGTGAGTGTCGCACTAGGTTTTATTTTATTATGGCATTTGTATGCTTAAAAAAGAAATTTTCAATAATAGCTTTTAATTTATGTATATAATTAAACATTTGTTTCTTTATGTGCTTAATATTGTTTTATTTCATAAATTCTCAAAAAGCATTTTCCTCGTATAATTTATATATATATATATATATATATAAATCTCAACAATATTCTATAATGCGTGATATTTTATAGATCATAATCAAAATGTTATACATTTTCCTGAATAACAGTAATATGTCATATAAATAAAAATGTAAAAAGATCGAAATATCATTACCAAAAATGTACGCAAACATTATTAATATACATTTCTTTAAATGCATAGAGCTAAAATATTTATGCGAGTTATCCATTCTTACAAATTTATCCCCATTTTAATTATTTTTTTAATAGTATTAATAAACATAATAATGAAAATTATTCATTTTGCATTAACTTCCATTTCCTTATAAATGTATTTGAGATATATTTATTATATTTGGATTCTGCTCTTGATTAATGCAACCATAAATTTTGATATACTGGACATCTTATAATATGTAATTTAACACATTGGAAGGTGTACGACAATACGTTCAAAATGATGACACATGTGCTGAAATTACAATCTGTTATGAAATATTACGAGGTCCCTTAGGAAACACGTACATTTGCTTAAGGTCAATTTGTATTTAATATATCATCCGTTGTTATAACAGATATTTCAAGTCGATATGAACAATGAGATAACATGTTAAAGAATAATATACTTTTAAAACTTGAAATGCAGATTAAATATATTGTACACACGATATAAATTAATATCAAGACATTATGTAGTGAAACCATTGTTCATAAATTCAATTCATTTTTAAAATGTATCACATTTAAAACTACAAGCTGTATATTATCTTTTAAAATATGTGTTTTAATAAAGTCAAAGATTTAATCATCGTTGCCTTGATTTACATAATATGGCTTTAATAACGCAATACATCAAAGGGATTAATTATAAGTAAGATTTCCCATAATTTTGGGCAGACTATACCTAATCTCGCCTACAGCCAACATCTGATTTACTTCCATTGTTACAAATTTATTTCCATAGTAACTAATTTATTACCAAATTTATAACTTTTAAGCGTATTTATACAATTTCAAAAGAAATCAATAATTTGAAAATGTGTACTAATTTAACGATTGAGAATTTTCTGACTGTGAAAAGGAAAAAAAATAGGTAATGAGAAATTGTGGAAATAAATTTTCGCATAGAATAACATGGGTCTTAGCTGTTGGCGAAATTAGGTATTATCTGCTATTGACAAACACTTTCACAAATATAGTCCTAACAAGCAAGCATTCAAAAGGTGTCGTCTTCAAAAAATATTGAAAAAAAATGTATGTGATTCTACTCTTCATAAAACACCAGGAAGTGAAAAAATAATCGGCTGAAATGAATTACAGCGACCACAAAAAATTATCAAACTAAGCTTATTTGGCTGTTTAACGCTGTTATGCGATCAGTTCACTAGCACCCAGATTGCAGTGTATGAACAGAACCGTGTTTTGTTTCTCCGCCAAGTACTCAAAATCAATCGCCTAACAATACGAAATCGCCAAACATGCTTAATTGTGACATTTTTTTTGTGGTCGCTGTAATTCATTTCAGCAGATAATTTTTTCACTTTCTGGTGTTTTAGGAAGTGTAGAATCACATATATATTTTTTGCAATATTTTTTGAAAACGACACCTTTTGAATGTTTCCTTGTAAGTCAGACGAAAGAAAAATGTATAACAAATGACTGCTTTACATTTTTTTTTTTTTTTTTTTTTTGTATGAAAAGCAAAATTAATCATTACAGGAGTAAAAAAGCACGAGACCAGAAAAGTTACCAGGGCAAGGGCTTAATGTGTCGGTGCTCTAGAAATTCAGCTAACCAATTGATATTGGTCCTAGATTAACCATCTAACGTTCATTGATTTCAAAATGAAATGAAATGTTGGGTTACTGGCAAATTATTTTTATGCAAAAATTTTCCTCATCTTTTCTTTATTTTAATTAATTTTATAAAATTTGTACTTTCTCTGTTTGGTAGACAACAGCACTGCTCCGGAATTTAATAAATGATGCATCAGAGGAAGCCATATGCAAAAGTTAAATTAAATATCTTCGTAGGCACGAGTGCACCTTGCTGTTTTGAAAGTACACTTCCACCTTATGATGTATCGCGGAATTGTTTTCATCTGATATTACTTTTAACAGTTCTTGTTACTGAAAGCGTTTATTTACAACATTATTTATTTATCATTTCATTTATTTGAATTTAATCTAACTTGTAGATGATAGAAAAAAAATCCCTCTTCGGCAAGCTTAAAGGCAAAAGATTCCTTTACGTTAATGTTACAAAAGTAAAGAAACGTTACATATGCATTAACACATACTTAGTCAATGGCTTTGTTCCCACACATTGCATTATTTACGTCGCTATTCCATTTTTAAGAAATTTAATTATCAACTACTACTATTCATTCTACTTAAAATTTCAGGCTAGATTTATTGGCCAGTAAATGATTCAATTTTTCAAAATCCAAGTTTATAATCATTCAACAAATAGAAGCCATAAAGATATTCAATTTGGTGACAAAACTTGTGACTTAGCAATGAAATTTGTCATTTGGCGGCAAAATTTGATAGCTGGAAACGAAATTCGTTATTTGATGACAAAATTCGGCAAGCTTGACGATTAAAAATGGCAGCTTTGACGTCATTATATTTTCTTCCCACGCAAAAACCTTATATCTCTTCATAGACCAAAGTCTTGTTTCCATGCACAAGATAAAAAATCAAAGGAAGCTGTAACGCATAACTCTCAATTTCAATCGTAAATTTTTAATTCTTGCGTAAACCGGCGTTCTAAACTATTCACCCCAAACGATATTTTTACCAAGACTAATGTATTATTTAAATTTTATATTTTTGAATGATTAATTAAAGCTGTTACCATGGTTTTTATATTTTCAGTGATCTTTTTTATTATCGTTTGCAGGTGACGTAAGTATCAAATTATAAACTTAAGCAATTAAAGCTATAGAAAATGTTGGCTTCATCACAACTAACGAAAAATCACTTTATAACTTGTAACTTTTAAGCAATTGATCGAAAATGTTTAAATACAAAAGTTGTTCTTTAGGGTTAGGTGGTAATTCGCCTGATTTGAAGTATTTTCCTATTTTCAATATTAAAGAAATTATGGGCAAATGAAAATTTCCATCCCCTACCATTTCCACCCCATTTGGCTGGATGCCCCATCTACGAACTCGGCTGAGATTTTTACTGTCCTGACAACATATCCCCAGCTGACTAAATTAAAATAAAAATTACTCCAGTTATCGTGTTCACAACTTAACATGGGAAAAAGCGTTGAGATATATATATATATATATATATATATATATAAACTTTTGAACGGAGGTTGGTTTTGGATACTAGGGGTCATGATCGGTGAAGATATGAAGAAATTTTCCAGAAGTCGTGTCATGAGAACCAATGCAATAGGTAGATCTCCTATAAGGAATCTACATTAAAAAATCTGAAAATTAAAAAGGTCAATATTTTTTTTCTCTTGGCATATTTATTATCAGCAACTTCTCTAACAACAATTTTTGAAAATCGTTGCAATTTCAAAAGAAAATATGGTGTGAACTTTAAAGGTTAATCGTGCAACAGATTGAGTTTTAGGCATGATAAGATAATATTTCTTATTTATTTCGGAGCTTGGTTAGTACACGCATTTTTGGGGCGAATAATTCTCTCCTTTATTCTGTTAATTACGTACTAGAGATAAATTACTCTACAAAACATGGAGTGTGAAAAGAAGGCGGATAACAAGAGTACTCCGGAATAAATTTATATATATATATATTGGTATGTCTGCAATTTTTTAACTGTTTGTCGAATACAGGTTCGTTTTACGCAAGGAATTTATATTCATTAACGTTTTTGTTGGATAACAATGACTAATTTAAATTTTAACATCGATTATATATTTATGACTAACTAGCAGGCTTTGCCCGCTTCGCTGGTCGTTATATTGAAATGAATCCCCAAAACAGCATATCATTAATAATAATAAAATATCTTAAAAAAAAAAAAATCATTAAAATCCGTCAAAATCTAATTTTAAGTTCCTGCTACATTCTGTCGCGGTATTCCCGCTCGTCACAGTCGAGTCTGGAGCCCCAATGCCTTCGGCAGTTCCTTACCTGCTTTTTACTCCCCCTCCCTCGCGGTTACAGTTGAAAGTTTTACAAAATCTCATCAAAGTGCATATTTCGCACACTTAATTAACACCCACACACCAATATTCGCCATTCTTAGGTAATTTGGACGGATTTAAGCTTCAAAATGTGGTTTTCGCCCCGCCCGCCCCAAGAGGAAGAAGGGGGGGGGGGGTAAATTACCAAAATTACTTTATATTTCATGTTGCATACACATACCTGACCGACACATCAAAAAATTGAGATCATGAAATTATTTAAAGCTGAGCTATGCTTTAAAACTTTTTTTTTTTTTTTAATCTCTCCTCCCGTTCTTAAAGGAGGGAAGGAAGAGTGAATTTCGCAAAATCTATTCATACTATGAGTTAGATACATATAATCGTCCCTTACATAAAAAATGTCCAACCTTAGATAATTTAGTGCAGCGTTACGCATGAATACATGTTTTTGCCCCCCATTCTCCAAAGGGCGGTAGGGTGGAATTTCATAAAATCCCTTTGTAGTGTGTGTTCAGTTCGATTTCCTCGTGTGTTGAGTACCCTTCTTCCAAAATCTTTTCCCTTCCCTCCCCCCTTATAAATCCAAAATTCCAAAATCGCAGAAAATAATTTTTTTGTACTGAAGTCTGGTCTTTCCATCTGCAATTTCTTCACCGTTAAGTAATTTGGAGCCGAGTTAAGCCTTCTGCCCCCCAAGGAGACGGGGGGGGGGTATTTTGCAAAATTCCGTCTTAGTTGGGGGTCAGGCTCCGAAATCCAACCTGGTCACTAAAATTTGTGACCCTCTTTCCCACAGAATCGTCATGGCAGTGTTGAGTCAGTGAATCATTGAGTTTACTCTTTTATATGTACAGATTTGTTTATATTTTTTATGGACTACTTGGCTTAAGGTTGTTGTCACAAAAATAGAGTCCTTGGCGAAAAATGCCCTATCTACTTCAGTATTAAAATTAAAAATATACCCAGGATTATCAACTAATAAAGCTCTTTAATACAGATCTGAATTAGCTTTCGTTTTCTTATTATTTAATTTTGATAATGACGTTATTTTGTCATGTGCCTAAGCAAATTTAATATGTATTATTTTTTTTATTATTATTCGCGTGAAATATTCTTTGGCAACAATTAAAAATTAAAATAAATTATTTTAAAATTTTATTATAGAAGAAATATTTATATTATACAGAAGATTAATTAAAAATTTACATTTTTTCCGGTATAAATAGTAGCCTATGTCTTATTCCATACTATTACCTATCTCTATACAAAATTTCATCCAGATCCGTTTAGCCGTTGTGGTGTGATTGAGTAACAAACATCCATCCAAACTTTCGCATTTATAATATTAGTATAGATTATAGTTATCATGTGCATGTGTTAGATTGAGTTATTTTGCTATCATATTGACAAAATTTTAATTTTAAATTTCAAAACTCTGTCGTTCTTGGCGCTTATTGTATTTGGTGATCAAAAACGTAATACGAAAATATGTATGCCAGATGTATATTTTCGTAATATGCATTGTACGAAATATTGTTTCATATTATTCATTACTCTCTTAATATAAGTTGTTAAAATAACCATGATTTTTGAAAGGAATTAAATTATGTTCGCCAAATAATTTGTCGATATATATATATATATATTTTTTTTTCTGTTAAGGATGACCGATATCAAATCTATTCCGCTGCAATATCGTCTCTTATATCAGATACTTTTTTTAGACATTTTGAAAGAAATTTGACTTCAAATTATGATAGAATATTTATCATTTTCCTTTTAATTAGTGTATTAGTTGGATATTTATTGTGTAAATATCATCCTTTGAAATGAAATGTTTGTGTTTTCAATCGAATATAGAAGTTTGCCATTTTTTTCCCCTAGAGTTTTGATATTAAAAATTCAAATTTTGTCAATTTTGCAACAAAAATAACTTAATCTAATGCTTGGACATGATAACTAATACATATCTATACCTAAATATGGGGATTAAAATCGGGAAATAATTTTCCTCGATTTTTAATAATTTTTTACAAAAAATCCAATGGGCGTTTAACATAGGACATATTTTTCTTGAATCCACAAACGGCCAGTGACGTCATCACTTCGCTTGCGTATTAGCACTTTATCAATGTGTAAAAGAAATTTTTAATTAAAAATTACGTCAATTTTTGTGAGATGCATAATTTTTTTTTTATAATTTTTTATCGTTCACTTTTAGATAAATGTATTTCCTGTTGAAAAAAATAAATAATTTTTTTTTTTTTTTTGGCAACAATTAAATTATGGATAAATTTAAATGGCTAATTTTTTGCTATTATTAGCTTACAAAATTGCTATTTTATGCATAAAAATCGCAAAAACAAATTTTTTTTTTGGAATAAAAGGTAGCCAACTTTTTAAGTTAGGGTATATGCTATCTCCATTACAAATTTCATCGAAATCCGTCGAGCAGTTTTGGCGTGAAACTTAGTCAAATAAATTCACGGACATTCACATTTATATATATACTAGCAGGCTTTGCCCGCTTCGCTGGTCATTATATCGAAAAAAATTCTCAATATTTCATATCAATAATAATAATAAAAAAAAATCTTAAGAAAAAAAAAGAAAGAAAGAAAGAAATCAGTCAAAATGTAAGTTAAAGTTTCTGCTACCTTTGGTAGTGGTTTTCCTGCTCCCCAGACTTTTTGAATCATGAGCCCCAATGGCTTCAGCAGTACCTTACCTAATTTTTACACCCTCTCCCTAACGGGTAATGTTGAAAGTTTCGCAAAATTTCCTCCCATCAATGTGCATATTGCGTACACTTAATCAAAACCCACTCAAAAAAATTCATCATTCTAAGGTAATCTGGAGTATATTTAAGCTTGTTTTTTCCCAACGCCAGCCCCAGAAGAGGGGGAGTGTAATTTCTCGAAATCCCTTTATAGTGCATCTTGCATACACTTACCTAACCAGACGTAAAAAATATCGAGATCCTGAGATTATTTGAAGCAGAATTATATTTTAAAACGTGTTTTTTACCCCCCCCCCCTGCACATCGAACCACACATAAAAAATCTCCTTCCTAAGATAATTTAGTGCAGAGTTACACATGGATACATGCTTTTAGACCCCACCTCCCAAGACCGGTAGGGTGGAAATTCATCACAAAACCTCTTTGTAGTGTGTGTGTTGAGTACGCGTAACCAACCGACATATCACAAAACCTCTTTGTAGTGTGTGTGTTGAGTACGCGTAACCAACCGACATATCAAAAAATCGCTTTCCTGAGGCACTTTGGAACAAAGTTACTCTTAAAAACGTGTTTTTGCCCGCACTACGCCCTTAAAGGAGGGAGGCAGAGGGAAATTTCGTAAAGTTACTTGATAGTGCGTGTTGAGAACGCATAACCAACCCACACATAAAAATTAATCTTACTGTGATAATTTTAAACAAAGTTACTCTTGGAAACGTCTTTATTGCTCTCCCTTCTTTAAGGAGGAAAATGGGGAAATTCTCAAAGTCCCGTTGCAATGGATGTTGGATACACGTAAATAAGCTACACACTAAAAATTGTGGCCTCAGCTCCTATGGATTTCTTCGGGGAAGTTTTACCCGCTTGGCTGGCCACTATATTTAAAGAAAATTCTTAAAATCAAATAAAATATAAAAAAAAATAAAAATAAAATTCATTGAAATTGCTCAAAAGCTCGCTTCGGGTGTGCGTCGCTATTCCATGTGACATACAATGTCATACCAGTGGCCTTCCACTTTTGTGCTTATCAGATAACGATTTCGAAACAGACTGTATCAAAAATCATTTAAGTAGCCCTTTTATATTAGAATATTAATTACATATGAACAACCCTAGGCGTATTGTATATAATATTTACTTTTACGTTATTTCCTATATTTATTCTATTTTTTCTGTCGACCATAAATATACTGACCAAACGTCCCCATTTTCTAGGGACAAATAGGGACGTCTTTTATTTTTGAAGGCATTTTTCTAAGTTTTAAAAAATTGTAGAAAGTAAATTATTAATCGGTAATACTTTATTTTTAGTCCTTTTTTATTAGAAATGAAAAAATACCTCCAAAATTGGATAATTGTAGCATTTTTTAACGCTACTCTACTATAAAAGTACTTTGATCTGATCAGCCTACCATAAAATGACAGCGATTTCACGTCAAATATAATATTACAATATGCTGTGAGACAACTAACTTTTTGTGGCTATATGTATTTCATAATTAGTTAACAGTGGTTCGTATATAGAAAAATAAATAAATAAATATTTAACCTTATCGTGGTACAGGCTTATTATGGCTCCCATTGGTAACTTTTCAATTTTTGTCACCATTTTAAACAAAAATACAAAATTTATGAGATTATTATTTATGTTTCTTTCTTTCTATCCCCTCCCCCCCCTTTTTTTTTTTCTCAATATTTTATAATTTATTTGCTTATATGCTTTATGGGCTACTTGGCTTAAAGTGGCTATCCCGAAAGTAGACTCCTTGGCGAAAAATGTAGTATCTACTTCAGCATCAAAATTTTAAAAATTACCCTGAATTATGACTATGAGTAAATCTGAATATAATGCTGAATTAGCCAATAAATAAATAAAAACACTATTAAAAAGAAATCTAAAATTGAGGTATGTTAAAAAAGGTTATGAAACAAAATCTGAAGAAATATGTTGGATTTTTATTATTATCATTATTTAATTTTAATAATGACGTCATTTTGTCATAGCCTAAGCAAATTTATTATTTAATATTTCTTTTACTATTCGCGTGAAAATATATCTTACTATATGTTGAAAAATAAATTAACTCGTAAATTTTTTTGGCAACAATTAAAAATTAAAATAATTATTTTTAAAACTTTATAGTTATAGAAGAAATATCTATATTATTATATAGAAGACTAGTAGGCTTTGCCCGCTTCGCTGGACATTAAACTTAAATGAAGTCTCAAAATACCATATCTTTATTAATAACCTAAGTTCTCGCTGTGATTGGTAGAGGTTTTCTCGCTCGCAAATTAAGGACTCTGGTTCTCCACTATCTTCGGCACAACTTACTCACTTTTTACTTCCCCTTCCTCAGCGGTGAGTTCGAAGTTTTGCAAAATCACACTAATGTACATAATGCGTACACTTAATCAATATCCAGTCTGGGTCCCCACTGCCTTCGGAACACACTTCTTACTTCCCCTTCCTCAGCGGATGAGTTCAAAGTTTTGCAAAATCCCACTAATGTACATAATGCGTACACTTAATCAATATCCGCGCACAAAAATTCGCCATTCTAAGATAATTCTAAGATAATTCAAAGCGAATTCAAACGGAAAAACATGTTTTTACACATGTTTATTGGGAACAACTTCAGTATAACCCCACAATGATATTTGGCGATTTTTTTTTGTTGGCGCTTATGGCTAAATCCTAAATCATATATGATAAATGATAAAATCATAATCTAAATCATAAGATCAAAAATCCAAAATAAACAACATATTAGGCTGCATATTATATCGCAAACAGTCCAGAACGGCATCGTTATCCTTCAAAACGGCGCCAAAGAAAAATCGGCAAATTCAGCTGTGGGTTTATACTAAAGTTATACCGTTTATTGCCCTCCGACTCCGAGAAGGTGTGTGTGTGGGGGGGGGGGGGAATTTCGAATTTCGTGAAATCCAGTTACAATAAGTGCCGGATGCAAACAAACTATTTACGCACCAAATTTCGTGACCACAGAAGTCTTTAATAGAAAATATTATAAATAAATAAATACAAAACGCACAGCTTTAGTATGGGAACCCTTTCGTGACTTTAAATATTTTAAGCCATTTATGCGATGAACTGAATTGGCTATCTCAATTGTGCAATTAAAGATCTTGGCGAGAAACGTCCGAGCTACTTCGGTTCCGAATTTCAAATTTTGCCAAAGGGATCCAATACTAAAGCTGTTCCATATCGAATCTGGTTTGAAAACAGAAAAAGGGTAAAATAAATTAGAAATATCAGACCTATATTTATAAATTTGATACCGAATGAAAGGGGCGATTTTGCTGAATCCAGGGGTTCAAACAGTTTTTCGATGCGACAATTAGATTTTTAAAAAATCTGGAGTGACTCCACTCGACTTTCCGAACATTGAGTAATTAACAGTTTTGTAGATAAAGTAAAGAAAGAGGAGTTGTTAAACAAACAAAAGGGAGAAAACCATAATAGAGTGATTGAGTATTTTTCTCCATATATTACACGATGTTTTATTTAACGCTACTGATCTTTGAGCCCATAGATCATAATGATAAATAATTTTTCGTTGTGTCCCTGTAAAAACCTATAAATGCTAGATTCACCAAAATGCTTAAAGTTAGTGCAACTGTGATTTATAATATTCATATAAAATTTCAGCTCAATTGAATAAGGTGTTTAGATGCTATCGCTTTTTTAAAAATTTGGTCCCATAGGCCATAATGATAAAGAATTTTGCTTTGTGTCCCTGTAAAAAAACTGTAAGTGCTAGATTCACAAAAATCTATACAGTTCGTGCAACTGTGACCTATAACATGTGTACAATTTTTTTGTTTAGATTCATAAGGCGTTTAGACGCTATCACACTTTTAAAAATTTGGCCCCATTGGCCATAATGATAAGGAATTTTTCTTTATGTCCCTGTAAGAAAACTATAAGTCCTAGATTCTCCAAAATCTATACAGGTTGAGTACCTGTGACCTATAATATGTGTATAAATTTTTTGCGCAATTGAATAAGGCGTTTAGATGCTATCGCACTTTTAATATTTTGGTTCCATAGGCCGTAATGATAAAGAATTTTTCTTTGTGTCCCTGTAAAAAAACTATAAGTGCTAGATTCACCAAAATCTATAGTGTTCGTACTATGGTGACTTACAACATACGTACCAACTTTTAGCTTATTCGAACGAAGCGTTTAGACGCTAGCGTGTTCACTCACAGACATACACACATACATACACACATACATACACACACACATACATACATCATCGCAAAAATAGTGAAAACGGACTCATTGGACCTTGAAACGTATAGAAACATCAAAATCTCAAATTCGGATTTTTGACATGATTACAATACTTTCCTCACTATAGTGTTCGGAAAGTAAAAATAACTAAAGTATGAAATTTAAGTGGCAATGGAAAAACGGATAAAATGAAAAATAAATTAGAAATATAAGACTTATTGTTACAAATTCAGTACTAAATGAAAGAGGTAATTTTTCTGAATCCTGGGGTGTAAACAGTTTTTCGATACGACAATTAGATTTTTTAAAATTAACTAAAGTATGAAAATTAGATGGCAACACTTCATTTCAATCTTTTCATAATTTGTAGTGCGAATCACGCGAATACAAAAGTCTTTGACTTAAAAAATTATTTTTATATTTTATTTTTCCATTCAAAGCATTTTAGTGAAAAAATATTTATGGCGCATGCGCAGGCGTTTTTTACACACAATTTAAACACTAATCATAATTTTGAAAATTTCTATAGATATAATTTCAAGTTGGGTGAAGACCTAAGTTTCTGCCAAGCGCCGTTGAATTCCGTCCAGCCGTTCTCGAGTGATGCCCGGACAAACGTGTTTTAGTCTTTTACCCCCTAGGGGGGGAACGGGGGGGAATTTCTGAAAAGTTGATAGATATAATTTTAAGTTGGGTGAAGACCTAAATTCCTGCCAAGCGCCGTTGAATTCCGTCCAGCCGTTCTCAAGTGATGCCCGGACAAAAAAAGCGACATTCGGACACGATGACACACACACACACACACACACACAGGCAAAATTTTCTGAAGTCATTTTCGGCCTTCATGGGGTGTAAAACGTGAAGATATCGCAAAATTTTTCGATTCCGACAAATTTACAGACAAAACTCTGATTTTATTAATATAGATATAACTAGCAGGCTTTGCCCGCTTCGCTGGACATTAAACTTAAATGATTTGTCAAAATCTCATATCTTTATTAATAACCTAAGTTCTCGCTGTGATTGGTGAGGTTTTCTTGCTCGCAACGTGAGGAGTCTGGGTCCCCACTGTCTTCGGCACAACTTACCCACTTCTTACTTCCCCTTCCTCAGCGGGTGAGTTCGAATTTTTGCAAGATCCCACTAATGTACATAATGCGTACACTTATCAATATCCGCACACCAAAATTCGCCATTCTAAGATAATTCAAAGCGAATTTAAACGGAAAAGCATGTTTTTACACATGTTTATTGGGAACAACTTCAGTATAACCCCACAACGATATTTGGCGATTTTTTTGTTGGCGATTATGGCTAAATCATAAATCTAAAAATCATATATGATAAATGATAAAATCATAATCTAAATCATAAATCATAAAACATAAAATCATAAATCCAAAATAAACAACATATTGGGCTGCCATATTATATCGCAAACAGTCCAGAACGACATCGTTATCCTTCAAAACGGCGCCAAAGAAAAATCGCCAAATTCAGCTGTGAGATTGTACTGAAGTTATACCGTTTATTGCCCTCCGACTCCGAGAAGGGGGGGGGGGGATTTCGAATTTCGTGAAATGCAGTTACAATAAGTGCCGGATCAAACAAACAATTTACGCATCAAAATTCGTGACCACAGAAGTCTTTAATAGAAAATATTATAAATAAATAAATACAAAACGCACAGCTTTAGTATGGGAACCCTTTGGATACTTTAAATATTTTAAGCCTTTTTTGCGATGAACTGAATTGGCTGTCTCAATTGTGCAATTAAAGATCTTGGCGAGAAACGTCCGAGCTACTTCGGTTCCGAATTTCAAATTTTGTCAAAGGGATCCAATACTAAAGCTGTTCCATACACAAAATAAATAAATAAATAAAATAAAATAAAAACTCTTTTCTGATATTTACAAAATAAAAATTAAAACTCTTAATTAAATCCAAATTATAATCATTTACAATTAAGGGGAGAACATAAAAAAAAATCTCATAAAGTACATAACAACAAAATATTTTGTTTTACTGCAGGAAAGTAAGGTATTGCTTAATTAAATAAAAATATTAAACTAATGCTAAATATTTTTAACCGACTTCAAAAAAAGAAGGAAGGTTCTCAATTCAAACCGTATGTTTTTTTTATGTTTGTTAGCTCATAACTTCGGAACGGATGCTCCGATTTTGATACTTTTTGTTTTGTTGAAAAGGTCTTGGTCTGCAATAGGTCCCATTGTAATATCTTTACGATCTAAAGAAAATACAGGGTGCCCAAAAAAATCAGTCTCAACTCTTTTAACTGCTAAACGGCTGCAGCTATAGTGATAAAAATGGTATGTAAGTATAGTAAAGTGGCCCTGCAGTACAAGGTTAAACCGCTTGCTGCGCCACCTGGTGGAAAATAGTGGAGTTAGTGTTCCTATCTCGAAAACGGTTCAAGAGAAAAAAAGTGAATTAGAAAGTTGAAGATTATCATCGATTTAGTGCAAAAAGATAGTTTAGACATTCATGCTAGCGTTTCTATCTCGGAAACGGTTCAAGACAGGGGAAAAAAGTGAATTATAAAATTGCAGAGCATCATCGATTTAGTACGAAAAGATAGTTTTGACATTGATGCTAAAAGTACAAGCTAAAAAGTGCCTTTTTTTGTTCGCAATTTTTTACTATACACACTTGAGCTACATTGCTCACGTAGTAGCGTAGCTGGTGAGAGATATGCTATATAGTACAAAATACGGTTACTTGATACTTTTTGCTTTGTTGTAGAAATCTTGGTCTGGAGTAGGTCCCATTATAACATCTTTACAATCTAAAGAAAATAAAGCGCCATCTGGTGAAAAACAGCGGCATTAGCGCTCCTATCTCAAAAACGGTTCAAGATGGGAGAAAAGTTAATTACGAAGTTGTAGAGTATCATCGATTTACTACGAAAAGACAGTTTTTAGACATTATTGCTAAAAATAGAACGCTTAAAACGTGCAATTGTTTGTTCGCAATTTCCTACACTGTGCACATTTGAACTACGTTGCACGCTTTACAGCGTAGCCGATGACACGTATACTCTGTGGTTCAAAGCACTGTTACTGTAAGCGGTCACATCGATTAGCGCAAAGTCGTTTTCAACCAACTTCAGAAAGGAGGGTGTTCTTAATTCTTGCTATGTGTTGTTGTTGGTGTTTGTAAGCTTATAACTTCGTAAGAAATGCTCTAATTAACCGACTTCAAAAAGGAGGAGGTTCTCAATTCAAAGCGTAAGTTTTTTTGTTTTTGTTTTTGTTTCTTAGCTCATAACTTCTGAACGGATGAAAGATTTTGATACTTTTTGTTTTATTGTAATGGTCTTGGTCTGAAATAGGTTCCATTGTAAGATCTTTACGATCAAAAGAAAATACACGGTGCCCAAAAAAGTCAGTCCCGACTCTTTTAACTGCTAAACAGCTGCAGCTATAGTCATAAAACAGGTATGTAGGTACAGTAAAGTGGACTTGTGCTACGCGATTCAACCGCCTAAAGCGTTACCTGGTGGAAAAGAGTGGAGTTAGCGATCCTATCTCAACAACGTTTCAAGACAGGGGGAAAAAAGTGCATTATAAAATTGCACAGCATCATAGATGTAGTACGCAAAGATAGTTTAGACATTAATGCTAAAAACAGAACGCTTAAAACGTGCATTTGTTTGTTCACAATTTCCTATTTTGTGCACACTTGAAAAACATTGCATATGTTGTAGCGTAGCGGGTGACATTTATGCTATATAAAATTCAATGTATGGTTATTGTAAGCGGTCACATCGATTAACGCATAGGCGTTTTAAGCCGACTTCATAAAGGAAGAGGTTCTCAATACAAACCATGTTTCTCGTTGTTGTTGTTGAAATTTGTTAGCTTATAACTTCGTAAGAGATGATTTAATTTTAATACCTTTTTTGTTGTCGTAATGATCTTGGCCTGAAATAAGTTTCATTAGGATTTCATTAAGATATAAACAAATTACAGGATACTCACAAAAGTCTGTTCTCACTCTAACTGCTGAACGCAAGCAGCTACACTGGTAAAAGCAGTGTGTAAGTATCGATGTTGAAACTTCTGTCCATCAGCTGCAATGCATATTTTGCTCTTTGTTTGAACTTTACGCTGCGCAATTTCCAGCGCAGCGGGTGACAC
This sequence comes from Salticus scenicus, assembly GCA_963930645.1. Lineage (NCBI taxonomy): Eukaryota > Metazoa > Arthropoda > Arachnida > Araneae > Salticidae > Salticus > Salticus scenicus. The sequence goes on along the minus strand of OZ005654.1, from coordinate 223,986,082 downwards.
GTATTTACTGTAAAGTTCAATATATATGCCTAACAGAATTTTCGGTTACGAATACAGCGTATCCTTTCTTTACATTTCTAAAGACTTTATAATTTAACGTATGTTCGTTCAATAGATCGTTTTTTAGTCATATCCGATAAAGGCAAGAAAAGTGACACAATTTAAAAATGCAGCACTTGAAAAAATCATCTTAAAAATAACTTGACTAGAATAAAACTGGCACAACTGTCTCTGGAGTGGATAACTTTCTAGATGGAGATGTAACTTTTTTGTTCACATTGGGTGCATTTAATGTATTTTTCAGTAACATAAACCAATTTTTGACTAATGTCACTTTTCTTGGAAGTTGTGATTTGTGAAACTTCCGTCGAACGTCTTCTGATGCTCTGCTATATAAATAAGTTTTCACTGAAAAGAGAAAAATAAAATCTTTTTGTAAAAAAATAGAACCGACTCCAAAAAGGAACTACTATTCAAACAACTAAAAGTGGAAGAAAATTATCAGAAAATGGAACTGTAGATTGCGCCTAAAAGTATAAAATAATTTCCTTCGCCAAACAACCTATAACACTACAATTAATCATAACTTTTGAAGTCGGCGCAAAATTAAATAAAAATTGATACCTTTATTCAATACAAAAATCAAATCCTATTCAAAATACACATCACACATTGTTACCTGCAAAACGCAGCCGAAAACTACTTTGATTCAAGAAAACAAATAAGATTTCGTAAGCAGCAAAAGTTGGCGAAGATGCTGGTATCTGATGTCCTTGGTGAACGAAAAATCGCAAAATTATCTGGCAAACATATTTAATTTCTTTGGGATATCATGATTATTTTAATAAGGTATATCAAGAGAGTAATCAAGAATATGAAACAACACATCGTACAAAATATATTATGAAAATATACATCTTGCGTGTATATTTTTGCCCTACGTTTTTATCGCCAAATTCAAAAGCCATCAAGGATGATCTAACTTCGTAGAAACATAAATACCACTGTTCTATGTAGATGCTACAAATGGACCAATTGTATACAGTGATAAAATAATAAAGGAAACATGAAAATGGATCATTCGAGACAACAGCATTTGTTGCTACCGATCTAAAGACAAACCTTTAAAAACTAATTAAATTTTATTTAATTTTGCGCCGACTTCAAAAGTTATGATTAATTGTAGTGTTATAGGTTGTTTGGCGAAGGAAATTATTTTATACTTTTAGGCGCAATCTACAGTTCCATTTTCTGATAATTTTCTTCCACTTTTAGTTGTTTGAATAGTAGTTCCTTTTTGGAGTCGGTTCTATTTTTTTACAAAAAGATTTTATTATGAAAATATTTATCCACGTGCAAATTCCTCATTAAAACAAAAAAAAAAAAAAAAATCACCAACTTTTGTATTCACGGGATTTATTCATTTGATTATTCACGTGAAATTAAAAATATTTCATTTTATTTCTGGAAAATAAAAATATATATAAATATAAAACCTTTTACCGAATCTGGGTTAAAAACGGAAAAAGGCTAAAATAAATTAGAAAATCATACCTATATTTATAAATTTGATACCAAATGAAAGGGGCGATTTTTCTGAATCCAGGGGTGCAAACAGTTTTTCGATGTGACAATTAGATTTTTTAAAAATAACTAAAGTATGAAATTTAAGTGGCAACGGAAAAACGTAAAAAGGGACAAATAAAATAGAAGTATTAGACCTATCGTTACAAATTCAGTACCAAATGAAAGGGGTGATTTTTCTGAATCCTGGGGTGTAAACAGTTTTTCGATACGACAATTAGATTTTTTAAAATTAACTAAAGCATGAAACTTAGATGGCAACACTTCATTTCAATCTTTTCATAATTTGTAGTGCGAATCACGCGAATAAAAAAGTCTTTAAAATTTATTTTTATATTTTTCCATTCAAAGCGTTTTAGTGAAAAAATATTTATGGCGCATGCGCAGGAGTTTTTTACCCACAATTTAAACACTAATCATAATTTTGAAAATTTCTATAGATATAATTTTAAGCTGGGTGAGCACCTAAGTTTCTGCCAAGCGCTGTTGAATTCAGTCCAGCCGTTCTCGAGTGATGTCCGTACAAACGTGTTTTTGTCTTTTAACCCCCAGGGAGGAACGGGGGGGGGGGAATTTCTGAAAGGTTGATAGATATAATTTTAAGTTGGGTGAAGACCTAAGTTTCTGCCAAGCGCCGTTGAATTCCGTCCAGCCGTTCTCAAGTGATGCCCGGACAAAAAAAGCGACATACGGACACGATGACACACACACACACACACACACACACACACACACACACACACACACACACACAGGCAAAATTTTCTGAAGTCATTTTCGGCTTTCATGGGGTGTGAAACGTGAAGATATCGCAAAATTTTTCGATTCCGACAAATTTACAGACAAAACTCTGATTTTATTAATATAGATATAGATAACGTTTTGCTTCCTCCCCCTCCCCTTGGGGACTGAATTTCTAAAATTCCAAAAATTGATTTTTAGGTATTTGTGTTAGCTCCATTTTAAAGCAAAAATTTTACAGATATCTGTGTTTTTCTTTGAGATATAAAGTTTTTTGTGAAATCACGTTTTGTCCCCTGTCCCCCTTAGGGGCCGAATTTCTAAAATTCCAGAAATTGGTTTTTAGGTATTTATGTTAGGCTATATTTTGAAATAAAAATCTCACGTATATCTGCTTTTTTATTTGAGATATGAAGGTTTCTTAGAAATCCATTTTTGCGCATGTGAAATCCCATTTTGCCATGCACCCCCTCTTGTGGACCGAATTTCCAAATTTCCAGAAACTGATTTTTAGGCATTTGTGTTAGCTATGTTTTAATGCAAAAATTTTACAGATATCTGGTTTTTGCTTTGTGATATGAAGGTTTATGTGAAATCACGCTCTGCGCCCCCCACCCCCCTTGGGGGCGAATTTCGCAAAATCGCTTCTTCGGGGTGCTTACACTACATGTTCTAAAATCTGACCTAGTTTCGAGTCGGTGGCCCCAGTAGATTTTGCTGCGCGTTGATGAGTCAGTGAGTGAGTGAGTAAGTGAGTGGAAGTACTCTTTTATATATATAGATAAGATTGTATTATTAATAATTAAAATTACAAAACTATTAAGCAATGATTTGTTGTGTAAAAGAAAGTAGTATATATAGAGAATCAATAGATATTCTCAGAAATTTACGCCTTCTAAACATCATAAACCTATTATTTCCTTTAAGACGGAAATTAAAGTTTGACCGAAGGAATGTACCTTTACTTTTCGAAGGAATAAACTTTTGGAATCTAGAGTATAATGATCTAAATCTTATAGAGAAAAGTTGAGTTACATAAGTTAATAAATACAGGGTGACAAGAAATAACTTGGACGAAGTTTCAAACGAAATATCTGTAACTACCACTAAAGTTATAATATTTATTTCATTAAGTATTGATCCTAGAAATCTGCTAAACAGGTGTAAGTAAGTTAGTTGTGATAACCATTATGGTTAACAAATAATATGCCACACTTGAATTACATAAGCAAGGAAAGAAATAATGTGAAATTGTTCTACTATTGAAAGTGTCTAAGCAGACAGTTTTATACACAATCAAAAGGTTTAAAGAACTCGGACACGATGGTGACAGTCCAGGAAGAGGAGGAAAGCGCACAGTTAACACATCAAGAAACAGGAACGTTATCAAAAACCGAGTTCAAAAAAATCCTAGGATTTCCATGAGAAAGGTTGCTAGAGAGATGAAGATCAAAAGAGAAACCGCACGTTTGATGGCAAGAGTAGAGCTTGGTCTTCGCCCTTACAAAATGAAAGAGGCTCAAAAGCTAACAGCAGAGAACAAACGCACAAGACTTCAAAGGTGTAGAGAACTGATGAAGCGGGCCGCAGGTGATCGATGGCAAACGTTTGTCTTCACAGATGAGAAACTGTTCTCGATTGAACAAACTCACAATAGCCATAATTATAGAGTTTGGTCAGCAGAAGCACTTGGACATTCTTGGATTGTTAAACGGCGTCAACGACCCCAATCTGTAATGGTTTTGGGTGGGATATGTGCTAGTAGGAAAACACCACTTGTTTTTGTTGATCAAGGGATAAAGATTAATCAACAAACATATCGCAAACTCATTTTGGAAGATGTTGTCTTACCTTGGTCGCAAAAGTTCTTTGGAAACAAAAGATGGACCTTGCAACAGGATTCCTCACCTGCACACAGAGCTAAACGCACTCAAGATTGGTGCAAGAAAAATTTTCCTGACTTCATTGGAGCTCAAGAATGGCCACCGTATTCCACAGATTTGAACCCAATTGATTATTCTGTTTGTTACACCTTGGAGACAAGGGTGTGTGCTAAACCTCATAAAACTTTGGCATCCCTAAAGAATTTCTTATGCAAGGAATGGGATAAAATATCAGTAAGTGAGTTGCGGGCCATAGCCGAAAATTTTGTGACACGTTTAAAGCTCTGTATTAAGCCTAAAGGTAGCCACTTTAAAAATTTGTAAATATATTAGACAAAATAATGTATTCATATTTATTTTGAAGTTTGGTCGTAATATTTTCATTGGCATTAAAGTTATAACGTATTATGTGTGTCCAAGTTATTTCTTGTCACCCTGTATATAACATTACCAAAATAATAATAATATTAATAATAATAATAAACAAAAAAGAAAAATGATAAAAAGTTAAAAAGAAAGAAAAATAATCTAGTGTGCCATACTCACACGACTTTTTCTTACCCTCAAATTTAATACCATAAATACAGAGGTAACATAACGATAGTACATACAGAGGTAATATAAATTAAGAGGTAACATAACGAGTACTGTTATGTAAACCTATGTACAAATAATTCAAATTAGGCTGCGGAAGAGTTTTATATGCTAATTCGTTCTGTGTGAGAGGGGGGGGGGGCTACCGCCTCCTCAACCCCCCCCTCCTCCCCGTTTTATTACTGCACCTATATTTATGTAGAATTTAAATCTGTTACTAAAATTAAAAGTTCACTTAAAATTATTCAGACAAATTTCCCACGCAACATTCCTTGGAACTTATCAGTCTTGATCAAAATTTTCAGCAAGAAACTTATATTAAATTGAAAATACAAATTTTGGATCACCTGAAATTATTCGTTTTTAAGTTACTCTAAGAGACACACACAAAGATCAAACTTTACAAACTTCACTTTGGTAATCAGGAAATCTGAAAACGTGTAAATACACAAAAAACAAGCGATGAATATTTAGCTTAAAAACATACATTATTTGTCATATGTCAATGAGGAATTCACTTCCAATCCAGAGCAGCTTTCTTGGATATGGTAATATATTATAGTAAATAAGCACATCTACTAACAATAAAAAAGAATGTTATCGCTTAAATATTTGCAGTCCTGTATATATTTTAAAGTTTATGTACAAACCACATAGTGCACCTAAATATAATCCTATAGTAATAATATACGGCGCACAACCTAAATGTACTTCCATCAATTTTCAGTTATTTGCGCACTATAATCTAGTTCTTTTGTGTAGCCCTGTAAATGCACAGTGAATGATTTCCCTGCCATATGCTACATGTTTTTAGCCATATAAAAATATATATTCATTTCATAGTGCAGTCTATAGATGTTAAACACTACTTACATGCACTTTCCCCCGTAGACGTAATGTATTTGAATAATTTTTAATGTTCCTGTACACAAACCATTTGCTTCATCTGAACGAAAAGCTTAGTGTAGCATCCCTATATGATACACATTTAGAATACCAAGTTTGAACTTTCTGCTGCTAATTGTTCTTAAGATATGCTGATAACAGACAGACACACACACACACACATACCAACCGCTAAAAACATGATTTTCGGATTCATGTACCTCAAAATGTGTAAATATAACAAAAACTCACTTTCAAAAATATGCCCCAAAAACAATACTTTCTCTACCTTATGGGTAAAAGAAAGTAAAATTCGAACATGAAATTTCAAGGAAGAAATTCTTCCAAATGCTTGAGAAAAAAATTGTGCGACAAAAAAAGTTTATGAATGTAATTTGTGTGGATTAATCATACATGTTAATAGTAACTTGACAGAATTCCTAAAAATCTGAATAGACATAGATTTTTTATTTATCTCTTTACGCGACAAATACAATAATTTTCCTCTAAAAAATCTTTTTGTAAAAAAATAGAACCGACTCCAAAAAGCAACTACTATTCAAAAACAATTGTATGAAATGAAACTTAATTGCGCCTAAAAGTATAAAATAATTTCCTTCGCCAAACAACCTATAACACTACAATTAATCATAACTTTTGAAGTCGGCGCAAAATTAAATAAAATTTAATTAGTTTTTAAAGGTTTGTTTTTAGATCGGTAGCAACAAATGCTGTCGTCTCGAATGATCCATTTTCCATTTTCCTTTATTATTTTATCACGTTATACAATTGGTACATTGGTAGCATCTACACAGAACAGTGAACATTCTTCACAATGCGGTATTTATGTTTCTACGAAGTTATAGTTTCCTTTGCAAATGTGGTATAACTTTGATAACTATCATCCTTGGTGGCTTTTGGATTTGGCGTTCAAAACGTATTGCAAAAATATACACGCAATATGTATATTTCCATAATATATTTTGTACGAAATATTGTTTCGTATTATTGCTTACTCTCTTAATATACCTTATCAAATTAATCATGATATCCCAAAGAAATTAAATATGTTTGCCAGATAATTTTGCGATTTTTCTTTCACCGAGGACGTCAGATACAACTTACTTCTTCTACGTACTTCTCCATCTTTTGCTGCTTACGAAATCTTATTTGTTTTCTTGAATCAAAATAGTTTTCGGCTGCGTTTTGGAGGTGAAAATGTGAGATTTGTATTTTGAATAGGATTTGATTTTCGTATTGAATAAAGGTATCAAATTTAATTAATTTTGCGCCGACTTCAAAAGTTATGATTAATTGTAGTGTTATAGGTTGTTTGGCGAAGGAAATTATTTTATACTTTTAGGCGCAATTAAGTTTCATTTCATACAATTGTTTTTGAATAGTAGTTGCTTTTTGGAGTCGGTTCTATTTTTTTACAAAAAGATTTTATTTTTCTCTTTTCAGTGAAAACTTATTCATATAGCAGAACATCAAAAGACGTTCGACGGCAGTTTCACAAATCACAACTTCCAAGAAAAATGACATAACTCAAAAAATGGTTTATGTCACTGAAAAATACATGAAATGCACCCAATGTGAACAAAAAAGTTACATCTCCATCTAGAAAGTTATCCACTCGAGAGAAAGTTGTGCCAGTTTGTTAGTGTTAAGTTGTTTTTAAGTTGTGTCACTTTTCTTGCCTTTATCGGATATTAACACAAAACTATCTATTGAATGAACATACGTTAAGTTAAAAAGTTTTTAGAAATGTAAAGAACGGATACGCTGTATTCGTAACCAAAAATTCTGTTAGGCATATATATCGAACTTTACAGTGAATACGTGTCACTCGCTGCGCTGAAAATTGCGCAGCGTAAAGTTCAAACAAAGAGCAAAATATGCATTGCAGCTGACAGACAGAAGTTTCAACATCGATACTTACATACTGCTTTTACCAGTGTAGCTGCATGCTTTCAGCAGTTAGAGTGAGAACAGACTTTTGTGAGTATCCTGTAATTTGTTTATATCTTAATGAAATTATAATGAAGCCTATTTTAGGCCAAGATCATTGCGACAACAAAAAAAGTATTAAAATTAAAACATCTCTTACGAAGTTATAAGCTAACAAATTTCAACGACAACAACAACAAGGAGAAACATGGTTTGTATTGAGAACTTCTTCCTCTATGAAGTCGGTTTAAAATGTCTATGCGTTAATCGACGTGACCGCTTACAATATCCATACTTTAATTTTACATAGCATAAATGTCACTCGCTACGCTACAACATATGCAATGTCGTTCAAGTGTGCACAAAAAGGAGATTGTGAACAAACAAATGCACGTTTTAAGCGTTCCGTTTTTAGCATTAACGTCTAAACTACCTTTTCGTACGAAATCTATGATGCTCTGCAATTTTATAATTCACTTTTTCCCCCTTTTTTGAACTGTTTCCTAGATAGGAACGCTAATTCCACTGTTCCCCACCAGGTGGCGCTGTAGGCGGTTTAATCGCGCAGCACATATCTACTTTACTATACCTACATACCACTTTTATGACTATAGCTGCAGCTGTTCAGCAGTTAAAAGAGTCGGGACTGACTTTTTGGGGCACCCTGTATTTTCTTTTGATCGTAAAGCTATTGCAATTGGACCTATTTCAGACAAAGACCTTTACAATAAAACAAAAAACACCAAAAGCGGATCATCTGTTCTTCATTATCAGCTAACAAACAAAAATAAAAACAAAAAAACATACGGTTTGAATTGAGATTCTCCTCCTTTTTGAAGTCGGTTAATTAGAGTATCTCTTACGAAGTTGTAAACTTACAAACACCAACAACAACACATAGCTCGAATTAAGAACACCTTCTTTTCTGAAGTTGGTTGAAAACGACTTTGCGCTATTCGATGTGACCGCTTACACTAACAGTACTTTGAACCACAGAGTATACATGTCATCCGCTACGTTGCAAAGTGTTCAACGCAGTTCAAGTGTGCACAGTGTAGGAAATTGCAATGAAACAACTGCACGTTTTTAGCGTTCTATTTTTAGCAATAATGTCTAAAAACTGTCTTTTCGTAGTAAATCGGTGATGCTCTACAACTTCGTAATTAACTTTTCTCCCATCTTGAACCGTTTTTGAGATAGGGCCGCTGATTCCGCTGTTTTTCACTAGATGACGTTTTATTTTCTTTAGATTGTAAAGATATTACAATGGGACCTACTTCAGACTAAGATCTTTACAACAAAACAAAAAGTATCAAGTAACCGTATTTTGAACTATATAACGTATGTCTCACCAGCTACGCTACAACGTGTGCAATGTAGCTCAAGTGTGCATAGGGGAAGAAATTTCGAACAATGCCCGTTTTTAGCATTGTATTTTTAGCATCAATGTCTAAACTATGTTTTCGTACTAAATCGATGATACCCTGCAATTTTATAATTACTTTTCCCCCCTGTCTTGAACCGTTTCCGAGATAGGAACGCTAGCATGAATGTCTAAACTATCTTTTTGTACTAAATCAAAGATACTTTTCAACTTTGTAATTTCCTTTTTTCTCTAGAACCGTTTTCGAGATAGTAACACTAACACCGCTATTTTCCACCAGGTGGCGCTGCAAGCGGTTTAACCTTGTACTGCATGGCCACTTTGCTACACTTACATACCATTTTTAACACTATAGCTGCAGCCGTTTAGCAGTTAGAAGAGTTGGGACTGGTTTTTTTGGGCACCCTGTATTTTTTTTAGATTGTAAAGATATTACAATGGGACCTATTGCAGACCAAGACCTTTTCAACAAAACAAAAAGTGTCAAAATCGGAACATCCGTTCAGAAGTTATGAGCTAACAAACATAAAAAAAACATACGGTTTGAATTGAGAACCTTCCTTCTTTTTTTGAAGTCGGTTAAAAATGAATACATAACGCTTTCACATTAATTATGAAAATATTTAATGTAAAAATGCCACCTTCTAAAGCTATGGCAAAAATTGATCATAATTTTTTTTCAGAATAGCTTCTCAGAATGATTATTCTTGTATTAAGTTCGATGTGATTGCATTTAATAAAAACAAAGATTATTTCTAATGCATCCTAATAATGCTTTACTTGAAAGAAATATTCAAAAATCGCGCTAGATCAATTCACAGTCAGTGCACAATATAGCATAAAACTCTTGAAATTATGTTTATGAACTCTTGAAAAACATGAAATACAGAATTTTTAGAAGTCAAATTCACTGTAATGCAGGCAGAAATGTTATTAAAAAAAAAAAAAAAAAAAAAAAAAAAAAAATCCCAAAAATTGTAAAATGGGTGAAAATCTACAAGTCTACAATTTCATAAGTCCTTTACATGAATGTAATGGATAGTAAATATTGTTAACAATTGAAAAGAAAAGGTTATACTAGATTTTAGGTGGAAATACAAGTAAAATGAATAACACACAGGCAATGAAGAAGCTGCACGTGTGATCATAAAAATCGAAAAAAATCGAAATATTTCCATTTTATTTTATGTATGTTTTTAATGAAAAGCTTCAAAAATTTATAAAATTCATTGAAATATTCATGCACAAAATTTTTCATAGCAAAAGCAAAAGCTAATAAAATGTGAAAGATTCTTTTTAAATAATATATTTTCTATGGTGAATATATGAAATGTATTTCAAAATAATACTTTACTCAAGAAACGTCCCACTTTCTTCCCACGTACTTCAAGAAACGTCCCACTTTCAAAGAAATCTCAAATATATGCAGTAGCAAGCTTTAAAAAGAGTAAAAAATATTTGAAAGTTATCTGTATGAAACAGCTTTAGAAGTCATTTTTCCGTTAGGACTGGCAAATTTAGTTGAAATATTTTTAGTGCTAATGTAAAAATGCAAAAGCTTTTAAGGCATGGTATAAGAAATGATTTCGATTTTATTTCCTATAACCGATATAACTTTATATGTTTATCTGTGTATAGGGTGTTTTTTTTTTTTTTTTTTTTTTTTTTTTTTTTTTTTTTTAAGAATTTTCAGAAGTAAATTAAAAATTAAAAACCTATATTGAAATTTATTAAATATAATTATTTATTTTTGATTCTTAATTTCAAACTTCCTTAAATAATAAATTATTATTAATTTTTAATTCCTCTTACCCATATACGATAAATAAAATATTGTTTTTAAGTCAAATTTACACGTTTTGAGGTGACCTAAATCTGTAAAATAATTTCCAACACTTGGCATGTATACATGTGTGTGCCTCTGTATGCGCGCTTGTAATTCTGTGTGTTGTTAGCATACCTAAAAAAATAATAGCAGGACGTTTAAACTCTGTATTCTAATTCTCTACAATATAAGAATATTACGCTAAACATTTTAGTTGTCATTGGTACGTGTGCAAGGACATACTAAAGAATCCAAATGCAATAATTCCAAAGATGAATTTTCCGATAGCTACTGCTTGTTACCTACAGGTTGCACTAAAAGAAATAAAAGGAATAAATATGCTTTATATGCGAAAAATCATGTTTCAAGTAGAACACGATCTACAAATATTTCTCTTATTCGTTGACAGTGCTACTCAAAAGAATATATTGTTATATTCTTTTATATTATATTATTATTATATTATTATATTATTCTTTATATTATTATATTATTATATTATTATTATTATTATTATATTATATTATTATTATTATATTATTATTATTATTATTATTATTATTATATTATTATTATTATTATATTATATTATTATTATTATTATTATATTATTATATTATTCTTTTATATTATTATATTATTCTTTTGTTTATAAGTTGGGGCTATACAAGGAAATTGCTAAACGTGCATTTCTGGTTGTATATTTTGGTATACTCTTTTAAATTTAATAACAGCTTTGAATTATTTATAAATATAGATAATATATTTAAAGGAGGACTTCACACAAAATTATGTGTCAAGTCAACTGTTCGTAAATCTGTTTTGAATTATTTTTAATGTAGGTTCATATATAGTACTTGTATCTTACCAATTTCTAATCTCCAACCTTTCTTTATTAGTATTGAAATGTAGGGTAAGAGTAAGTTGTGTGAGTGTCACATGCCAGATTATTTTAATAATTTTAATGCCTGAAATTTCGTGAAACATTTTAGTACATATTACGCACAAATATACTATGTTTAACCCTACAAGGCACCCAGTTCCATATATGGAACACCGACTTTAATCGTTCCTATAGCTATAAAACTATTTGTAGCGACATCTCTTGACATCTTGATAGAAGCTACTGGCATTTAGCAATGTAGTAATATGAATCTTTACCTAAAGATGTCGTTCGTGTTTTTGTTCGTGTAGTGCATTCAGTGTGAAATTTGAATGAAAGTGATACGTTAGTCGTTTGTCTGAATTCAAAATTAAAAAAAGAATAGTTATTGAACAGTTTTGACTCGAAAAAAAATACTGTGTGTTATAACGAAGTGTATATTTTGCAGAGGTAAGTTGTTTTTTTATAGTACAATAGTAAACGTATTGGTAAATCATATTTTTATGTATGTTCCGCATACGGTACGTCGAGCTAAAAATTTGCTTTTTACGTAAAATATGGTTTTATTTTTATTTTTATAAGTTTTCCCTATCTTCTGATCACTAATTACAGCCTATATATTTTTGTCGCGCACTCAAAACAAAATTGAGCCTTGTAGGGTTAAAATGTGTTTTTTATAATTTCAGTAATGTTTGAATTGTTGCACTGTAGAGAAAACATATATTTAGTGTCCAAAAAAAAAAAAAAAAAAAAAAACTAGCAAATTTACACATATTTTTTTTATATAAAATTTTGATCATAAGCAACTATTAAAGATTTGCTTGAAAAAAAAAAAAATAATAATGATGAAAATGAAGTAAAAAACTTTACATTGAATAAGGACATATCAATTCTACATTAAAAACACGAAAACTCCTAATCAGCTAGTCGGGCAATCGTGACTTGTGTTAGAACCGGTCATTTTTCGTGCACAAACTGTGAAAGCTCAACCTCTAGGCTATTAGTGTAGCAATTAATTTCGACATAATTTATAATATGTTCCCAATTTAACATTTTAAATAAAAAATTTAATTAATGTATTACATAGATGAATAAGCCAAATTAAAATGTTTTTTTTTTTTTTTTTAATGTAATGACTTAAAAAACGTTGTGAATTAGAAAGTAAATTCGCGAATAGGGATCTGAGGTATAGATAGAAATGTATATATAATACCTTTTATTATTTTCTAAATCCATAATTGCAAAGCTGATTTTCGTATTTAAATCTTACTTAATTACTAAATAAACTAGTTTTATTCATTAAAAAGAATAATTACTTTTACGAATTTCAAGAGATAATGTTTTCAAAAAGTTATAGACTTTTAAAAATAAATTACTAGTAGCAATTGCCATCGTTATTTATATATATATACTTCAATAAATATTTGAACTATTTAATTATATATATATATATATATATATCAAAATACAATTACAAAGTGATATTAAATGTTAATGAAGAAGTTCAATTGTAAAATCTTTAAAGATTATTCGATGTTTGTATGGAATTTATTTTTATTATCATTGTTATGATAGCAACATGCTACTCTCTGTGTTGTGTGATGGCTTGACATGTGGTTACATCTTTGATTTTTTTGCTTTTTCTCTCTGGATTCCTTGATGGTTTGCTTTAATATTTTATTTCATTCCTCTTTCAAAATGGTTTTGTTGCAAGATAGGAAGTTAGCTTTATAGTTTTACGAAATCTTGCAGCTTCTTATGCTTTAAGGAAGTACATGTTCCCTGATAAGATAATACTTCTATTTTTAAGCACTTATTAATCCAATTCATATTCCTTTGGGTTTTTTTTTTTTTTTTTTTCATACTTATTAATTCAATTCTTATTTCTGGAATCATTTTTAATAAAAAATTTAATATGAACCATCATCAATTTTCTTCGTAAATGTTTGTTTTATGGTCCTTTTTACTCAAGTAGGCTTAAATAATTTTAATTGGTTTTGTTTCTTATTTGAATCTATTAATGATTTGTAAAATTTCTGTGTTAGCTTTTATACTGTGTTACAATCAGTCTTATTTTTGTGGTGTTGATATTATCATGTATCTATTAAATGCTAAAATTTATAATGATATCTTACATTTATATATTTCCTTAAAACTGTTAAAATTTTTACAGATATCATGATTACCCAATACATACAATATTAAAAATGTTGTGTAGGTGTTGTAAAAAGTTCATTATTTGTGTTATAGACCTGGTTCTGGATCAAATGTCCTCCGGGGGAAGTATTTAAAAAGTGCCCTAGCGTGTACTTAACCGAGTTTCGGAGAAAACAACGAAAAAATCTGTACTAATAGGACGATGAGCGTGACCAGATATCAAACCCGGCGTCAACCAGAACCTCAACAAATATCTAAATAATACTAAATAATATTGAAGTAATATCTAGATAATACAAAATATAGACATAGTTAAGTATTTCCTTCATCTACTATTCAAATTCAATACTTGTATCGAAAGTCGTTATGAAAAACTACCCTTCCATATACTTCAAACTTTTCAAGCGGTTCATTCAGGAAATCCTTGAGCCATGTGTGTTGTCACTCATCGATAAGCTTCCTGCAGGGATTTTTCAACAGGATAATGTTTAGTCACACTCAGCAAAGGCATCACAGGAATACTTTCGCCATATTTTCCTGACCTGCGAGATCTTCAGATTTCTCACCAATCGAATACATTTGAAATCACTTGGGGCGGCAAGCTGGGCAACCTACGAATTTAACTTAACTGTCGCGATTAAATAAACTGTGGAATGAGATGATGTAAGACACCATACGGGACCTGCATGCGTCATTGCTCACTAGAATAGCATCATGTATTCAAGCTATTAGCGGCCCAACGTAATATAGAAATCTGCTTTAACATAATTTTTCTTATAATTAATTATCCTCTTCCTTTAATTTTGCAATCACTTACTCATATCAACTTTGTACTTACATATTTTAAATTTTCGTTCATGTATAAATCACTTCCGATAAGTAGATCACCTTGTATTCGTGATCTACATTTTAAGGCAATGAAGTTGGTGGTTTGTAATTTATAATGAAGACCAAGTTAAAGGAAAGTGTGTATGTATTGTGTGTTAAACTGTAAAATGTTAGTGCTGTCTGTGTGAATGTCAGAAATAAAGATAAAGAAACGAGTTTAGCTTAACAATTTCACCTAGTAAAATAATACATATATATAAATATATACACACACAAACACGCAAATATATATGTAAATATATATGTGTGTGCGTGTGTGTGTGTGTGTAAATAAATAAATGAAAAGAATCCCTTCAAATTACATAAGAGTCTTCGTCAAGGAAACCCCCCCCCCATGCAGGGAACTGAAAAAATGACAAGTTTCTGAAGAAACGTATACTTTAAGCCAAAAGACACGTCCTTGCCCCTAACTTATCACAGATGAAAGCAGAAAAAAAAAAAAACTGGTGTGAAACAACCAAACGACTTCCATTGCCCATTATTACACGTATTATATGCATTTTTTGGAATTTTTCAGTACGAGAAATTTGATGCACGTGCAAAGACATATAAAACGGAGTTTACACGAGTTAAAAAAAAAAAAAAAAAAGAAGAAGAAAAAAAAAAATGTTTTTCTAAATACCAATTTCCGATACCTAAAACTAGACTATCTAATCAGAATGGCCGTTAATTTTTCTGTAATAACCACATAATACATGAAAAAGAGTATCTAAATCGGATTTATGTAACAATTTTCAAGAAAATCGTTAGAACCATTTTTGAGATACCAACTTTTACTAAAACTTCGCATACTCAATTATTGACCGGAAAACAATAATTGCATACAAAAGGATATTTAAAAGGGAGTTAATATGGCGAATTTGGAAAAAAGATCCGTAAAGCCCTTTTTAGAGGAACGCATTTGCGAGACCTGAAATTGAGCCATTTATACAGAACACCTATCAATTTTCTGAACTAACCAACTCTATCATTCGAAAGGACATATAACAGTACGTTTATATAGCAACTTTGAAGGAAATTGTTAGAGCCATTTGTGAGATACGGACTTATGGTCCTACTTCCGGTTTTTCATTTTCACCAAAATTTTGAAAATTCATCTGTACATCAGACTTTGTATCATTTCTGAAGTTGCGTAGTTCTATCTTTATTAATTTCGGAGATTTGATAGCCAGATGATTCCACAGATACATACACACACACTGACCAATTGCCAAAAACTACTTTTTTTAGACTCAAAAGGCTTAAAAACGTGTAAATCATGTGAAAACTCGATATCGAATTTTTGGACCGAATACAATACTTCCATTACCTACAGTAGTAGGGTAATGGAAATAATACAACCATCGAATTTAAGATTAAAATAAAATAATACAAAACATTAGTATAAAGAAACCAGTTTCACTAATAAAAGTACAGTAATATAAAATAATACATGAATATAAATGTATGAATGTACAAAGATAAATTCATGATGAAAAATAGAACTCCCCCCCCCCCAAAAAAAAACTAGTATGTTGTGGCCACCACAAGACATTCTTCTATATTTTCCTTTTTTTTTTTTTTAAGCAATCGCAGCTCATTTTTCGATCGACATGGTTCGACATTTTAATTAATATCTCCGCAACTAATTAAAATTTTTAAATTCTGTTTTCACTATCCCCTCGGGAAGGCTTCTGAGTACCCGTGTGTCAAATTTTATACTTCTGCGTTTAGTAGGGGCTGAACGTATAGATGCTCAGACACACATCTTTTATTATTATAGATAGATAGAAGAAAGTAAAAAAATAACTGTCATTATGTACATTTGCACGAAAGATTGTCAAACATTATCATTTGCCTTGTAGGCCCCACAAACCAACAGATATAGAAATTTTCAACATTAACAGAATTTTTATATTTTTTAACCTTTGAGTGCGTTAAGTGATTTTTGTGGTATATACAAAATTTTTCCTTCCCACTTCATCCAGGCTTAGGACTGGCAAAAAATAAACCATTCACATTCATGCGTTAACGCAGATGAAAGGCGATTCGTTTAAATTTTGGCGCGGTTAAAAAATTTTGTAAAAGCCACAGGTGCCAACACATGGCACAATTTTCTACTCCATAACCACCAGGTGGCAAAAGATTACATGGTCAGGGATGTTTCCCTGCTAGAATTTCAAACGTTGCACACCACCTACAAAAAAAAAAAAAGGATATCAAATGGATCTCATCATGGATATCAATGGATATCAAAAAGGATATCAATCATGTTTCCCTGCCAGAATGTCAAAATTTAGACATCACCTTGGAAAAAAAATTAATGATAAGGAAATACCACCCAATTTTTAAGCTATAATTTTTTTTTTTTTAAGTTTGGCTTCACGTAGGAAAAAAAATTAATGATAATAGAGAAACAACAATGGAAGACGTGTCGTCATGCTTCCCTGCTAGAATTGCAAACTTTTCACGCCACCTCCAAATAGAGAAACAAGAATGGAAGACGAGTCGTCATGTTTCCCTGCCAGAATGTCGAAATTTAGACATCACCTTGGAAAAAAATTAATGATAATAGAGAAGCAACAATGGAAGACGATTTAGAAAAAGAAATATCACCCAATATTTAAGATATAATTTTTTTTTAAATCACGTACGAAAAAAAATAAATGATAATAGAGAAGCAACAATGTAAGACGAGTCGTCATGCTTCCCTGGTAGAATTGCAAACTTTTCACACCACCTCCAAATAGAGAAACAAGAATGGAAGACGAGTCGTCATGTTTCCCTGCCAGAATGTCGAACATTCGACATCACCTTGGAAAAAAAATTAATGATAAAGAAATACCACCCAATTTTTAAACTATAATTTTTTTTTTAAGTTTGGCTTCACGTAGGAAAAAAATTAATGATAATAGAGAAACAACAATGGAAGACGAGTCGTCATGCTTCCCTGCTAGAATTGCAAACTTTTCACGCCCCCTCCAAATAAAGAAACAAGAATGGAAGACGAGTCGTCATGTTTCCCTGCCAGAATGTCGAAATTTAGACATCACCTTGGAAAAAAAAATTAATGATAAAGAAATACCACCCAATTTTTAAGCTATAATTTTTTTTTTTTTTTTAAGTTTGGCGTCACGTAGGAAAAAAAAATTAATGATAATAGAGAAACAACAATGGAAGACTAGTCGTCATGCTTCCCTGCTAGAATTGCAAACTTTTCACGCCACCTCCAAATAGAGAAACAAGAATGGAAGACGACTCGTCATGTTTCCCTGCCAGAATGTCGAAATTTAGACATCACCTTGGAAAAAAATTAATGATAATAGAGAAGCAACAATGGAAGACGGTTTAGAAAAAGAAATATCACCCAATATTTAAAATATAATTTTTTTTAAATCACGTAGGAAAAAAAAAAAGAATGATAATAGACAAGCAACAATGGAAGACGAGTCGCCATGCTTCCCTGCTAGAATTGCAATTTTTTCACACCACCTCCAAATAGAGAAACAAGAATGGAAGACGAGTCGTCATGTTTCCCTGCCAGAATGTCGAATTTTCGACATCACCTTGGAAAAAAAAAATAATGATAAAGAAATACCACCCAATTTTTAAACTATAATTTTTTTTTTAAGTTTAGCTTCACGTAGGAAAAAAAAAATAATGATAATAGAGAAACAACAATGGAAGACGAGTCGTCATGCTTCCCTGCTAGAATTGCAAACTTTTCACACCACGTCCGAATAGAGAAACAAGAATGGAAGACGAGTCGTCATGTTTCCCTGCCAGAATGTCGAAATTTAGACATCACATGGGAAAAAATTAATGATAATAGAGAAGCAACAAAGGAAGACGATTTAGAAAAAGAAATATCACCCAATTTTTAAAATATAATTTTTTTTAAATCACGTAGGAAAAAAAATGAATGATAATAGTGAAGCAACAATGGAAGACGAGTCGTCATGCTTCCCTGCTAGAATTGCAAACTTTTCACAACACCTCCAAATAGAGAAACAAGAATGGAAGACGAGTCGTCATGTTTCCCTGCCAGAATGTCGAACTTTCGACATCACCTTGGGAAAAAAATTAATGATAAAGAAATACCACCCAATTTTTAAACTATATATATATTTTTTTTTAAGTTTGGCTTCATGTAGGAAAAAAAATAATGATAACAGAGAAACAACAATGGAAGACGAGTCGTCATGCTTCCCTGCTAGAATTGCAAACTTTTCACGCCACCTCCAAATAGAGAAACAAGAATGGAAGACGAGTCGTCATGTTTCCCTGCCAGAATGTCAAAATTTAGACATCACCGTGGAAAAAAAATTAATGATAAAGAAATACCACCCAATTTTTAAGCTATAATTTTTTTTTTTAAGTTTGGCTTCACGTAGGAAAAAAAATTAATGATAATAGAGAAACAACAATGGAAGACGAGTCGTCATGCTTCCCTGCTAGAATTGCAAACTTTTCACGCCACCTCCAAATAGAGAAACAAGAATGGAAGACGAGTCGTCATGTTTCCCTGCCAGAATGTCGAAATTTAGACATCACCTTGGAAAAAAATTAATGATAATAGAGAAACAACAATGGAAGACGATTTAGAAAAAGAAATATCACCCAATTTTTAAAATATAATTTTTTTTTAAATCACGTAGGAAAAAAAAAAAGAATGATAATAGACAAGCAACAATGGAAGACGAGTCGTCATGCTTCCCTGCTAGAATTGCAAACTTTTCACACCACCTCCAAATAGAGAAACAAGAATGGAAGACGAGTCGTCATGTTTCCCTGCCAGAATGTCGAATTTTCGACATCACCTTGGAAAAAAAAAATAATGATAAAGAAATACCACCCAATTTTTAAACTATAATTTTTTTTTTTAAGTTTAGCTTCACGTAGGAAAAAAAAATTAATGATAATAGAGAAACAACAATGGAAGACGAGTCGTCATGTTTCCCTGCCAGAATGTCAAAATTTAGACATCACCGTGGAAAAAAAAAATTAATGATAAAGAAATACCACCCAATTTTTAAGCTATAATTGTTTTTTTTTTAAGTTTGGCTTCACGTAGGAAAAAAAATTAATGATAATAGAGAAACAACAATGGAAGACGAGTCGTCATGCTTCCCTGCTAGAATTGCAAACTTTTCACGCCACCTCCAAATAAGAAACAAGAATGGAAGACGAGTCGTCATGTTTCCCTGCCAGAATGTCGAACTTACGACATCACCTTGGAAAAAAATTAATGATAATAGAGAAGCAACAATGGAAGACAATTTAGAAAAAGAAATATCACCCAATTTTTAAAATATAATTTTTTTTAAATCACGTAGGAAAAAAAAATAATGATAATAGACAAGCAACTATGGAAGACGAGTCGTCATGCTTCCCTGCTAGAATTGCAAACTTTTCACACCACCTCCAAATAGAGAAACAAGAATGGAAGACGAGTCGTCATGTTTCCCTGCCAGAATGTCGAACTTACGACATCACCTTGGAAAAAAAAATAATGATAAAGAATACCACCCAATTTTTAAACTATAATTTTTTTTTTTTTAACTTTGGCTTCACGTAGGCAAAAAAATTAATGATAATAGAGAAACAACAATGGAAGACGAGTCGTCATGCTTCCCTGCTAGAATTGCGAACTCTTCACGCCACCTCCAAATAGAGAAACAAGAATGGAAGACGAGTCGTCATGTTTCCCTTCCAGAATGTCGAAATTTAGACATCACCTTGGAAAAAAATTAATGATAATAGAGAAGCAACAATGGAAGACGATTTAGAAAAAGAAATATCACCCAATTTTTAAAATATAATTTTTTTTAAATCACGTAGGAAAAAAAATGAATGATAATAGAGAAGCAACAATGGAAGACGAGTCGTCATGCTTCCCTGCTAGAATTGCAAACTTTTCACACCACCTCCAAATAGAGAAACAAGAATGGATGACGAGTCGTCATGTTTCCCTGCCAGAATGTCGAACATTCGACATCACCTTGGAAAAAAAATTAATGATAAAGAAATACCACCCAATTTTTAAACTATAATTTTTTTTTAAGTTTGGCTTCACGTAGGAAAAAAAATGAATGATAACAGAGAAACAACAATGGAAGACGAGTCGTCATGCTTCCCTGCTAGAATTGCAAACTTTTCACGCCCCCTCCAAATAAAGAAACAAGAATGGAAGACGAGTCGTCATGTTTCCCTGCCAGAATGTCGAAATTTAGACATCACCTTGGAAAAAAAAATTAAAGATAAAGAAATACCACCCAATTTTTAAGCTATAATTTTTTTTTTTTTTTAAGTTTGGCGTCACGTAGGAAAAAAAAATTAATGATAATAGAGAAACAACAATGGAAGACTAGTCGTCATGCTTCCCTGCTAGAATTGCAAACTTTTCACGCCACCTCCAAATAGAGAAACAAGAATGGAAGACGACTCGTCATGTTTCCCTGCCAGAATGTCGAAATTTAGACATCACCTTGGAAAAAAATTAATGATAATAGAGAAGCAACAATGGAAGACGGTTTAGAAAAAGAAATATCACCCAATATTTAAAATATAATTTTTTTTAAATCACGTAGGAAAAAAAAAAAGAATGATAATAGACAAGCAACAATGGAAGACGAGTCGCCATGCTTCCCTGCTAGAATTGCAAACTTTTCACACCACCTCCAAATAGAGAAACAAGAATGGAAGACGAGTCGTCATGTTTCCCTGCCAGAATGTCGAATTTTCGACATCACCTTGGAAAAAAAAAATAATGATAAAGAAATACCACCCAATTTTTAAACTATAATTTTTTTTTTAAGTTTAGCTTCACGTAGGAAAAAAAAATAATGATAATAGAGAAACAACAATGGAAGACGAGTCGTCATGCTTCCCTGCTAGAATTGCAAACTTTTCACACCACGTCCGAATAGAGAAACAAGAATGGAAGACGAGTCGTCATGTTTCCCTGCCAGAATGTCGAAATTTAGACATCACATGGGAAAAAATTAATGATAATAGAGAAGCAACAAAGGAAGACGATTTAGAAAAAGAAATATCACCCAATTTTTAAAATATAATTTTTTTTAAATCACGTAGGAAAAAAAATGAATGATAATAGTGAAGCAACAATGGAAGACGAGTCGTCATGCTTCCCTGCTAGAATTGCAAACTTTTCACAACACCTCCAAATAGAGAAACAAGAATGGAAGACGAGTCGTCATGTTTCCCTGCCAGAATGTCGAACTTTCGACATCACCTTGGGAAAAAAATTAATGATAAAGAAATACCACCCAATTTTTAAACTATATATATATTTTTTTTTAAGTTTGGCTTCATGTAGGAAAAAAAATAATGATAACAGAGAAACAACAATGGAAGACGAGTCGTCATGCTTCCCTGCTAGAATTGCAAACTTTTCACGCCACCTCCAAATAGAGAAACAAGAATGGAAGACGAGTCGTCATGTTTCCCTGCCAGAATGTCAAAATTTAGACATCACCGTGGAAAAAAAAATTAATGATAAAGAAATACCACCCAATTTTTAAGCTATAATTTTTTTTTTTAAGTTTGGCTTCACGTAGGAAAAAAAATTAATGATAATAGAGAAACAACAATGGAAGACGAGTCGTCATGCTTCCCTGCTAGAATTGCAAACTTTTCACGCCACCTCCAAATAAGAAACAAGAATGGAAGACGAGTCGTCATGTTTCCCTGCCAGAATGTCGAACTTACGACATCACCTTGGAAAAAAATTAATGATAATAGAGAAGCAACAATGGAAGACAATTTAGAAAAAGAAATATCACCCAATTTTTAAAATATAATTTTTTTTAAATCACGTAGGAAAAAAAAATAATGATAATAGACAAGCAACTATGGAAGACGAGTCGTCATGCTTCCCTGCTAGAATTGCAAACTTTTCACACCACCTCCAAATAGAGAAACAAGAATGGAAGACGAGTCGTCATGTTTCCCTGCCAGAATGTCGAACTTACGACATCACCTTGGAAAAAAAATAATGATAAAGAATACCACCCAATTTTTAAACTATAATTTTTTTTTTTTAACTTTGGCTTCACGTAGGCAAAAAAATTAATGATAATAGAGAAACAACAATGGAAGACGAGTCGTCATGCTTCCCTGCTAGAATTGCGAACTCTTCACGCCACCTCCAAATAGAGAAACAAGAATGGAAGACGAGTCGTCATGTTTCCCTTCCAGAATGTCGAAATTTAGACATCACCTTGGAAAAAAATTAATGATAATAGAGAAGCAACAATGGAAGACGATTTAGAAAAAGAAATATCACCCAATTTTTAAAATATAATTTTTTTTAAATCACGTAGGAAAAAAAATGAATGATAATAGAGAAGCAACAATGGAAGACGAGTCGTCATGCTTCCCTGCTAGAATTGCAAACTTTTCACACCACCTCCAAATAGAGAAACAAGAATGGATGACGAGTCGTCATGTTTCCCTGCCAGAATGTCGAACATTCGACATCACCTTGGAAAAAAAATTAATGATAAAGAAATACCACCCAATTTTTAAACTATAATTTTTTTTTAAGTTTGGCGTCACGTAGGAAAAAAAAATTAATGATAATAGAGAAACAACAATGGAAGACTAGTCGTCATGCTTCCCTGCTAGAATTGCAAACTTTTCACGCCACCTCCAAATAGAGAAACAAGAATGGAAGACGACTCGTCATGTTTCCCTGCCAGAATGTCGAAATTTAGACATCACCTTGGAAAAAAATTAATGATAATAGAGAAGCAACAATGGAAGACGGTTTAGAAAAAGAAATATCACCCAATATTTAAAATATAATTTTTTTTAAATCACGTAGGAAAAAAAAAAAGAATGATAATAGACAAGCAACAATGGAAGACGAGTCGCCATGCTTCCCTGCTAGAATTGCAAACTTTTCACACCACCTCCAAATAGAGAAACAAGAATGGAAGACGAGTCGTCATGTTTCCCTGCCAGAATGTCGAATTTTCGACATCACCTTGGAAAAAAAAAATAATGATAAAGAAATACCACCCAATTTTTAAACTATAATTTTTTTTTTAAGTTTAGCTTCACGTAGGAAAAAAAAATAATGATAATAGAGAAACAACAATGGAAGACGAGTCGTCATGCTTCCCTGCTAGAATTGCAAACTTTTCACACCACGTCCGAATAGAGAAACAAGAATGGAAGACGAGTCGTCATGTTTCCCTGCCAGAATGTCGAAATTTAGACATCACATGGGAAAAAATTAATGATAATAGAGAAGCAACAAAGGAAGACGATTTAGAAAAAGAAATATCACCCAATTTTTAAAATATAATTTTTTTTAAATCACGTAGGAAAAAAAATGAATGATAATAGTGAAGCAACAATGGAAGACGAGTCGTCATTCTTCCCTGCTAGAATTGCAAACTTTTCACAACACCTCCAAATAGAGAAACAAGAATGGAAGACGAGTCGTCATGTTTCCCTGCCAGAATGTCGAACTTTCGACATCACCTTGGGAAAAAAATTAATGATAAAGAAATACCACCCAATTTTTAAACTATATATATATTTTTTTTTAAGTTTGGCTTCATGTAGGAAAAAAAATAATGATAACAGAGAAACAACAATGGAAGACGAGTCGTCATGCTTCCCTGCTAGAATTGCAAACTTTTCACGCCACCTCCAAATAGAGAAACAAGAATGGAAGACGAGTCGTCATGTTTCCCTGCCAGAATGTCAAAATTTAGACATCACCGTGGAAAAAAAATTAATGATAAAGAAATACCACCCAATTTTTAAGCTATAATTTTTTTTTTTAAGTTTGGCTTCACGTAGGAAAAAAAATTAATGATAATAGAGAAACAACAATGGAAGACGAGTCGTCATGCTTCCCTGCTAGAATTGCAAACTTTTCACGCCACCTCCAAATAGAGAAACAAGAATGGAAGACGAGTCGTCATGTTTCCCTGCCAGAATGTCGAAATTTAGACATCACCTTGGAAAAAAATTAATGATAATAGAGAAACAACAATGGAAGACGATTTAGAAAAAGAAATATCACCCAATTTTTAAAATATAATTTTTTTTTAAATCACGTAGGAAAAAAAAAAAGAATGATAATAGACAAGCAACAATGGAAGACGAGTCGTCATGCTTCCCTGCTAGAATTGCAAACTTTTCACACCACCTCCAAATAGAGAAACAAGAATGGAAGACGAGTCGTCATGTTTCCCTGCCAGAATGTCGAATTTTCGACATCACCTTGGAAAAAAAAAATAATGATAAAGAAATACCACCCAATTTTTAAACTATAATTTTTTTTTTTAAGTTTAGCTTCACGTAGGAAAAAAAAATTAATGATAATAGAGAAACAACAATGGAAGACGAGTCGTCATGTTTCCCTGCCAGAATGTCAAAATTTAGACATCACCGTGGAAAAAAAAAATTAATGATAAAGAAATACCACCCAATTTTTAAGCTATAATTGTTTTTTTTTTAAGTTTGGCTTCACGTAGGAAAAAAAATTAATGATAATAGAGAAACAACAATGGAAGACGAGTCGTCATGCTTCCCTGCTAGAATTGCAAACTTTTCACGCCACCTCCAAATAAGAAACAAGAATGGAAGACGAGTCGTCATGTTTCCCTGCCAGAATGTCGAACTTACGACATCACCTTGGAAAAAAATTAATGATAATAGAGAAGCAACAATGGAAGACAATTTAGAAAAAGAAATATCACCCAATTTTTAAAATATAATTTTTTTTAAATCACGTAGGAAAAAAAAATAATGATAATAGACAAGCAACTATGGAAGACGAGTCGTCATGCTTCCCTGCTAGAATTGCAAACTTTTCACACCACCTCCAAATAGAGAAACAAGAATGGAAGACGAGTCGTCATGTTTCCCTGCCAGAATGTCGAACTTACGACATCACCTTGGAAAAAAAAATAATGATAAAGAATACCACCCAATTTTTAAACTATAATTTTTTTTTTTTAACTTTGGCTTCACGTAGGCAAAAAAATTAATGATAATAGAGAAACAACAATGGAAGACGAGTCGTCATGCTTCCCTGCTAGAATTGCGAACTCTTCACGCCACCTCCAAATAGAGAAACAAGAATGGAAGACGAGTCGTCATGTTTCCCTTCCAGAATGTCGAAATTTAGACATCACCTTGGAAAAAAATTAATGATAATAGAGAAGCAACAATGGAAGACGATTTAGAAAAAGAAATATCACCCAATTTTTAAAATATAATTTTTTTTAAATCACGTAGGAAAAAAAATGAATGATAATAGAGAAGCAACAATGGAAGACGAGTCGTCATGCTTCCCTGCTAGAATTGCAAACTTTTCACACCACCTCCAAATAGAGAAACAAGAATGGATGACGAGTCGTCATGTTTCCCTGCCAGAATGTCGAACATTCGACATCACCTTGGAAAAAAAATTAATGATAAAGAAATACCACCCAATTTTTAAACTATAATTTTTTTTTTAAGTTTGGCTTCACGTAGGAAAAAAAATGAATGATAACAGAGAAACAACAATGGAAGACGAGTCGTCATGCTTCCCTGCTAGAATTGCAAACTTTTCACGCCACCTCCAAATAGAGAAACAAGAATGGAAGACGAGTCGTCATAATAAGTGAAGAAAAGCTAAACAGTAAAACTAAATAAATAAATAAATATTCAATTTCTTTCTCAAATTATTCTTAATTAAGCTTAAACAATATTCTTAATAAAACCACAATAAATGTTGTATGCCATTACGCATTTTCAATTCCATCTGCTATAAGCAATAAAAATATAAACAAACACTCCTTTCTTTCAATTATCAAACTCCCGTAACATCTGTTTCCAATACGTAAGCGAATCCAAACCTAGCAAGTGTAATCCCATTCCTCACCTTCATGACGAAATGGTAATCAACATCTAATAATCACCCCTTACCTTTCTCATGCTAGCTGCATAAATTAACACTATTTCGTTAAACCGTGGTATCAAAGTATTTTATTCAAACGATTTTATTATCCCATGAAAAATAATCAACACCAAATAAAATCATTTCTAAATTAATATCAGCACGATAATATTTGTCCTAAACGTTAAAATTATTTTGCTTATTAGAATTATTTTGCTTAATATATTTCACAAGGAATATTCCGTAATACATTCTAGAAAATATTATCATGTTAAAAAAATAATACAGCTGCAGCTGTATTATTTTTTTAACGATAATTTTATAAACATGGAAATGGAAAGAAATTGCTGATTGAGAATATCTGTGAGAAACAGAGTTGAATGAAATCGTATGTATTCCTTACTGAGATTTCAGACCTATTTTTTCAGACGTGAAGTAACGAATCGATTCGAACATCTGCGCAGAAAGTCTGATGCGAGTCTTTTACTCGTTACTTTGTTACACGAAAGAAGATTGTATATACTCTTTTAATCCGTGTTTCGTTATCTGTGTATGTATGATGCTGTATCTAACATGAGGGGTGCGGGTATAGTTAGATGCGAAAAGATGGGTGTTTTATTCATTGCGTACTTGTCCCTACCGTATGACGCGATTTGGACTATCAGTTTTCGTATGATTTGAATTTTCGGTAGTAGCCGGCGTTCATAATATTGTTTTTGTATTTTGTAAATTAAATAAAATAAGATAAAAAAAGTAATTATATAAAAGAAATAATTCAAGCTTTTTAGGTGTATTATATCAGTTTTATCGCCAGAAATTTCTTGTCTATTTCGCGTGCAGTGATAAAGTTGAAAATATTATTTTTTTAATAGGATGTTTTTTGTAATATATTACAGTGCTAATAGGCTACAATGCAATAATAATATTACTTATTATGTTACGTGAGATAACGATCATCTCTAGCAGCGGATAGTCGAAATGCTCAAATCACTAACATAGAATATTCTATCAGGAGTGTGGCAGGAACTGGAATACAGCACAGACATTTGTCGTGTCACCAGAAGGGCACAACAAACTTTAAGCCCGAGTAAAAAACTCTAGTTCATATTTTAATAAAAATTGCAGCAATAGACTATGCATAAGAAGCCTTTAACAATAAAAATAAATCAATGATACAAATAAAATTATGAGTGTTAACATGAAAAGAATAGAAAACTCAAGAAATTTATATCAGTCATAAACAACTGTTAAATATCTAAAAAAAAATTATTTTTCAAGTCAAAAATACAATCCAACAAAAGCATCATTTCCTTCCTCTCCAGATGGGAATAATGTCTTCTAAAGACAAAAATTTATTTAATGCCACGAAACTTCAAATCTACTAGGTTTCAGAAGACGTAGAAAGTTTTATGTGTATTAAATACATCCTTTCAAAAGTTACGTATGAAACTTATATGAAAATTAATCGACTAGATTTAATTTCTAACTTTGTTCTTTTAAGATTCATGAAAAAAAAAAAGAAATTGAACAAGTACTTTAATTCTAAAATTTGTTTTTGCCATAAGATATTTTTATATAACGTTCTGCACAGATATTATAGCATTTTAAATTTGAAATAAATCAAAATGTTTTTGAAATTCTCATTTTAAATTCAATACAAACTATGAAATTGGATCTTATTCCAGATGTTTCGAAAATACTGAATCTGAATAATATTTTTACTAAGGATTTTCTAGCAGATAAAATTTATTTATAGATGTTAATAAAAGTGAGGTTTGCAATGTTTCCTACATTTTTATTTTATTGAAAAATCAAAAAAAAAAAAGTGCTCTGTTATGGAAAAGATATTTATTTCTATTTTCTTTTTCATTTTGCTGTTAAAGAGAAATAATTTTCTTTAAATAATAAATTTATTTTAGTTGCGATCACCCTGTATATTAAATATCGTAAACAATTATCTATTTTTCCAACGTTAAATTTAGAAGGTTATATTATTTGTTTATTATTTATTTAGTCATAATTAATTTTTTATTTGAAATCAGATTAAAATTTAGGCAACAAATTTTGTATCCATAAAAGTCAAATACACAATTAGTACTTTGAAACTTATTGCACAGATTTATTTACACTTATCACTAACAATGCTTCAGTGATACATAAAGAAATTTTGTAAAAACATTAAATTAGGGTTTTTTTTCTTATCTATCTTTTTCTTTACAAGCTAGTGTGTTCTAACGATCGGAAAACTTTTCTGCATATATAACAACATCACCTACCGTGAACATGCAAAAAAAAATCAACGTCACTTCTCACAAATTATTCATGCAGTTTGATGAAATTTTAATTATCTTTTTAAAACTAGTCAAAGTTTATTCAATATTCTTCTTATGTACATAGAATAATAATAATAATAATAATAATAATAATAATAATAATAAAAGAAGAAGATAAATTTTACTTGATATTTTTTGGTAATTGAATAAGATCATTTGAGATTTTTATGCTTTTATGAATAAATATTAATTCTCTGAAAACGATAATTTGAACATGTATGGAGTTTTGAATTGGATTTGAAGAAATATTTGATATCTAGCATTTTGACTTTCCGAACACTATAGTGAGGAAAGTATTGTAATTATGTCAAAAATCCGAATGTGAGATTTTGATGTTTCTATAAGTTTCAAGGTCCCCTGAGTCCGTTTCCACTATTTTTACGATGATGTATGTACATGTGGGTGTATGCATGTATGTGTGTGTGTGTGTGTGTGTGTGTGTGTGTGTGTGTGTGAACACGCTAGCGTCTAAACGCTTTGTTCGAATAAGCTGAAAGTTGGTACGTATATTGTAAGTCACCATAGCACTAACCCTATAGATTTTGGTGAATCTAGCATTTATAGTTTTTTAACAGGGACACCAAGAAAAATTCTTTATCATTATGGCCTATGGGTCCAAATTTTTAAAAGTGCGATGGCGTCTAAACTCTTTATTAATCTGAGCAAAAAATTTGCACACATGTTATAGGTCACAGTTGAACAAACTGCATTGATTTTGGTGAATTTAGCTCATACAGTTTTTTTACAGGGGCACAGAGAAAAACTCTTTATCATTATGGCCTATAGGGCCAAATTTTTAAAAGTTTGATAGCGTCTAAACGCCTTATTAATCTGAGCAGAAAATTTGTAACATGTTAAAGGTCACAGTTGCACCAACCGTATAGATTTTGGTGAATTTAGCACTTACAGTTTTTTTACAGGGGCACAAAGAAAAATTCTTTATCATTATGGCCTATATGGGAGAAAATTTTTAGTAGTGCGATAGCGTCTAAACGCCTTATTCAATTGAGCTGAAAATTTATATAAATATTATATGAATAATTGAGCTGAAAATTTATATGAATATTATATACAGGGACACAACGAAAAATTCTTTATCATTCTGATCTATGGAATCAAAGTTCAGTAGCGTTAAACAAAACATCGTGCAATATATGGAGAAAAATACTCAAACACTCTATTATGGTTTTTTCTCTTTTGTTTGTTTAACAACTCCTCTTTCTTTACTTTATCTACAAAACTGGTTATTATACTCAATGTTCGGAAAGTTGAGTGGAGTCACTCCAGATCTTTTTTTTTTATTTTGATAGAAAAATATCTTTCTCATCAATTAAATTTTATATATGTGTTTTAAACGTGTTATCATTTAATTTGACGGAATGATAGCTGCAAACAAATAATATTGATTAAGAGTTTTTTATTTCATTTTATTTTATGCGATATATTATTCTTTTTTATAATTATTACATCGAATGCCAAGCTAGTTATGTTAAGTGTTGTATTAGGTATGAAATTTTGATGTAGAATTCTTATCTCACGTTACATCTTTTTCAGCGTAGGTGTGCATATGTAGTGGGAGAATCTTCTGTTGATCATATGTCCTAGACCAAAAAGGATAAAATAGTGAAACTTCGTAATTAAGGCAAATCAGATGCGCAGATAAGTTTGTCGAGATTTGGGGGATGTCGGAAAACTTTAAGTGGAACCAAAAGTGTCTGTGTTGAAAACAGTCATAAGGATTTATTTTCAAATTTGTTACATAATACCTCTCTTAGATTTTTTTCTTTTACATTAATTGATTATTATGGTGAAATTCACAAGTATCCGAATAAACGGCTCCACCGATTTTCTTCAAACTCGAACCCAAATAAAATCGATATAGATGTCCTTACAACACATGTATCATTTAGTTACTACACGAAAATCGCTATAAATTTATTTATTTAGATATTAACTTTATTTCTTATAACTACACGAATTCGAAAAAAAGTTTATAATATGTATAATATTAGGTAATGGACGTCATGTTGTTGTTCGCCATTAGATTTATTTTCAGATTCTTCACAAGATGCATTTCTTTCAACTTAACTTAATTAGATTTAGTTCAGTATATCTAAATATGCACCTATCTTTCTATCTCTAAACTACTGTCAATTTTTGGATGTTGCATTTGTATTATTACAATACTATAACTTTTACTTTGAGGTTTCAGCTTAAGAATAATCCACAGAGGAAATCTGCTGTAAGAGAGAGATTAAACCATTAACCTATTACGTATTCAGAACGCAAGAAGTAAATAACGGTTATAAAGTTTAAAACTAAGTGTTAGAAAAATAATTTTTATAATTACTCATTAAATTCACAAATTATAATAAATTTTATATCATAAATGTATATTTGAATTTAATATAAACATCAGTATAACTTATAAATATCTACAGACATATATTTTTAATATTACCGTATAAATAAAAGTAGAAAAATGTTTCTGAGTTTTGCCATGAAACGACAGACAATATTCTATAACCTTAAGAATTCTATTGTGTATATAAATAGCTTCTTTGAAGCATTATTTATAAATCCTCATAAATAATCTCCAACTGAGAAGATTGATAAGGATTATTAATCTCTACAAATGCTCAATAATCCAAGAGATGTTTCATTTCAGTTCCTGTAGCTCATTTATTAACTATTTATTGGATCTTTCAGGAACTATGTTAGTTAGTATACTTAGCATAAGTGTAGAAGCGCGCAGACGATTTTAATATTTTTCTATATAAAGATTTGATAATACATTGCGATAAGTGGAACATCATATTTTATTTAAATTAGGTATAACCAATATTTTGATTATTTATCTCTATTTTTAAATAAAAATTATAAAATGATAAATATCAGCATATTTGTCACATTTTTGTTTATTTATTTTAAACAGAATACGATATTAATATACAGAAATGCATATTTGTTACAAGCAGTATTATAAGATTCGTGATGCACTAAGGAATGTTGAGTACATAAATTATGTTCGACAATATTAATATACAACTAAATTTAATATTCAAATGAGTTATTTTATCAAACTTTCAGACACAAACGCTAATTCATTTACAAAATCAATTATGAGTTAACAGATTAGTTAAATATAATACATAGTTCCGTGGAATGACGAAAATTATGGGTGAATTGGTATTATGGGTAACTGAAGTGAAAATTAAAGGTTCTGAAAAATAATTTTGTGCACAACCCATTCGTTTAAAAATTTTCTTCGTAAATCTTTTTTCTTAACTTGCTAGCAGTTTAATTTTCGGGGCCAAGTTGCTTCTTTATCTATCCATCGTTTAGATATGCAGAGAATTTTCAAGTGATATATATATACATTACCACGGTTTAACTAGAATAATAAGTACTGTTCTCGAATTTGAACGAAAACTATGCCTGCTTTCTAACTAGTCACATAGTTAATTACGGCAATTGCATTAACCTTTTTAGAAACATCATAAAAAATACTGGTTTTTCTAATATGTAAAACACTGAAGCGTTATTATATAGTCCATTTCAACCAATGTTACCAATCTTAGGGACATTCTTATTCAATAATCTCCAATAATTTTCAGGAGTGATATTCTAAACACTGAACACTATTATTTAAATAAATGTATTTTTTATTAATTTGAATTTCATTCATAGACTATATTTAACAAGCTTTATCGTTTTTCTACCTTAAAAAACTTTAAATACGGTCAAAAAGATGATTTTTCAGGTGTTCACAATTATAAGGACAGCTCGAATCTTAGTAAATTTTTTTCAGTTAATCTTTAAATTAATATTTTATGGGGTCTCTTTTTAGGGTAAAACAGTCAGACATTCTCTCTGGTATATATATATATATATATATATATATATACACATACATATTTTTTTTTAATATTCAGTTTCAATACCATTTCATACAGCATAGATGATATTCTGAATACATTTGAGCTATTTAAAATTGCTTTCCACTTGCACGCACTTTTCTAATATCATAAGTTAAGGTTTTTTCAACTTTTAGGCTACGGGAAAGGCAGTAATACAGAAGTTTCTTTCTTCAAACTATTCCCTATTGCTCTAGAAGTAGAGCAAAAATGTAAGTCTTGTTGAAAAAAAATATTATTACCCTCCAAAATCTGACAAAAATCTGAGAATTCCACGTTTAAAATTTGCGGATATTCTCTTGATGTTCATAATAACAGAAAAAATTACTAAATTCATTCTACCTTCAGTAGAAACAGCTCCCCAGAGCACCATAGATCAACCTTAAAAATGCCCGATTCATATTTGCCTTTAAAAAATCTGCTCTGTCTTTCGCTATCTTCAGAACGTGCCAGTAACTTTTAAAACCATTCAGTTAATCAATAATAAAATGTTTTTCATCCGAAAATGCAACATTTTACCACTTCATATTATTTTCATCTTATACTATTAAGTGAGCAATATTTGTATATTTGACTGTTCTGGAAAACGGTAACTCGGACAGCCACGAGATTTAACACAAAGGTGCCCCCCGAAGGGTCATTGTGCACATCGAAGTCAGATTTTCGAATTTTTGATTAGTTTTTTTTTAAATAATTAAAATGTGAAAATAATAACCTTCTAATTTCTGATAAAAAAGCTATTTAAATTTTAACATTTTATCCATAATTTAATTGTTGCCAATTTTTTTTTTCGACAAAATAATAATAATTAAAAAAAAAGTACATTTATTTAAAATGAGGAAAATAAATCAGAAAGATTAGAAAATAAATTAGAAATATCAGTCGCATCGTTACAAATAATATACCAAATGAAAGGGAAAATTTTTGTAAATCCGATGCATTAAACAGCTTATCAATGGTATGATTAGCTTTTGCTTAATTAATTAAAATGTGAAAATAATAACCTTCTAATTTCTGATAAAAAAGCCATTTAAATTTTTAAATTTTATCCATAATCTAATTGTTGCCAGTTTTGTTTTCGACAAAATAATAATAATTGAAAAAAAAAAAAAAAAAGAACGTACATTTATTAAAATGAGGAAAATAAATCAAAAAGATTAGAAAATAAATTAGAAATATCAGTCGCATCGTTACAAATAAGATAGCAAATTAAAGGGAAAATTTTTGTAAATCCGATGCATTAAACAGCTTATCAATCGGACAATTAGATTTTTTAAAATTAACTAAAGTATGAATTTTAGGTGGCAACAGCACAAGATTGTATGCAAACCGTTAGGAGAAAAAAAATGAAAAATCTGCTTCACATTAAGTCACATGATTTTTAAGTGGGATTAAAAATTGCAGTTTTCAAATTCTTTTAAATTTTCTATCACGAACACAAAAATATAATATACAGCCTGTACCCCACAAGACCAACTTGCATTTCAAATTTCATCAATTATTTTGGTTAATAAACAAAATTTATTATTATTATTATTATTATTATTATTATTATTATTATTATTATTATTATATATTTTGGTAAAATCGCCGTCTTTTCCCGAGTGAAAAGGAATCACTTTTTTCTTCCCAATGATCAATATATATATCTATATATGTGATGCGATACATTAATAATTTGGGATTTAGAAGTTTTTTTAAATAGATTAATTAAACTCTATGAGCCATATTTTTCTTTTATCAGTTTCATTAACAGATCCTGCTGGGCGATTTTTTAAATTTTGGTGTTGAAGTACACCGAACGTTTTTCGACAAGAAGTTTAATATAGCAACAGCCATTTTAATCTAAGTAGCGCATCAAATATATAAAAACATAAATGATTTATTTTTACACAAAATTTACAGAACAAATGCAGTTTTAAAGATAGGAAATTTATTTCAACAAGCACTATTTTAAACCTAAAAACCATTAAAAATATAAGTAGAATATAAAGGATTCTTATGTATAAACAAAAAAGAGTCTGATAAAATTATTAGCAAAATAGTCTTTCCCTTTTCATACAAAAAAAAAAAAAAAAAAAAAAAAAAAAAAAAAATCCATCGCTAATATGGCGACAAAAATTCAAAAGCCGCCAATGGAGCGACATAATAAAGTTGTGTAACTCGATAATGTTTACCTATTTGTTTATTACTTTCCGAACACTATAGTGAGGAAAGTATTGTAATCATGTCAAAAATCCGAATTCGAGATTTTGATGTTTCTATACGTTTCGAGGTCCAACGAGTCCGTTTTCACTATTTTTACGATGATGTATGTATGTGTGTGTGTATGTATGTGTGTATGTATGTGTGTATGTCTGTGAGTGAACACGCTAGCGTCTAAACGCTTTGTTCGAATAAGCTGAAAGTTGGCACGTATATTGTAAGTCACCATAGTACGAACCCTATAGATTTTGGTGAATCTAGAACTTATAGTTTTTTTACAGGGACACAAAGAAAAATTCTTTATCATTATGGCCAAGGGACCAATATCTTAAAAGTGCGATAGCATCTAAACGCCTTATTCAATTGAGCAAAAACTTTATACACATATTATAGGTCACAGATACTCAATCTGTATAGATTTTGGAGAATCTAGCACTTATAGTTTTTTTACAGGGACACAAAGAAAAATTCTTTGCCAAATTTTTAAAAGTGTGATAGCGTTTAAACGCCTTATTAATCTCAGCAAAGAATTTGTACACATGCTATGGGTCACATTTGAACCAACTGTATAGATTTTGGTGAATCTAGCACATACAGTTTTTTTACAGGGACACAAAGAAAAATTCTTTATCTTTATGGCCTATGAGACCAGCGATAGCATCTAAACGCCTTATTCAATTGAGCTGAAAATTTGTATGAATATTATAAATCACTGTTGCACTAACTATAAGCATTTTGTTGAATCTAGAATTTATAGATTTTTACAGGGACACAACGAAAAATTCTTTATCATTATGATCTATGGGCTCAAAGTTCAGTAGCGTTAAATAAAACATCGTGAAATATATGGAGAAAAATCCTCAAACACTCTGTTATGGTTTTCTCTTTTTTGTTTGTTTAGCAACTCCCCTTTCTTTATTTTATCTACAAAACTGTTAGTTACTCAATGTTCGAAAAGTCGAGTGGAGTCACTCCAGATTTTTTTTTTATATAATAATCACTATGCTAATTTATCATACAAACAAATGAGCCTCTGTGTGTTACTGCACTTGCATGCTGTCGAACAGAAATATTTGAAAAATTCAAATTAATATTTAAATAAATAAATAAAAATATGATTAATGGGAAATATATATAACCATAAAAAGATTAGTTGTCTAAAATACGGCAGAAATAGCGCTCATAGCATATTGTTACAATGGATTAAGTCTAAAATGGTGACAAAAATTCAAAAGCCGCCAAAGAGAACTATATTAAGGCTGTACTATCAGGTTTACAACCCATGAATTATATATAAACACAAAAAATTAATTGCCACATGCGACAGACGTAGCCAGTCACAGCATATTGTAATATTTGGCGTGAAATTGCTGTCATTTAATGGTTGATTGGATAAACAAAATAAATATATGAAATAACGTAAAAGCAAATATTATGTTGTCTAATCCCAGTTACATTTGAGTCCAGTCCGAGTCACATGTGAACACCACGTATAGTGTTGTTCACATGTAACTGGGATTCAAATATAAAAGGGAAACTCCAATTTTTTTGATACTATCTATTTCGAAACTCTTATATAATAAGCACCTAAATTGAAGCTCATTGGTAAACTATTGTCGCAGGTAATAGGGACAATCGCCCGAGTTGCAGTGGATGACCAAATCGCTACCGAATGCAGCAGGGACCTGGAGCGAGCTTTTGAACAATTTCAGTAATTTATTTTATTTTATTTTTATAAAGCTATATAGAAAAGAGTTTCCTTTAAATTTAGTGGCCAGCGAAGCGGGCGTAGCCGGCTAGTTCGTCTTTAACACAGACGTTCTTTCCTCCATTAAAAGTTAATTGGTTATTACAGGTTTTTTATTCATTTTAACATAATATTAATTATTTTAAACATGCATAAATGTGGATCCCAACCTTTCATTAAAAATTACGAGCGAATGCTGCAGCAGTCATTTTGAGTAGAACAATAAGAGGAATTATGAGTCTTCGATCCTTGTAAAACAACTCTGATTTTGCATCAGATCTCTCTCCTATCGAACCAGCAGTTCAACGTTTGATCACATTTTTTCAGCAATTTTAGATTTTCGAATTTCATTAGAAATTCAGTGGACTGAAATTATCCTTCCACTTGAAAAACACATCTATCATACTTCACTACATGAACGTTCTTTTTTTTTTTTTTTTTTTT
Organism: Salticus scenicus; assembly: GCA_963930645.1. Lineage (NCBI taxonomy): Eukaryota > Metazoa > Arthropoda > Arachnida > Araneae > Salticidae > Salticus > Salticus scenicus. The sequence goes on along the minus strand of OZ005654.1, from coordinate 223,948,754 downwards.
TTTTTTTTTTTGAGCAATTATCAGTAATGTCCGTCCAAGAAAAATTGCAGGCTTATATATGAATTAATCTAGCCCAGTAGTTAACAAATTCGCATGTCAACTGTAATTTATCCGCTAGTAAGTTAAATAAAACGAAAAAAATCTTGATTGTCCTTATAATTATGAACATCTAAAATCGTGGAGAAAAAAATATTTTGCATTATTATTTATTAATTTTGTTTCACATTTAAAAAAAACTAGTATGTTGTGGCCACCACAAGACTTTCTTCTATATTTTCCTATACATATTCAATCAGTAACAATGTTTAAAAAAAAAAAAAAAAAAAAAATACGATATTTTTTTTTTTTTTTTTTTTTTTTTTTCTTAAAAGTAAAAAAAAAATCGATAACTTTGTTTTAAATTATCACAGATTTATAGTTCAACCATTCGTTTTAAAAGTATTGACTTGACTTTCGAAAGATACCCACCTTCAAAATCCCCCCCCGGGGGGGAGTACTCCCTACCCATGGGGGGAAGCGATGCCCCCACATGCACAGAAATTTTTTCCTAGTTAACTACTACTATTATCAATAATTCATATTAACTTTACAATCACAAGTTAAAAATAACTCTCATTATGTACATTTATACGAAATTTTGTCCTACACTGCCATGTTAAAAATTTAGAAAAAATGAGATCACAGCGCCACCTACTGAGCGATTGATCCCCAAATGTAATCAGCACCAGTTTATGTCAGGGACCAACTAAATGCTAAGTTTGGTTAAATTTCATTAAAAAAAAAAAAAAAAAAAAAAAAGAAGATTTTTTTTTCCCGTTTTTTTTTTTTTCGTTAAAAGTAAAAAAAATCGATAACTTTGTTTTAAATTATCACAGATTTATAGTTCAACCATTCGTTTTAAAGGTATTGACGAGACCTTTCGAAAGATACCTATCTTGAAAATTTACTCCCCTCGAGGGGTGACTTTCCCCCCAGGGGGTTGGCGAGGCTCCTACACATACAAAATTTTTTCCCCAGTTGACTATCTCTATTATAAATAATGTTTGTAAATTTCAAAATGATTACTAAAAAATAATTCTCTTTATGCACATTTATACAAAATTTTGTTCTATATCACCATGTTGAAAATTTAGAAAAAGCGAGATGGCAACGCAACCTGTAAGACATATTTTACCAAAAGATGATAGGCACTAATTTATGTCAAGGTGCAACTACATACCAGTTTGTATGAAATTCTGTGCATAAGTTCCTGAGATACAGTTGCCACAAACTTTTTTCACACTCACACACACAGACTGACAGACAGACAGAAATTTTCTAAAAATGGTCAAATCGTGTTCTACAGCTCTCAAAACGTGTAAATCCATAAAAAAACCTGAGGTCGAAAGTTTTTACGAATCCAATACTTTCTTCTATTGAATATAGAAGAAAGTAAAAAAAGCAGTGTTGGTTTTTAGAATACTAGACATATTAAGTGCAATGCTGCCAGATTGAGGGAAATTTTTATTTAACTCCCACCATTAAATTTTAATTGAAACAGTATACTGATTGTTTCGGAACATCTTTCACGGATATCTTCTATGTAGTTAGGTAACCGTTACAAGTAAAATTTAACGGTGGGTGATGAATATAAATTTCCCTCAAATCTGGCAACACTGATTAAATGCACGTAGTGTAATCTTGATCACAATTATTTTTACACTAGTTATTTCAAAACATAAAGTGTCCTTATAAATGTGAGGAGTGTATACGGAGGGGGGGGGGGGGGCAAAAAGTCCGTAAAAATTTTAAATTTTCATAAAACCGGAAAAAATAACAAAAAAAAAAAAAATACAGTTTGCAGGTTCAGTATCGATAAGTCACGAAATTTTTTTAAGATAAGAAAAAAAAAATAAAAAACAGCCGATAGGTGGCGTTTCGTACATAAGCTAAAGAAAAGACACGCAAATAACAAAAATAATATTACCAAATCATTTATAGCAATATTATATAGCAATATTTTTATAGCAATATTATATAGCATTTATAGCAATCACATATTATAGCAATATGTGTTACACATGTTCACCATCACAAGTGATAACACATTGCAGGCGTGTCAGAAATCCAGCAACGGCAGCATGTCCGATTGTATACATGACAGCTCGTGGCGGAATGATTGCATCTTTCAATTCCGACATATTGGATGGACGGGATCCGTACACCCAGGATTTCAAATATCCCCATTGCCGGATCTAGAGCGTAAGTATTTAAAATAGCCTGTCTCATTTGCATATTTCCACTTAAGTCGTTCTTACCAGCGTCATCTGTTGGCCATTTTTTGAATTTTTTTTTTTTTTTTCTTATCTTAAAAAAAAATTACCGTGATCTATCGCTGCTAAACCTGCAAACCTTTTTTTGTTTTGATTATTTTTTCAAGTTTTATGTATTTTTAAAGTTTTTACGGACTTTTTGCCCACCCTGTATAATAGACAATTAACCTTTGAAATGACCGGCAACCATTAAAATTAAAATTTAGTGGAAGATTTTAAAAGTCCTTAAATTTGGCAACATTTATTTCAAGCAAGATACAGAATGTGGAACTTCTAAATTTTGTTACCATAGTTTTATTTCAAATTACAAGTTATAGACTCTCATTCCACGAATAAAATTACACATGAATAAAATACCCATGTAGTTTGAATTTTTCAAATTTTATTGATTTGTATATTTATAAAGGAATATGACATTTTGTTTCTAATTATAATTTTTATTTAATTCCCTTTGTAAAACATTACATCCAATAATTTTCATTTCGTCGTTTGTAAATATATCCATCAAAGTCATATGTAGTGATAATTTAGCTGTCGGAACAAATTTTCTGGTGTTAAATTAAGTTACAGTTTATAAATTATCCATCTTCTCCCTGTCACATAAAGCAATAAATCATTTTGCACAGGATGACAAAGTTTTCAAAGAGCTACGTTAGCACAAAACGAATGCTTAATGGTATGTAAAGATATTCTGCTGTGTATCAGACAAACATATCTATTACCAAATATCTTCACATCTTCACAGTGATTTGTGCTATTACACACATGAGAGGAAATAGTTATTCAGAGAATGACGGGTTGTATTATTCAGCATTTGTTAGACTCGTAATTAGTTTCATATTTTCCTTTTCAGATAACTAATTTCAAACATAAATTTTAAAAAATTCTGCAAAATAAAAATGTTTATTAAATAAATGAATAACATCTATATTTTTAAAAAGTCGTTCCCACTAATATTATTTTTGAATAGATATTCATTTGTGTGGAAAACAAGTATTTTTATTTTTAGATATTTTTATAATAAATATGTGCTATAACACACATAAATAAAATGAGTTGTTCTTGTGAAGACAACATTATGTATTACACAGCATTTCTTTGGCGTATATATTTAAAATTTTTATTTATTTTTTACTATTAGGTAGTTGCAAAAGTTCGTGCGGACGCGGATCATTTTATTGCTTCCAAAGACATCACCGTGGTACACATTTATTACCCAAAAAATGGGCAAAGGTTGTAGAAAGTAATGGAGAGTATTTTGATTAAAAATTGTCATTTGATTTGATGTATTTTTATGAAATGAAGCAATAAAAATCCCACGAATTTATGCAAAGACCTAATATAAACCAATTTCTAAAATACATTTAAAACGCTCTAAATAAGTATATTAAATAAATAAATGTCATATTTGTTGAAAATACATACATATAGATAAGTGCTATCTTTCAGATATTCAATTGTGTGACTTATACTTTATCTATTACTAATTATCTTTACAATAACATGTAATATCACACACATAAAAAAATCAATTATCCATGTGCAAATAACGTATTATATTACACTATATTTGTTAAACGTGTAGTTTTAGAGTTATTTTATTCTAGAAACTAGTTTTAAAAATACATTAAAATGTTTTTAGAAACAATAAAGTTTTTTTAAATGAATAAACGTAAAATTGAAATTATAATTATATTATCTTATTTCTCTTTTGTTTCAGATTATAAAATTACAAACAGTTTTAGACACTACAAAAAGTTTTATTGATAACGTATTTTTATCTACCATTATTTTTAAACAATAAACTCTATGCTATTTATTCTCCAAATTCACGATATCGAAATAATGGTAGTAAAAACACTTAGGGCCTTATTCACCAACTTCTTAACACTCGGATTAAACCTCGGATCAGTGGTAATCGCTCGATCATACAAAAATCGGTATTCTCCAACAAAAGTCCGCCGCAGATCTGTAGAACAGAGGTTCACTGGTGTTTGTTTACATTTTCGCGATATTATCCGTGAGCCAACGAACCAAGGAAATGAATTTATCTTATGGCAACCTTACAAAACGTTTGTTTACGTTCGAAATGAAGGAAATATTAATGCAGACGACTATTTAACGTAATTAAATAAAATTATCGAACAAATTTCATAAAATGGCGATGGTTAACTAACTTTTTAACTACAATATTTTAATAAATAAGCAAATACTTAACAAAATGCACGTTTTGTCATCGAAGTTTTAAGAGCAAATTAATTTCAACAACACAATAAATGTAATTAAATAAATGAAAATTTAGAATAAAAATGTAACTTTAAAAGTGATTAAAACAGCATGAAAACTTACAATATATGCAACATGAATTTTATTTATTTATTTATTTTATTATTTTTTTTTTCCATTTTGAAATTTCTGTTGACTCCATAATACGTAAATCACATATCAAATATTTCACTTCGCGCTCAGTTAATTCGTAACATTCGAGGATTCTAAAACCGCATTGAAATGAATCGAAACACATAGGTATAAAAATTATGAGAATGCACAAATAAAATAAAAAACATATTTTCAAGTTATCAAATGATACGCTTTCATTTCTCCAGACACATATCGTTTCGAATTCTTCATTAACACTTACAGTCGGCTGCAAAATTATTCGAGCACTTGCAATAATCCTTGCCAAAAAAAAGTACACTTAATACAGCTTTGTTAAATAAATCCTTGTCGAGTCATGTTCTTTATCAGTCTAAGAACATTATCCGACAAGGATTTACTTAGCAAAACAGTCTTAAGTGTACTTTTTAAACATAGGAATTATTGGCTAGTGCTCGAATAATTTTGCAGCCGAATGTACATTTCAGCGGAGGGGAAAATTCCCTAGTTTTCATAAACTTGACCAACAAGTGATTGAGTGAGTGAGTTTTACGTCGAACTAGTGCTACGTTGTGGGGAATGAGTACGGCAACCAAATATTCCCATTTTCTACAGACAACGTTTACTTTATTCGCATTATTATAATTTTTTTAAAAATTATAGAAAGTAAACTATTTAATATTCAAATTTTATTTTTAGTGCTTATTAATTAAAAATGAAAAAAAAAATGCATGCATAATTAGTTAATTGTAGCAATTTAAAGCTTCTCTGTTTTAAAGTTCACGGATCCGGCCACTGTAACGAGGATGAATTGGGACATACCCCTAAGGTATATGAACCAACAAAGAAACATGGCTGTATAAAGCTATGAATCTGAAAACGCACGTAACTCGGCTCCGCGGCAATCACTGTCGCGCATGTTAAAACCAAAAAAACATCACTGGACACCCCTGCCTCGCTGTGCATGAATCTGAAAACGCACGTAACTCGGCTCCGCGGCAATCACTATCGCGCATGTTAAGACCAAAATTTCCCATAATGTAGAGCTCTAGTGCAACGTAAAATGCGCTCGAAACAAATGAACCAATCAAATATCGCCTAATTTCCCATATTGTAGCTCTAGTGCAACGTAAAATATACTCAAAACAAATGAACCAATTAAATATAGCCTAATTACCCATAATGTAGCTCTAGTGCAATGTAAAATACACTCAAATCAATAAAAAACAAATGAACCAATCAAATATCGCCTAATTTCCTGTAATGTAGCTCTAGTGCAACGTAAAATATGCTCAAAACAAATGAACCAATTAAATATAGCCTAATTACCCATAATGTAGCTCTAGTGCAATGTAAAATACACTCAAATCAATAAAATACAAATGAACCAATCAAATATCGCCTAGTTTCCCATAATGTAGCTCTAGTGCAACGTAAAATACACTCAAAACAAATGAACCAATCAAATATCGCCTAATTTCCTGTAATGTAGCTCTAGTGCAACGTAAATATACTCAAAACAAATGAACCAATTAAATATAGCCTAATTACCCATAATGTAGCTCTAGTGCAATGTAAAATACACTCAAATCAATAAAAAACAAATGAACCAATGAAATCTCTCCATACTGCGTCATAATAGAATTGTTAAGTTATGTTTACAAGGATAGGCAGTTTCTCGCTACGGAATTTCGCCAAGCAGAAAGTGAACTTCTGTTCTACGGATCAACCAAATCCCCTGTTCACCGGCTACTTTAATTCTCGGATTTGCTGATCCATGGTTTAATCCGAGTGTTAAGAAGTTTCTGAATAAGGCCCTAAGTCTCTCTGTTTTGATGTATTCCATTCCTTAATCTACAGTTATGGTACCTATTAAATTATTGTCGAACTTTATATGCTTTAATATATTACATTTTACTTTAAGCATTTTAATGTATTATATTTCATTATATTGTTTTGTGAGTAAAAATACTTATTTCGTAGACACTTATAAGACAGATTTACAGTAAATATATATATCTATATATATATACATACATATATATATATATATTTATAAATACAAGATACGCCAAATTTTGAAATATTTGTCAAACAATAACTTTTAATATATTTTTTGTCAAACTTTTTCATAGTCATGTGAAAATTATGTTTCCATTAATGAACAATTTTTTTTTTTTTAGTTTTATTTTACATATGTAGTTCCATTAAAAATGTATTGTTGAAATCGGAAAATAAGTTTATCAAGTTAAATATTATTTTATAAGTTCAATAAATTGTAAAATTTTTTGTCGAATGCGCCTTTTCCTTTCATTCGCAAAAAAGTATTTATGCTGCAATTCGTCTTATAATATTTTTTTTTCTCACCCACAGAAACAGAAGATGGCCTACATGCCTTTGCCGTCCATGTTTGCTGAAAATTTTAAGAAAATTATAACTTACTGATCTCGATCTTTTCAATTTGTTCGTAATTTAATGTGCAGTAAGTGCTGAACTTCTAAAGGAACCATTTTCCCCTTCTCAATCTTTGAAAGTTTAGTACCTAGCGGCATGGCTGCAAAAATAGAATATGTTCCCAATCGCTTACTAAGAATTTATTTTGTCTGGGAGCGCCATGTACCGAACAAAAATATGAAACTTTTGCTTTTTAGAACACACAAATACAGCTGTACATATCATGCGGCTGCCTAATCCAAAATGCATTTTATGAATATGAATTTTCCATATGTTTCAATAAGATCTAATTAAAAAAAAAAAAAAAAAAAAAGCAGAAAGCTTCGTTTATACTGGTTTTCAGTCACAAAATTTGCATAATTTTACTATAAGCAAGATTTGGTTATTTTACCTAATAATTTGGACCACCACTGTAGAATTAATTTATTTTTAAAAGTGATAAACTGATACTTGTATATAATAGTATTTTTCTCGTTGTTTTGGTTACATTTTATTAGTAAAAACATATAAAATAACTATTTTATTTTATCTGATAAGAGCAAAGTTTTCTAAAATAAGAGTCTTTTTTTCTTAAATTTAAAATGAGATTTTTTTAAGCATTAAATTTTCTCTTTAAAGATGAGAAAAATGTATAAACTTTCATGAAGGGTGTGTTCAAAGCACGAGGGAATATATTTTACAGGAAATTGAAGAGCATATATCACAAGAATGAAACTCCCATGAATTTATTTGAAATCTTGACATTGGATAAAAATGAAAAGATGAAAATCAAAAAAAGGATCATATTAGTTATTATACCATAAAATAACATTTTAAAATATTGCTTTCCTTTGAGGCATACAGTAAGATGGTGCGTATACAATGTTTGTATTTTTCGATTCTTTATTATTTACAGATTTAAAAAGTAACTTTAGACCCTGAAATAAATTTTAAGTTTTAAATATTGTAGAAAAATCTCTTAAAATGAATTTTGATTCATTTTGAAAGACATTTTACATTTTATAAAATCGCACGCTTGAGAGGTATATAGTGAATATAATTTTATAAAACGTAAGTGATTAACAAAAAAAAAAGTTTGTGTAGTTAAATTCTATATAGTCAGTTATAGACGTTTTAAACTACTTTTGTTTATCTTTGAATGGTGTTTTCTGGATGTGAGCGTCGGAGTTAAACCATTGCTCAATATATATATATATATATATATATATATTAATATAAAATATTAAAAATAAAAATATACGTATACTCTTTGAAACTTGTTAATTATAGAACTTCGTTTACATGTTTGTTGCTTTATTTTATTTTATTTTATTTTTTTTATGTTGCAGAAATTTATACATTGAACAATTAATTTTACTTAAAAGTTTTTGATTTAAAATTTTACATAAATATGGAATGTACAATATTTCAAACGACTGCAATACGATCTCAAGATTCGTGACCTTGTTTTAGCTACAAGATTTCGTTTACAGTAAGCGTTTAAATGAAACAACAAATGGTGAAAGTTTACAACTGTAGCAAAATAGATTTTAGATAGCAACTAAGCCAAAAATATGTTATGTATTAGAATACAGGATGATCGTAATTAAACTTGGCCCTTTCAAATAACTCTCTAAATGTAACTAAAAATCTGACTGAGTCGAGCTTTATAGATACGCATTTTAAAGGATGCGCTGAAACAATCTGGAGAAAAAAAAAAGCAGCTAGAAAGCGCATTACAGTCAAAAAGCTTGAAAATACATGTGATAAATAACTGTAGTTTACTTTTTTTTTGACATTTTGATGCATCATAACAGAGCAAAGAATATAACTGTGGCACTGCAATTGACGAAGAAAACAATTTGGTTTGCATATGCAGATGGATTCAGCGTACGTTTTGCGTATAAAAGGAAGACATTGAGTGAGTGGAATTCTTTCAGTTACGATAGCTGTTAGTTTTCCAGAAAAGGTGTTAATCTTGAAATTCTTTTACGAAATTGTTGTTTTGGCTAACATGGACGACAATCTGCGATAGATCACTAACGATTAGCTGCGGTTGGCTGTTGAAATTACTGTTTATCCGTTGCACACAAATAAATGATGAGGCTCACATTGAACAATATGCCTTACACCGCTAAACAGTCTGTAACAATTAACACAAATATCTCTAATAAATAAGAATGTTCGAATTGAAACTTGTAGATTGTTTGTATTTTGATATATTACGCCCCTAGCAGAACATTTTAAATTTTTTTTTCAATACGTTAAATCGCATTCTTTGAATTTTCTGTATATCAATTTTCCCCTCAATCTGCATTTTAGTTAAAGTAACAGACAGCTCTGAATATCCCAGGTTTAATTACGATCCCTCTGTACGAAGCATTTTCTTTAAGACAAAAATGTTAGCATTTGACCATGCGATAGAATCTTTGAGCCAATCCGAAATGACTACATTCCACTTATATGTCGGACAATGCGGACCCTAGGCAAGCCAACTACTTTATTGGAAACGAGAAAAAAACGTAGAGTTTGTTTAACGTCGTACTAGAGCTATGCAGTGGGTAATTGACTTTGGTCTCGGATTCACTCCTATGAGTCAAAAAAAGGAAGAATAATGTAATTTTTTTACTTTTTTTACATTGCATAAATTGTTGCTTTTAAGATGCTTTTTATAATTACGTCTTTGTTTACTTTAGATAGTCTTTCGTTTATTCTAAGGGTGCCCTTATTTCTCCAATACATCATTTTCGAACATTATAATAGGTCGTGTTTTAATTTTCCACTTTATTTATTTATTTATTTATTTTTTTTTTACTGTTGCATAGAGTGCAGTTTTCGTGAAATATTTTTACCAGTGCATAGAGACTCTTCAGCTTTCGAAACCTGCGAATTTTCTTACTAAAACAAGCTTAAGAATCAAAAAAAGTGTGAACGAAAATTATCTTCTTGGCAACTCGGCTGAGTGAGTAAGCGCACTTTATGTCGCACTAGCGGTACGCCGCGGTGGGGCATTCGTGACGGTCTGAGAAAAAACCTTAAGATTAACCCGGTGAAATGCCATAACAATTTTGATGTTCCACAGAGGTTTGCATCTCCGGCGAGACACAGTCAGGAAAGTAATTAGTTAAGCCAAATGACCGCTTTTTTAAACTTAAGACAAACTTGCCTAACAAGTAGTAATTTTCTCCATGCATTATGTAGGCATTTCAGAATTTTTTAATATTTTCCCTTGAAAAAACAATTACAGATATGCACAAATTTCCAATAAAATATCATTTTGTTTTCTTTAGTAACTTCGTCTTCGAGGAATGATATAAGAGCATTTGGCATACGGTGTATGCCAACGGTATATTCATGCAGGGCAAATGAATCTAATTGTTGTATATTCAAGATGGCTGCAAGAATAGCAGCCAAAGGTACCGCAGGAGCCATATCGAGTCTACCAAAATAATGGATTGTACTATGTATTTCATTCATTTGACAGCTTTGAGGCCTATAGTCAAAATAACTTTTGTCTTGAATGATAGATACTACATAATTTCACAATAACAACGCAGTATTTCTTATATAACTGTATTACTAAATGGCTTTTGTGGTTACGATATTGGTTTCATGTTTTTCTGGACACGTCATCTCCTATTATATAATTCCTCCAAAATCGTCACCACTGTTGCCAGATCTGGCGGATATTTTAATCAATGATTACCAATAAGTTTTAATTGAAACGTTTGCCTAATCACTTCGAAGATTGATAGTCTATTATGTATATCAAATGTCACTTCTCGAAATTATTGGTGTTTATTGGATAAAAAATCCGCCAGACCCGGCAACACTGCTCGTCATTTTCAGAACCTCTATAGAAGATAAGGAAGCCTACACCTTTATTTGTCGTTTTAAATAAGACTTTGCGATCGTCAATTATGTATGTCAAATATCATTTCTCAAGATTATTGGGGACTATTGAATAAACAAGTCGCATCACAAGCTAAACAGGAGAAGCTAAGCTAAAAAATATACTAAAGAGTATCATCGTATTTTTTTTCATGATCGGACTTTCTTTCGAAAAAAAATCACTTTTATAATAGGGGTGCATATATCTTTTCCACCAACATTTTTTTTTTTTTTTTTACTTTTTTTAAGACATACCATACCTTTATTTATAAAAACTGATAGCTATTCGATCACTAAAAATTATAAATAAGAATAATAATAACCGAAACAAAAATTACGCTATAATCTTCTAAAAAATTTACAGTGTAAGAATGAGAGTGTTAAAAAAACGTTATTTCTTATTATTTCATACTTTTTTTTTTTCGATTTTCCGAAAAAAACTTGCATAAATTTTTTAGTTTTGAATGATAAGTGACAAAAATTTTGTAAGTATACATCACGAATTGCATAATACTCAACAAATGTTTCGAATCGAAATCGAAATATACAAAATTTCTTTAAGCAAAGGGGGAAAAAAAAGGCGCCAGTGCAGCATAAAAGCACCAACGCACCTACTGCACTTATTCCTACTTTTTTTTAAATGATGAACGAATTCTCAAGTCTCCGTTATTTCAACGAAGACTTCATACCAGAAAGATTTTATAAAAGTTTTCAGTTTATTTATTTTTATGTATTCGCCGAAAATATATCTGACAGATTCCTTTTAGAGATACTGTTGTTGAAACTGATTTAAAAATTTAAAATATTGGAAGCTATGTGAAGAAATTTGTTTTGACTCGAATCGGCTTCTGGGTATTTTTAAAATTTATCGTATTTGTTTACAAAGTTTCTGTTCATCATTCGTCAAAAGTTGCATTTAGATAATAATATTTTTGAAAATGTAAATCTTTTTAAGCAAAATAACATGCATTTTCCCCTCAGAGCCAATTTATGAATAGTGAATGAATTTTTTAAAAGCTAAAACACAAAAAAGCCAAATAAATTTATAAGATCTATTTTTTCTTTCTTTCTTTCCTTTATGATTAAAATCATATTTATTTACGCAACAAAATCTGTGAAAGTTTCTGTTTTTGAAACAAAAAGAAAACATTTTTTTATTTATTTATTTTTTTTTTACATGTAGGAAATTAAACAAATTGAAGTAAAACTTTATAAAATTAAAATCTACCTATAAGAAGATCTTCTAATAAAAATTATGTAAAGCATTTTTCTTTTCGTACTTTTTTTAAAGTCCAAAAAAAAAAAAAAAAGAAAGAAAAAAAGAAAAAAAGAAAAAGAAAAGAAAGAAAAGAAAGAAAAAGAAAAGAAAGAAAGACAGAAAAAGGAGGAACTGTCTCATATGATGTAGTTTCTTAGTTTCCGCATTTTTTAGTATTATTACATAAAAAAAACTTTAAATTCTGCTTTTAAATTTGTTATAGTTAATGAAAACGTAAATTGTTTACTCCTAATTCGAAATTAACATTACATTATTCTCTAACTTGAAGAAAATATGTAGATATTCTTTACATGTTTATCCAGAAACTAACACAAATTTAGAATTTACTCGAAACTCCAAGCAATTACTTATTAAAATAAAAATAAAAATAAAATAAAATAAAATAACTTTGCCATCTATTATGATGTGTAATTTCTGTATGACATGTGTTTTATTTTCTAATTCAATAACTTTTACTTCGTGTAAAGCACTTAAAATACATTTCTGTCATCTGCGTCTACTAAACAGCAAACTTTCATTTATTTTCTTTCCTTCCATTTTTTTTTCTGAACTAGACAAACACTTATATTGATGAAAAACTAGCAGATAATTTCGAATTTCGGAAAATGGATTATCAATTTTTCTAGGGCTTCATTTTTCTTTGATCCCTTATGAAAAATTGGCAGAAGATTTTAATTTAATTCTTTGCTTTAATTTATAATTAAACATAGATAAATAAGTTGATAAATTGATAGATATAGGTGTATAAGTATGTGTATAGATATCAATACAAAAAACCCTTAACGGGTTAAAAGTTTGTGACGCAGCACTGTACTTTATGGCTATAAGAATTAGAAATACGGGTCTTAAAAATAATGATATCAAATTTTCAGTGACGCTTTGATATTAATTAAATTATACATAGATTTTCTTATTTCAATTTGCTTTTTCCTTTTATTTATATTTACAGTGTAAACGTTATTTTCAACATAAAATAATATATAGCATTTACTCATTGATACCTTTCCATTCACATCTCTTATACTATGAAAGCATGTGTTTTAAAAGAAATTATATAAAATTCCAGTAACGCAGTGGTGTTACATTAAGTGATTTGTTTTTAAATTTCTCTGCAATTATTTTGTTTTGCATATTAAAGTATATGTGCACATTGAAATATTGCTTTTAATTTTCAAATACGCTGTCAAATATATCACTTTCATTAAGCTTATATTATGTACTGAAATATATTTATTTCAATGAATTATTCTATCTTTTGCGTCACGCCATCCAAAACTGAAAAAAAATTTCACAGTTTTTTCTTTGCATCACGATATCTATTTGCATGCATTTTCAATTTATTTGGATGAAATGACACAAAGTAAACATTTCCATATATTTTACTTACAGTTTTGGATGGCGTGACGCAAAAGATAGAATAATTCATTGAAATAAATATATTTCAGTACATAATATAAGCTTAATGAAAGTGATATATTTGACAGCGTATTTGAAAATTAAAAGCAATATTTCAATGTGCACATATACTTTAATATGCAAAACAAAATAATTGCAGAGAAATTTAAAAACAAATCACTTAATGTAACACCACTGCGTTACTGGAATTTTATATAATTTCTTTTAAAACACATGCTTTCATAGTATAAGAGATGTGAATGGAAAGGTATCAATGAGTAAATGCTATATATTATTTTATGTTGAAAATAACGTTTACACTGTAAATATAAATAAAAGGAAAAAGCAAATTGAAATAAGAAAATCTATGTATAATTTAATTAATATCAAAGCGTCACTGAAAATTTGATATCATTATTTTTTAAGACCCGTATTTCTAATTCTTATAGCCATAAAGTACAGTGCTGCGTCACAAACTTTTAACCCGTTAAGGGTTTTTTGTATTGATATCATTACTTTTTAGGGGTTAATGATCAAAACGCAAAATTAAAGGAGCATGGTAATGAGTTATAACACTGTATTGAAAGTGTTGTTTTATAGGTCATACTCGAACAAAATAACAAAGTAAATAAAATTTCAAAATTTTATAAAAAGTGATAAAAAAGATGGACACATGCAACATTACAAAGGCATAATATAGTACATTTTAAAAATGACAAAAATTTCTTATTTATATTTATTCTTATTATAATTTTTTAGGTATAGATTTGATTTAAAAGAGAAAAATAAATAATAATAGAAAAATCTTTAAAAAGTGAAAATTTTATACTGGTAAATATTTAAGTAGTATAGTTTGTTATGAATTTAATTTAAAAAAAAAATATTAATCTATTCAAAATTTTATTATAGCTTAACATTTTGTAATTTATATATTATATATATACTAGAAACTTAATGAGCAAATTAATTATTTTCAAATTCTGTTTTAAGAATTTTTTAATCCGTAGTTTAAGTGATTTATCACCTAATTTTGAAAAAATTACAAATATTTGCATATGATTATCATATTATTTGTCATTTTTATGAAAATAAAAGAAAAATTTTTTGTTGTTGCAATCACCTTTTAAAATAGAACCAATTTTGAAAGTTAACAACGTATCAGCATGAAAACAATGTAAATACAAAGAATATTTTTGATTAACAAATGTCATATAAAATACAAGTACCTAAATAAATAACTCATTTAATATATATATTAAAAAAAGAAAAATATTTTTTTTTTTGTGTGTGTGTTTATTTTTGACGCTCCCCGATAGATGGAGCCAAAACGATTATTTGATATTCAGTATTTCAGATGGAAGAGAAGAAATTCGTCCGCGAAACTGCCGCATCACGGTATTTTCGGAGTAAAAAATAGTTCGATTTTTAAACTGAGTTATAAAAAAAACAAGAGTTTTCCTAGGGAAAAGGGAGATGTCAGGCACATCAGATAAAAGCGATTAATATCATATATCAATTAAACTAAATTCGCTCGAGCCATATTCGAGAAAAAATTCTTACACATTAGGCCGCCCATTTATAGCTTAAATGAGCCAATTCATATCTCGAAATATATATCACGCAGAAATGTAGCGATTTCAGGGTAGGATCAGACAGAAGGTGAAAGTCTATTTTGAAAATATCAGAACATAACCTCCCATATTTCCTGAGATATTAAGTGTCGGCTTTCAGCGGTTACTTTGATCTTAAAATTCCTGTATATATAAGTGTCGCAGTTTCGTTCGTTTTTCCGTTTCCGCTGAGTGTCGTGGCGTTCGTTTGTTTTTGCGCTTGCGTCACTAGAAAAACTGCCGTTTTTCATGATATAGATATAGAAATAGAGACAGAGAGATAGAGATAGATAAAATGGTGAATGCTTGTTATTACTTGATTAGTTTTCTTTTTTTTAATATGCATCGTTGATATTTAATTGAAATGCATATACATATCATAATAACAAAGCGTTTCTAGAGACAGAAAATTGACTTTAAATTTCTTTCACTTTCAGTTATTTTTATTATTATTATTATTACTTAATTACTTTATAATTATTTTATTGAAAATATCAGCACGCACCGGTAAAAATTTAGAGCATTCATTTATTCTGACTAAAAAAAAAACTAAATTACTTTATCTCCTATTTCTAAATTCGTGATAATTTTTGTCATTTCCATCGTTTTTTTAGCTGAAATTTGCATTTATTTACTATGTTGTCGAGCATAATTCATATTTCTGCACTATACTAAGTTTAAGAGTTTTCTTATGAAAATTTGTTTCAGACGCAGACAATAACTTTTCAGAAAAATACTCCAATTCACAATGTATGAAATGATAAAAGCAAGCTGTGTAAATCTGATCCAGAAGTTTAAGGTATAAAAGAGAATGATTCAAAAATTAAAAGGTCGCTTTGTTGGCAATAGTCTATATGTATTTTCCCCCAATTATTTATCTGCTCATCTGGTGACGGAATGGTCAGAGCGTTATGACTTTTTGTTCCCAAGTGTAAGGCTGGAGTTGAAAATATGACCCTAAAGCAATACTTTCTTTGTTATATATGGGGTAAAAATACGGTAATAAATAAATAAATAAATAATATAAAAAAGAAAAGAATAAACATTATTTTTAAAAAAAATCTCGCAACAAATGCTTTTTTTTTTATTATTATTATTATTTTATTTTTTTTATTTTTTTGCATAATTTATACTCAGTAAACTGGTTTTTCTACTGGTGCCTCTTTGTTTACAGTTTTACTTATATTTTATAAAATTCTTTAGTATGCGACACATTCACAAGAAATAAATCAAAAATATTTCTATAGTAAGAGACTAAATGCACGAGGATAATGCACAAGAGGATAATGCACATGGAGTTTAAACTACAATTAAAATATTGAATTTTTTAAAAATATAGTTGATTAAACTGACACAACGATCAATAAAGAGAATTTTCGAATTTTGGTTTGTTATTTGTCACCTTTAAAAAGAAAAAAATAAATAAATAGCAAATTAACATTATTTATCTTTTCATTTTCAACTACTTAATGGATTTACTACTGAAATATATATAATATTTTAGAATAACTTACATAGTATTTTCTCTGCTTCAGTAACTTATGAAGTAAATCTCTCGTAAAATTTATTATTCACCCCCCTTCTAAGTTTTAGCAGACAAAATTAATTAATTATATTTTTTGTAAACAATATCTTCTTAGCTGAAATTTTATGTATACTTTAATTTCTTTTCTCATTATTATTATTTTTTTTTTTAAGTTCTTAAAGTTAATATTAGCAACCACTTTATTCTTTGCCCTCATATTACAGTAAATTCCGGGCTAATCACTTCCAATTAATTTATTCCCTTAACTTTTTTTTTCCTCAAAATTTAATTCTTTTCTTTCTTTTTCTTTTTCTTTTTTTTTTTTTTTTTTTCAATTACACAGTAGGTGTTTTTCCAAGAAAATCGATTTCTTCACAAATGGATTTTAACGTTTTTTTTTTTTTTTTTTTTTTGATGTATTTAAGTTACTCTGCTTAATGCACGCTGCACTTATACTAATTTCGAATAAGATTATTGCTAATTTGAATTTGATGGCTATTTTGAATTTGATGGCTAAATGATTTCCTTTTTTCTGTATCATAGAGTTCCTCTGTAACAAGATAAATTTAACATTATTTAAAATTGTATTTTTAAATAAATAAAAAAAAAATCTTCTTTAAATTTATGCCTCGAAAATTTTTTTGCATTCATAACGTTTTACTTTTGCTTATTTTTTTTTTTTTTTTTAATTAATTTTTTTAATATAAATTTTTAATAGATATCTTTTCCCATATTTGCAATTGTTTTATTGATAGTTAGTGAAAAATAAACATGGGTAACCATTAATGTAAAATAAAACTGTTAGTAATCAGCAATAACTATAATACACGAATATTAAACTGCAATCTAATAATAAATCTAATTTTTGTACACACAATAAAGAAATAGGAAATATTCTCTATTTTCTTTGTACTTTTACACGATAAATATTTTTACAAAAATTTACTCGATGCATTTCAAAATGTTAAGCTAAATTTTTTTTTTGTCTATAATTTTATTTAAAGATAAATTCTAATTCTTACAATCACAAACGGTCATATATTTAAACAGCCATGCACTGTAAATTAGTATAAATGACTTATAATTTTATTGAATTAATTAAATATTTTTTTATAAAAAATTTACTTATAGTTTATGGAAAATGCTTTTCTAAAGACACGCATTATAAGCTTTTGCAAAATTATCAGAACAAAAGATTAAAATTGCTAATCTCATTCTCGCAAAAATTCAAAATCTGCAAACGTCTAATTTAAAATTTCCTCTTTTTTTAAGTGTGAAGTTTTTCATACGTTAAATGCTTTTGTGTTTAAAATAACATGAGAGTGATGATACAGTAATGTGTAGAACCCTGCTGTTTTGATAATTTTATGTATAAAAATCTATGGAAATTGTACGTATGGATAAAAATACAATATTGCATAAAATACAATGATACACATTTTATTCTTCTGTTATAATTCTACAGGGTGGTCCGAAAAACATGATAGAAAGTATTTTAAGTTCCTGATTTGAAATGTACTGATATAAGTATAATTCTTCCATATAGCTATTGTTCATATATTGACATTTAAGGTGAATGCTTGATTACCGGAAATAATGAATAACCAATATGGAATCACTGACCTTGGAAGAACGATTACTTATCGTAAGAATATTTTTGAGGTGCCATTGAGGTACGGAAAATCCTCATCTCAGTCAGTGTTGGGCATCAATCGATTAAATTTTCAATCAACTAATTAGTTGACTAAAAATTTAATCACGATTAATTTAATCACAACTAACGGTTATTCATTTGCTGCAACTAAAAATTCAATCGCGATTAAATTAATCGAAAAACAGACGACTAACCGTTAGTTGCGATTAAATTAATCGTGATTAAATCAATCGTGATTAATATTTCAGTCATTTGCTGCAACTAAAAATTCAATCATGATTAAATTATTCGAGAAGCAGACAACTAACCGTTATTCATGATTAAATTATTCATAATTAAATCAATCGTGATTAATATATTAGTTGCAGCAAATGATTAACTGTTAATCATGACTAAATTAATCATGATTAAATTAATCGTGATTGAATTGTAGTTGTATCCATAGCTGATATCCCCCCCCCCCTTTCTCTGAAGATCAAATGATGCCGCTAAATTTTTGATAGCAATTTTCAGTAACGGTTTTTAAAAACTTTCCAACAAGGTTGAAAAATGTTAATCATTTCGGTTTGTCTGTCTGTCCGCGCTCTAGCTCTAACTCCCGTAAATATTTATGGAATTTCTTGAAACTGATATATGTTATTCAAGTTCACTATCGAATGTTCCCTATTGAAAGTGGAGTAAATACCTCTACTGCTCTGTGTACAGGGACACCCGAAAGTATTCCAAAGCATTGTAATCTATGGGAGGTATTTCTATAAAGCAAATTTTAATACTTTTACTGCACACAAATCTTAATGAAATTGAAATATGTCATTCAAGATTAATATTGGATGTTTCGTATGTAAAATGGTGTAAATATCAGCACTGTTTTGTTTACAGGGATACTCGAAAGTATTCCAATGCATTGCGTTCTATGAGAGGTATTTCTATAAACCAAATTTTAATTGCCGAAACGTCAGTGGAGGCCCTCTGTTGAGACTCAAAACAGTTTTGGGCTCTGTCTGTGTGTCTGTCTGTCTGTCTTTCTTTCTGTCTGTTGCGCGATAGCGGCCGCAAAAATGGCGCTATTGACTTGAAATTTGGTACACATGTTCATGAGCCCCACGAAATCAGCTGTATAGTTTTTGGTATGTATTCCACTTGTAGTTCGTATACAGGGACACGCCAAAGTTTTTCTTATCATTACGGCCTATGGGAGAAATTTGTAAGTATCGCGACAGCGGCCACAAAAATCGCGCTATTAACTTGCAATTTTGTACACGGGTTCATGAGCCCAACGGAATCAGTTGAATAGTTTTAGGTGTGTATTCCATTTGTAGTTCGTGTACAGGGACACACCAAAGATTTTCTATCGTTACGGCCTATGGGAAGAATCTGTATGTACCGCGATAGCCACCGCAAAAATCAAGCTATTGACTTCCAATTTTTGCCGAAACGTCAATGGAGGCCCTCTGTTGAGACTCAAAAGGATTTTGGGTTCCGTGTGTCCGTATGTCTGTCGGTCTGTCGTGCGATAGCGGCGGCAAAAATCCCGTTACTGACTTGAAATTTTGTACACATGTTCATGATCCCCACGAAATTAGCTGTATAGTTTTGGGTGTGCATTCCATTTGTAGTTCGTCTACAGGGACACGCCAAAGTTTTTGAAGTGAAAACTTCTTTAGGTGCGTTGAGCACTTTTCGGTGAACAAAAATCATTGAACTCCCGTCATCGTCAGCTAATGCTTTCCATTTGAAGTGAAAACATTTGGGTGAACAAAAAACCTTGAATTCACGTCATCGTCAGCAAATGCTTTCCATCCTTGTATGATACAAATAATGTATCATACAATTAACTTGCTAATGTGAAGTGTTAACAATTATATACTGTATATTGTTTTAAAATCTGGTGCGGCACCACACGACTTCTCTCATCTCCGGACACTTTCTCTATTGCAGTTAGACCTCACAAAACCGTGAGAAAGCCCAAAGCTGCCATTTTTCTCACGTTTTTACAATCTGGTGCGGCAAACACGACTTCACTCATCTCCGGACACTGTCTCTTAAAAATTGCAGCCGAAAACGTTGCAGTTAGACCTCACAGAACTGTGATAAAGGCCAAAGCCTCCATTTTGAGCACGTTTTTACAATCTGGTGCGGCTCTACACGACTTCTTGCATCTCCGGACACTGTCTCTAATCCAGTTAGACCTCACAAAACCGTGATAAAGGCAAAAGCCGCCATTTTTCTCACGTTTTTACAATCTGGTGCGGCTCTACACGGCTTCTCTCATCTCCGGACACTGTCTCTTAAAGATTGCAGCCGGAAACGTTCCTGTTAGACCTCACAAAACCGTGAGAAAGCCCAAAGCAGCCATTTTTCTCACGTTTTTACAATCTGGTGCGGCTCTACACGACTTGTCTCATCTCCGGACACTGTCTCTTAAAGATTGCAGCCGAAAACGTTGCAATTAGACCTCACAAAATCGTAAGAAAGGCCAAAGCCTCCATTTTTTTCACGTTTTTACAATCTGGTGCGGCTCGACACAATTCTCTTATCTCCGGACACTGTCTCTATTGCAGTAAGACCTCACAAAACCGTGAGAAAGGCCAAAGCCGCCATTTTTCTCACGTTTTTACAATCTGGTGCGGCTCTACACGACTTCTCTCATCTCCGGACATTGTCTCTTAAAGATTGCAGCCGGAAACGTTCCAGTTAGACCTCACAAAACCGTGAGAAAGCCCAAAGCCGCCATTTTTCTCACGTTTTTACAATCTGGTGCGGCTCCACACGACTTCTCTCATCTCCGGACACTGTCTCTATTCCAGTTAGACTTCACAAAACCGTGAGAAAGGCCAAAGCCGCCATTTTTCTCACGTTTTTACAATCTGGTGCGGCTTTACACGACTTCTCTCATCTCCGGACACTGTCTCTTAAAGACTGCAGCCGGAAACGTTACAGATAGACCTCACAAAATCGTGAGAAAGGCCAAAGCCGGTATTTTTTTCACGTTTTTACAATCTGGTGCGGCTCTACACAATTCTGTTATCTCCGGACACTGTCTCTATTGCAGTTAGACCTCACAAAACCGTGAGAAAGGCCAAAGCCGCCATTTTTCTCACGTGTTTACAATCTGGTGCGGCTCTACACGACTTCTTTTATCTCCAGAAACTGTCTCTTAAAGATTGCAGCCGGAAACGTTGCAGTTAGACCTCACAGAACCGTGAGAAAGGCCAAAGCCGCCATTTTCTCACTTTTTTACAATCTGGTGCGGCTCTACACGACTTCTCTCATCACCGGACCCTGTCTCTATTGCAATTAGCGCATTAAATAAAATTGCAATATAATTTTTGTAGTAGTAGTTTATATTAATGAATAAAAAAACACTTCATTTAAAAGTATTTCCTACACAATAAAATATTTCCTGACGATTCAAGAAATACAAATGTAATTGTTCACGTTTTTACTTCTGTCGGCTCTTTTGCAACTTTTGCAAAAGAGCAACTTTGTAAAAAAAGTGCAACTTTTTTTTTTTTTTTTTTAATCATTACGGCCTATGTGAAGAATTTTATGTACCGCGATAGCGGCCCCCCAAATAACGCTATTGACTTGCAATTTGGTACACATATTTATGAGGACAACGGAATTAGCTGTATAGTGTTAGGTGTGCATTCCATTTGTCGTCCGTGTACAGGGAGACGCCAAAGTTTTTCTTATTTTTACGGCCTATGGGAAGAATTTGCATGTACCGCAATAGCGGCCGCAAAAATCCTTCGATTGACTTGCAAATTGGCGCACACGTTCCATCTTTGCATATAAGTAGTTGTATAATTTTTATTGCTATATTTTTTATAAACTGTGTACAGGGACACGACAAAATTCTTAACATTACGGCGTATGGGATAAATTTCGTTTAAACGCATTTTAATATCATTACTTTGCAATGAAGAAAATGAAACTAGCGTACGTGAGTAAGATGCTTAAACTTATGTTGTTTGAAGAAAATATGTGCTCTTAAGCTTTCTAATTAATGTACAGGATCTTACTAAAGTGTTCGGACAATGTCACATAGTCATCCAAACGATGTTAAATATGGAACACTTATTCATTTTAAACGCAAAATAAGCTGAATAGTTTTTACTGGTGTATACAATGTTTATGGTTAGTTTACAAAGACACACGAAAGAATTTCGTAACATTAGAGCCTATGGACAAATTTTTAATTTAAGCGCGCACTTTCATGCGATTATGCTGAATTGAACTTAATAAAGTTAACATACATTATAAAGATGCTTAAAATCATTTTTACTTTTAAAAAAGGTTGTGTATAGAGTAAATAATTTATGGGACCACACAAAGTATATCCGAGTATGTACTGTAATCATCCAAATGATGTCAAATTAGTTTGAAAAATTAATGAGTTATAATTAATTAGGTTTATTCTTATTATTGGCGTTTATAATGACTGTGGCTACTTTTCCGGGATACATAAAGGAATTTCGTACTATTACGGTCTATAGTCGGTATTTCTTATAAGTGTATTTTAACAAGGTTACACCCCATCTAATATAATGAAATTTTATTAGAATTTTAAAAGTATGTTTTCCTGTTAAAAATTGTGGACATAGAATTGATAATTAGTTTAAAGGTTACGCAAAATATTTCCGATATGCTATGTAATTTTTTTTGTATGAAATTTGATAGTTATGAAATTTGGTATTTATGAATTTAAGGGAAATAATACAAAACCGTCGTTTATTAAGAATGCATATTGTTGCGTACTTGAGGATTCGTAAGTTGTCCGAGAATGAAAGGCGAAACTTGCAAAAATTCAGTGATTTATTCACAGAAAGTTCCAGAAAAATACAGGTCTATAAACCAAGTATCAGCTTCAATTCAACCAGTAAACATAGCTTAAACAACAGCCGTTAACAGTAAAACAACAGTACAAACTCTTTATCAATAACACATAAAGCAAGTCTCATTCAAAGAGGCTCAAAGCAAAGCAAGCATTTGACGAAACTGACACAGATCTGAGATTGACCGCCTTGGCGAAAATAATGCTTCTTTTATACTTTTCTATCGAACACAGACTGTTCTGGAAAATTCTCGTATCACATCAGCCAATGAGATTAGAGCTTCCATATTTGGTATATCCCTAATAAGGATATTCTCGCCAAGGTCGCCAAAAAAATCGCCAAAGAGGGAAACAATCACCGAATTTGGCGCCAAATCCATTTCTTCCCTTATTGGAGTTTTTTAATCCATTTTCAAAGGAAAATTAGGCTATTTTAACGCTAAAACGACTAGAAATGCACAAAATTAGCATTTTATCAGCTTACTAAACTTCTTTGAAAGAAATTATGCAAAAATAAATGCAATTATTTACAATTCCGTAACACTTTATATGATTTGCAAATAGGTATACAAAGAAAAATAAAGCAGGCGGTTGAGGGGGGCGGTAGCCCCCCCCCCCTCTTTGTAATGTATGTGATTATGGTAAGAAGTCGATCGAATCAATATATACTATTATATAATAAGGAATAAATAAAAATGGCCTATTGAATAATGTCCGATGCAAATAGGACGTTGAGGCTCCTGATCTGCAGATCCACTAGTAACTTTACTTTGCATAAAGCTTAATGAAATTGAAATATGTTATTTATATGCGCAAAAGAATGCTTTCTATAGATTATAGTAGGTTTAGCATTAGATTTACAAGGCCACACAAAAATATTCAGTTACATTAAGAGACATTAGTAAAATTTTGCTGGAATTGCACGTTTGTTTACATGAAGTATCTTTAACACTTTCTAACAATTTTTAAGTGTGAATTTTACTTCAGTTTGTGTATCTGTCTGTCTGTTCGTCTGTTTGTCCGCGCTCTAATTGTCATAAATATTTATGGAATTTCTTGAAACTGAAATATGTTATTCAAGTTTACTACTGGATGTTCCCTATTGAAAATGGAGTGAATACCTCTGCTGGTTTGTGTACAGGGACACCCGAAACTATTTCAAAGCATTGTGTCTTATGGGATGTATTTCTATAAACCATATTTTAATACCTTTATTGAACACAAATTTTAATGAAATTGAAATATGTTATTCAAGTTCATAATTGGTTGTTTCCTATGTATATTGTTTAAATACCACCACTGGTTTGTGTACAGGGACACTCCAAACGTTCTGTGAGGTATTTCTATAAACCAAATTTTGATAACATTATTACAAAGCTTAATGAAATTGAAATATGTTATTCATAGGCACCATGGAATATAATATAATTAGCAATTGATTTACCGGGCTACATAAAAATATTCAGTTACATTAAGAACTATTAATAAAAATTTGCTGGAATTGTACTTTCATTTACGTTAAGTGTTTTTAACACTTTCTAACTATTTTTAGGTGTGAATATGATTTCAACTAGTGTGTCTGTTCGATCGTTTATTTTTCTATCTGCCTGTCTCCCGCCCCCAGCAATACTTTTAGAAATTTTAAAAAATGTTATATATTAGTCGAGTTCACTATGGAATGTTCCCTATTTAAAATGGCATTAATAGGTCGTGTACAACTAGTTTGTGTACAGGGTCAGGTTTGCGTTTTAGGTCAGACGTTTTTAAAAATCATATTTAAATAACTTTCTACTGTAAAAATCATATAGAAATTTTATGCATTGTTAATATTCTAACATAATGTTTTGTATAGAATATGATATGATTAACCTTCAGATTTACAGGACTACACTAAAATATTCAGATACATTAATAGCTGCAATTATAATTTACCATGTGCTTTTTCTTTTGTGTTAAGCCTCGTATCTCTCGTAAGGTTTTAAATATACATGATATTTGTTTGGGGGTTTTCATGTAAGTTGCTCAATACTTTTGGCTATTAAATTATACAAGAGAAATTTTTATAAAGCTTGTGCATACGTAGTTGAAAATTATTTAGTAAAAGTGCTCGTATTTCATAAGATATTTAACAATTTTGCATTCTGATTGCTGTATGTGTGCCTAATGTAGCATACCATATTTCTTAAAAATGGATTTCCACTGCATCTAATGCCCTACGTGTTTTAATTAAAAAAGGATAAATTGTTTTTGCGATTTTTTGAAGAAACCGTTATATCTCCATGAGTATATGAGGTAAACCTCTTAAAATTTATACATATAATGAAAATATCCTCATAATCATTTGCTACAACCAAAACGAGTTTAAAGCATTACCTTTTACAAGGTGATCCAAAACATTTTGGTTTTTGTTTATTTTTTTACACTGGTGCACTTTTCCTCTTCAGGACACAAATTTTGCTGAAAAAAGTCGAGGTATAACATGTTCTTTACACTACCGAAGTTTCAAGATGATTCCTATAGAATTCTTCTAGATATTTGACAAAATTTCTTAATTCGAAAGTACCCAAATACTTATTGGTAGGTTGCATATCTCTTAAATAGAGGTCTTTTGTTTTATAAATAGTTAATAGTTTACATGGTATTTTCGCAAATTCAAAAATTAAAATTATAAAAATTAAAATTAAAAACTTTTAGGTGCTAAATTTTCGATACTTTTCTTTATTTTAAAAATACTTAAAATGAAGTTTAAACTGAAATTTCTTTTCAGTTTACGTAAGTCTACTAAAAATGTATAAAATAATATTTCTTAAAAATATAACTGAGAACATATTAGCTACATCAACCGTTTATATAATTATTTATGTAATGAATTTATTTTGCGTTTGTACATATTCTTGAATGAAAATCTGATTTGAGTTTTGTCTTCCTGACTAGAAAACTAAAATAACAAAAACTATGTATAATTTGAAGATATATTAGTAAATGAGAATTTATCGTCTGCAATCTTTAAGAGGCAGTGTCCGAAGTGAGAGAAGTCGTGTAGAGCCGCACCAGATTGTAAAAACGTGGGAAAAATGTCGGTTTTGGCCTTTCTCACGGTTTTGTAAGGTCTAACTGCAACGTTTCCGGCTGCAATCTTTAAGAGACAGTGTCCGGAGATGAGAGAAGTCGTGTAGAGCCGCACCAGATTGTAAAAGCGTGAGAAGAATGGCGGCTTTGGCCTTTCTCACGGTTCTGTGCGGTCTAACTGCAACGTTTCCGGCTGCAATCTTTAAGAGACAGTGGCTGGAGATGAGAGAAGTCGTGTAGAGCCGCACCAGATTCTAAAAACGTGAGAAAAATGGCGGCTTTGTGCTTTCTCATGGTTTTGTGAGGTCTAACTGCAATAAAGACAATGTCCGGAGATGAGAGAAGTCGTGTAGAGCCGCACCAGATTCAAAAAACGTGAGAAAAATAGCGGCTTTGGGCTTTCGAACGGTTTTGTGAGGTCTAAGAGAAGTCGTGTAGAGCCGCACCAAATTGTAAAAACATGAGAAAAGATGCATTCAATAGATTGTATTCCTGAAAAAGCAACATAAAAAAATTCTCTAATATTGGTAGACTCACGTTTTTATCCGTAGGTCATAAATTAATGCTAACCGGACTCGCACCCGTCGCAGAAAGCTACCTGAATCCTGAATAATATACATCAGTTTCAGGTCATTCTGAAACGATGATAAGAAATCTGATGGAAAGATTGACAGTCATATAGACAGACTGAAATGTGAAGTCCTAAACACATTTAAATGATATTGAAAAATGTTTTACTGTGAATTCTTATTCTTTCTTATGTAAAATTTATCATTAATTACTGATTTAATCGTTAGTCATAAAACTTTTGATTAATGATTGATTCAATCATTAGTCATAAAAATACGATTAACGATTAATTTATTCGTTAATCATAAAAAAATATGATTAATGATTAAATTATTCGTTAGTCGTAAAATCTACGATTAACGATTAATTTAATCGTCAATCAAAACATTTGCGATTAATGATTAAATTAATCGTTAATCAAAATATTTATGATTAACGATTAATTTAATCATTAGTCAAAATATTTTTGATTAACGATTGAATTAATCATTAGTCAAAATATTTTTGATTAACGATTAATTTAATCATTAATCGTTAGTCATCCATATGATTGAATTTTGCCCAACACTGATCTCAGTGTCGTCTCACGACTGTATCCACTAGGGGTCAAGGTGTGGTGTGCCATATCGTCGAAGCGGATGAGTGGTCCGATATTCATTGATGGTATGGTCACGGGAGTGAAGTATCGAGAGTTTCTAGAGCGTCACTTTGGTCCTGAAGCGGGCTGTCTCAACATGACACGCCAGTACTGATTCATGCAAGATGGAGCTCGTCCCCATAGAACTGCTGATGTCTTCCTGTGGCTTAAAACGACGTTTAGTGACCGTTTGATTGCATTGGATGTAGAAAAATTCACGGAGCACGGGATAGAGGGGTCCCCATACAGTCCGGACCTAAATCCGTGCGACTTCTTATGGGTTTACACCAAGGACAGAATCTATAGGAATCCCCTGATAGGGGATGAAATCGACCATCAGAATTGAGATTGATGCACTTGATTCCGACACACTCCCGCGCTTTATGACAGAGTTTCGGAACTGGCTTTATAACACTATAGCCGGGAACGGTAGACGTTTCGAGCATCTTGTATATTAAATTTCATTCATATCTTTATTCAATAACATAGGTTTCATGTTCTTGCATATTTTATTTTTTCCACGACGATCGCTTACTTTCTATCATGTTTTCGGACCACCCTGTATGTAAAATTGTAAGTTGATTACATTGTATAAATCTATTATTACAGTATATATATATATATATATATATCGAAGAAATTCGTCATTACGGAAAATGTTAAATTGTAATTTTTTTTTTTTTTTTTTTTATGGAATAGTAAAACATGGCATGTGAATTTTACCCTTTTATAAAGAATTGACTTTTAATGGGTTTTATATTAATGGACATATTTTGGTTATATCTTTGAACTTGTATATTTTAACAGGATTTATATATATATATATATATATTTACAACTCTGACGAAGACTAAACGAAAAAGGGTCGAAAGCTCAGATGAATTATATGACTAATTGGATGTT
This sequence comes from Salticus scenicus, assembly GCA_963930645.1. NCBI lineage: Eukaryota > Metazoa > Arthropoda > Arachnida > Araneae > Salticidae > Salticus > Salticus scenicus. The sequence goes on along the minus strand of OZ005654.1, from coordinate 223,920,263 downwards.
TTTAATGTGAGATGTTTTGAATTAGTTGTATTAAAGTAATACAGTGCTTTTTAGTATATGTACTGCAATTATCTATGTATGTGTTATTAATAATCTGTTCCCGTAAATATTTAATTAGTAAATACAATTAATAAAAGTCCTAAACAGTAAATGACATCGACAAAAATGATACCTCTTAAAATTATCTTAGTTCACACATACATCTGCAATTTTAACAATTACGTTTTATAAAAATGATCTGTAAAATATTATTTTAAGGCATATATCTTTAATTAAAAGTGACAGAATTATTCTGCCTGAGATATCACAAAACTACTATCTACGTCATGTCAAAACTGGTCCAGAATACTTTTACTTGATAATGACATTATTAATCAAGCTTAGTGCGGTTATAGAGGCAGACACATAGGTGTCACGTACATTCTGAGAGATGAGATGTGACGGTGTCAGCAGTAAGTTGAAATGCATTAAAACTGAATTAACATATATTCTTATAAAAAAGCATTTTATTTATGAAATTCGTTAAAATTAAAATCGATAAATAATGAGAAATATTTATAAATAAAGCAAAGAGTTTGAGTTGGCAAAGAGTTTGGCCTTTATATATATTATTTTTTTTAAGATACTGCATAGGTGTTATACTTTTTTAAAAGAGCACTAAAAACTGTTCTTTTTTTTTTTTTTTTTTTTTTTTTTTTAGGACACTATATACATCAACTTATTAGATTTAAAGATATTACGTTGCAAAGTTTCACAACGCGATATCATTCGACTGCTTTTATCTTAAAATAAGAGTCTAATATTTAACAAAAAAAAAAACAGTCTAAAATTAAAGAATAATGAATAACTTTTTTAAAAATATCAGTTTTAAAGTTCTAAGAAATGCAATTTTTAAATTACAGTGTACTTATTTCCCATACATAATTTATTAAATTTCTAAACAATTGTTGATTCATTATTGAGAATGATTCATATAAGACCATAGAGCATTGATGCAAAACGTGTGCATGGTTGGTTAGTTGGGTTTTACTTCGCATCAGTGCTGTGCAAAAGGCAATTGGCGAGGGTCTGGGATTTACCCCTAGAGGTGGTCAGGAGACATGCCATGACAACGTTGATCCTACGCGGAAGCAAAACGGAATAGCTATTTTATTTAATATAGTATAAAGAGCGGGAATCATAGGCAACGAGTACCCGAAGTGAGGTTTAGAGCGATTTCAATGTAGGTTTTTTTTTTTTTTTTTAAGTTTTTATTTTTAATGTGATATAAAAAATAAATGGTGATTTAATTCTTTTGAAAATTCATTTAAATACAGTGACCAGCAAAGCGGACGTAACGTCCTAGTAGTTATAATAAAAACATACAAAATGAAACAAAACAGCAATACCTATCGCAGTATAAATGATAAAATGTAACCAGCATAATTTTTTTTTAAGTTTCAACAATACATGTTAATCTAGAATTAGTTCTTGAATTTCAAAACTCATAGTTCTTCAACAAATAAACAGATAGCTATTACTAAATATATTTCTTAAAAAGAGTTCCTAAGAACAAAACGCACTTTGTATCCATAATGCAACAATCCATAATGCAACAAACCATGAAACGTTGCCAAAATTGTACTTTCATAAATCTAGCACATTCTTTTTTTCATATAAGTAAAAAGAAATTAAAAATAATGCTTCCATAGAACATGCAATGCTAACCTCAAACATTGATTTCTTTATGCAGTGCATTTGCGTAAGGTTATCCAACTGAAATGCTGCATTCTTTAGTCTATGCATAGTGTGTAAGCAAGAACACAGTAATTCATGCTTTCCTCAAATTCATCAATCACTTACGTACAATACCTCTTTTTTTTTATATGTGTGTGTGTGTTTGTGTGCAATAATGTATAAATAAAATAAAATTAATTAATTATTTTATACAGCATATGATGCAAACCTCAAACGAAAATTTCTTTATTCAGTCTCATAATTTTGCTGAAGTTAAACACAATTATCCAATTGAAATGATGCATTCTTTATTCTATGTCGTAGTACGCAAGCAAACATATAAAATCGCATATTCTCTTCTGTCACTCATCTATCACTTACGTATAATTTCGCTTTTTTTATACGTGTGTGTGTTTGTGCGTAATAAAAATAATCTAAATTCTTAAACAATAAACTTTAAATAAATGCAGTGTATACTAGAGGCATAAAATATAAAATATTTTCTAGCAACATATAACATTTTTAACCACACAAAGGCTTTTCCTCTGTTAAATACACTTTAATTTATATTATGTACGATGTCAAGTTTTAAGCTTTATATTTGACCAAGTAAGTTATAACTTCATTTAAAAGCAGTAGGCAAGTTAGAATTGTGTGAGACGTCAGGTGCTTTGTTCAGTTATTTACATGAGTTACGAAATGATATAGTACAGCACTACTCTAGAAATTTACGACTCTCACATCAAGTAAGCCATTAATCATTGCTTTCACTTGAGAATATCCTCTTATTATAATTTTTAAATCCTTTATATTGACTGTTTCAAACTTTATGCAATAATGTTTTCTCATTATACTAAAACTAGAACTTATTTTAACACAATTATCGAAAATTTTAATGAACTATTTCAAAAGTTAACTTTTGTGGAAAGTAAATTAAACAAAAAAAAAAAAAAAAAAAAAAAAAAAAAAAGTACTTAATCCATAGTTCTGACAAAATGACGTTAAATATGTGTTAAAAAACATTTATTTTAAGAACAAGAGAATATTTTCAAGTGTAATAATTAAAAAAAAATAGTTTTAAGTAAATGGTATATTTTAGAAGACACTTATGTTAACATAACTTTATAAGACACTTAAAATTTTTAAAACTTATATATTCTATAGAACATTTTCCGAGGCACAGACAAGAGTAGACAAACATATTTTCAAGAAATTTTATTACATTTTGTACTAGATTTATTTATTTAAAAAAAAAAATCTAAACTATCAAAATAAATATATCTTCACCATAATATTTAAAGACTAGAATGAATTTAAATACATTTTAGTGCTAGAATTTTATCGATTTTTTTTTTAATACTTGCAATGTAGTTTGTGTTTTAACTTTTGAAAATATATTACAGAAATCTCAGATTCAACAATAAATAACAGTTCTGTAAATTAATACAGTATGCGTAGTATCTAAAATTTGATACTTTTCATAGCTGTAGCAAAACATATACTGTAGACATTCGTATAAATTTGGGAAGAGTATGAGATGAAAATAAGATTATGTTGCACAAACAAGCTAGTTTCAAAGACAACCATATGTCGTAACCATGGAGATAAAGAGATATTCCTTTAACATGTTCTTGTAACCATAGTAATCATAGGTTCGATAAAAAAAAACACGATATTTTAAGTTGTGATTGTCATATCATTTTCAAAGTAAAGAAATACCAGGTGTTCAATAAATCTATAAATATTTTAAAAATCCATAAGGCTTGAAGGAATTGATTGAGTTATACGCGGTTTTCTAAAAGAATAATTCTTGCAAAGAAGGATTATATTAAGAGAAAAATAAAAGTTAATTTTTTGTCGACAGAGGTCGATGAACGGGAGCAAATCATAAATTTCCATGGAAATTTGTGTTTGTTTGGAGGCAAATATATAGAAGTCTATCCCTCTTAACCTATGTGTCCGTCATCACTACAAATTATAGTTTAACCGGTAGTTACATTACAGCATACGTCAGCATGTATCATATTCAATTGGACGTAGTAGATTTCATGACGAATGGCATCCTTTATCTGCACCAAAAAAGATAGGTTAAATTAAAATTGTATATATGAGAAAAAATCATAAATGAGCTGTTAATCGTAAAACTCTGCAAATTAGAGGATCATGGTTTACATATCTATGTCGTTACTGCATCTGTGCAGTGCCCAATATCTCAGAAAATTTTAATTGCTTTTTCTTAAACAAAAGAAAATTCCTCTTCAGAAGAATAACTTTTTCACAAACTGCCTTTAGTTCTGTCCATTCCTTCAATTTTTATGAAATTTTTCAATATTTACACATTTATCGGACACCTGGTATAACAAGTATTTAGCAAGAACATGCTTTACAAAATATTTCGTAAATCTATTGATACAAGGTTTGGTTTGCCAAATACTAAAACAAAAGCATAACTATAGAAAATTCCATCGTGTAAAAAAAAAATAGCTCTATCATTTACAGTATCATGTATTTACAAAACTTTAGCAACCCTTTTAACAATGTTTCCATGTTTATCAACATTTCTGCATTACATCAAAAACAAGGGGAGTTCTATAAGTGTAACATACTGTCGGCAGCAAATTCATTGAAGCACTAGCAGTAATTCCTACTTGTAAGATGGACACTTAATACTGTTTTATAAAGTAAATATTTGTCGAGTCATGATCTTAGTCTTACATTGTTTATATAAAAGCAACTTGATGATAAAAATTAGCTATCAAACTAAAATATATATACATATGAAAAGTGTGGATTAGTGCTTCAATAATTTATCTTCCGACTGCTCTTTCTTCCGTCTTTATCCTATCATTACCAGTAGATTCCAGATCGTCTTTAGTTTCCCATTATGTAGCTGTAGTGTGACATTAAACGCACTGCACTACAACTTCTACTTGTGTCGCTTTGCTATCCTACATCTCCACAGCAACATAATTTTCCACTTTTCCAAGTTGAAAGACCAATAATCAAATAACTACAGAGCTATATAAATTTATTTTTACGGCTATGAAATTTTGTGTAAGTGCTTCAAGACCAAAATTAGTGCAAAGCTTTAGAGACGAAGTTACGTTTTCGTAAACAATTTCAGAATTAATGTTCCTGATTACTAAACATAATTTTTGTTAACCTTAACAGTGATATGGTATTGATTCAGCTACTTTCGTTTCATACTTCGTATCTTTCTGCACGAAAACGTGGTACGATATTTGAATATTCTTGAATTTCAACTGAAACAGCATTATAGAACATGGAACTAACACGTTCTCGTGTCGAATAAAATTAATCTCATTTCGTAACATTTATCACTATTTTAACCCTTTTCCGGTCCTATTTAATCTCAGTCCTCTGGTCCTTGTTGCCAAATTTAAGGTATTTTCATTTAATGTATATCACTATTTTTTTACTGTGACGGTAATTAGTCCACTCCGAAGGTAATTAGTCCATTATGTATGACAAACATCACTCCTCAAAACTATTGGTTATAGTTGAATAAAAGAGTCCCTAAATATGGAACATTATTTAGAGCACTTTAGAGAGTTAAGGCAGTCAAAGGGTTAAGATATTCAGTTGCACAGTTTTTGCTAAAAGCTGCAAAGAATCTGGAACACCCAGCACATATGAAATTTTAATCACAGCTGTTAATTTTTCATCTGAAGTAAATCCCAGAATTTATTAAATTTAACTTTCATTTATTCACTAAAGTTTTTTTTTTTTTTTTTTTTTTTTTTTTTTTTTACTCATGAATACTACGTTTTAAATTATATTTTATTTAAAACATTTTGCTGAAAAATAAGTTTATAATAAATAAATTGTATATTTTATCTACATACGATACAAAAAAAAAATAAAAAATGTTAAAGTTAATCTATAGTTTTATTTAAGCTCTAATAGATATGCATAGTATTAATTCGCAATCCAAGTACGTAATTTTATTTTCTTATCAACACCTGTATTTGATTACTGCCCAGACTATTCTCACCAACAACTTATATATATAATGTGTTTTTTAACAGTTTCTCTTTTCTACTCATTTAACATTTACGGAATTTATCTTCTTAATTCCTGTTTAGGGACTCCTTTTCCTAAAGAAACATGAGAGAAAGGTTAATGAAACGGATTATCTGTCTCTATTATTTTTATCAAAGCAAAAGTAACAGATAGTTACCGTTCATTAGAGACATTTCATGTAATATTTTCCTGACTAACCCATCAGTCATTAAGTTATCTCAGACTTAATGTTTTTATATGTAGTTGACTCTGTTGGAATTGATGTTTGTTAAACTTTCTTTATTTGATAACAAGGGAAACTCAATACCGCCCTATTACTCATATTAGAATACGTGTGGTATTAATTAAAAATCATCGAGTACAAATAATTTAATGAATTAAAAATATATATGAATTTTGCACAGACATTTCTCTTAAAATAATTTTGATTATTTTCAAATCCGTAATAAATATTCATCAAATTTTGGATAACGATTAATCATTGTGTTTCCAAACATCTATTTATTTATTTCTTTACTTGTGTTGTTAATGCTTTATATTTATATAATAATTTATTCGGATACGTCCGACTTTCCTTTAAAAATTTTTGGAGCATTTTCGAATTACCCTGGACAATAAAAAAAGTGAAATATTAACATTATGGAATATTTATCTCAAAATAAATTTTTATATATTTATTTATTTATTCGTTGAAAGATAAAGCAAAGTGTGTTATTTCACAATATATTACAATTTATGTTAATCAAATATCTCTCAAATCTAAACCATTAAAGATACGCTGCAGACATAAGTCCTCAGGCCCATTCGATATTTGACATATTATGGAATTGAATGAAACACTTGCTAGATTCTCTTGGAAATGTCGTAGTATAAAAACATTATTATACCACATACTTATAATTAAAGGTTTCGTTCCGAAAGTTAAAATTTTCAGTAACAAAAAAAACACAAAAACCAGTGGGGTTTTTTCTTTAAAAAAAGAACGAAAACTTATGCGGTATGCATTCATTATTAATACTTTCCAACTGTTCATATTTCTTGTATTGTATAACTTTCAGTGTTATTTGTTTATGTTATCACACAACAGACAGACAGAAGGACTGACAGGCATAAAAATAGACTAATTGAAATCCTAATCACTCTTAAACATTGTTGGAAAGTGTTAATTTCTTTTAACGCAAAACAAAATGCAGCTCTTAGATTCTAACTGTAGTCCTTAATGTCACAGACTATTTTAATGTAGCACTGTAAATCTAAACGTTTACCGTTTCATATTCTATATAAAATATTATTTTAGCGTATTAACAATAAATGTCAATTACTGTATGATTTTTACAGTAGAAAGTTATTTAAAAGTGATTTATAAAAATGTCTCTCCTAAAATGCAATGCATGTGTGGTTGGAATTATTTGGGTGTCCCAGTACATAAACGTGTTGTAAAGGACCTATTAAAGGTATTTTAAATAGAGAACGTTCCATAGTGAACTTGAATAGCATACATCTTCTTTTTTTTTTTCTGAAAATATTTACAGACACTGAAGGTGGGCACACGGACAGATAGACAGACAGTCGGACAGACACATACACATATTCAAATCAAATTAATACTTCAAAATTTTTAAGAGGTGCAAAAACTCTTAATGTAATGAAAATACACTTCCAGCAAATTTCTATTAATAGCTTTTAATGTAAATGAATATTTTTGTGTGGCCCTGTAAGTATTAATGCTAATTGTACTATATTCTTTTATATAGCATTCTTTTATGCATTTGAATAAATATTTCAATTTCATTAAGATTTCTGCAAAATAAAGTTATTAAAATTTGGTTTATAGAAATACCTCTTATTGAATGCAATGATTTGGAATATTTTCGGGTGTTCCTGTACACAAACCAGTGCTGGTATTTACTCCATTTTACATAATAAACATCCGATAGTGAACTTGAATAACATATTTCAAATAAATAAAGTTATTAATATATGGTTTATATAAATATATCTAATTGAACACAGTGCTTTGGAATACTTTTGGGTGTCCCTATTCACAAACAAGCAGAGGTCTTCACTTCGTTTTAAATAGGGAACATCCGATAGTGAACTTAATAATGTGTATCAGTTTCAAGATATTCCATTGAACATCTACGGGAGTTAGAGCGTAGACGTACACACAGGTGGATACACGGACAGAAAGACAAACTGGAGTCATTAACACATTCCATGTTTAAAAAGAAAAAAAATATTCTTGAAAGGCTTTGTTGCTGTAGCATGTAATTATGTAATTTTATTTTTAAATATCTGTATTTATATGTATTTAAGTAAAATATATATTAATAGAAAAAATAATAATAATAAAAAAAAAGATTGTTTTAATGATCGTTTTCGTTTATAAAATGCTAACTATTTAAATTATCATATTAGTTTTGAAATACAAATTGTAATAAAGGTATGAACATTATTAACCATACGCATTCTACTTTGAAAACTTCGTAAGTTACTCGAAATTTACGACCTTCTAAACATGAGAGAATAGATCAAGATTTTGCATAAACATACAGTATGAGGAATATTTTTATCACACACATAGTAGAGCATTTTTTAAATAACATTTATGATACTAGCAGGACAACCAATGATAATGAATATACTTATTTTTAAACTTCGTAAGTCATTTGAAATTTGAAAATTTCTTAACATGTAAGAATTGATCAACATTTTATATAAATATGCATTATGATATTGTTGCAGTGGAAAGAGCATGGAATCGCGTGAAAACTGTACGAAACTCACTGTAATACATTTAATCAACAAATTAGAATAAGGTAAATGTACTAAATCGCATGCAGGATAGCGTAGTGGTTGCAGCATTTCAATCTGAAATTGTGCTAAGAAATTGCCATGTCCATTCTTTCAACATGAATATAATACACCCTATAGTGGAAATTTATCATGAAAAATATATGATGGGGAACTAAACAAAGTCCAATTATACCAATTATTCCTTTAGTTATAGCTGTTTGGATGTAGGAAAAGAAATTAACCCAAGTTTTTTTCTAATGTCTATCAATTATAAATATCAGCTCACTCGATATATTTTTACTTTCCGAACATACATATGTAAGGAAAGTATTGTAATCATGTCAAAATTCCGGCTTTGCAATTTTGATGTTTCTATATGTTTTGAGGTTCCCTGAGTTCATTCTTACTACTTTTACGATGATATATGTGCGTGTATGCGAATGAACACGATAACTTCTAAATGCTTTGTTCAAGTGACCTGAAAGTAGATACGTATGTTATAATTTATCGTAGCACGAGTCCTGTTGATTTCGGTGAATCTAGCACCTGTAGTTTTTTCACAGGGACAGAAAGAAGAATTCTTTATCATTATGGACTATGGGACTATTTTTTTTTAAATACGATAGCGTCTAAAAGCCTTATTCATTTGAGCAAAAAAATTATACACATATTATAGTTCACAGTTGCACAAAATGTATAGATTTTGGTGAAACTTGCACTAATAGGTTTTTTACATGGACACAGAGAAATTCTTTATCTTTATGGCCTATGGGCCTAAATTCTTTACGCCTTATTCGATTGAGCTGAAAATTTATACACTCGTTATAGTTCACTTTTTCACGAACCACATAAATATCTGTGAATCTAGCACGTATAGTTTTTTTTTACAGGAACACAACGAAAAGTTTTTATCATTATGCCCTATAGGCTCAATTTCTTTAAAATGCGATAGCGGTTAAACTGCATATCCAGTTGAGCTGAAAATATATACACATGTTATAGATCTTCATCACACCAACTTTATGAATTTTGCAGAATCCAGCATTTTCAGTTTTTTTACAGGGATATAAAGAATAATTCTTTATCCTTTTGGCTTTTGGTCTCAAATTATTTAAAGTATGATAGCGTCTAAACGCCTCGTCCGAGTGATCTAAAAATTTATATACATGTCATAGGTTATCGCCGCACAAAACGTATAGGTTTTGATGAGTCTAGTACTCATAAATTTTTACAAGGACGCATACTTATAAATTTTTACAAGGACGCAGCGAAAATGTTTTTATTATTATGACCCATAGATCATTATTTTAAAGGCAATAACATTAATTTAATCAGCATATTACTATAAAGAGAAAAATACTCAAATTCTCTATTATAATTTTCTTTTTTATTTATTTAATGACTTATTGACTTCTTATTTTAATTTATTTATACAACCAATGATTACATAATATTCGGAAAGTCGAATGGAGTCACTCCAGATTTTTTTTCTGCGTGACTATTTCAATATAGTTATCGTAAAGGTAATTTTAAGTACATGTAATACGAAAATTACAACATTCAAATCAATGTACAGATATGCGTTCAGGAAGTACACCACTGACTGCATAAATACAGAAGCGCAACAACTCAACCCATAGCTCACAGGAATTCAGCACTAAAGAGTTGGCAACATGACATGACAGAGAGGGAAACACCAGTCAAGAGATGGATTAATAGCTGATACAGCAATGAGTGATTGATTTAAAGAGACTGATGATGTGTAGAAGCTAATTAGATGGAATTCTATTCAAATTTTATTCTGTTTTAATTGTAAATTTTATCTGTAAATAACCATATCTCAAAGCAAAGGCAATCGAAACTCCGACAAACAAACAAAATTTGTTTCGAACTCTTGTGAAATATGTGTAAGGTACTTTATTTCAAACTTGAAACTCAAGTAATTTAAATTCATTTCGATTTTGCTATTATTGTATTTTTACTAAGAAATTGTTACCATAATAACAAATGACGTATATTTTGCATTTAATCTCAAAGCTGGAGCATTCTCGATATCCGGAAATTTCGATTTTCCCAAACATGGTCAGCCCCAATTACATTATGTAATTGAGATTCTAGTGTACGTATTGACACTTTAAATAACAGTACCCGATTTAATGAGCTGAGCCTACTATTTAACATACATGTCCATAACTATTATATTACATTCGCTAACACATAATTAAGTTTCATTCTATTGCGTGAATGTAATGCAAAGTAGTTTGTGCACCCAGTTAAATGCCATACATAGATTGATGGTTACAAAAGTGACTAAATTATTGCATTCAGCCAAGTAAGTATATTACAACATATCAAGCAGATATTCATTAATTTTTATTTTAAAAGGAACATCTATAAGATACTAACAACAAAAATTTTCTTATCGTTGAAAATGTAACAATTTCAAAGATTTAGGAAAAATATTTATAAATATATTAAATTAAATAAAAAATAGATTTTTTTTTTTTTTTTTTTTATGCGATAATGTTTACATAGAAGAAAATAAATTTCACTTTCGATTATGGGAAGCTTATATGTATAACGATTATTGACAAAGCCATTCGAATTGCAAAACTTTTTTTCTTTACTTTACTTTTATTTTTATCGTAGAATTTCATCTTCATATAATTTGACTTCTCTCCATAAAATACATTCTTTTTGTTTAATGAGTTAAAATGTTTTAATTCGAATGATAATATATATATTTTTTTCTTTTCATAAAAATAATTAAATAATTTTGCTCTGAATATTTGATTAACACTGACTTAAAAATTTCTAACTTTTCTTTTTTGAAAAATTGTTATTTCTATCTTATACGTACAAATAAAATCAATCCACGCTGTTTTAAAAAAATTTCTTATTCTAATATTAATTTTATGAATATTTTTATAATATAAAGGATAAAATTTCTTAGCATACCATACGGAGTAAATGTACGAAAGTGGCCGCTGTACCAGTGGCCACATTAAAATTGAAATTCTAATATTAAGCTTTCAAGGTTATGCATGGTTTTGCCTTAAGTTCCAAGTAAGTGTTACAACCATCTACAATTCATGTTTTGATCTACAAAGATTTCAAGCTATCAGCTTTGTAATAGTAACAGCAATTTAAGTGGGTTCAAAAGTCATTTTTAAAAATTTCTTTTAATTTCATAGTACAATATATCAATATTGTATTATGTATATGTACACAGTGTAATATTTTCCTAACGTTTCAAGTCTATCGGAGTAAACGTCTAGGATTAAGAGTTTTTGGAAGTTCCCCACATTAGGTTCGTTTTATTAGTACTTAAATCTTTATTTGCTTCTTTATGAAAACATTATTTTTTAATTCTGTGGACACAATTTCTCAAAACCTAATGCATCGATCCCATTGAAAAATTTCCCACTTCCACAAAATAGAATTGACAAGTAATTGATCGAAGAAATTTCTTTGTTTTTCTATTACGCCTTCATTCAACTCTGTCAAAAATTCAAATTTTAATTACTTTTAAGTCCTTCGTTAAAACAGAAGCTACTTTTAGAAAACTCAAGCTTACCTATTAATAAATTTTATTTTATTATTTTTTTTTTTTTTAATCTCAGAAAAATTTATCATTATCAATTCTGACCACAGCGGGGACATTATTATTATTATTATTTTTATTTTAAAGGTTTCCAAAACTAAGTCCCCCGGATAAATTTCCCAAAATTTTTAAATAAAAATTTGGCAAAATATTGTTTATATATTGCTTTTTTATATGCTCCAAATTTTGAAGAAAATAAATATTCATTGTATATATATATTGAGAAACTATCCTTCCTTATTATTCGAAACCCTTTAATCGGAATAAAGTGAAATTTTTGAAAATGTATCGTTTATTTTAGTAATTTAGAAAAACGAAAGTCAACTTTTGTTTTCTTTGCATGTTCTGATCTCTTGCACACTCTGCATTCACATGATTAAAAAAGTATGCTGAATTCATTTATAGTATTAAATTCTCAATTTTTAGGGTTTCCATTACAGGTACTATTAAACAACATCCTGAGACGTTAATGGACATAAAAAAAAGAACGACAAATGGTTTCGTTCCAAGTGTTATCTCTTATGAAGATTTGCAGAAACGAATTAAGACTCAATTTAAATTAAATAATTTAGCTGATGCTTTAAAATTGAAATGCGCCATTTAAAGTTCTTTCTTACGCAATTAAAAAAAAGTAAAGGAAAATTAAAAATTAAAATTAAATTAAATTAAATTAAATTAAAATTAAATTAAATAAAACGCGGAGAATTCCAAACGTTCATTTAAATTAGTGTGATTTAATTTCAAACCCGGCACCTTCAATCTACCAACTTAGAAAGCAGAATCTCTCAGTCACTTTTGGGCCCGAGAATCTGGATTATATGCCTTCGCATATTCTTGTTATATTTTAAATAAAAATACATAAATGTGCAAATGTTTTAAAAAATCACAGTACATCCATTAACCTGTAATTTTTTTCTTTTCTTTCAACTGGAAAATTTCATATACTATATATTTTCTTACCCGAAAAAACGAATTCTAAAAATCTCTGCAAATTTACAGAAACACGTTTTCCATGATAGCGGATCTTAATATTTATAAATTATTTCCATTCTGAAAATTTATCTGTAAGAAACTTGTATAGGTGACATTATAACTAACGCTTATCATATATAATTATAAGCCCTTAGAAACGTTATATTATATAATGGCCAACTTATACTCACATTAAATACCATTCTTTTTAAAAAGTTCTTCTTGCCTTATTTATTTGAAAAATTTTATTTCATAGATTAAGAAAAAAAAAATTATATAAAAATAATTATATTGAAAACTCGTAAAAGTCTGCAACTATGATAATATAATAAATATTTTCAAACTTCCAGAAGATCTTATCTATATTGATCAAAATTATATTACACTGCAGTAACAATAAAATTGTATAATTACGTTTTTTAAAATAAAACTTACATTGCTAATTTATATATATATACATACATATATTGCTTAATAATTAATTATTAAATTGTTAATTTGAATGCTGTAATTTATATTAAATAATTTTATATGAAAATTATACTAATTTTGTATAAATTTAAATAACTTTTAAAGAATTTAGAAATAAAGATATGGTTCTAATTATTTACAACAGCTTCTATCCTTACAGAAACAGCATACCTTTAAAACAAAATACGCGTTCTCCACGCAAAATTGACAATTATACATATAAAATTTATAGAAGTGTTTCGTTTACAAAAAAATATATTACAATAAACTCTCCAAAATTACTAATACATTGCAATAATATTTCGCTTCACATAACGACTCTGCCTCAGCTAATTATAATTATACAAGTAATAACACTGTATTTTAATTGTGTTAATAATTTACTCCAGGAATGTAATCAGCTGTTTATGAAAAATGAAAACATGTTATAAAGCATCCGTTTTTATTAAGGTTCATTATCCTAAATGAACGTTTGGTAAGTTATTACATGCAATCTTTCGTTAATTATAATTTCCTATAATGACTAAACATTTCCACAAAGCAGTTTATTTAGGAAATCGATAGCATATTTAACAGAATATTGAACATATTGTAGATGTATTTAATATATTCGCACATGTATTTTTAATTTTTTTAAACAAATTTTATTTCTACAAGCATTCTATTTTAACTGTGTTAGATTACATATATCCATACATAACATTTAAGATTTGGAATTTTGATAATTATCTAAATTTTCGAAAAATAACCCCATTAAAATTATTTATTTATGCATTCTTCTGTTATTGTACCTTACGTTAATATACACGATTAACAAATAATAAGACCGTAATACACGAGGCATTTCGAATTTAATACACGATTAACGCTTAACTTTAAAATTCATGCAACAAACAATCATAGATTAAAAAACTCACAATACAACACTAAGTCATAGGCAACGTAAAATACAAGTTTAAATCTAAAATGTTAAAGCATCGGGTGTTATTCGTATATATTTTTTAAAATATTTATTTTAAGACGAATAACAAACAAATATTTTATTTGTTTATATGGAATATGTCGTTTAAATTACAGCCATAAGAAACTATAAGAAACAAACTGAAAGATAAAATAAAGCAATATTGTTTTATTTGATGCCAGTTTTTCATTAGTTTACTTGATGAACTTTTTATGCTTCTAAAGCTTTATACTTAAATAGAAAAAAATCTAGAATGACTCCACTGGACTTTCCGTACATTAAGTCATTAACGGTACTTTAAATAGATTAACGTAAGAGAAGTAGTTAAAAACACAAAAGAAAGAATTATAATACTTTGAGTATTTTTCTCAGTACAATATGTCATTTAACGCTGTTTCCTTTCAAATAATTTGAGCCCATAGATTATAATGATAAAGAATATTTTGTTGTGTCCCTGTAAAAATATGTGAATGATAGACTCACCAAAATCTATACAGTTTGTGTAATGATGATCTATAACTTGCATATAAATTTTCAGCTCAATCGAATAAGGCGTTCAGACGCTATAGCACTTTAAATAATTATAGCCCACGCAGTAAAAAATATGTCCTTTTTGCTGCCAGAAATTCTCTGTAAAATGAGGAAATACGTTCTGACAACGTAATTCTTTTGTAAATTACTTGTATTTTCTCAAATTACAGAAAGTTTCTGGCAGTAAATAGAACATATTTTTTACAGTGCATAGACCATAATGATAAAGGATTTTTCGCTGCGTCCCTATAAAACACTATAAGCGTTAGATTTACCAAAAATCTGTAAAATTTTTGAGACGGTGATTTACAACACGTATATAAAATTTAGCTCAATCGAATAAGGCGTTTAGATGCTATCGCATTTTTAAAAATTTGAATCCATAGAACATAATGATAAAGATTTTTTCTTTGGGTCCATGTAAAAACATTGTGACTGCTAGATTCACCAAAATCAATAGGGTTCGTGCTACGGTGATCTATAACATACGTACTAACTTTCAGCTTATTCGAACAAAGCGTTTAGACGCTATCGTGTTCACTCACATACATGCATACGTACATGTGTTCACTTACACACATACATACATACATCGCTGTAAAAATAGCAAGAATGTATTAAGGGACCTCAAAACGTGTAGAAAAACCAAAATCTCAAAGTCGGATTTTTTTTACATGATTACAGTACTTTCTTTTCATATTTATGTTCGGAAAGTAAAAAAAGTTGATCGCATCATTATTTTTCCGTACTTTTTGTGGATGTTAAAAGTAAACTATCCTAGTAATTTTATTTATTTATTTTTACTTTCCGAACACAATAATTTGGAAAGTACTGTAATCATGTCAAAAATACAAGTTCGAGATTTTGGTATTTCTACATGTTTTGAGGTCCCCTGAATTCATATTTACTATTTTTGGGCTCATGTATGTGCGTATGTATGTATGTGTGTATATATGTATGTATATATAGCGCGTAAGCTATTTATTCAAATTAGCTGAAAGTTCGGTCGTAAGTTGTAGGTCGCCATAGCTCGAATTCTGTTCATTTTGGTGAATCTAGCACTTATAGTTTTTATTTAGAGGGACACAAATAGAAATTCTTTATCATTATGGTCTATTTGTCCAAATTCTGAAAGTGCGATAGCGTCTAAATGTCTTATTCGATTGAGCTGAAGATTTATACACATGCTATAGATCACCATTGCACAAACTACATAGTTTTTGGTGAATCTACCCCTTATAGTATTTTTGCAGCGACATACAAAGAATAATTGTTTTTTATTGTGGCTTATGGGCTGAAAGTATTTAAAGTGCAATAGCGTCTAAACGCATTATCCGATTGAGCTGAAAATTTGTATAATTCTTATAGGACAGTGACGCCCGAACTGTATACATTTTAGTGAGTCTAGCATTTGAAGTTTTTTTTTTTTTTTTTTACAGGGACACAATGAAAATTTTTTTATCATTATACGATCTCAAATTATTTAAAGGGCAATAGCGTTAATTTAAGCATTATACCAGAAAGAGAAAATTTTTCACATACCCTATTATAATTTTCTCTTTTCTTTATTTAACGACTTCGCTTACATTAATTTATTCGTACAACCGCTAATTACTTAATATTTGGAAAATCGTGAGAGTCACTCCCGATTTTTTTTTTTTTTTTTTTTTTTTTAATATGCGATTTCAGACAATGTGATTGGGAGTCTTTCATTATTTTCTTCCAGGAAATAATAGTGCTCATTACATTTTTATAAAGCAAGTTTAAATATTGTTATATTGATTGGTAATTGAATAATTTTTAAAGCTTAAACATTCATGCCAAAAAAAAAAAAAAAAAAACGTTTCTCAATAATATTTATTTTCATGTTATTTTGTGAAATCAAAAATACTTATTTTCATGATATATTATGTATACATTAATGTACAGAGTTTTGTGCTTATCTGTCTAAAAATCACGAGTGTTATAATATTTTTAATAAAATAAGTAATAAATCATATTTTTTAACTAGTTGTCAGGAAAAAAGCAATTCGAACTTCTGTTTATTTAATCTATTTTTAGGAAAGATTTCAGAAGACAACTTTAATTAACTTTACTATAAAAGCGGAATCATTATTTATTTTAACTCTTTGTCATAAAGAAAAACTTTTTTTTTTTTTTTTTTTTTTTTTTTTTGAATATTTGATTGTGATAGTTAAATATATAAATTAGTTTTCAACTTAAAAAAAATACTACCATTCGATGCATAAATTTCGAATTTAATTCTATTTGTTAATTTTTCTTTACACTTCCTAATTATTTCAGTTTATGTTTAGTTAGTTATGAATATTACTTATTAATACTTAACATTTTTAATTGTTATTTAGCATTAGAATATACACAAGTGCATTGTTTATTCTTCATTTAAATAAATAATTTCGTAAAAATATTAATTTAAGACTAAAAGTTAATTTTACGCTTGAACTGCTATGATTTTGATATTTATGCTGAAATATTGCAAAGTTAAAAAACTTATAAGAGGAACGAGATAAAAAAAAATATCTCAATGGTTTTTATTATTAAGGTTTTATTTAAAATATTGCATACTTTAAATTTGGCAATTCATATTTAAGTTTTATAATTACCATAGCTTATTAAGGTTGTATAAAGAAAAATTCTATTGTTTATTATTGCTTCCGAAGAAAATTAACATAGAAAATATAATTACTTTCGGAACTTTTGATATGCATCATTTATAACTGAATTAGTCGAAAGTCACACCAAAGTATTCTCTTAGCGCTTACATCACTAATATATATGCAATTTTCGCTTCTTAAATGCATTGAATATTTTGGTTAATTTGGTTAATGTTTCTTCTGAAAATCTTATGAATTATGTAGCTCACTATGTTATGAATTATACGTATCTCCCGATATTATTAAGTGTCGCATTTTTAAATATATATTATAAATATTTCTTTTGAGGTTAAAATATCTGAAATAATGTGTGAAAAATTACGAAATGTCTTATTGTGGAATTATACACATTCCAGTCATATTAACAGGCCCTGACTAACGGCAGGGCATACGGGGCAAATGAACTGGGCCCCCATGCAGGAATTTTGCAACCTAAAGAGCTCTTATGCCACTGCAAGGGGGCCCCCCAGAATAGGCTTGCCCCGGGGCTCCAGGTAGTCTAAGTCGGGCCCTGCATATTAATATGACCACAGCCTATTTTTGCATCATCCAGAAAAATCCATCACAGTAAAAGGTGACAACACTTGCAGTGGAGGGTACATAGAGTGTGTCGGAGATATATTAGAAATAAAGCAATCGTTGGTTGCAAATCATTGCAGAAACGGAACAATTTTTTCGGCGTCCATTTTGTAGGTCATATTTTAATACTTTTACTTTACACAAATCATTATGAAACTGAAATATGTTATTCAAGTTCAATATCGAATGTTCTCTACAGAAAATGAAGTAAACACCATCACCCCTTTGTGCACAGGAACACCCAAAAATATTCCAAAGCATTGCATTCTATGAGAGGTACCTCCATAAACCATATTTTAATAACATTGCTTTGTACATATAAATTGAAATATGTTATTTATATGCACAAGAGAATGTTTTCTATAGAATGTAGTATGCTTATCAATGAGATTTACAGGGCCAAACAGAAATATACAGCTACATTAAGGACTATAATTTGAAATTTGCTTTAATTGCATTTTCATTTACATTACGCATTTTAAATACTTTCCAATAGTTTTTACGTGTAAATATTGTTTTGAATTAGTGTATCTATATATCTGACTGTCTGTCTGCCTATCTGTCCGTTTGCCCACCTCCTGTGTTTGTAAATATTGTCATAATTTCAGGTATATGTTATTCAGGCCTACCTGTTCCTTATTTAAAATGACATTAATAAGTACTGTACAACTCGTTTGTGTACAAGGACACCCAAAAATGACAATGCATTACGTTTTAGAAGAGATATTTTTAGAAATCCCATTTAAATAACATTCTACAACAAAACTCTTTTTTTTTTTTTTTTTTTGTTAATTTGCTAAAATAGTATTTCATACAGAATTCGATATGCCTAGCTTTCAGATTTACAGAGCTATATACTAAAATATTCAGACGTATTAATGGCTGCAATAAAAATTTGCTGGAATTGCATGTTTGTGTTAAGCTTTTTTAACACTTTCCATAAGAATGATTATGAGTTAAACTGTTTTATCTGTGTACATTTCTATGCTTCTGTCTGCCCGTTGTGTGATACGAGTAACATAGGCAAAGAGTATTGAAAGTTAAACAACACATCTTACAGTTGGAAGTATCAATACTTAATGCGTACAGTATGATTTTTAGTTCTTTTTCAAATTTATAATTCCTTTAAAACGTTAAATTATTTTGAATATAAAACATATTTTATCGCAAGCAATGAAAATTAGATGTTCTGTAAAAAGCTGTAAAGAAAGTATAATTTTAGTCTATTTTAACTGAAACGCACCATGCGAATGGAAGGAAAAAAATAATTCTTAATTAAATTCAGCTTAACCTTAACAATTTTAATAAATATTTATTTGAGCACTAGCTTTTGTACCCGTTTTTCGGAAAGTAAATGGCAATAGAAATTGCGTTTTGTGGGCGTTGAAAAAATTAATGTTCAAATCAGTGCACAAAAAATCGTACAAATAAAATCTGTTTATCTATCTATAGCTCTCTATCTATAAGTGAAAATTTACAAATCTACTTATTATCTATAATAATACATTCTCTATTTTCATCAGTATGATAAACTTCAAATAAGATAATTTTTTTATGTACTATGAATAATGATTAAATTCTCGCGCGAAGAATGGTCACAACAGCTAGTATTTTATACCACCAAGAACGAAAAATCATGCAGTACGCATTGATTAACAATACTTTTCAACTGTACGTATTTTTTGTAACTAATAACTTTCAATATTCTTTGCCTACGTTATAACACAGCAGACAGACAGAAGGACTAAAAAGTATACAGATTGACCAATTGAATTTAAAACCACACTCAGACATTGTTAAAAAGTATTAAAAAGGATTAACGCAAAAGAAAATCTAGCCGTTAGATTGTAATTGCAGCCATTAATGTATTTGAATGTTTCAGTGTAGTTTTGATAATATAGGTAAATCTGAAGTTTAATCATATCATATTATATACAAAACACTATTTTAGAATATTTCCAATACATGTCAATATATTTATGATTTTTACAGTAGAAAATTATTTAAATGAGTTTTTTAAAATGTCTGTCTTAAAAGGCAATGTGTTTTTTTTTTTTTTTTTTTTTTTGTTTGTTTGTTTGATTGTCCCTGTACACAAACTAGTTGTACAGGACCTATTAATGTCGTTTTACATAGGGAACATTGTATAGTGAACTTCATTAATATATACCATTTTTTAAAGTTTCTAAAAATATTTACGGACGCTGGGGCGGGAGACAGACAGATAGAAAGTTAGACAATCAGACATACAGATAAAGAAATTAAAATCCCAATTACACTTAAAAATTGTCACAATTAAAAAGTATTAAAAATCTTAATGGAAATGGAAAATGCAATTCCACCAAATTTTTATTAATAGCTCTTAAAGTAAATGAATATTTTTATGTGGTCCTGTTAGACTAATACTAACCATACTGTAGTCTAAAGAAAACATTCTTTTGTGCAAATAAATAACATATTTCAATTTCATTAAACTTTGCACAAAGTAAATTTATTAAAATTTGGTTTGTAGAAATACCTCTTATAGAACGCAACGCTTTGGAATAATTTCAATTGTCCCTGTATAGAAACCAGTGGTAGTATTTACTCCATTTTACACAAGAAACATCCGATAGTGAACTTGTATAACATATTTCAGTTTCACTAAGATTTGTGTAGAGTAAAAATATTAAAATATGGTTTATGGAAATACCTCTCAAGGAACACAAAGCTTTTGAATGCTTTCGGTTGTCCCTGTACACAAACCATTAGGAATATTAACTCCATTTTCAATAGAGAGCATGCGACAATGAACTTGAATAACATATATCTGTTTCAAGAAATTCTATAAATATTTACGGGAGTTAGAGTGCAGACAAACAGACAGACGGACAGATAGACAGACAAACAGAAGTCATAAACACTTTTCAACATAGTTGGAAAGTGTTAAAATGAAATTTGTTTAATTGCACGGACACCTGAGGTTCTTACAACACAGTTATTGAAAAAAAAATTGTGTTTCTTTTTTTTTTCCTTCGATTAAAGCTTTATTATGATGTTTTATCATATTAGAATAAGGTACCAAAACGAAATTGGATGTTGAAAAATCTTTTTCAAGTGATTGTGTAATTAAATGTTAATTCACTTAGCACTGTTTTCTCCTTGATCAGATTGTACCTTCCATTTTCTACCTTATTGCAGTAGACTGCAAAAAATTCTCGTTTATTGCAGATTCGTTAACTAGCACAGATCGAGTCACACAGTTAAAGATTATCATAATGCATTTTTTTTAAATGACTTGCTTAATTCGTAGCATATTCAAATCCTTTCATGTGTTGCATGTACTGTAAAAAAAAATCATTAACATTAACGTTCTGTAAAATAGTACTGTAGTAACCCTCTATATATATAAAGCAAAGAGTTTGTCGGAAGAACACATACGGGCAGACCACTATTTTTGAATGGTCTAGATTTAACTACTTTGGGGATGGAAGTCGGTCATTTTTTTAGCAAAAACTGGTGATTTTTTTTTAAAGGTACTACATAGATGCTATGCTTTTTTAAAAGAGCTCTAAAAACTGTTACTTTTTATTGAGGACACTATATACCTCAAGTTATTAGATTTAAAGATATTACGTTGCACATTTTCCCAACGCGATATCATTCAATTGCTTTTGATGAAGGTCAGCCATATTTTTTAGTAAAAACGGATGATTTTTTTTAAAGATACTGACTGCATAGATGTTATACTTTTTTGAAAATTCATTTAAATATAGTGACTAGCGAAGCGGCGTAGCCTGCTAGTTGTGAAATAATTTTGTTGAATTTGAAATAATTGACTATATTTGACTACACTTCAAGCAATATTCTAAGAGTATAAAATATACGAATTCATTTTCTTATTCCAGTAAATATACATAAATATATTTAAATATTCTACATACATAATCTCAGCATAAAATATGCTTCGGTTGTCCTTCATTACATATTTAAATACTGTAGGAGTCAAAGCACATATGCTTTATTTAGGTCAAAGTCAGGTGGAAATCGAACAAAAAGTCATCAATGTAATTGACTGAAAAATAAAACATTTTGCCATCATTTTTTAAATAAATTTCATTAAAAATCTGCATTTTATTCAAAATGTCTCTATATTTTTGAGACTTCTATAAATATAATGAATTATTCTAGAAAATAACGTTCACTGATTCCCTTTTCTCTTGTATTGATTTTACTCAAAGATATTACCTTAACGCGGATTGGATTTTAGTGATATATATGTTTCTACCTTATAACTTTTTTGCTGAAAATTGCAACAAAATGTCTCAAATTGCCCATTTGGGAATTTATTTGATCTTTTCATTATTTTTATACTGTTGCCGAAAGTAAAACAATCATTTTAACATGACATTTATTACTTAAAAAAGAAAAAAATATATGTGTATAAAATAGAACGCAAATAACGATGAATTTAATGAAAATATTATAAAAATCTCAGTTTCTACATAAATTCATTGTAAGTGAATATAAACTTGTATAAAAGTTAGTCAATTTAAATTAGTGATAAAAATAATTCATTATAGTTATTCTATACATCTAGTCTCTAGGTTTTCTAATGAAATTAAATCTTATTTGTCATATGATTTGATTTTTAGTTTGCATTAATGTAAAATCAATTACTTGTGTGACGATTTTTTTCTCGATGAATGCAAGGGACGTTTAATAAATTGTCATTAGTCTGAATTTTACATGATTTTATAACAAATACGGTATAGAACTTTTTTTTACGAAAGAACGGAGCTAGACGTATAATTTAATAGCGAACTCTCCGAATTCTACAAAAGTTTCTTAGAGTGTATCAGTAGGCTGAAAATATTGAACCACTTCTAATACTTTGATAACTATATCATTTAAAAGAGCATAAAAGATTGAATCTTCACTTATACCATAAGAACAGGATTGGCAATCAAAAGCCAATTTCTGTTCGGTTACGGTATGAATTTAAGCTTCATATATTTTCCTTTATATATATCTGGAAAGTCTTTCTTCATTAACTCATTCTTTTTGTCTCTTCCTTATTATAATCATTTTTTCGTTCTGTCTTTGTTATTATTTATCTTGTATCTTTTACAATACTATTCTGTAAGAATTCTTTTGTAACTTTCCGAAATTCTTCTTTTTCTAATCTTTGTATTACATTTTTTATTTTCTCTTACCCATAAGGTAGAAAAAGTATTGTTTTGGGGTCAAATTTTCGAACGCGAGATTTTGTTATATTTACACGTTTTGAGGTCCCCTGAATACGAAAATCATGTTTTTAGCAAATGGTCTGTGTGTGTGTCTGTATGTGTGTCTGTGTGTGCGTCTGTGTGTATGTGTGTATGTGTGTCTGTCTGTTATCAGCATATCGCAATAACAAATTTTGGCAGAAAGTTCAAACTTGGTATTCTAAATGTGTATCATATAGGGATGCTACAGTAAGCTTCTCATAAAGATCAAGCAAATGGTTCGTGTACAGGAAAAATCAAGAGAATTCTAATACGTAATGTCTATGGGGGAAATTGCAGGAAAGTAGAGTTTAACGTCCATAGACTGCACTAAACCAAATGAAACAAATATATATTTTTTATAATAGAGATAGTTAACTGGGAATTTTTTTTTTTTTTTTTTTTGTGTGTATGTAGGAGTCTCGCCTCCCCCCCTGGGGGGAAGTCTCCCCTCGAGGGGGGTAAATTTTCATGATTGGTATCTTTCAAACGAGCTCGCCAATACCTTTAAAACGAATGGTTGAACCAACGATCTGCTATAATTTAAAACAAAGTTATCGATTTTTTTTTTAATATTGAGAATAAAATGGACTTTTTTTGGATATTTGGTGTTATACTACTTCTCTAATATGGAAATCGTCTGCCTTATCATAAAAGATAATTTTTTAAAATAATAATTTTAATAAATTATTTTTTAAAAAGAGAATTATTTTTTAATAACCGAATTAAATTCTATATAAATGTAGGTGCATTAATGAAACAGGGGGTTGAGGGGGCGGTAGCCCCCTCACACAGAACTAATTATCATATAAAACTCTTCAGAAGCCTAAAATGAATTGTTTAACATTGGTTTACATAACAGTACTCGTTATCTTACCTATTAATCTGCAACCTGTATTTATAGTATTAAATTTCAGGGTAAGAGAAAGTCGTGTGAGTGACACATCAGATTATTTCTATTGCGAACTTCTCCTTAGCTCTCTGATTTTAATCTTGTTTTCACAGTTTCTTTTTATTTTTTAATAAACAACGCAGGTCTACAAAAATTGTGTTGGTGATTTGATAATTTTAGCTGACACACACACACACACACACACACACACACACACACATATATATATATATATATATATATTGTGTGTGTGTACTGAAACCGAAAAGGAAATCATTTTTTTCTGTATCATGTATTTTTGTCAACACAGGATGTCTACGGACATGATTTCTTCATTTTCACTCGTTTCTGGTAAATTTCCATGTTTAATTATAATTAAAATACTCCGGAATAAATTGAAATGTTGGAATCTATGCAACTTTTACGAGTTTTTGTTGTCGATAATGTTTACTTATAAAGTGATTTATTTATTAAATTAAATATTATTTGAATTTAATAAGGTTTACTTACAGATGTTTCAAACCGAAAGTTTCTCGAAAAGGAACAATGCTAATTTTTTATTTTTTAAATATTTATGATCAGCTATGTGTCTAAAAGCCATTTTTAAAATTAGTTTAGTAATTTTTTAAATAAATTAATTAGTGAACGTTAAGGGGTTAATCATAGAAACATACAATAAAAATTAGCATTTAATAAAATTGGTAGAAAATTCACGGAAGAAATTTCGTCAGTAGACTCCCCGCATTGAAAAAATTCTACACGTGACAGATGAAAACTGGCTTCAATTTCGTTTTCAACACATCAAAAAAGCATAAAGATCAGGTAAAAGTATAAAATCAAAATTTTAAATGTAGACCTGTGTAATTTTTTGCGTAGTGTTTTTCTTGGTTAATTTTTTTCCAAAGGTTTAGTAAATATTTTACGATAAATCTGTACTGATAAGTATAAAGGATTTAAGTCCATATTCTTTATTTTTCAGGCAATGAAAAATAAAGTTAAACTAACTAAAATCTAATCAGAAGAATCGATTAAGAAAAATTTGTTATGTTGATTTATGCGCTTTATACTATTCAATGATTCCCAACCTTCATTTAATAAAGGGAAAAATTGAATTAAATATTTTATACCAAAGATTAATGCTAAATTTCTGACTTGAATCTTTTTTTACAAATGGATTTTATCAAAGACTAAATCGCAGTAATATAAATCATTTATACCAATCGATAGAGAATTTTTTTCTGAGTCTGACTATGTACTTAACTGAAAATCGACATTTTTGGACTTTATTTTTATTCATGGCATAATTATTACTGAATAATACCACACATTCTGATGCATTTTTATTTTGGTCTTCATGATTAGAATAAATCAAAAATCTTGAAAATTTCTCTTTTTACTGTTTAGTTACTTTCGCTATAATTTCATAACTTCATGAAAAATAGTGGAATAATTATAAACAGAAATATCATAAAATTTAATCATATATATAAGTGTAAAACATGCCAGAAATACATATATTACTATAATTACAACCACTGCTGACTTTATAAAAGAAATTAACTTCTACTAACAATATCTCTGATTTTGGATTATTATGTATTGATTTTTTTTTTTTTTTTTTTTTTTAACCTTATTTATTTAATTTATCTTCTGATCGTTGTTTGTTTAATAAACTCTGCATATAATTCAGTCAGTGTTTAATAAATAAATTTTGTATTCGTGTAATATAAAGATTCTTCTTTTTCTTAAAATGTCTTTTTAAAACCTTAATGTCCTTTTTAAATCGGAAATAAATTACGGATATCGGTCACAAAGTAAGTTAATTTTTTTATTGTTTTGTTACGAGAGAGTTGATAGCAATTTCGTTCACATAACAGTTTAAGGGCCCGCTTCACTCATCTCCCCAGGAAGCCGAAGCTAATGTTATTATATGGGAAATATTTCTTTATAAATAACTTATTAACTAATACATATTTTTAAATTCTGTTTTCACATTCTGAAAATTCCCAGCTGTTAAATTGACGGAACTTTTTTTAAATTTTTTTTTTTTATTTTTTATATTTTATTTTGAAACTGCAAAATACGAATTTTCAATATGTGAATTTTTTTCATTTTGCAATTTCAAAATAAAATATTAAAAATTAAAAAAATACATTTTTAAAAAGGTCCGTCAATTTAACAATTGGGAATTTTCTGAATGTGAAAACAGAATTTAAAAATATTTATTAGTTAATAAGTTATTTGTAAAGAAAATTTCCCCATAGAATAACATTAGCTCGGGCTTCCGGCAACGGTAAGTGAAGAGGGCCGTTAAGTACTAAAGTACTTGACTATGTAATATAAATTTTGCATATTCAGTAAAATATTTGCATTCTGGAAAATGTTTATAATGGTCAGTCTCAAATAAATATAAAAGGGGACAGCTATTCTGAAATTAAAAACTCCCTGATATTAAACGAATTATAAATGTACTCTACATATAAATACTAGAGAAGAAAACAAAATTCACTTGTTATATTAAAAATCACATTAGTAGAATTAAAAATAAAGTGATCATGTTTAAATTGCGTTCATTTGCCGGTAATTCTGAAATAAATTATATTTTTTTTAAGTATGTAACATAGACTAATATAATATTTTTTTCTTATTTCTTTACTTTTAAATGCTGGCATTCTTTTAAAAATTCACAGAAATTTATTATTCTGACTTAAAACGCTGCCGGGATTATATCTTTCTCTAGAGTATTATTTACATGAATAACGCTTCAGTGATTTATTTTACGATTTATATATCACATTTGATAGGGTTACTTAATCAAATAATGGTGAAGAGAAGAATACGTGATGATAAAAACGTGCAGTAAACATGGAACAAAAATAAACTCTTTAGTAAGAATTTCTTTTAGTATTATCTCTTTTATTACAAGAGTTTATGAAAGTTTAATTCTATCAAGAAAATGAAGGTATTTTCATGGCATTAGGTGCATGATTTTCTTTTCAGAGCTATAAGCAATGTGTGCTCTGTCTTTTAAATATAAATGTATATCTTCAAATTTAATAATATCTAGAAAAGCGGTAACGCTGGCATCCGCGCAGATAAAACAAATTTGGAGAAAAAACAAATAAAATGTGTAACGAAAAACGCAGGAATAAAAAATGGTGCAACACTACTAATGTATATTACAGAGTTTCCTCTACTTTTCAACTACATGTAACTTAGCCCTTATGGCCTTCAAGAACTGTAATTGTTTGCATACTTTCAAGATAACACATAAGAATTTACAAGAGGATATGAATTAAAGGGCCCGAGCACTGTCACTTTGACAATGTGAAATTTTCCATTAATTGTTTTCTTTGTTAAGATTGACAAATGTAGCACACAGCGATCACAATCAACTTAGCTGAAAATTACCCTTTTTTATTCTTCTAACCTGCATTAATACTTTTCGCAATGAAAAATTTTTAATGAAAATCTATGGAAGATATTTTTAATTTAGTGATATCGAATGCAAATATATCGCAAAATCTTTCAGATATGACGTGATTTTTTTTCTTTAATAAAAAAAAAAAAAAAAAAAAAAAAAAAGTAAATATGTTTTATTAAAGACAATTTTGTATTAAAGTTTTGAAATGTTGAAAAGAGACACGTTTGTTAAAGTGGAAAATAATTGATTACAAAAATTAGATAAATGCGATTTTTATCGACAATTTCCCTTTAAAAAAAACGAAGAAAAGAAAAAGAAGAAGCTTAAACAAAAACTATAAATTTATAAAAATAAGTATAATGTAAAGAAATATACATCATCACATTATGAACATTTATTATGTAAGCAAAGTTTTGTAACTGTGAAAAATCGTATTATAATTAATCCTACTGTAAAAATCCTAGTGTTAAATTTTTAGCATAAAATTATGCACTAAAACATACCTGAATAACAAATATCAGCAGCAAATACAAACTGGGTATTCTAAGTCTGTATCAGGTGGAATACTAGTTCAAGCTTTTTATTGAAATCGAACGAATGGTTCGTGTACAGGGATACACAAAAATATTCAAATATATTATGGCTATGGACGAGAATTTTGGATGATACAGTTTAAATTATTTAAAGTGCACTAAACAAAATTAAATTGGCATGCACTCTTTATATGGATAAAAGCATGTTTCATACAAAATATGGTACGGAAAGTACTTATCTTTCGTGTACAGGACCCCCATAAATGAATTTTGACATATTAGAGCTATGGCTGAAAATGGCTTGACGTGTGTTTCAAGCTGTGTCTGGCATTTTTCAAGCACTAAACTAATGTACACGGTTTAGTACATATATAATTTATAGATATCATACAGGAAAACTTAAAATTAGTCCAATAAGCTTCAGACTATGATTTGGGCAAACATTTTCTGAATAGTCAGAAGTAAATTCAGGAAAAAGGGTGAAGGGAAATCCCACCTAACACAAAATATTTTTGTCAAATAAAATTGTTTCTTTTCTAAAACTTCTTTCAATCGCTGCTTTAATTCACTAAAAATTTTGATACAGTATTTTATATATTACACCGTAATCTGTAATACTTTCTTCTGTAATCTTTACCAAAGTAATGACAGTGCCCCACCATATTAATTTATTTTATTAAGACATTTGCATGATTAAAAATATTTTTTCAATAATAGCTTTTATTAACTGCTTTTTGTTTAATTTTTTTTTTTTCATAACATCCGTATAATCGTTTTGTTTTATAAATTCATAAAACCTGGTATCTCATCCTCACATTTTTTTAACCAATAAAATTCTATAACTGCGTCAGATTTTATATATTTCAATTAAAATATTATTTATTTTTCTGAATAAATGTAATAAGTCTTATATTACTGTTATAATAAATGAAAATGTACATAAACGTTATTAGCACATATTCTGAAAATTATATAGAGCTAAAAATTGCAATATACGCATTAAACATTTTACAAATCTATCTTAACTTTAGAATAAAATTCATCATAAAGTGTTTTAACAGTATATTAAGACAAATTATTCATTTCTTATTAACTTTGAGTTACATATAAATTTATTTAAGATGTGTTTATTAATTTTTTTGTTTTGTTGGGACTTGGTTCCTGCGTTTAATTAATGGTACAATAAATTTAGATACTAGATATTTTGTGATACGTAGTTTAACACTTTGGAAGATATACGACAATGCGTTAAAGATGATGACACATCTGCTGAAGTTAGAGCCTGTTATTAAATGATATGAAGTCCCATAGGAAACACGTACATTTGCTTAAGGTCAATACGTGTTAAATATATCATCCGTTGTTACAACAGATATTCCAGGTTAATATTTTGATGAAATAATATGTTAAAACTAGTATATAACCCCGTCAAAAATGACGGAATGTGAAATCAATTAAGGCAGTGAATCAACGAATGCTTTGCCTGCTTCGCTAGTCACTATTTTTAAAGAAAACTCTTTTTTCCAGGTTACTATTTTGGTGAAGTAATATGTAAAAATACAATATATCTTTTAGATTTAAAATATCAATTACAAATGTTATAAATGCAGTAAAAATTATTATCAAGATCGTATGTAAAGAAATCGTTGTTTACAAATTAATTTGATTTTTAAAGGATATTTTAAAATGTTATTTACAAATTATCTTCTAAAGTATTTTAATAGAGTCAAGACTTGTTATACGGAAAATGAATATTGTATTTTTTTATTCAAAGACTAGGGATTTAGCATTACAATGTAAGAAAGAAATATGTCCTTTGTTTCGTATTATGCAAACAGATTTTGTCTCGATTGTTCAAAAACACGTAGAGATGCTTTAATTAACAAAGGATAAAATAAAAACAATGAAATCAGAAGAAAGTAAAATGCACTGTTCGAATACTAAAAAGATACTGAAAGCCTAATTATTTTTAACAAGAAGGAAAAGTCATGAGACCAGGAAGAGTGATCAATTAAAGACATTGTTAAAACTGGGAAAGAAATGCAGTGCTGTCTCAGTTGATATACTGGGACGATAACTGAATTACCCTAATTACTCATATAAAAGATGGAATTTTCGGTTTTTGTGAATGCAGAATACGTTTTATGAAAAAAATGTATTTGTATTTAATTTTCATCTACTTTTTTGAGAAATGATGTAGTGCAGTGTAGGTTTAAAGCCGATTAATTGCACGAGGTTCCAAGGCCTAGTGAGGTTCTTTCTAAACATTTTTAGATCGTATTAAAGTAAGTTTTGTAGTAAAACAGGTAAAACTTTGAACCACTAGGCCATCGAAAGCTGCGAAATACATTTCGACACTTTCCATCAGCCAATTTTGTCAACAGAATATTTATACCACTCTGATCCCATTTTGTTGGATGATGATGAATAATTTTAACATTAATTTCGACTCTATGTATTACGTTCATTTTTGATTACCAATTTACAATTCATTAAAATTATGAATAATGCACTTAAAATTTCTAGACCATTGTCAAGTAGAACAAGGGGTTGTTTATAGAAAAGTATAACCTACTGTGATAAATTAATATCTTTTTAATATCTTAAGCATGTTTTGTTTATTATTCTTAACTCGATTTAATATCGGACACATTTCTAAAATTTAGGAATGAAATTTGAGTTAGTAAATACAAAAAACTAACAAAATAAAAATTTAAATTTGAAACTTTGTAAAGGCCCAGTTTTTTAAGAAAATAATTTGTATGACCAAAATCCTTTTTTAATCTGGATATTTTATTATTAAGTCAAACAAAATTGGAATCAGCTCAGATTTATTTAGTAATAATTTTAAATTTAACATTTAACGCAGTGTTATGTCATAGTGATTGGGTATACGTACCACGTAAGTTATTATTGTATTTAAAGAAGCAATTTTCCCTTTCTAAAATATAACGAAAACTAATAATTGTTTACATGCATAGTTTCTTAGAATAATCATTTATATGTAAAGTTTCTTGATGTTGTAATTAATATTTTTTGAGATATAAATCTACTGCAGCATTTACTAAATGGTGTATAACAAAATCAAATTAGCAGCAACCAATGTGAAAGTATAATATGATATAAAATTACATGAAATTACATGAATCACATTTCTTTATGCATGTATTCTTGAGATAAATCGAGAACAAATTTTGTACAACACTCTTTCACACAAGACAGATATAATTTAATCTCTTCTTTTTCTCTTTAAAAATAACTAAATCAAATTCGAATTATATTTATATCAAAAGGTGGAAAATTGTGGAAATAGAAGTTCTACCATTTTTACAAATCAAGCAAATTCTTGTACATTGAAGAAAGTTAAAAGTGAAAGAAAATATATTACATTTTTAACTGAAATATGAAGAAACTGGCTTACAAATAAACACTGTAAAAGTTTTGAGTGTGATCATATAACATATCAAAAAAATTCAAAATATTTCAATTTTATTAGGAAAATTTTTTTAGAGAAATGCATGATTGATTTATTAAAGCCGTGGAAATATTTATGTACAAAAGTATTCATAACTAAAACCAATAAAATTTGAAAGGTACATTCTAAAAAATACATTTTCCATGTAGATATGTGAAGTGTATTTGAAAATAAAATTTTATTCAAGAACCATACAAATATAAAACTTTCATCTTCAAAAGGAAACTCAAGTGTATGTAAAAGTACTAAACTTTAAAAGGTGTCAAAAACATTTTTAAGTTATTTGTATGAGACAGCTTGGACAGTCATATTTCTTCTAGCATTGACAGATTAATTTAAAATGTATCTTTAGTAAATGTATCTTACATAAAATGTTGCACAACTATTTATAGAGATACTGAAGTTTTTGGACATACATATAAAATGATTTTGTTTTAATTTCATATAATATATACGTAAATTTTTCTCTATGTATAGTGGACGAAACTTTCAGAAGTAATTTTTTAAAACGTACGTTCATTTTTTATTAAAATTAATAGATTTATACCTTATTTCAATTTTTATCTTAAATAACATAAAGTTATAGTTTTTCTTCTTCTTCTTCTTAATAATAAAAGCACTCGAAATTAATTTGGACATTTTTAGCTTATTGTTTTTCTGATATTAATAGTTTTGATAAAAAATTTTACATTTGTGAAATGTTTGAGTTAGAGCAATATAGAAAAACATGCATTTAAAGTTCTTCAAAATATTGACTAGGAATACATAATTAGAAGTCTGTCGGGAAACTCTCTGAATTCCTTAGTTCGCTATACAAAGCTACAACAATCAACCTATCGACACTAAAATTAGTACACTTATTAACCAACACAAAATTTATCTAATGCCTTACTTTTTAGTTTAATTGTATGATTAAATCAAAAAATATTAAATAAAAACCCCCTATATGCTTTAAAATTAATTCTTCAGTTAAACGGTTTTTCTTCAGTTTACAGTTTAATTAAAAATCAGATTTCTCAAGAATAATCCAAATTTCAAATTAGACAGTTTTTTGGACAAAAAGGAAATTAATAATGTCATTAAAAAATTTGAGCTGTCTATACCGTTATTTACAAGGGGAATGTTATCAGGTGAAGATGTAAAATCAATGTATTGTTACCTCACTAGTACATTGTTATGTTAATGGTGGTCTAACCATTTTTAATGACTGTCTACTAGCTCTGGCAGTTCTAGCTTTCATAACAGTTATCTTTCCAAGTCAATTTCTTCTTATATTTTGAAAATAAAATTAGTATTATCTAACTTACCCAAATTTCCCAAACTCAAAAAAAAAAACCTCAAATCAAACATTTTCATAAACTTTTGCCTAAATTTGCTTTTTTACATGAACTTGTAGAACTTTTTGTAGAACTCTGCTATTTTAAGTCATTTCTTCATCAAACTAAATAAACACTGAAGGATTTTCTCTAAACCGTTAGGTTGAAAAAAAAAGATTTTTTTTTTTTTTTTATTGGAAATAAAACTCATTGTTTTCTTTATTAAAAAAATGAATTTTAATTATTAAAATATCTTCTGTTATGTTTGGTGACCTTTTAGTTCCCCATCATACTATAGGTATGGGAAACTTAGGTAATCGTGAAAATTTTCGACCTCGGTTTTTTGACTTTTCTACAGGTTTTCAGGTGTGAGGAATCCGAAAATGACAAAATTTATATGGTGTCTGTCTGTAGGGTGTCTGTTAGTGTGTTAGTGTGTTAGTCTGTTAGTGTGTTAGTCCGTTAGTTTGTTAGTCTATAACACGATATCTCACGAACAAATGATCGCAGAGAGGTCAGATCAGTTTTAAAATATTACTTTCGATACTGGCAAAAACCCTATTCATTTGCAACATTCGAATTTAAAAACTTCGTAAGTTATTAGAAATTTACGATTTTCTTAACATGGGAGAATAGGACAAAAATTCACTTAACACGTTGATCGCCATGTCAGCCATCGGTGACTGACAGTGTCAAATATGATATAAAACCGCTTCAACCATCGGTGGTTGAGAGTGTAAAATATAATATAAAACTAAAAATATTACACTGTTTCAAGTAATTACTTAAAATTTATTTAAAATTTACTTAATTTTTATTTATTACATGATAATATCATTAAGGAATTTTAATGGATTTTATTAAGAATTCGCGTGGCGATCAACGTGTTAAACGTGCATTAAATGGAAACTTTTTACTGTAAAAATGTCAGACTAGTTTTAAAATATCCGTCTTGATGTCGAAATGAACATCAGTAACTATAAATATGCTACTTTGAAAATTTCGCAAGTTATTGGAAATTTACGAATTTCTTAACAAGGCAATATAGGGCAAAATTTCACATAAACGTCAATTTTGAGAGATATTTTCATCATAAAGATGTTAGACTACTTTTGAAATATTATTTAGGACACTGGCATGAATATTAATGACTATGAAATTTCCAATATAAAGATTTCGTAAGTTATTGGAAATTTACGAATTTCTTAACATGGCAGAATAGAGAAAATTTCACATAAACGTCAATCTTGAGGGATATTTTCATCGTGAAGATGTCAGACCACTTTCGAAATATTATTTAGGATACTGGAATGAATATCATAGACTATGATTTTTCCAATTTAAAAAATTCGTAAGTTATTTGGAATTTACGATTTACTTAACATGTCAAAATAAGGCAAAATTGAGCATAAACTTCCATTTTGAGGATTCTAAATACATTAGACAGCTTCAAAATTACGTCTATGATATTTCTTGAACATGATTGAATACAAATATTCTACTAGGAAAATTTCGCAAATTATTCGTAATTTACGATTTCATCAACATGTTAATCATGTTAGAAATTTTCAATCACGTTTTAAAAGTCTGAAACTATTATTTTCATTGTTGCAAATTTTGTTTATTGACATATATGATTTAATTGATTAATGTAAAGTTTTTATATTCGTAATCCATGAGCTACCTATAACCAAGCTTTTAATATTAATAACTGTTAAATATTACAAATTAGTGAATTCTAAAGTCAAAATAGGTTTTTCTAAACACTTTTTAAGCAAAAATATATGTATTTTCGTCTATTTATTATTTAAACATTTAAATTCTAGTACGGTATATTTTAAAATTCCAAACAATGTTAAACATATCTAATATGTTTTACTCTTGGAACTGTTTTATTTTTGTTAGATATTTATAAAACTGATTTTTTTATTTTTAATAAATATCCCTAAATTGTTATTAACAATATATAAACTTTATTTTCTTTAAATTTACCTATCTTAAAATTTAAACTATTTTTCTTCAATTGTTATCTGTATGTCTGATATCTATTATCGTTACACACATAAATATAACAGTGCTAACATCAACATAAGAAAGTTTTTAAATAAAGATTCTTAAAACTGATTCGTCTAAATTTACAAATATTCCTATAGCAACAGCTAAATATAAATGAAATAGAAATAAAAGTTGTATTGCCCAGATGACTAAAATCAATATCTTCTTTATATTCATTCATCTACCTGC
Organism: Salticus scenicus; assembly: GCA_963930645.1. Classification (NCBI taxonomy): domain Eukaryota; kingdom Metazoa; phylum Arthropoda; class Arachnida; order Araneae; family Salticidae; genus Salticus; species Salticus scenicus. The sequence continues at coordinate 223,884,784 of OZ005654.1, read as the reverse complement.
CGTTCCTGATTGTTATTGTGCCTAATGTTGAATGCGTGAATAGATTTCATCCATAGATAGCAGTAGTAAGTAAGTAATTAGTTTGATAAAGTATTACTTCTTTCTGAGCATTCCTATCTGGTTGTAAAGAGATAATTGCTCGAATGTACATAAAAATGTAATAAAGTACAAAAAAAAAGTATGATTTAGTTTTAGTTTAACTTTCTCTTATATTATCAATACTGCATTTTATCATGTATCTGTCGATGCAAAATCTATATCTATATCATTATATAAAGCGCAAAAAATTGTTTGTTTGTGGAGGGTAATCTCTGAAACTACTGAACCGATTTAAAAACTTCTTTCACTGACCGAAAGCTACAGTATGCCATATTGTTATAGGCTATATTTAATTTTGATAAAATAAATTTTAGTTTAAAATCTGAGCATTTTAATTAAAATCCCCATAGAAGCCGTAATAGAAATGGAAATAATGAAATATTAAAAAAATTAGCTGCTGCCAACATAAAAGAAACATTTACCTATTCATTTCGTTTTTAAAATATCTTGACGTGAAAAGAAAAGAAATATATTTGCACGTGCATTAAATTGAAATTCATATAGAGCTTTTTTAATTGTTAAACTTACACGTTAAATCTGACGTCATTATAGAATTAAAAGTGTTTATTTTTCTAATAATTTAATTTGATATGATATGATATAATATCTAAGCATCAATGTTTAAACCACGGAGTCTTTATTACTCCGTGGTTTAAACTGATGTGTGTAAACGAAATTGGAATTTAAAAATAAATAAATAAATAAAATAAAATAAAATAAGAAATTCTATTTTATAATATTATTTATTTTAATTTATAATTGTTGCCAAAAACATTTACGAATTAATTTATTTTTAGACATATAATAAAATATATTTCCACGCGAACAATAATATAAAAAGTGAACTAGATTTTTTGTAAAAAAATAATAAAGATCGAGGAAACTTATTTCCCCATTTTAATCCCCATATTTGGATATAGATATGTATTAGTTATCATGTGCATCCGTTAGATTAAATTGTTTTTGTTGTAAAATTGATAAAATTGGAATTTTAAATTTCAAAACTCTAGAAAAAAAATGGCAAATTTCCATATTCGATTGAAAACATAAACATTTCATTTCAAAGGATGATATTTACACAATAAACATCCAACTAATAAACTAATTAAAAGGGAAAGGATAAATATTCTATCATAATTTGAAGTAAAATTTGTTTTCAAATGTCTAAATAAAGTATCTGATATAATATACTAATATGTTGCAGCGGAATAGATTTGATATCCGTCATCCTTGGCAGAAAAAAAAAATATCGCCAAATTATCTGGCGAATATAATTTAATTCCTTTCAAAAATCATGGCTATTTTAAAAACTTACATTAAGAGTGTAACGAATAATATGAAACAATATTTCGTACAATACATATTACGAAAATATACATCTGGCATGTATATTTTCGTATTACGTTTTTGATCGCCAAATACAAAAAAATGCCAAGGGTGACAGTTTTGAAATTTAAAATTAAAATTTTGTCAACTTGACAGCAAAATAACTCAATCTAACGCATGCATACAATAACTAATACATATCTATACTCAAATATGAGGATTAAAATCGGGAAATAATTCTTCTAGAATTTTAATTTAAAGAAAAAAAAAAAAAAAAAAAAAAAAAAAAAAAAATCCAATGAGCGATTAACATGGAAAATCTTTTTCTTGCATCCACGGGCGGTCAGTGATGTCATACTTCGCTTGCGTATTGAGATGTTTAAATTTATTTGGCGACTATTTTTAGCAACTAACAGTTATGGCAAGTAGCTCAATATACATAGCGCATACAGCCATTACTGAAATGTAAATAGCATTTAATTATTTGAGTTACATTATGTTGACTGGCAACCTATTTAATATACCTATGCTCTACAGCTATACTAATATAAAAAAAAGAAAGGTTTATATGCATATGTAGAGAACGATCGCTAGAACTAAAAAGCCGATTGCTTTTTTTTTTTTTTTTTTTTTCTTTCAATAATCAAAAGTTACACTGTCTCTCTCTAAGTGCTAGAAGCTATAATAAATTTTGGTAAAATAAATTTTTAATTAAAATTTTCAATATTTTAATTGAAAACAAAGCATAGATTTGATATCTATCGTCATTGGCGATTTTTGTATTTGGCGATCGAAAACGTAATACGAAAATCTGTATATTATCGTAGTAAATACGAGATGTATGTGTTTACTTCAATTACCCTACTACCGTAGGTAGTGGAAGTATTGTATAGGTTTTGGCAATTGGTCAGTGTGTGTGTAATCTTCTGGCTGTCATATCTCCAAAACTAATAAAAATAGAACTACTAAACTTCACAAGTGATTCAAGTCTGGTGCACAGATAAATTTTCCAAATTTTCGTGAAAATTGAAAAACCGGAATTGGGTCATCGAAAACTAGAAATGGGCCCCTAAGCCCATATTCAAAAACACCTCTAATGATTTTCTTCAAAGTTGCTATATAAATAATATATTAGATGCCCTTTCGATTGAAAAGTTGCTTAGTTCAGGAAAATTGATAGGCGTCCTCTATAAACAGCTCAATTTCAGACTTCGCAAGTGCGTTCCTTTAAAAACGCCTGTACGGATTTTTTTCAAACTCGCCATGTTAACTTCCTATTAAATATCCTTTTGTATGTAATTATTGTTTTTAGGTCAATAATTGAGTATGTTAAGTTTTGGTAAAAGTTGGTATCTCAAAAACGGCTCTAACGTATTCTTGAAAATTTTTTCTTTAATCCAATTTAGATAACCTTTCTCAAGTATTACGTGCTTATTACAGGAATATTAACGGTCATCCTGATTAGGTAGTTCAGTTTTAGATCTCGGAAATTCGTGTTTAAAAAAATAACTATCTATTTTTTTCCCCTTATTTTTTAACTCGCTATGCAAACTCTGTTGTATGTGTCTTTATACGTGTATCAAGTTTCTCTTACTCGAAAATCTCAAAAAATGCAAGTAATATCTCCAAAAAAATGTATATATTACGTGTAATAGTGGGTAATGGAAGTCGTGTGGTTGTTTCACACCAGATTCTGTAATAGTATATATTGTACGAATATTGTTTCATATTATTGATTTCTCCTTTAATATACATTATTAAAATAATTATCAATTATGGAAAAAAATTAAATATATTTGCGAAATGAAAAAATAAATAATACTTAAAGCTATTATGACGTCAATTTTATCAAAAACATTTTCATGTCATAGGTTTATTTTTCAATATTTTTTATTCATGAGTAAAGAAATGTGTCTTTTTATGAAATAAATAAATAAATAAATAAATAGCATTAAGTAAAAATTGCCAACATTTAACAACTAATTAAAAAAAATAATTGTAAAATTATATTTTGACTTTCCAGTTAATAATATTGCCTGACTATAACATATAAACTGATATATTTCTTGATTTTTTACATATCAATCCATCTTTAACTAAAATTTGTTCATCAGTGCGAAGCCGGACGGGTCAGATAGTATAATATAAATGTGATAGTTTATAGTGTATGCTTCTAAAATTGTTGATGCTAAAACCTGGTAACTGGAAGTTTTAGAAATATTAGAAAGCGCTATCTCACCTCTGTGTTTAAAATTACTGCCACATATTTTTTTTTCTTAATTAAAACCTACTGAATTTATCCTTCAGATTCATACCGTATATGTATATATATATTAAAAATGTCTTCATTACCATATGTTAAATGGTTTACGGAAATTTCGCCCCCGGAATTTCGCCCCTGGGAAATCTCGCACCCTGGAAATTTCGTCCCCGGAAATTTCGCCCCCGAACAGTGGATTTCGGAAATTTCGCCCCCAGCGTCTCGCCCCAGAGTTGTGGAAAATATATATGTAATGACAAATGAAAATATAAATATACATGTAGTAATTCTCGATATACTTCTGTTTAATTCACACTATTTTCCCTTTTAATTTCAATATAAAATATATGAATTAAAATAAGGTTTTCGAATGCAAAATTTAATTAATTAATTAATTTTTATCGCTGATAATTAAAAGAAAGTTCAAGTGTACAGAAATATTATTTATTTATTTATTAAATTTTTAGTGCAAACATAATAATTTTATTAATTTATGAAATATTATTTTACTTTGTTTTATTTATTAATCAATTTGATCATTATTGATAAATAAAGAAATAAGATTACAGAAGCAAGAAATTTTCATTATCCTACTACTGTAGGGTAATGAACTTATACTAGGGGAGTCGTATTAACCCCGACGATATATTGAGCGCCACAGCCCACCCGTTACCACTCTTCGATGTCTTTTTATAGTCAATTTTATCCTTTTATCCTTTCCAGTGTTATCCTTTTTTTTTTTTTCTTTTTTTCACACTTGACATTGTGAGTTTTTTTTTTTTTTTTTTTTTTTTTTTTTTCATCCCATGCTTTTTTCTATGGAATTTTGACTCCCCCCCCCCCTGTTTCTATGAATTTCCCGCCTTTCCCCTCGTTTTCTACATTCTAAGGTGCGGTCCGAAAGTTCGATATCGAGTTTTCAACTGATGTGTACATTTTAAGGCCTTCTGAGTCCAGAAAAGTAGTTTCTGGCAGTTGGTCAGAGTGTGTGTATGTATGTATATGTATGTATGTGTATGTATGTGCGGAATCTTCTGAGTATTATATCTTCGAAGCTAACAAAAATAGAACTACGAAACTTCAAAACTGAGACAGATCTGGTAAACAGAAAAATTTTGCAAATTTTGGGGGAAATTTAAAAAACGGATATGGGACAGCGGAAAACGGAAGTAAGTCCGTATCTCAAAAGCGGCTCTATCAATTTTCTTCAAAGTTTCTATATAAACACTCTATTAGATGACCTTTCAAATAATATAGTTGGTTAGTTTAGGAAAATATTTAGGCGTCCGGTAAAAATAGCGCAATTCCAGGCTTCGCAAGTGCGTTCCTTAAAAAACAACTGCACGGATTTTTTTTTTTTTTTAACTCGTTATATTAACTCCTTTTGAAACCTCTTTTTGTATGTAATTATTGTTTTCCGGTCAATAATTGAGTTTGCCAAGTTTTGGTAAACGTTTGTATCTGTAAAACGGCTCTAACGATTTTCTTGAAAATTTTTACATAAATCCGTTTTAGATATCCTTTCTCATGTATTACGTGGTTATAAGAGGAAAATTAACAGTCATCCTACTTAAGTAGGTCAGTTTTAGATCTCGGAAATTGGTGTTTAAAAAAATGAGTCTACCATTTTTACTTCCTTATACAAGGTATAAGGAAGTTAGTAATCCCGATATGCGAAATTGATTCTGTATTCTGCATAGCTCAAAAAATGAACGATGATCGTAAAAGGTTGCAAATTTATATGCGTAACTGTTATAATGTCTTGTTGTACACACTTGCATCTTTGGTTTCAATACGAGTTCCCATTTCAGAGATATCAACTATTTTACACGAATTTTCGTGGCGTCAAGTATGTAAGTACGTGTGTGTGGTGGGGGGGATAGGGGGGTATGTAACTTGCATATTCAAAAACTGTTAGACGTAGAACGTTGAAAATTAGTATATAGGTCTGTTATAACATCTAGTTGTGCACCTCTATTTATATGATTTATATGATTAAAGACTATATGATTTTCAGTTTTGGAGATATTTAGGAAAATTATGTTCATAATGACCAAAAACAGAAAGACTTTGGCTATTATATCTGTATTGATAAGTATAAAGGATTTAAGTCCATATTCTTGATTTTTGAGGAGACGAAAAATAAAGTTAAACTAACGAAAAACTAATCAGCAGAATCGATTAGGAAAAAGGGATTATGTTGGTTTATACGCTTTATACCATTCATTGATTGTCAATCTTCATTTAATAAAGGGAAAAAATTGAATTAAATATTTTATACCAAAGATTAATGCTAAATCTCTGACTTGACTGTTTTTTTACTAATGGATTTTCTCAAAGACTAAATGACATAGATTTTAATTCTTTATACCAATCGACAGAGAATTTTTTTCTGAGTCTGACTATGTACTTAACTCAAAATCGACATTTTTGGACTTAAATCCTTTATACTTATCAGTACAGATATATGACATCATCATAGAGATTTCAAAAAAAGCTAATGATAGAGCCAGTAATGGTATTGTTATGAAACTTAAGGACTTTTTGTGTGTAGAAAGTTATGCTTAAAGATATAAGCACGTTCTTGTCAATGAATGCATTTTTATTTATATTTATTTCTTTTTTTTTTTAATGAATAATTAGCCCGTAGATAGAGCCTGTAATGTATCTCGCATATCTCAATAACGGTTCGACGTAGAACGTTGCAAATTGGTATAAGGGTTTCTTATAACATCTAGCTGTGCACCTCTCTTTTTGGACTTTATATAATTTTCCGTTTTGGAGATATTTAGGAGAATTATATTCATAAAGACCAAGAATACAAAGGTTTTGGCCATTAAATATGACATACCATCATGGAGATTTCAAAAAAAGCTAATGATAGAGCTAGTAATGATATTATTATGAAAGTTGAAGACATTTTTGCGTGCATAAAGAAATATTTAAAGACATGAGCAGGTTCTTGTCGACAAATAACTTTATTTAATGGATATTCAGCCCATAAACAGAGCCTGTAATTTTATTGTAGCGAAAGTTATCGACATTTTAGCGTTTCGAATTTGATTCTTTAAGACAGAATTGTGTTCTAGTCGACTAATGGATTTTATTTATGAATATTCAGCCCGTAGATAAAGCCTGCAATGATATTGATAAAAGACGAATTGTTTACGAAATACGAAACAAACGAAAACTTACTTAGTAAGCCAGCATTATTTATTTTGGCTTAATGTAATTTAATTAATTATATGTTCCATTACTAATAAATAATGTAAAATAATAAATTTAAACCCATAATAAAACTTTCCATGCTCTATTGGAGTTAACAGATACTTTTGAAAGGTACTTTATTTGAAAATAACCTCAGTTTCGATTCTCAATTCTTAAACCCTTTGAGGAGCAGAGTTGGTTGGTTGGTTGGTTGGGTTTTTAAATCGCACTAGTGCTGTGCAATAGGCAATTGGCGACGACCTGAGTCTCGCCCCTAAATTTGGTCCGAAGACATGACATAACATCTTTGACCTCCACGGATAGGATTGGAGATCAGAGTAATTTTGCTTATTGAAAGTTAAAAATGATCAGAATTTATGAACGATGTTAGATGAAAAATAGTAAATCTTTTTAGAGTGCATACTTTTATCGCCATGCTGTTTGTGAACCCTTGTTATGACCAAAATCAAAATATATATCAATAATGTGTAAACTTCATATTTTTATACAACAAATTATTACAAGATAAAAGAACGAACTTTTTATATAACATGTTAAATTTTCTGTTGAATCATATAAATGCTACCGAAGGCACCGGCGACCCAAAATATTTGGCTAAAAGTAACGAAAAAATGCATTGTCAACGTGTTCTGAACTATTCTGAAACTTTCAAATGTCTAGCTAGTCGGGAAGTAACATGGTTTTTGAATCATATAAACGCTGCCTAAGGTAGCGGGAGCTCGAAAAAATTGGTTAAAAGTATTAAAAAACTCATAGTCGTCGTGTTATAAGCATTTATAAAAGTTTCAAATTTCAAGATAGTCGGAAAATTATACAATTGTTGATTCATATAAATGCTACCGAAAGCAGCGGAGACCCGAAACAATTGGTTAAAAGCATTAAAAAAATGCATTGTTATCGTCTCTTGAGCTATTATAAAAGTTCCAAATGGCTAGCTAGTCGAGAGGTTAGTAAAATAAATTTTCTTTTGAATTATATAAAAGCTACCAAAGGCGGCAGGGACCTGAAACAGTTGGCTAAAAGTATTTAAAATTGCATTGCCACCATGTTCTGAACCATTCAGAAAGTTTCAAATGTCTAGCTAGGCGGTAAGTTAATTAAAAATTTTTCTTTTGAATCATATAAACGCTACTGAAGGCAGCAGGGACGCGAAACAGTTGGCTGAAAATATTTAAAAAATGCATTGTTGCTGTGTTCTGAGCTTTCCTGAAAGTTTCAAATCTCTAGCTCGTCGGGAAATTAGTTAAAAGTCGATTGCAAGGTTTTTACAGGTAACGCTACCCAAGGCAGCAGGGACACGGAACAGTTGGCTAAGTCACCGTATTCTGAACTATTCTGAAAGTTTCAAATGTCTAGCCATTCGGGAAGTTAGTGTCGTTAAACCTTTAACGACATTATAAAAAATATCATTCAAAACCATGTCGCTACTTTGGCGACGTTATTTAGATATAACTTTTCATAAATAGTCATTAATAGTCATTTTCAGAATATTAAATTGAAATAAGGTAAATGGCTTACCTTATCGGTCCAGAGTCGTGGGGACTGCAGGCCACTGATAATTCATTCCTATTCATTGGTGTCGATTGAAGACATAATTCGGAAATAATAGGATTTCAATTACTGAGACATACATTTATTTACTACTACAAAGACGAACACGAAGAACACACTGAAGAGAAAAGAAGAAAACAAAACATTAATATCGGCGTGCAGCGCCATCTACAGGTTTTAGATTTGACCAATAATTAATACATTGGCCCCGGGATGAACATTAATTATATGTTCATTTTCTAATTGTAACTACATCAAAGAGAATTTAAAGTCACCCAAAAGTCATAGTTTGAAAAAATATAGTTTTAAAGTTTGTATTAGTCTTTTCCACTAATTTCAACGGGATATAATAATTGGAAAGGACGTCTCATTGTTGCGATAGCTGTTTTTAACTCACAAGATCGTACCTTTCCATCCCTACCGGGAAACACTTGAGTGACTACTCCTAATTTCCATAAATGCCTTGGCAATTTAGAATCATGGATTAAAACAACATCATTTGGCGAATATTCTCGAATGCTGGAGTGTCGACTTGTCATGGCGTTTTTCAGCTGAAGAAGGTATTCCTTCTTCCATCTTGACCAGAACTGGTCCAGTATACGTTCCTTATGGTTGAACCGTTTTATATATGTTAGAGAAGTTCCAGGAAGCACATGGGATTTGAGGTGAACTATAGGTAAGGAGTTAGACGTTGACCTACCAAAAAGTGTGCTGGCGTAATTGGAGAAGGTTCTCCTGAGTCTGCATATACATATGTTATGGGTCGCGAATTTATTGAAGCTTCAATTTCACATATAACTGTATGTAGTTGTGTGTGTGTTAAAGTGGTTTTGCCAACTACCTTCCTTAATGCAGTTTTTACGGATCGAACCAGTCGTTCATAAAAGCCTCCCCACCATGGCGACATTTCCATGATATATTTCCATAATATTTTATTACTACTGTAGTAATCTTTAACGTCGGGATGGCTGATTATTTTCCAGATGTGCTTTAACTCTATATCAGCTCGATGAAATGTTCTTGCATTGTCGGAATATACTGTATTACAAAGACCACGCCTTGCTACTATTCTTCTGAATGCTAGTAGAAAGGTTTCGGTTGATAGGTTCTCTACCAATTCTAGGTGCACTGCTCTAGTTATTGCGCATGTGCACAACAATATATAATATTTGCTATCATTATTTCGGATGTATAAGGGGCCTGCAAAATCAAGGCCTATCACTGCAAAGGGCTTTTGTTCATTGATGCGATCTGCAGGTAACGGAGCTGTTATCTGGGCTCCAGATCGAGCATTAAATTTTACACAAATTCCGCATCTTCTTAATACGCTTTTTACTGCCTGTCTGCCCTTGATTACCCAAAATTCCTCCCGTAATTGAACTAATGTATCATTAATGCCAAAATGAAAAACTCTTTCATGCGCATTTTTAATTAACAAATCAATTAATTTACCCTTTGAAGGCAACAGGATCGGGTGTTTTTCGTTAAAGGAATAATTTGATTTCTGAAGCCTTCCTCCGATACGCATTATTCCCTCGGAATCCAAAAATGGTGAGAACTCAATTAAATTTGAATTTTTCGAAATAGGTTCCCCATTTATCAAACAGTTTAATTCATTCGGAAAACTAATTTTCTGTGTATATTTAACCCACATAATTTGCGCACTACCAATTTCTTCTGCCGATAATGGACCCCTAACTTTCTCATTTTTAGGATTCGCGTTGTTAAGAAATCTCTTTATCCATGCCGTAATTCTGAGAACTCTTAAAATGTTACTATATTTTTCAAGATCCAATATTGGTTCAACTGTTTCTATAGAGATTTTAAACTGAATTATTTTTTCAGGTGTTTTCCTTTTTTCTTCGGTAATATATTGCGTGCCTACCTCTTCCCCAATATCATTACCTTTACCATTTAGCTCAGATAACCATTTTGGACCTTTAAACCAAAAATCATTATTAACTAACGCATTTGCGCTAATACCACGAGTAACTAAATCTGCGGGATTACCCTTAGTATTACAATATGACCAATTTTCGGGTACTGACAATTCCTGAATTTCAACTACTCTATTTTGAACAAAGGGTTTCCATTGCTTCGCCGATCCCTTCACCCAGTGTAACACAATAGTAGAATCTGTCCAATAAAATTTCTCAATGTTAATTTCTTTAAATATATCACAAATATATTTCGCTACTCTAGCAGCTATCACCGCTCCCATTAACTCCAATCTTGGTAACGTTAGTTTCTTTAGCGGCGCAACTCTAGCCTTCGACATAATCATGCTTACATAACATTTTTTGTCATTACTGATAACCCTAAAATATGCAACACAACCATATGCAAGTGGTGAAGCATCGGAAAAAATGTGTAGTTCTACTTGCGAATTTTTCAAATCAACATACGTGAAATAGCATCTATCTATTCGAATTTCTAATAAATACTTAATTTCGTTACACCACTTTATCCAAATTCCCTTAAGATCATCCGGCAATTCGTGATCCCAATCCATACCTCTTTCCCACATTCTTTGAAGAAAACACTTTATCCTAATTAAAAAGGGAGATATAATCCCAATAGGATAAAAAAAAATGCAGCTGTTTGCAATACATATCTTTTCGTACATTCCGATAAATCCAAATTTTCAACTATAGATTTCAAAGCTAATCCTAATTTATCACTATCTTTATCCCACACCAATCCAAGAATATTTATTACACTATCATTATTTACCTCCGAAAAACAATATTTTTTATCCCACATGTTCTTTAATTTCTGTGAATTCGTACTAAACTTTCTCAATTTCATTCCAGCCTTTGCTAAAATATTTACCGCAGAAGTTAATTCATAGGCACCGTTTACGGTATAGGAGCCATAAAGCAAATCGTCCACAAACAGAGATGAATTTAACATTTCATAACTATCCGGATAAATTTCCCTATACTCCTTAATGTGTTTCTTAATTGTTGCCGTTAAAAAGAAAGGAGAAGTTGTACAACCAAATGTCGCTCTGGTCATTCGCATTATTTTATTATTCTGGGTGTCCTCGTCAAACCATAAAAACTTCAGAAAATTTCTATCGGGTTCCGCGATTTCTGTCATTAAAAACGCCTTTTCGATATCTGCGCAAAACGCAATCTTAAACATGCGAAATCTATTAATTACATCCAAAATTGGTGGTGTAAAACATGGCCCCTTTACGAGACAATCATTTAAAGATTTACACCCCGAAACTCTATAAGAACAATTAAAAACAATTCGTACCTTTGTTGTTTGTTTTTCCCGTCTAATAATTTCACGATGTGGAGCGAAATACTCTTTCTGTGAGCGACCGCATTCTTCAACGATCCCTAGTTGTTTTTGTTCTGTGATTATCTACCTATATTGCTCAAAAATCCATTTATCCGCTTTTAATCTTTTTCTTAAATTATTGAATTGCAGTTTAGCATTTTCAAAATTATTCTTAAATTTATCAATTCCATGCTCATTCCATAATAAATGAGTAACATAATGACCCTGATTTATTCTAACTTTTTATCAAATTTATTTATTATTTCCAGATCGGAAGTAGAAATCAATTTATCATCATTTATTCCCAAACAATCCAACGGCCATAACCTTTGCAAATCATTAGCCGTACAATCGGAAGATTTATTTTTTTTCATGCATGGATGTTTTTCATGTAAACAAATAGAGTTACCACATTCAATCTTTAACACAGAGGCGCCAGTAATTAAGGTGTCTAGATTTTTTGCTGAATTATTATTGCCTGACAATGTCCATCCTAATAATGTATTTACCGCAAACAACGAACGATTAATTTTCTTTTTATTTTTTTGCAGTTTCCAAAATAACCCCCCGCCGATTAATGAGTCTGGCTCCTTCGAATGCAATTGAGAAAAATTATTATTTTTTTTTCTCATTCAAAACCATAACTTTTCGAATTAATGCGTCATCTAGTATTTTTAACTTCGTGAAAGATATTTGATTTACGACCAATGCCTCTACATAACACTTTTGTTTGTGGTTTTTTAAATGAGACAATTCGAAATTTACAACCGAATATTCTTTTTGATGAGGCTGATCACAAGAAAACGGGTATATGATTAGAGTTTCTTTTCTAATCACCGGCAATTTTAATTCACGCGCGAGTGATATATTAATAAAGTTTAGCTGAGACGCGTTGTCAAATAATATGGCACACTTTAGAGAGTTTAAATTAGAATTATTTGTTATTCTTGCGAAACAAGTTTATAAATATATTTCATTATTCTCAAGCGGATTTTGTACAGGACATTTGTAAGACACTACAGAATTATCATTTTCGTAAGCACTGTTCTCGGAAGTATTTGTTTGGGTATGTTCGATGTGATTTTTATCTCTCATTTGAGCCGTTGTTGGAGTTTCCGATTTTTACTTATAGCAAATTAATGTATTGTGTTTTCCTGAACATGTGGCACATTTGAGACCCGATAAACAATATTTAGCTGTATGTTTACCTCTTTTGAAACATAAATAACAAACTCCCTGTTTGCGTAAAGACAATTTTTTGTCCTCTAAATTTAATTTGCACATTTTACTATCGTGATCATTTACTGCATCAACACAAAATATACATTTACTAACAGTTAATTTAAATGCTGATGCCTTTTGCATTGTGTTACAATTTTTATATCCCGAACCAGATTTCCGGTAGGAAGCATTATTATTTTCCGATGATTTTGAATCAAATCTGGAATTTGAGTTTTTATACCCGCTATTGTGAGTTTCTACTTCGCGTTTTAAAAATAAAAAGGTTTTTTCCCTAGTCTGAACTTCTAATTTTAAATGTTTTAACAAATCTTGTACATCCCATTCCTCGGATTCTGTTTTCATTTTATTATAGTCTATCATAATACTGGTAGGTATTAATTTTGTAACAATTGGAAATAACAAATTTCCGTAGGATTTTAAATCCACACATAAATTTTCCAGAGATTTTATATTAACATCAAGGGCGTCGTGCAGTAAGCGTAATTCTTTAATCTGATTTGGAGATTTAACAGGGTTCAAATTTAATAACGCATCGATTTTATATCTTATTATAATATCTTTTTTTCCAAATCGAGATTTTAATAAATCAATTGCGGTATTGTAATTTTGATCTGAGAGTGCTAAACCCTGAATAGCTTTTAAAGCTTGGGCTTTTAAAAAGCTGCGTAAATATACGAATTTCTCAACATTAGATAAATCCTTATTTTCATGTATTGTTACTTCATACTGGTTCCAGAACTCGATCCAGTTTTCCGGAGAACCCTCATAAACAGGAATTGATATCTTGGGCAATCTCACGGAACTTGCATTACTTCTTTCTAAATGTGAATTAGATGTTTGCTCATTTCTTGGCTGTGATAAGATCTGATGTACATTTAAATTTTTAATTTTTTCGATTATTTTGATAATTTCAGCTTTTAGATCAATAATTGAATCCCTGTATTCTTGTCTCGATTCAATTTCAGCTTGTAGCTCGTTGAGATCCGTGATTTTGGCCTCAATTTGATCTTCAACTTCAATAATTTCGTTTTTCTTGACTTGCAGTTTTTCTAACTGCGATTCAAATTCGTAAACATTTAACCCTTCGTCGGGTTCATTTAACTTTATGTTTATCGTGTTCATTAACTTAGTACACAATCCCTTTAGGGTAGTTCGTTTTCTTTTTAATTTATCGAGTTCCGTTGCCATATTTGATTAATTTAGAAATTTGGACTATAGAATAAAGAACAACTCTAATTCATATTTTAAGGGCCTGGCAGTCCCTGTTCGGGCGCCAAAAATATATGTCGTTAAACCTTTAACGACATTACAAAAAATATCATTCAAAACCATGTCGCTACTTTGGCGACGTTATTTAGATATAACTTTTCATAAATACTCATTAATAGTCATTTTCAGAATATTAAATTGAAATAAGGTAAATGGCTTACCTCATCGGTCCAGAGTCGTGGGGACTGCAGGCCACTGATAATTCATTCCTATTCATTGGTATCGATTGAAGACATAATTCGGAAATAATAGGATTTCAATTACTGAGACATACATTTATTTACTACTACAAAGACGAACACGAAGAACACACGGAAGAGAAAAGAAGAAAACAAAACATTAATATCGGCGTGCAGCGCCATCTACAGGTTTTAGATTTGACCAATAATTAATAGTTAGTTAAATAAATTTTCTGTTGAACCACATAAATGCTGACGAAGGCAGCAGGAACTCGACGCAGTTAGCTAAAAGAAAAATAAAAATGTGTTGTCACCGTGTTCTGAACTATTCTGAAAGTTTCAAATGTCTAGCTAGTCGGGAAGTTAGTTAAAAATAGATTGCAAGATTTGTACTCGACACACAAACAAACAAAGAAGAATTGAAGTTAATAAAAACATGGTAATATTTTGGAAAATACCGCACGTATGTTTATATCTTATTTGTAATTACATTTATATTTTACATAACTCGGGGGCGAAATGTCTCGGGGGCGAAATGCTCGGTGCGAAATGCCGGGGGCGAAAATTCCGGATCTCATGTTAAATTATTTTCTTAGGTATTTAATGCATATAGACAATTAGATTAGATCAAAATAATGTAATTTTCAGCTAATTGGCAAAAATGAATTTCTTTCGTGTAGTTTCATTAACAGACGTTATTTTATTTATTTTTTTATCACAGTTTATATTTTAGGATATTTTTTATAGATAATATGATTGCACTAGTTTATCTATCGTTTGAATATTCTTGCAAAATCCCAATTTTTTATTTAAAGAAATAAATAGTCAAAGCTAAATTTAATATCCTGTTTTACATCTGACAGATGACATTGTTTATATTGCGTGTAAACTTTGTTTTATTTCATTTTATTTATAATCAGGTTTTTTATTCCGAAAGATGATAATGGACGACTAGAACGAGGCGGAGTTTCCCTTTGTTTGTGGGGAAAATATGCGCTATGATTGGCTATAGCCTTTATTTGTGGGCTAAATTAAGACTCCTATAGGTTAAATTTCATCATGACGTCGAATGACGACAGAAAGTCAAGTCGTCAATTGTAATATTTAAACAATAGACTCAAATAATAAAATAATTTCAATTCGAAATAATATATGTTAATAACATTCTGTTATAATTTTAAAATATCTTTTAAAATAATATCTTTAAAATATTCTTTAAAATGGTTCATTTACTGCAAAATTTAGTAGTCTGCCAAATGCCTTTTTAAGAGGAATGTGATCTACAATTTTTTTTTATTTTGTCTTTGAAATGCTTTATGTATTCATTTAAAGAGATGGTGGTCACTGAAAATTATTTTTTGTAAATTATTGTCTTAGAGTTTTGGTAATTTGCAAAGATATACGTTGAAATGTTAAAGTCTAAGTACATTAATTATTCTCAAAAACTATAGAAATTTAAGAAATTAAAATTAGAAATTTTAGTTTTTTGAAAATTTTTAAAATACTTCATGCGGCTGAGTTTTTAAATTTTTTCTCTCGATTTTACATTATTATAGATTATCAATGTATTCTGAACATGTGTGTGCATTAATTTCAGGATTGATTGAAAAGTTAATTTTTCACAACTATTTTTATGTCTGAATGTTAAAATTTGCATTAAATATTTTTGTATTCAAACATAAATTAACTTATCAATCAATCGATAAGTTAATGCGCAAATATATTTGAAATATAATGAGGAAATATAATAATGTAAAACCCAGAGAAAAATTTAAAAACTGAAATTAAAACGTTTTTAAAAAAATTAAGTTATGAAAGTCAGCATTAGGCATTGAAATGTTAAAGTTTTAAGTACATTAATATTCTCGAAAGCTATTGAAATTTAAAAAATTAAAATTCAAAAATTTTGTTTTTTGAAATTTATTAAAATTTTTCATGCGACTGAGTTTTTAAATTTTTCTCTTAATCTTACATTATTATAGATTATCAATATATTCTAAACATATTTGTGCATTAATTTGTGGATTGATTGAAAAGTTAATTTTTCACAAATACTTTTATGTTTTATTGTTAAAAATTTTCATTATATTTCTGTATTTAAACATAAATTAATTTACCAATCAATCCACAAGTTAATGCACAAATATATTTGACATATAATGATGAAATATAATAATATAAAACCTAGGTGAAAATTAAAAAACTGAGTTGATTGGAGCATCTTAAAAAGTTTTTTTTTAAAAAAAATTTTTTAATTTTATTTATTTTTTTATTTCAATGGTTTTCGAAAACTGTAAATATGCGCAATATTTGTGCATTTCTATGCTTATTTATTTTGACTTTATTTATTTTGACTTTCTATGCTTATTTATTTTGACTCTCTTGCAAAACTTTAAGAGAGTAAATTCAAAGAACGATTTTAAACGTCCGCAATCCGCTTAAAGATAAATTCTACACTAAATGTGCCGTCATTTTCATACAATGCTGATTTTCAAATCTTTAAGAGAGTAATTTTAAAAAGAACGATTATCAACGTCCACCTTCCCCTTAAAAATAAACTTTATATTAAACGTGTCGTCATTTTCATATAATACTGACTTTAAAACCTTTAAGAGAGTATTTTTAAAGAACGATTTTCAACATCCACGATCCCCTTAAAAATAAACTTTATACTAAACACGTCATCATTGTCATATTTTAAAAATATTTTAATTTTGAAATGCTTTATTAATTCCTTTAAAAATAAATTTTATATTAAGTATCTTATCATTGTCATGTGTTTAAAAGCTTTCCTATATACATTTAAAGCGTATAAACTGTTGTAATTAAGCAAACGGAAATAAGATATTTTTCAGCGACATAAATGTTGAAAATAAGCTTTTTTTTTTTTTTTCCTTTTTTTTTTTTTTTTCCCCTACTAGTTTTGTTAATAGGCCTGACTTTAAAATTAAAATTGAATTTTGTCAATATAGTTTATTTTTTAATTTTGATAACTAATCTGATTACGGAAGTTTATCTTTTGCAAAATTTTGAAAAATATCATGTGTTAAAAAGCTTTCCTAGATATTTAAAGTGTATAAACAATTTTAATTAGATAGACGAAAATACAATAATTTTCAGCTACTTAATTGCCGAAAATGAGACTTTTTTTCTAGTAGTCTTATTAATAGACATGACTTTAAATTTAAACTACGTTTCTGTCAACTTAGTTTATGTTTTAATTCTTATAGCTTATCTTCTCTTTGCAGATTCTTGAAAAAAAACTACAATTTTTTAATAAGTGGATCTACATGACAATGTTAAATTTCACTTCTTGCAAATTTCCTTGTTTATGTTATAGAAAAACTTTATTTGCTTTTCTCAATTTGTTTAACATCTGGCTTTCATTCCGAATGATGATGATTGCAGTTTTAATGAAAACTTTCAATAATAAAATGAATAACATTGACTTTGAAATAGTATCTGTAAATAATTTCGTTTTAAAATTTTTAATTGTTACTCAACTATTCTTTGACAGAACAAAAATCTTATAGTTTGCATAATGTTATTTTTATTAGAAATAAAAATGAAGGAGGACTTTCACAATGAATGTATCTATACCTGTTTGGAAAGGAAAATATGTGGATTTATCTTTACTGATACTTGACCTAAGCGGAAGTCTGCCTATAAACAAGCGTTATAAATAACCACAATAAACAGACCCCCCCCCCCTCCGTATGGGATACATTTGATTAAACAAATTTTGTTAAAAAACAATTTGATAAAGTATTAATAGGTTTTGATTGTATAAAATAATGCAGAAAAACGTAATTAGAGTTTCATCGACAAACTTAAAGACATTAAAGAAAATATCTCTTCAAAAATATTTAATTAATTAGCAAAATCTTTTCTTTTTTAGAATTCATTGTTTAAATATCTATGTACTCCAAATTATACAAGTATTTCTTAAAATCATTATAAATTACTCTGAAAGAAGATTCAATTTCCGCATTTTTTCTTTGAAGCAAAATCAATATTAAAATCTTTTTCTAAGCAAATACGTTCAAGTATACAACTATAGCAGTTAAGCAATAACAATAATTGTTTTCAGAATACGAATAATATAACTAACAGTAATTGAGATTATTTCAATTAAATGAAGATTAAATCTTATCTTATTCTTATACTGAAAAATTGTCACGCAAATTTAAAGACATTTATGCTATCTTTGTCCTCAATTGTAATTTAAAAATGAAAAAATGTTTTGTATGATTCAATAATTGCGTGATACGTTTTTCCGAAAGAAGAAAAGAATGTAATTCATGATATAAGTTTATTGTCTTTATAAATAGAGTATTTGAAGATTAAACAAAATCAAAAATGTTATAGCTTGATATAACTGAAAAAACAATCTGGAGTAACTCCACTCGACTTTACGAACATTAAGTAATTAACGGTTGTATAAATAAATTAAAGTAAGAAATGTTGTTAAATAAATAAAAATTAAAATTATAATAGGGTGTTTGAGTATTTTTCTCCTTTGTCTTATTTTACGTTACTGCACTTCAAATAATCTGAACCCATAAATCATAATGATAAAGAATTTTTCATTGTGGCCATGTAAAAACCTATAAGGACTAGATTCAACAAAGTCTATACAGTGTGTGTGACTGTGACCGTACGTATTTACGTGTATAAATTGAAATGTATATATTTTCAGTTAAATCGAATAAGGCGCTTAGACGCTATCGCACTTTTAAAAATATCATTAATAAAGATTTTTTTTTTTTTTTTTTTTTTTTTTTTTTTTTTTTTGCGTCTCTGTAAAAAAAAAAAAAAAAAAAAAAACTATCAGTGCTAGATTCACCAAAATCTATACAGTTCGTGTGATAGTGATTTATAACATGTGTATAAATTTTCAGCTCAGACAAATAAAGTGTTTATACGCTATCGCACTTTAAATATTTAGGTCGATAGGACATAATGATAAAGAATTTTTGTGTCTCTATAAAAAAAAGTATAAGTCCTAGATTCACCAAAATCAGTAGTGTTCGTGCTATGGTGACTTATAATATACGTACAAACTTTCAGCTCATTCGAAAAAAGCGTTTAGGTGCTATCGTGTTCACTTACACATATACACACACACATACATTCATCATTGTATAAATAATAAAAATGAACTCAGATGACCTCAGATGACTTCAAAACGTCTAGAAAATAAAAACTATTTAATGTTGATAATTTATGACTGAAAAAAAAAAAAAGAAACAAGTAATTTTGCTTGTAATTGAGAAGCGCGCTGCGTTCATTTTACGTAATTTTTTCTTCTAATTGTGTTATTATATTTTTTCAAACTAAGAAAAGAATATTTAAGTGTTTTGTTCGATTTCTGAAACTTTAGTAGGTTTGCATGTTCTAAAAAAATGTTTCTTTTGTATATGGATTAATGAAATTGAAAGGTTTTATAAGTTTCTATTCTATTTTGAATTTTATAAATTTTTAAATTACTTTCTTATATATATATTTTTTTCAATACTAAATTATTAAATTACTAAAATAATATTTTATAGTAAACATGAATTAGACTTTTAGATTTTAAATCAAACTGAAATATAATTTGATAAAGAATGGAAAAAAATGAACACATTTGAAGATTTAAAAATTTTGTTAAGAATATATTCAATAAAATATAAATGGTAATGTTATAAGTTTGAATGAGTAGTATTCTACATCATATGTATAAATTTTAGAGCATAATATATATTTCATATCTTACATCAAAATATTAACTTCGTTTGCAAAAATGACGGCACTACAGGAAGTTTTAAAAGCAAAAATTGAACTAAAATATCTTAAAGGTTTAAGTAATATAAAATATAATTTTTTAATATCTCTAAAGTAATTAAAGCAAAATTAAATATATAGATACATATATATGTCACTTTTCTGTTTAGTGTATTATCATATTCGACACATTTCATGATATTTATTCAGCATACTTATGGAGATATATTATCCATCAAAATTTGTGCTTTATATGTGAATAAGTATCAATTATTTTTTAAATATAAATCAGTCTTTCAAATTTTCAAATTATTTTCTTTTTTAACACGTTCTAGCTGGCGTGTACCACTGCTGGCTCACAGCTTGTAAAAGATACAGAAAAATCTGAAATCAAAGATTCTAAATAACTTGTTTACGTTTCGCGATTTTTTCATAATCGCCAACAGACTAAGGATAGAAATTACCAAATAACATAAGAAATATTTATTGTTCTTATGAGAGAGTTTTATGTCGCACTAGTTCTTTGCTATGGACAATCGTATGTGACTGTGTTAGTAAACCTTTATAATAATGTGTCTTTAAAAACTATTGTAATAACCCATTTAAACAAAATACGCCAGCGTGAACATGTTAAAGAACATTTTTTAATTGACCTTGTAAAATTGTCAAAAGATAAAATTTAGTTTTCTAAAACGGTCGGTTAATGAAACTCGTAAAGAGAGAGAGAATGCATCTTACATCATTTTTTGTTTTCAATAATAATAATTAAATTAAATAAATAAAAATGGTGGAAAATGTGCGGGCAGACATTTGGTTAAAAGATAGGGTGGTGGTGTCTGGCTTGACTGGATTGGCATTTTGTTGAACTAAATAGTTAAAAAAGAAAAATCACTGCATTTTAAGTATATATAAATAATTTTTTATCTAATGTATTTCATACAGAAAATTTATTTGAATTGAAATACATTATAATAACTTTAATAATTTTTATTACCCTACTATGTAACATTTATAGATTTAAAAAACTGTTTAGCTTTAAAATGGAGATTATAAATGGGATCGATGCGTAACATATGTTTAAATTAACATAAATGTAATGGTATTTATTAAAAAGTATGATTATTAATAAAAATATTTAAGACAAAAGTTAAATTATTGTATTTAATTGAAATTAGTTTCACTCCGCGTCTTTAAATAATACGAAATTTTTCCTAAATATATTGCTGATATTCTTAAAATTACTCTACTTGTAAATAGTCACAAATCTCATTTAAAACCAAAAAAATATTTCTCTACTTTTTAGTCAAATAAATACTATGGTGATTAATTAAATCGTTCATGGTTTTCTCGTTATATTTTATTTTTGCTTGATATGTTTTTTCTTTTGCAGTAATTATCTTCATTTTAAATTTTTAGTTTGTTATCAAATGGCCTTGCAGAGGATTTGGGGAAAGTTGGACTCCTAGAAATCTTGTTTATCCCTTTCCACCCGTCTTAAGCCGTGATAGTCTATGCTCCTTATTTTATTTATTTATTTATTAGTACGACAGGACTATTTCTTTCAGACAGCGATTTTGCGTTTTTTCTTTTACTGGTGTGATACTTTGAATTTTCGAGGATGCCTGCTACTATTTAGTTTTACCATTTAATTTCTTAAGCTAACTTAAAATATTTTGTCAAATCTATGAAAAGTTTTACATTTTTAAAAGACAACTCTTAAGCTAGAGATTCTTCCTCGATTGCATATAGAAACCAATTACCGATCTTGGTTTCGGAGGCCATCAATATGCATAAACTGGATGACTTCTGAATATTTGTTGGCTATACCTTTCAAATATATATTGGTCATGGTTTCTGGATATTCTTGGTGATATCTTCTGAAAACTTGATGGTTACTTTTGAATATTTGTTGGCTATATTTTCTAAATATATATTGATGGCAGTTTTTGATAATTTGTTAGCTTTATCTTCTGAAGATATAGCCAACAAATGTGCAAAAGACATTATCAATATATCTTCCAAATATATATTGAAGATGGCTTCAGAATATTTGTTAGTGATTTCTTCGGAATAACTTTTTACTTTGTGTTGACAATATCTTTCTGAATATGTGTTGATTATAACTCTTGAATATTTGTTGGTGATAACTTGAGGATATGTATAGAATATGGTTTCTGAGTATTTGTTGACGAGGATTCTAGGAAATGCATGGATTATGGCTTCTAAATATTTGTTGGTTATTTCTCCTAGATATGTATTAATAATAGCTTCTGCATGGCTTCTGATTATGAGCGTGTTCAGTAGAGCGCCCGATACACGACCGGTCGATTGATTCCGAGCCAAAGCGTTCAGTGGTGTCGACCGATCCAGAGTCACATCGTTCAGTGGAATGGACCGATCTCGACCGGTCGTGGATCAGAAAGCCCAGAAAAAATTCTTGATCCATTTGGTCACGTGATTGATCCAATGCGCAATAGGATGAAAATCAGGCTCTGACTGACACTACGCAGTATAAACCTGAACAATGAACATCTGTTTTTGACAATGATTGTTTATTTGTTTAATAAGCTGGGGATTAATACAAATGTACCTATTTATATGCATTGTTTGTGCTGTATAAAATAAAGTAAGTAATTCCATAAAATGCTAAACTATATTATGTTTATTTATTTATTTTGTAAAAAAGATTTTTTACGTAATAACGATTTTCGATACGTAATTTCTTTTATTGATGAGCGTAACATTTAAACAAAAATTTACACAATTTTAATTGAAACAAAAATACTTTTTTTTTTTTTTAACTCGGACGCTATCATATTTTGTTAGTTTAATAAATAAAAATAAGCTGGGAAAAATTAATTGTTTCATTTTTGTTTTTTTTTTCAGACAAAGCTTTTCCTACATGCGATTGTTTTTTGTTTACAAATAGAAAAGTTTGTAAACGATTGTATTTTTTACCTTTAAAACAATAAGTTAACTATAAGTAAATAAATTAAAATTCTTCCACATATTTTTAATTTTGGTAAAAATAAGTTTAAGATGTCAATTATTAAATTTAATAAACAAAACTGACTGTAAAAAAAGTAGCTATAAAATTAAGCAGTGTTTACATTGCTAGTTTATTTTAATATTTAGTCGGTAGTAAGAGAAAAAGCTCTTTATATTGATTCATAAATCGAAGAAGAAAGTAAGATTATTTTTTATATAAATCCATTGTATTAACTAAACAGCATATTTCATATTTTATATAATTTTATTTTATTTTTTTTCAAAAACGTTTTTATTGTACATTTCTGTTCATAATAAAAATCGAAGAGAAAGAAAAGTATTTTGTTATATCAAGAAGTGCTCATTTAAGATAAATCCACTCTGCTCCTTTAAAAATAAAGGTAACGTAACATTAACATTTTCATGATTAAAATTTATACGTGAATTTGGAAAAATCATAACGAAAGTAATGTTTATCAGTAATTTATCAGTACAATCAATTAATAGCTTCTTATTTTTTGTTAGCAGAATACAAAAGTCTACAATAATAAGAAAGAAGGAAAATTGTTATTACACAAAAGATCTTTCTTTCTTTTTTTTTTAAGAAAAAACGTAATATAGTTTAGCATTTTATGGAATTACGTATTAAAAGTCCAGACAAAATAAACAACAGAAATACAATAAATAACTTTCTAATACAGGTCAATTTAGATAGATGGCGCTGCTCCAATCACGCCAGAATTGTTCCAAATCGTTCAGTAGATTCCTGGCCCGATCCAAGACCGATCCAGGATCAGTGACGTCATCGCCCGGTCGCATTGATCCATCTCGGGCGCTCTACTGAACCCGCTCTATATTTTCTAAATGGTGTTATCTTCTGAATAGTTCGTGAAGGTTTCTATAAACGTATTGTTATTATTATTATTTTTTCATTGCAAGATTATAATAAACCTGTCGTACTAAATTAAATTCTGTCAAAGACAGAATTTATTTATTTATTTATTTATTATTCATTGATCATATTAGCTATATATGATCTCATCCACAAATGTTTCATAAACAATTTGTATTAACTTTGTAAATATCTTCTGTCTTGTATAAGGCTTCATTTCTATATGTGGTTGTTTGTTTAGTAATTCACGTCTTTCTCCGTAGCGGTTGATCATTGAGATGATAAATTATTATTATTATTATTACATACAGGGTGGTTCAGAGTGCTCTTGAAATACCTTTATGTAGGTCAGGAACTTTATAACAACAATAATCATATAGGCATATATAATCGCAAAAGCAATTCAGGTGCGATATGCTACAAACAACCCAGAGTCTAAGAGGTGCGAGACAGGTCACAAATAATGATATTTTATTACAAAAATACGAGTTTACAAAACCTTTTTATTTAAATAAAAGCTTTAAACCAAGGGTTAGTAATTTGTAGCCTGCAGATATAATACACGCGTTGCAACGGTGGCGCATCGATCGACGAACGTTTGCAAAAATGCTTGGTGTACCGGCAATAACTCTCCAATAACGATTAGTGACAACAAATCCATTTACGAACACACAGGAGTTTTATAAACTAAGGTCTTCGTGTAACCTAAAAAAAAAAAAAAAAATCAATACGGAATGAATCTGGTGAACTAGGTCGCCAAAGGATGCGTCCAGCGCGGCTAATCCACCGACTTTTAAATGTAGCTTCCAGATAAAAGCGGGCAATGAGATGAAAAAGGCGCTTGATCTGCTTTATATTGAAATTACATCGGCTGCTACACCTAGATCAGTACATCACTCAGCAATTCTGCAAGTACTTGAAGCAGAAATAGGCTGTCTCTATTCAATGATGATGGAAGCAAGTAAAGGTCGATTATTCTAGTTCCAAATTACATGTTCTACTGCAATTTTCTGTCACATAAATGAGGTGCATATCCGGAATTCCTCTATTCGTGTAACAATTCATCATTTCTCAGGCTTATACACCAAAATTACGCTTTTCCTCGATTCAGCTTTTTCAGCTTTCCACAAGACCTCTAGCGCGCGCCCTTCGGCACGTATTGGTTTTACATGCATTCTTATATGACCCTTACTTATAACCCTGTTTCTTACCTTTATGTATTTTTTTTTTTTTAAATAGTTCTGAATCACCCCGTATATAATCACATAATTAGTTTATATGAATAATTTTTATGCATATTTTACTATATATGCATATAAGTAACATTTAATGACATATTCAGAGATATTCAATAATAATAGTGATTAAAATTATGCTAAACAAATTTAATCCCGAATAATGAAACCTGTTCCAGATTCTAATACAAAAAACTTATTCATATACAGCTATGCATAAGAGGTTCTTAACAAAAACTAATCAATGAAAAAACATGAAAATATGAATGTACTATTATGAAAATACTTAACAATAACAAATTTATATCAGTAATAAACAATTATTAACTATCTAAAAATATTTTATTTTTCCAAGTCAAAAATATTATCAAACAAGACCGTTGTTTCCTCTTCAGCAGACGAGAACAATGCTCTTCCAAAAACAAAAACATTGGGTTTTCTATCTACAAAATATAAATACAGCAGGTTTTAGAAGGCGAGGAAATCTTTATTTTACATTAAATATATCTTTTTAAAATAAGTTCTACGCATAGAACATATATAAAATTATATTGACTAATTTTATTTGTACCTTTATTCTTCTAACATTGAGAAAATAAAAGCAAAGAGAAACGTATTTTATGTCTCAAATTTACTTTTGTCACATGATATGGGTACATATGGTACTGCACAGCTTTTATTGCATTTAAAATTTTATATAAATCGAAATGTTTTCGAAATTCTCATTTTAAATTCAATGAAAGCTATGAAATTGGATCTTATACTAGGCATCCAGCAAATTCGAAATCTGAATAATATTCTCAAAAAAGATTTTCTTGCATATATATCTTATTTATAGATGTTATTAAAATCGAAGTGAGGTTTGCAATGTTTCATACTTTACTATTTTATTCAAAAATCAAGGAACGTGCCTCATGTTTATCTTATGGGAGTCACAAGTATTTCGATTTCTTTCTTTCTTTTTCTTTTCCTTCTTTCCATTTCCTCTTAAGAATTTTTTTTTTTTTCTAACAGGATTGGATATTCAGTAAATGTGCTTTATTATACACTGGCAAGCTTTGCCCGCATCGCTGATCACTATATTTAAATGGAAAAAAAAATCACTATTTTCCTTTTATTATTAAAAACTAAAAAAAAAACATTGTAATCGTTCAAACATTTGCTTCAAGTCCGCTCTGCTTTCAGCAGCATTTTCACCACCCGAAATATTTCGAATCCTTGTCACTATTGCCTGTGACAACAAACGCCTTACCCTTGAACTTCAATTTGGATGTTTATTGAAGTACAGTTTCGAAACGGACAGTAAAGAAAAAAAATCGAAATATCTTTTTCATATTAAATCGCAGTTATATTAAACAACACTATACCGATTTTACATACTATTTACTACCAAGTAATTTTTTATATTTTATTTGATTTACCCAGTCAGCCATAAAATGATAGCAATTCCATTTGATTTACCAGACGACCATAAAATGACAGAAATTCTGCTCCAAATATACAGTCGGCAAGAAAATTATTCGAGAGCTAGCAGAAATTCCTGTATAAAAAAAAAAAGCACTTAATACTGTTTTGTTAAATAAATCCGTGTGGAATCGTGTTCTTAGTTATTCTAAGCACATGATTCGTCAAGGACTTATTTAACAAAACAGTATTAAGTGTATTTTTTTTTTTAATAGGAATTTTAGCTAGCGCTCGAATAATTTTGCTGACGACTGTAGTACTACAATATGTTATGAAATTTCTTTCGTGTCAAAATGAAAAGATAAGATCCATTAGTAAATAAACGATTGAAATTTAAAAAATGACATTTTAATCCCGTAAAACATATGAATAAAATATAATTTTTTAAATCCATATGCGAATGCCTGTTTCCGAGATCCTAGAAAGTCTTTTTTTCAGCTTAAAATTTATATATTTTTTCCATAATATTAGAAATGTTTTGTGTTTAAATGAAAAAAATCAAAAGTTTTTTTTTTTTTTTTTTTTTTTTCCACTGCGATTTTAAGAATCAATATTTAAATAAAATTTATAAACTATCAAAATAAATATTACCATAACAATTTTAGTTGTTGTTAATGGAATGTACAAATTATTAGAAATATCTTATGAAAAGATATGCACTTGAACTTAATAAAAACATAAATAAATATATCTAATATATGTACAAGCACATTTTTTATTTTTTTTATAAATGTAAACTAATTATTTCTATTTTAAAAGCAGAAAAAATTCTCTGAATTTTTCTATAAAACTGCAGTATAATTATACTCAATTACTTTAAGAATACTATTGTACAGATAAACAACTTCTTAGATACAAACTTTCAGATGCGTTAACTTGGACCCCCACTTTCGAGTTTTTAAATTTTAAATACATCAGAAATTAGCTCTCAATTAGCTCTAATTTGCTCGCTAATATTAGAATTTGCTCCAGGTTTGGAATCGAGATATAACAAATTTAACGGTGGGGGGGGGAGTTAAAGCTAACCCCCCACCACCACATACGAAATTTTAAGTTTCAAGTACGTCAGGAATTAGCTCTCAGTTAGCTCTAATTTGCTCTCTAATATCAGAATTTGCTCTGGCTTTGTTAACGAGATATTTCAATTGGAAGGAAAGGGGGGAAGGAAGGGGAGAAAGCAAAATTATAGATATCAAAATTTCAAATTTGCCAAATTTTAGCTCTCAATTAGATCTAATTTGCTCTCTAATATTAGAAATCTATCTGGGTAAGTTATCGAGATATATCAGTTTTTTGTGGGGTGGGGGTGGTGGGGGGGCTAAGTTAACGCTGGTACACCCGACTCCCTATTACAAATAAAAAAAATTCCGTAAAGCCAATATTTAGCTCTAAATTAGCTCTATTTTGCTGTCCAATATCAGAATTTGCTCCGGCTTCGTTAACGAGATATCTCAATTTGAAGGAAAGGGGGAAGAAAGGGGGGAAAGCAAAATTACAGATATCGAAATTTCAAATATGCCAAATTTTAGCTCTCAATTAGCTCCAATTTGATGTCTAATATTAGAATTCGCTCTGGGTTAGGTATCGAGATATATCAGATTTTTTGGGGGGTGGGGTGGGCTACATTAACGCTTGTACACCAGACTCCCTATTACAATTAAAAACAATTCGGTAGTGCCAATATTTAGCTCTCAATTAGCTCTAATTTGCTGTCTAATATCAGAATTTGCTCTGGCTTCGTTAACGAGATATTTCATTTGAAGGAAAGGGGGGGAAGGAAGGGGCGAAAGCAAATTTATAGATATCGAAATTTCAAATATGCCAAATTTTAGCTCTCAATTAGCTCTAATTTGCTTTCTAATATTAGAATTCTATCTGGGTAAGTTATCGAGATATATCAGTTTTTTTGTGGGATGGGGGGGGGGGGGGGGCTCTAAGTTAACGCTGGTACACCCGACTCCCTATTACAAATTAAAAAAAATTCAGTAGGTGCCAATACTTAGCTCTCAATTAGCTTTAATTTGCTGTCTGATATCAGAATTTGATCCGGCTTCGTTAACGAGATATTTCAATTTGAAGGAAAGGGGGGAAGAGAGGGGAAAGCAAAATTACAGATATCGAAATATCAAATATGCCAAATTTTAGCTCTCAATTAGCTCCAATTTGCTCTCTAATATTAGCATTCGCTCTGGGTTAGGTATCGAGATATATCAGATTTTTTGTGCGGTGGGGAGGGAGGCTAAGTTAACGCTAGTACACCCGACACCCTATTACAAATAAAAAAAATTCGGTAGTGCCAATATTTAGCTCTCAATTAGATCTAATTTGCTCTCTAATATCAGAATTTGCTCCGGCTTCGTTAACGAGATATTTCATTTTGAAGGAAAGGGGGAAAGCAAAATTACAGATATCGAAATTTCAAATATGCCAAATTTTAGCTCTCAAGTAGCTCTAATTTGCTGTCTAATATTATAATTCTATCTGGGTAAGTTATTGAGATATATCAGTTTTTTTTGTGGGGTGGGGGGGCTAAGTTAACGCTGGTACACTCGACTCCCTATTACAAATAAAAAAATTTCGGTAGTGCCCGTATTTAGCTCTAAATTAGCTCTATTTTTCTCTCCAATATCAGAATTTGCTCCGGCTTCGTTAACGAGATATTTCAATTTAAAGGAAAGGGGGAAAGAAAGGGGGAAAGCAAAATTACAGATATCGAAATTTCAAATATGCCAAATTTTAGCTCTCAATTAGCTCTAATTTGCTCTCTAATATTAGAATTCACTCTAGGTTAGGTATCGAAATATATCAGTTTTTTTGTGGGGTGGGGGATGGGGGGCTAAGTTAAAGCTGGTATACCTGACTCCCTATTACAAAAAAAAAAAAAAAAAAAAAAAAAAAAAATCGGTAATGCCAATATTTAGCTCTCATGTAACTCTAATTTGCTGCCTAATATCAGAATATTCTCCAACTTCGTTAACGAGATATTTCAATGTAAAAGAAAAGGAGAAAGAGGGGGGGGGTGAGCAAAATTGAAAATATCGAAAGTTCAAATATGCCAATATATAGCTCTCAATTAGCTCTAATTTGTTGTATAATATTAAAATTCGCTATGGCTTACTTATCGAGATATATCAGTTTTATTTCGGGGTGAGGATGGGGGAATGTAGGGGGGGGGGGACTTAACGCTAGTCCCACCGAGATTCCTATTTCAAATAACGAAATTTCGAAAGTGTCAATATTTAGCTCTTAATTAGTTCTAATTTGTTCTCTAATGTTAGAATTTGCCCTGGCATCGTTAACAAAATATTTTAATTTAAAGGAATGGGCGGAAAGCAAATTTGGAAATATGACAAATTTGAAATATGACAAATTTTAGCTCTTAACAAACTGTAAATTAATAATAATAAAATCTTTTAATTTTTTTAAAATATGCAATAATCAGGTGAGTGAAAAAGCCGATAATACGAAATTTTATTAATACCAATAAGGTTTTATATGCATTAATGTCTACATAATTTACTTAAAAAGAAAAAAAAGAAAAAAAAAAAAGAAAAAAAAAAAAGAAAAAAGAAAAAAGAAAAAAAAAATCCGTATCTAATATTTAATGACTTATAATCTGAGAAACTGCATAATGTTAAAATCCATTAGTTATAGCATGATATATTCGAAAATGAAAGGTACTTTGCACAAATTCTTTTACATTTTAAACATTTTTGTCTTTTACATTCAATAATTTAATTTGTGATTTGTAAAAAAAATAAATAAATAAAAACCATACAATTATAATTCTAAGATTTAAAAAAAAAAAAAAAAAAAAAAAAAAAATCCGCAAACATCTTTTTTAGTGCTAGAGGCCTATTTCAGTCGGTACAGTTGTCGAATTTTTATGATACACTCTTAATTAGTGCTAAGGGCCTATTTCAGTCGGTTTATTGAATGGGGATTTATTGAATGAAGTCCCCCCAAAGCACAACTTTGACATGAGTCCCCCCCAAGGTACCCCTATTTCAGTCGGTACAGCGTTGTCGAATTTTTATACGTCACTCTTAATTAGTCCTAAGGGCCTATTTCAGTCGGTTTATTGAATGGGTATTTATTGAATGAAGTCTCCCCAAGGCACAACTTTGACGTGAGTCCCCCCCAGGCCCAACTTTGACATGAGTCCCCCCCCCAAGGTACCCCTATTTCAGTCGGTACAGCGTTGTCGAATTTTTATAATGCACTCTTAATTAGTGCTAAGGGCCTATTTCAGTCGGTTTATTGAATGGGGATTTATTGAATGAAGTCCCCCCCAAGGCACAACTTTGACATGAGTCCCCCCCAGGCCCAACTTTGACATGAGTCCCCCCCAAGGTAACACTATTTCAGTCGGTACAGCGTTGTCGAATTTTTATAATACACTCTTAATAGTGCTAAGGGCCTATTTCAGTCGGTTTATTGAATGGGGATTTACTGAATGAAGTCCCCCAAGACACAACTTTGACATGAGTCCCCCAAAGGTACCCCTATTTCAGTCGGTACAGCGTTGTCGAATTTTTATAATACACTAATAGTGCTAAGGGTCTATTTCAGTCGGTTTATTGAATGGGGATTTATTGAATAAAGTCCCCCCAAGGCACAACTTTGACATGAGTCCCCCCCCCAGGGCCAACTTTGACATGAGTCCCCCCAGGCCCAACTTTGACATGAGTCCCCCCCAGGCCCAACTATGACATGAGTCCCCCCCAAGGCCCAACTTTGACATGAGTCCACCCCAAGGTACAACTTTGACATGAGTCCGCCCCAAGGCACACCTCCTCCTAATTGGGAAAAAGAGAAAAAAGCGGCTATAAGACAGTTTGGACTTCCAACGTTATTTGTTACAGTATCTGCAGCTGAAACACATTGGTTTGATTTAATGAAAACTTTATCATGGAATTTAGATCGTCACGAATTAACTAAAGAAGAATTTGTCGATATTAACAAGTTTAGCAGTAGGACTCTGGCACTAAATTAAAATCTGTCAATGTCAGATTTTCATTTTTTTTTTTTTCTACTTTAAAAAATTAATTGTATTACTGGCAATATTTATGTTTATTTTATTTATTTGTTCTTTATTTTTATTATTGAATAACGAAATAATGTCGTGTCTGTATAACTAACCGCGTTTCTCTTTACCATTAAAGTGTATTTATTATTTTTATTTGAAAACGTTTCTTAAAATACTTTGGATAGATTTTGGTATACAAAAATATTTAGATTTAAATTCAAACTCAATTATAAAAAGAAAAATCTTCTTAGTTAGCATTGATAATTTTTTAACATTATAGAATTAGACATTTCCATGATACATTCCATACTTCTAATTATGGCAAGAAAAAATGCAATAACATTTTTATAGATTTTATTCTTCATTAATGTAAAAAGTAGATAGGAGAGAAGGTACTTTTCCTTTCGCCGGCGAAATTCTCGCCAAGCAAACTTTATTGGCGACAACAATACATTTATGGATTAAAAGTAAATTTGCAACTTAGATTTTTTTTTCTTTTTCAAATTTAAAGTTTATTTATATACGTTATTAAGGATTTGACAAAATAAATGTTATATTTTTTATGCGACAACACTTTTAAAACCTAGCTTTAAGCAACGCTTCAGAAAATTTAATATTTAAAAATATAAAATAAATAAAATAAAATAAGTAAACGTAAAATAAGTTTCTTTAATTTTTTTCTTATTATTATTCGAAGTGTTTTGAAACAATTACTCTGTCTTAGGTACCTAATGTTTGGTGTCGGTTATATCATTCTTGGCAACTTTATCGCTTCACCGGCAAAATGGAAAAGTACCGAAGAGAATAATTGAAGCTGCAGGAGATTTTTCCAAATTAAAATGATAATAATAATAAAATTTAGTTATTAAAAATATGCGTTAGGCATTATAATAACAGATAAGGCCAAAGTTTCCTGCCACCGTTGTATCATTTAATAGAAAAATGTTAACGAAAATTTATTAAAATCCTTGAAGATAGATTAAGCATGTATCTTAGAAAGGATGTTTACGTAAAACGTCTTATAAATCGCTTGAAAATAATAAATTGAACCTATGTAATACTTCTAACGCAGAATCAAACTCGCTCTTGATTTAATTAAATACGATATGTTCAATTATATTTTCTAAAATGTAATTAACCTAGGTTTAAATCTCTTTCTCTTTTTTTTTTAGTATTAATGTTGTACCATGGAAATAAACTGAACAATAACTTATTTCAAAAAAAGTTGATGACATTAAACCGTTAAACACTTGTCTTTAAGTTCCATTATTCAATCCATTGAATTAAAAAAAAATTGATACAAAATTGAAAAATATTATTGTTTATAAAATTTCACTAACAATAATAACAATTATTTATTTATTTATTATTTATTTATTTATTTATTTATTATGTTATTTATTTATTTATTTTCATTTTTTTTTATTACTCACATATTTATTTATTTATTTATTTCTATTTGATTCCAATAATAAGAGTAAGAATTTAAAAAAAAAGAATGATTTTGATGAAATTCTGGCAAAAGCAGAATTTAGTTTAGGACGGAGGACTATTAGTTTTTTTTTTCTTCCCAATTATACCATCGCTTTCAAATTATTCAATTATATTTTCGGTAAATTTTAGATTTCGATAAATGTCCAACTATCGAAAAATGATTTCGACAAATGTCCAACTATCGAAAACGACAACGCAAAAATCGCTGTCTGAGACTAATAGGCACTCAGTCCTAAAAAAAAAAATAATAATTAAAAATTTTAAACTTAACCTTCCTCGCTTTCATGAAGTTTTCGGACAGTATTAGTGTTTTATAGCATAAAATTGTTGCTTTTGCCTGGGGGGACTCATGTCAAACTTGGGCCTTGGGGAGACTCATGTCAAAGTTGGGCCTTCGGGGGGACTCATCTCAAAGTTGTGCCTTGGAGGGGACTCATGTCAAAGTTGTGCCTTGGGGAGGGGACTCATGTCAAAGTTGTGCCTTGGGGTGGGACTCATGTCAAAGTTGTGCATTGGGGGGGACTCATGTCAAAGTTGTACCTTAGGGGGGACTCGTGTCAAAGTTGTGCCTTGGGGGGACTCATGTCAAAGTTGTGCCTGGGGGGGACTCATGTCAAACTTGTGCCTTAGAGGGGACTCATGTCAAACTTGTGCCTTGGGGGGGGACTCTTGTCATAGTTGTGCCTTGGGGGGACTCATGTCAATGTCATTTTGAAAAGATTTTGATGAAATTCTGGCAAAAGCAGAATTCAGTTTAGGATGGAGGACTATTAGTTTTTTTCTTCCCAATTAAAACATCGATTTCAAATTATTCAATTATATTCTCGATAAACTTTAGATTTCGATAAATGTCCAACTATTGAAAAATGATTTCGACAAATGTCCAACTATCGAAAACGACAACGCAAAAATCGCTGTCTGAGACTAATAGGCCCTCAGTCCTAAAAAAAAAAAAAAAAAACTTTTTATATTCTATGTTTTTAAATTTTCTGTTGAATCATATGAAATTGACACATTACCCGAAAAATTATAAAAAGGCATTGTCATCTTGTTCTCAGCTATTCTTAAAGTTTCCAGTGTCTAGCTAGTCGAAAAGTTAGTTAAAAATCGATTGCGAGATTTGTGCTGGACAAATAACAAGAAAGCGAGGTGAAAGCGATACGAAAAAAAAGTTGGTTTTAAAAATAAAGTGATAATCCTTTAAGAACGACATATATTAGCATCATGAACTACATTAGCACTTTACCAATACGTAAAAATTTTTTTAAGTTATAATGACGTCAATTTTTGTGAGATGCCTAATTTAACTTTTTATAAATTTTTAATGTTCAATTAAACATATTTATTTTTACGTCAAAAGAAAATACATATATATATATATATATATATATATATATATTTTTTTTCTTTTTAGGCAACGATTAAATTTTAGTTAATATTTGAATAGCTAATTTTAAATCAAGTAGGAGAATATTATTTTCATATTTTAATTAATGAAAAGAAAATTAATCAAAAATTCGAAATTCGGGCTTCGAGGTATTGCGTTGTCATCGTGTTCTGAGCTATTCTAAAAGTTTTAAATGTCTAGTTTCTCGGGAAATTATTTAAAAATCGATTGCAAGATTTGTACTTGACAAACAAACAAGAAAGCGAGTTAATGAAAACATGCAAAAAAGAATCATTAATTTTGTTAGACTTTTTTAGCTGACATTCCCTGTCATAAACCTTATTCCGAATCCGGGTTAAAAACGGAAAAAAGGGGAAAATAAATTAGAAATATCAGTCCTACCGTTACAAGTCCAGTACCAAATGAAAGTTGCGATTTTTTTATAATCGAGGGGTGGAAACATTTTTTCGACACGATAATTAGATTTTTAAAAATTAACTAAAGTATGAAATTTAAGTAGCAACACTTCATTTTAATCTTTTCATACTTTTTAGTGCGAATCACGCGAATAGAAAAAGTTTTTATTTTTATTTTTTATTTTTTTATATTTTATTTATTTTATAAATGAAACCTTTAAAAACAATAATCCATATAAATTGCTCAAAAACTTGCTTCAGGTCCCAGCTGCCTTCGGTTGCGTCTTTTTCACCCACAATATTTCGAGCAATGGATAGGAATCCCACTCCAAATGTAATACAACTACAATATGTTATAAAGTTTAATTTCCTGTCCAAAAAAAAAAAAAAAAAAAAAAAAAAACAAGAAAGAAAATTCATGCACTACGCATTGATTAGTAACACTTTCCAACTGTACGCAATTGTATCGAATAACTTTTAATATTCTTTGCCTACTTTATCACACAAAAG
Organism: Salticus scenicus; assembly: GCA_963930645.1. NCBI lineage: Eukaryota > Metazoa > Arthropoda > Arachnida > Araneae > Salticidae > Salticus > Salticus scenicus. The sequence goes on along the minus strand of OZ005654.1, from coordinate 223,849,158 downwards.
ACAGAGCAACTGAAAAACATGCAGATAGACTAATTGATTTTAAAATTACTCTTAGGCATTTTGGAAAGTGTTAAAAAGGCTTAACGCAAAAGAAAACGCAGCCGTCAGATTATAATTACAGATTTTAATCTCTCTGAACATTTTAGAGTAGCCCTGTAAATCTGAAAGTTAATCATATCATGTTCTATACACAACATCATTTTAGAATATTAATAATGGATGTCAATGTTTCTATGATTTTTATAGCAGAAAGACTTTTAAATATAACTTTTAAAAAATTCTGTCCTAGAACGTAATAATTGTTTTTTGTTGTTGTTGTTGTTGTTGTTGTTGTTGTCCCTGTAAACAAACTAGTTGTACAGGACCAATTAATGGCATTTTAAATAGGGAACATTCCATAGGGAATATGGGTGTATCATTTTTTAAAAATTCTCAAAATATTCACTGATGATAGGAGCCAGAGACAAACAGATAAAAAGGTAGACAATCGGACAGACAGAAGCACAAATGGAAATCATATTCCCACTAAAATTATAAGAAAGTTTTAAAACGCTCATGTAAACAAAAGTGCAATTCCAGCAAATTTTTATTTGTAGCTCTTAATGTAACTGATTATTTTTGTGTGGCCCTGTAAATCTAATGCTAACCATACTATATTACATAGAATGCACTCTTTTGTGCATACGAATAATATATTTCAATTCCATTAAGCTTTGTGGAGAATAAAATTATTAAAATTTGGTTTATAAAAATAACTCTCATACAACACAATGCTTTGGAATACTTTCAAGTGCCCCTGTACACAAACCAGTTAGAAATGTACTCTACTTTACATAGGAAACATCCGATAGGGAATTGAATAACATGTTAAAATTTCATTTAAGTTTCTATACATTAAAGGTATTAAAATATGGTTTATAGAAACTCCTCCCATAGAACACAATGCTTTCGAATACTTTTGGATGTCCCTGTACACAAACCAGAATAGGTATTCACTCCATTTTCAATAGGGAACATCCGATAGTCAACTTGAATAAAATATATCGATTTAAAGAAATTCCATGAATATTTACGGGAATTAGAGCGCAGTAAAACAGACAGAGAGACAGACAGACGGAAAGAAGAACAGTCAGACAGATACAGAGATTGAAATTATATTCACACTGAAAAAATGATAGAAAGTTTCAAAAACGCGTAAAGTATACGAGAGTACAATTCTAGCAATTTTTTATTAATAGCTCTTAATATAACTGAATATTTTTGTGTCACCCTGTAAATCTAATAATAACCATGCTATATTCTATGCAAAGCATTCTTTTGTGGATATAAATGACATATTTCAATTTCCTAAAACTTCGTAGAAAGTAAGCATATTAAAATTTGATTTGTAGAAATAACTCTCATAGAACGCAATGCTTTGGAATACTTTTAAGTGTCCCTGTACATAAATCAGTAGTGGTATTTCCTCCATTTTATACAGGAAACATCCGATAGGGAATCTGAATAACATATTTCAATTTAATTGAGATATGTCTGCAGTAAAGGTAACAAAATACGGTTTATCGAAATACCTCTCATAGGACATAATGCTTTGAAATACTTTCAGGTGTACCTGTACAGAAACCAGTAGAGGTACAAACTCCATTTTCAATAGGGAACATCAGATCGTAAACTTAAATAACATATATCAGTTTCAAGAAATTCCATAAATATTTACGGGAGTTAGAGCTCGGACAGGCAGACAGACAGACGGACAGGCAGATACACAAAACTGAAATCATATTGACACTTAAAAAATGTTAGAAAGTGTTAAAAACGCTTAACGTAAACGAAAGTACAATTCTAGCAATTGTTTATTAATAGCTCTTAATGTAACTGGATACTTTTGTGCCACCCTGTAAATCTAATGCTAATCATGCTATATTCTGTGCAAAGCATTCTTTTGTGCATATAAATAACATATTTCAATTTCCAAAAACTTCGTGGAAAGTAAAGATATTAAAATTTGATTTATAGAAATATCTCTCATAGAACGCAATACTTTGGAATAATTTTGAGTATCTCTGTACATAAACCGATGGTGGTAATTCCTCCATTTTAAACAGGAAACATCCAATAGTGAACTTGAATAACATATTTCAATTTCATTCAGATATGTCTACACTAAATGTATGAAAATATGGTTTATAGAAATACCTCTCATAGAACACAATGCTTTGAAATACTTTCGGGTGTCCCTGTACACAAACTAGTAGAGGCATAAACTCCATTTTAAATAGGGAACGTCCGATAGTGAACTTGAATAACATATATCAATTTTAAGAAATTCCACAAATATTTACGGGAGTTAGAGGGCGGACATGCAGACGGACAGACAGACAGACAGACAGACAGACAAACCGAAGTCATAAATACTTTTCAACCTTGTTGGAAAGTGTTAAAAATATTACAAAGTGTTAAAAACGCTTAACGTAAACGAAAGTACATATCTAGCAATTTTTTTATTAATAGCTCTTAATTTATCTGGATATTTTTTGCCACCCTGTAAATATAATGCTAAACATGCTATGTATGCAAACCACTCTTTTGTGCATATAAATATGCATATAAATAACATATTTCAATTCCTTAAAATTTGTGGAAATTAAAGTTATTAAAATTTGATTTATAGAAATATATCTCATAGAACGCAATGCTTTGGAATACTTTTGAGTGTCTCTGTGTATAACCCGATGGTGGTATTCCCTCCATTTTATACAGGAAACATCCAATAGTGAACTTGAATAACATACTTCAATTTCATTAAGATATGTCTAGAGTAAAGGTATAAAAATATGGTTTATAGAAATACCTCTCATAGAACACAATGCTTTGAAATACTTTCGGGTGTCCCTTCACACAAACCAGTAGAGGTACAAACTCCATTTTCAATAGGGAACGTCCGATAGTGAACTTGAATAACATATTTCAATTTCACAAAGATATGTCAAGAGTAAAGGTATAAGAATATGGTTTATAGAAATACCTCTCATAAACACAATGCTTTGAAATATTTTCGGGTGTCCCTGTACACAAACCAGTAGAGGTATAAACTCCAATTTTAATAGGGACCGTCCGATAGTGAACTTGAATAACATGTATCAGTTTCAAGAAATTCCATAAATATTTACGGGAGTTAGAGCGCGGACAGACAGACAATCCGAAGTCATAAACAATTTTCAACCTTGTTGGAAAGTGTTAAAAACGATCCATTAGCAAACGCACGGTATTTTATAGCGTATTCAATTAAGGAACAGCAGAATCTCCAGTTTTTCACCTCGAGTGTGAAAGGAAAGGTCTTACGAAAACGTCTATAGTTAACCACTTTTAACTAATAAATTGATTCCTAATTAAAAGTATAAAAATTCGGTTTCGAGGTGCACTTATAGACATTGCAGACGGTATCGTGCTCTAGAGTTTTCTGGAGACATTTGAAAGAGGGAAAGGCAGACTCTATTACGGTTTTATTAAAAATCTACTAGAATAAACTAAATATGCATTTACATTAGAGAACAGCGATACTATAGGACCTCGTTTTCGAACTTTGAAATTTAAACAATAGCTGGGACATTTCTCGCTGTAGGAATTTTCAGTGCATGTTTCCTCATATTATTTGTTAACTAGCGCACACCTGTCATGACGTTAGATGTGACGTAACTGTATTACGTAATCAACAGCGCATCCTTCGCTTCTCAGAGAGTGAAGTTTATATGAGTCTGTACGAGAAAACTGTGCTAAGCGTGCGACATAGAAATGCCAGCATTATGTTATTATTCTTTTCTATACTATTAAATGTTATTGTGACTGTTTAAAAGGACTCTGCTTACTCTGTGGTCCCATTTAAACCAACAATGGTTATGGGACCAGAGACACGCATCTTACTGCGGACATTTTAAAAATTTAAATTAACATTCAATAAAACGAAAGTGCGAATTCAGCCTAAGGGCTGAAATCGAAAGTGCATGTGAACGTCTTTTGATTATGTTTTTATAACGAAGCTATTATAGCTGATTAAATATGTCGCAAATATTAAATATAGAAAAGTTATCAAAAAGTAATTTTGACACATAGAAGCTGCAGATAGAAGCTGTCTTAATCAAAAATGATCACTGGACTTATGTTAACGGAACGAAAATTAAGCCCGATGAAGGCGCCGAAGACGAAGAAAAATTGCTCGAAAATGACCGCAAAGCAAGAGCAGATTTTATCCTCGCAATCAATCCAAGTGAATTGTGTCATATTAAACATTGTACCACCTCAAATGAAGTACGGAATAAATTAAAAGAAGTTTACGAATCGAAAGGACCGACAAAGAAAGCCACCCTACTGAAGCAGCTACTCTTTAAGATAATGACTGATATTGAAAATATGTCCGATCACCTCAATATTTTCTTTGATATAGTGGACAAGCTAAAAGAAATGGACATTCAAGTAGCGGAAGATTTATTATCAATTTTGCTCCTGTACAGTATTCCGGACAGCTATGAAAATTTTAGATGCGCTACCGAAGCAAGGGATGAATTGCCTCAGCCTGAAGCTCTAAAAATTAAAATGATGGAAGAATATGAATCAAGAAAAAATAAAAAGCATCAAGAATTGACAAATGCGTATTTTACGACTCACAAGAAAAATCTTCCTGAAAAGAACAAAAGAGAAATCTTAAAGCCTGTACAGAACAAGAACACGTATGGAGAGAGAAAGTATGCTATCTTCAAATGCAATTACTGTTCAAAAGTAGGGCATAAAGCCTCAGAATGGCGAAAGAAGATGTCAGACAGAAAATTCACATCATCGAATAAATACAAAGAAAGATCTTTTATGGTTGAAGACAGTACAGAGTTTTCGATGGCTGCCAATAACTCTTTCCAAGAACATTCCGAGTGGTGTCTCGACAGCGGCTCAACATCACACATGGCTCATGATAAAAATTTGTTTACAGATTTCGAACCTAGAATTGGATCATATATAAAATTAGCTGTAGATGAAACAGCGGAGATCACAGGTGTTGGAACAGTCAAATTAAAAGTTCCCGGTAATCACGGTAACTAATTTAAAGTTTAAAAATGTTTTGTGCTTTCCAAAATTAAAATGCAATTTAATGTCTATGTCAAAAGCTACTGCAAACAACTGCCGAGTTGTATTTACCGAAAAAGGTGCGAAAATTACTGAGCAGGACGGCTCTCCGATTATAAGTGCTACGAGAAAAGGTGATTTATATTTTTTTCAGCCGCAGGTGGATATAGCGGCAACAACTCAGGTAAGCAACTTTCATAAATGGTATTTAAAATTAGGACATTTAAATGGAAAAGATTTAAAATTATTAAAATCTGAAAATATGTTGAGAGATTTAAATTTTAATGAAAAATATTCTTTAAAAGATTGTAAAGTATGCATCCAATCTAAACAAACTGTGAAGCCTTTTTGTAAAGAAAACAACTTTCATAGTAATGAATTATTAGAAGTAGTTTATTCTGATTTATGTGGCCCTATAAATATTAAATCCCATGGATGATCACGTTACATTATTACTTTTTTGGATGATAAATCTCTTTACATTGAAGTAAATTTTCTAAAAACAAAAGATGAAGCTAAGTACGCGTTCCGAAAATATAAAGCGGCAGTCGAAAATCGACTAGGAAAAAAAATTTAAATACTGCATACTGATAATGGTTTGGAATATTGTGGCAAGGAATTCAATAAATATATTGAAGAATGCGGTATCAAACGCGAATATTCATCTCCGATGACGCCTCAGCAAAATTCTAGAATTGAAAGACAAAATCGTACATTATGCGAAATGGCGAGATGTTTATTAATGCAATCAAATCTTCCAAATACATTCTGGGCTGAAGCAGTAAATTGCGCTGCATATGTTAGAAACAGGTGTCCCACTAAAGGAATTAAAGAAAATAAAACTCCTTTTGAATTGTTCTTTGGTTATAAGCCAACCGTTAATTATTTTTAAATTTTCGGACAGAAATGTTTTGTTCTAAATAAAAAATCAAAAGGGAAATTTGAACTGAGATCGCGGGAACATATATTCGTTGGCTATTCAAATGAATAACGCGCTTACAGATTATGAAATAAGGATACCAGAAAAATTGTCATAAGTCGTGATGTTCGATTTATAGACGAGTTTCAAACAAATGATTCAGCCACTACTGATCAATTAGAATTATTTTTTCCATCTGAGAATAAATGCAATGATTGTAATATTAAAAATGAAACTATTTTCCGTACTTAAAGCGCAGACATCCATAGCGATCAAAGGGGGGAAAACAGCGGATCGATTTCCAACCCCTCTCAGACAGAGAACGGAGAAAGTTTCTCTTTTTCGAAAGGGGGGAAACGAGCGACTCTCTTTCCGAAGGGAGGGAACATGGAAGGTATGAGTGGAGTGGGGGAGAGTGCTGACGGTAAATGTAAACAAGAGGAAGGAAATGACAAAAACAATCCTCCTTTTAAACGTGGTCCAGGCCGACCTAGAAAAATTAAAAGTCGGTACTTTCAAAACTCTTGTAAGAAATATACCGGGTGATTAAAAATAGATGTTACAGAGATTATCTCGTAAACTAAGAACGATACAAACAAACTTCCAATTACAAAACTGGTGCAAATTAAGAGTAGATTTCAGATATGGCATTCATTTGTACAAGGGGCTGTATACATATTAAATACGAAATTTAATTTTTATACCGCCCCTCCTATCATATGACTTATATTTAGAAAAATATTCTCCTCGCTCTAACAATCAAAATAAAAAAAAAATCATCTCTCTAAGTCAAATTCTCGCTGAGTTATTGCAATTTGAAAATTCTAGCATTTTTCGCCAAGTCTTAAGGGGTTGTATCAAAAGTGAGAAATTGTAATTGCTATTGCTTTTGTAATATGACACACGTTGATCAGCGTTTCGGGGGGGGAAAAAAAGAAATCATTCAGGGAAAGACGGCTATTTTAACCTGTAATGTCTCTCTTTCTCCTAGTGAATACACAAGAGAATACTCACTGATAATTTAACAAATAAAATTTATGAATAATTTATGTACTAAAAGGGAATTTTCAAATTCATTTTTTTTTTTTTCTTTTTCTATATACATTCTCTTACTCATATACAAGGTGTAGAGAAAGAAATGTTTTTGAGTCAAATTTCCGAAAATTAGTTTTTGTTATATTAGCACGTTTTCAGGTCATCTGAATTCAAAAATCATGTGTTTAGCGGTTGGTCTCTCTCTCTCTCTCCTTGTGTAAGTGTGTCTGTGTAATATTAGAATATCTCAAGAACAAATAGTAGCAGAAAATCTAAATTCGATATTCTAAATCCGTATCATATTACGGTGCTACACTAAAGTATACGTTACGATCAGACAATTGTTTGTTTACAGGGTCATCCAAAAGAATTCAAATACATTACGTCTGTGAGCGAAATTTCTCATATGTACAGTGTGACATGTATAGACTGCCCTAAACAAAATGAAAAGAACAAATTTTTTATACGCATAAAAGCATGTTTTATGTAGATTGTGGTATAGCAACCATTCATCATTCATTTACAGGGTTACCCAGAGTATTTCGATATATTGGAGCTATACTTGGGAATTGCTGGAAGTGTATTTCATTTTGTGTTACCCATTTTACATATAACACTAAATTTACGTATACAAAGTCATGTGTATATAGTTTATAGACAATATACAGGGCTACCTAAAATTAAGGTAAACATTTTTTTTATTATTATTAAATGTAATTGGTGTAAGCGTTTGCTGATTTTTTTTTTTTTTTTTTTCCGAAGAACACTGCTGACACAGAACAAAAAATTAATTTCTCATACCCATACTGTAAACAAAGTAGCTTTTGGAGAGCGATTTTTTTTCTGTATAATATCACATTTTAAGGCCTCCTGCATACGAAAGGTAAATTTTTATTCGTTGATCTGTATATATATGAATTATCAGCCTAATTTAACAGCAAATAATCTGGTGTGCCACTCACATGACTTTATCTTACCCTGAAATTTAATACCTTAAATACAGGTTGGAAATTAAGAGGTAACATAAAGAGTACTGTTATGCAAACCTATGTTAAAATAATTCAAATTAGGCTTCGGAAGAGTTTTATATGATAATTAGTTCTGTGTGAGGGGGGAATCTCCTGAAATTATTCGACGCAGGCAATAATCAAACTTTAAAAAACTTGACTTTGGTAATAAGGAAGCCTCAAAACGTGTAAATACACAAAACACAAGCGTTGCATATTTAGATTAAAAACATACATTATTTATCATATGTCTATGAGGAATTCATTTCCATTCCTGAGCAGCTTTCCTGGACATGATAAAATATTATATTAAAGCACTTTTACTAGCAATAAAAAAGAATATTATAGCTTAAATATTTGCAACCCTGTATATCTTTTGAAGAATATGTACAAACCACAAAGTGCACCTAAATATAAACCTATAGTAATAATATACGGAACAACCTAAAATGCACTTCCATCAATTTTCAGCTATTGTCGCATTATAATCTAATTATTTTGTGTAGCCCTGTAAATGAACTGAGAATAATTTCCCTGCCATATTCTACATGAGGCATTTTTTATGCATATAAAAAATATATATTCATTGCATTTGGTTTAGTGCAGTCTATAGGTGTTAAACTCTACTTACCTGCAATTTTCCCCATAGACGTAATGTATTTGAATATTCTTGAGTGTCCCTGTACACGAACCATTTGCTTCATCTCAATGAAAAGCTTAGTGTAGCATCCCTATATGATACATATTTAAAATACCAAGTTTGGAATATCTGCTGCTATTTGTTCTTGAGATATGCTGATAACAGACAGACACACACACAGACCAACCGCTAAAAACACGATTTTCATATTCAGGGGACCTCAAAACGAGTAAATATAACAAAAACACACTTTCGAAAATTTGGCCCAAAAACAATACTTTCTCTACCTTATGGGTATGAGAAAGTAATAACTACAGGAAATGCGAATTTGATACTTTGGATTCCATATCTAGTTGCCACTTGAAAAGTTGATCAATGTTTGCAAGTTTTAAAGAAATTGATAACAGACTTGATTTATGTTTTGATAAGTATAGGCACTATAATTAAACAGGGGTTGAGAAGGGCGGTAACCCCCTTGACATAGAATTATACATCTATACCATATTATATTCTATACAAAACATTATTTTAGAATATTAACAATAGATATGAATTTCCTTATGATTTTTACAGTATAAAGTTATTTAAATGTAACTTATAAGAATATCTGTCCCAAAACGCATTTTTTGTGCGTTCCTGTACGTAAACTAATTGTAGAGAATTAATTAATGCCATTTTAAATAGGGAATATCATATAGTAAACCTGAATAACATATGTCATTTCTCAAAATATTTATAGACGCTGGGGACGGGCAGACGGACAGATAGACAGTCAGACAAAAAAAAAAAAAATGCAAATTGAAATCTTATTCACAGTTAAAAATTGTTAGAAAATGTTTAATGTAAACGAAAATGCAATTCCAGCAAATGTTCAATAATAACCCTTAACGTAACTGACTATTTTTGTGTGCCCTGTAAATCTAATGCTAATCGTACTGTACAGTATTGAAAGCACCCTTTTGTGCATATGAATAACATATTTCAACTTCATTAAGATTTATACAAAGTAATTAAATTTTGGTTTATATAAATATCTTTACATAGAACGCAATTCTTTGGAATACTTTCGGGTGTCCCTGTATACAAACCAGTGATGGTGTTTACTCCATTTTCTATAGAAAATATCCGATAGAAAACTATAATAACGTATTTCAATTTTATTAATATATGCATAAATTAATGGTATTAAAATATGGTTTATAAAAATACCTCTCATAGAACACAATGCCTTGGAATACTTTCGGGTGTCCCTGTGCACAAGCTAGCAGAGGTATTCACTCCATTTTCTATAAGGAACATCCGATCGTGAACTCATATAACATATATCAGTTTCAGGGAAATCTATGAATATTCACGGGAGTTAGAGCGCGGACACACAGAAAGACGGATGGACAGACAGACAAATCGAAGTCATTAACACTTTCCAATCTTGCTGGAATTGTTGAAGAGCCGAAGTCATTAAATTTTTCAACCATGATGGAAAGTGGTAAAAATAAAGCACGAAATTTTTACACGGTTTTGCTAGTCTTTTAATTTTTTCCCTCTCTTAACGTGTTTTAATTTGCAGGTGACCCCCCTAAGAAATTTAAGTTTTAACAATACGAAATAATGTAAATTTGCATTAAGTTCTTAAAACTGTTGATTTCACGCGTTTGAACGATTTTAGATGCTGTTTTAAAATAAAGGATCTTTTTTAATTTTTTCTCATCTCATAGATAACCCCCTAAAGTGAGCTCGTTGGCGTTGAAAAATAGATGCCAAAATTGAAAAGAAAGTGGTGTAAGTCATCATTTTCAAATTGCAATAACTCAGCGGGATTTTGACTTAGAGAGATGATTTTTTTTTTTTTATTTTGATTGTTACAGCGAGGAGAATATTTTTCTAAATATAAGTCACATGATAGGAGGGGCTGTATAAAAATTAAATTTCGTATTTAATATGTATACAGCCCCTTGTACAAAATAAATTCCATATCTGAAATCTACTCTTAATTTGCTCTAATTTTGTAATTGGAAGTTTGTTTCTATCTTTCTTAGTTTACGAGATAATCGCTGTAACATCTATTTTGAATCACCCGGTATATTACAGATACAAAATATAAAGATGAAACTTCTCAATTAGCTGATAACTCATTTACTGAAATTAATCCCGACGTAAATTGGCATTATGCTAAAAATTGGGAGAACGCGATGAAATTAGAATATGATTCTTTAGTTAAGCAAAACGCTTGGGAAATTGTAGGTAGACCAAAATATAAAAGGGTAATTGGTTGTAAATGGGTTTTAAAAACAAAATTCAAACCAGATGGTTAAATTGAAAAATTTAAGGCCAGATTAGTTGCCAAAGGGTGTTCACAGAAACAAGGTATAGAATTTGAGGAAAATTTTTCACCAGTAGCCAGATTAAGTTATATAAGAACTGCAATTGCGTATGCTATTCAAAATGGTTTCACAGCATACCAGTTAGATTTTATTATGGCATATGTTAACGGCAATTTAAATGAAGAAATTTTTATGGAGCTTCCTGAATTTTTTGAAAATGATATACATGAAAATAAAGTGTGTTTATTAAAAAAATCTTTGTATGGACTTAAACAGTCAGGAAGACAGTGGTTTAAGAAATTAGATGAGAAATTGAGAAAAGTGAAAATTAACCCTTTGAATTCCGACAAATGTGTCTATTACTCAAAATATCCTTTTGACGCTATTATAATCGTTTATGTCGACGATTTAATTTGTTTCACTAAAAGTGAAGAGCACTATTTTGATATTAGAAATAAATTAGCAGAATCTTTCAAAATGAAAGATATGGGCCTTCTACATTATTGCTTAGGCATTGAATTTAATCAAGGTAGGGACAGCATCACTATAACATAAAAGAAATACATTGAAGATTTATTAAATAAATTTAATATAGAAGATTCTAGAGTGGTGAATACACCTTTAGATAACAGTGTAAAATTAACTAAACAAATGCGTCCAGATACAGAAGAAGAGAAATCATACATGTCAAAAATTCCTCATAGACAATTATTTGGTTCTCTTATGTATCTGTCGGTTGCTACCAGACCAGATATCACCAATCCTGTAAATTATTTAAGTCAGTTTAATAACAATCCAGGAAAACCTCACTGGATAGCTGCTAAAAGAATACTAAGGTATCTCAATGGCACAAGAAATTTAGGAATTGCTTATTACAGAGACAATAAACCATTAACAGCCTTTGTTGATGCCGATTGGGCATAAATGATACAAATTATAGAAAATCATATACAGGATATGTCTTTTAGTATGCCGGTGGACCTATTTCGTGGGAATCTAGAAAGCAGCGAACCGTTGCTCTGTCCACAACAGAATCTGAATATATGTCTCTGTCCGAATCTGCAAAAGAGACAATTCATATTAGAAATTTCCTGAAAGAACTAGATCCTGAAATTGTATCAAGTCCGACTGCAATCATGTGCGACAATCAGTCCGCACTGAGATTAGTAAAAAATCCTGTTCATCACAATCGCACAAAACACATTGACATTCGACATCATTTTGTGCGAGAAGTTTACAATAATAAACTAATAGACATTAAATATATTTCATCAGATGAACAACCTGCTGATATTTTAACAAAAAGTTTAAACGCATGTAAACATGAAAAATGTTGTGATATGATAGGACTTAATACTCAAGACTAATGAACTTAAAAAAAAATATTTAAACTGTGTTTTCATTAAGAAATTAACTACTTATATTTTACATATTTTATTTTATTATATTAACCATAATTATTTGCTTATAATTTTTTTTTCTTTACTAATACTTTTCTCATTTTAAGTAATTTTTGAATAAAAATAATTTTCTGTAATTTTTAATATGCTATTATAATGTATAAATATGTTTTATTTCCGAAACATTTATTGAAAAAAGGGGGAAATGTAGGAATTTTCAATGCATGTTTCCTCTAGCGCACACCTGTCCTGACGTCAGATGTGACGTAACTATATTACGTAATCAACAACGCATCCTTCGCGTCTCAGAGAGAGAAGTTTATATGAGTCTAGACGAGAAAGCTGTGCTAAGCGTGTGGCATAGAAATGCCAGCATTATGTTATTATTCTTTTCTATATTATTAAATGTTATTGTGACTGTTTAAAGGGACTCTGCTTACTCTGTGGTCCCATTTAAACCAACACTCGCCAGTGACATTGCTTATGCAATCGTGACAGCTATATTTTTACTTCCATTACCCGACTACCGTAGTTAATGGAAGTATTGTATTCAGACCAAAAATTCGATATCAAGTTTTCACCTGATTTATACGTTTTAAAGTCTTCTGAGTAAAAAAATGCACTTTTTGGAAACTGGTCAGTGAGTGTGTGTGTGTGAAGGGGGGGGGGATCTTCTGGCTATCATATCTCCGATAAAGATAGAATTACGAAACTTCAGAACTGAGGCAGATCTGGTGTACAGATGATTTTTCTAAATTTTGGTGAAAATCGGAAAATCAGAAGTGGAACATAGGAAACCGGAAGTGGAATCGCAAGTCCGTATCTAAGAAACGGCTCTGACGATTTTCTTCAAAGTTGCTACATAAACACTCTATTAGATGCCTTTTTCAATGATATAGTTGGTTTGTCCAGGAAAATTAAAATACGTCCTGTATAACTAACTCAATTTCAGTTCTCACAAGTGCTGTCTTTAAAAACGGTTGTTCGAATTTTTTTCAAACTTGCCATATTAACTCTCTTTTAAATAACCTTCTGTATGTAATTATTGTTTCTATTTAATAATTGAGTGTTCCAGTTTTTGATAAATGTTGGTACCTCAATAAAAGGCTCTAACGATTTTCTTTAAAATTATTACTTAAATCCGTTTCAGATATCCTTTCTGATGTAAAACGTGGCTATTACAAGAAAATTAACAGTCATACTAATTAGGTAGATCCGTTTTAGATTTCGGAAATTGATGTTTCAAAAAATAACTACAGTTTTTGCTTTATTATTTTATTACCATGTTTTTATTAATTTCGATTCTTGTTTGATTGTTTGTTTGTCCAGTACAAATCTTGCAATCTATTTTTAACTAACTTCCCTTCTAACTAGACATTTGAAACTTTCACAGTAGCTCAGAACCAGGTAACAACACAATACTTCGAAGTCAGATTTTCGAATTTTTTATTACTTTTCTTTTAATTAATTAAAGTAGTAAAATAGTAACCTCCTGATAGCATATAAATAACCATTAAAATATTAGCTATAATTTAATTGTAGCCAAAAAAAAAAAAAAAAAAAAAAAAAAAAAATTACGAGTTCTTTTCCTTTCGACATAAAAATAAATACATTTAATTAGACGTGAACGTTAAAAAATTGAAAAAAGTTAAATTATGTATCTTACAAAAATTGACGTCATTATCGCTTTAAAAAAATTATTTGCTGTAAAATTGATAAAAGCTTAATTTTAAATTTCAAAACAGTAGAAAAAAAATCTCTAACTTCCCTTTTCGAATGTAAGCATAAACATTTCATTTCAAAAGGTTACATTTACACAATAAATATCCAACTAATATACTAACTAATTAAAACGAAAATAATAAATATTTTATCATAATTTGAAATCAAATTTGTTTTCAAATGTCTAAATAAAGTGTCTGATATACGATATTAATATATTGCAGCGGAATATTTGATAGCTGACGTCCTTGGCAGAAAAAAAAAATATCGCCAAACTATTTGGCGAACATATTTAGTTCCTTTCAAAATTCTTGGATATTTCAACAACGTATATTAAGAAAGCAAGGCAACCCAACCTCCCGCCAACCCGAAGGTTTATGGCGGCCGAAGCCTGTGAGGAGGTGGGAGTGAAGGAACCCATCCACAAACCCGCTGAAACGAACCCGGAAAACAACGAGCATTAAACAGAAATTAAACTATTACAAGGTCACAAACTAGCAAATTACAAAGCTAATGTAGCCGCGGGAAAAAAAAAAGTTACACGAACAAATAAAGTAACATAAACAAATAAAGTAACATAAACAATACAGATATTTACAAAAAGTATAAACAATACAGAATTTACCAAATTAACGTTATGCACCCTAAAATTAAAAGCTACAGCTCAAACAATAACGAATCATAAATAAACCGGCCGAACAAAGTTATCATAAAAAGGTACCAATCATTAGATAACTAAAATGTATAATGCAGACAATAGTTTACTCATTACAACATAAATACATCCAGCTAAAATTTACCCTCTAGCTAAACGTGAATATAACACATTGCACCTCTTAATATAAATATGAATATACAATAACTACAAATCATACAAAAACTTGCAAAATTTACAGAAATGACATACCAAAATAAATCAGTAATACAAGCAACTAATGATTAAAACCTAAGATACATGCAGATATATAACACAAGCAATTAACAATTAACTAGTCCTGTACAATAACCTAATACACAGTAATTTCCACAACCCTCAAGAGCAGCAGATAAACAATAAAAAAATAAAAATAAATAAAAAAATTTTTTTTTTAATGTAATATTAACAATAAAATGAACTTTTTTTCTTGGATATTTAGTGTTACACTACTTCTCTAATATGAAAATCGTACTGCATTATCATGGAATGTAATTCTATTAAATAATGATTTTAATAAATTATTTTTACTGAGTGAATTTACATAGGAAAATATAGAAGAAAGTCATGTGGTGGCCACAAACTTTCTAGTTTTAATCTGGGAATGATGAAACAATTCGAAATTTAGTTTTTTGACAATATGCATTTAATCATAATAAGTCAAAGTCTGTGTTTGTTTTGTTTCTGGATCCATTAATAAATTCACTTTTGAGCAGTGCTCACAAATATAAATTACATTCGATATTTCTTTACACTCTCCTATACAAGATGTAACAAAACTACTGGCCATAAATCTAAGGGGTTATAGAACCTCTCACAAAATTTCAAAAATTAATTTTAGAAAATAAAAGTGTAGAATTATTTTGCTTTTGCTAGAAAACATAACGTTGAAAGCTAAGGCACTGAACTAAATCAAAAGCAAAACAAATCTGCTATTTAATTTTCTAAAATTATTTTTTATATTAAAAAAAAAAAAAAAAAAAAAAATACAAAAATTATACAGACATGACATTATTTCATTATTTAAAACATGAAAATCTGACATTGACAGATTTCAATTTAGTGCCAGAGGCCTACTGCTAGACTTGTTAATATCGACCACGAATCTAAATTCCATGATAAAGTTTTCATTAAATCAAACCAATGTGTTTCAGCTGCAGATATTGTAACAAATAACGTTGGAAGTCCAAACTGTCTTATAGCTGCAAAACAACGTTTTTTCTCTTTTTCCCAATGAGGGGGAGGTGTGCCTTGGGGGGGACTCATGTCAAAGGTGTGCCTTGGGGGGGGGGACTCATGTCAAAGTTGTACCTTGGGGGGGGACTCATGTCAAAGTTGGGCTTTGGGGGGACTCATGTCAAAGTTGGGCCTGGGGGGGGGACTCATGTCAAAGTTGGGCCTTTGGGGGACTCATGTCAAAGTTGTACCTTGGGGGGGACTCATGTCAAATTTGGGCCTGGGGGGGGGACTCATGTCAAAGTTGGGCCTTGGGGGGACTTCATTCAATATATTCCTATTCAATAAACCGACTGAAATAGGCCCTTAGCACTATTAAGAGTGTATTATAAAAATTCGACAACGCTGTACCGACTGAAATAGGGGTACCTTGGGGGGGACTCATGTCAAAGTTGGGCCTTGGGGGGACTTCATTCAATAAATCCCCATTCAATAAACCGACTGAAATAGGCCCTTAGCACTATTAAGAGTGTATTATAAAAATTCGACAACGCTGTACCGACTGAAATAGGGGTACCTTGGGGGGGACTCATGTCAAAGTTGTGCCTTGGGGGGACTTCATTCAATAAATCCCCATTCAATAAACTGACTGAAATAGGCCCTTAGCACTATTAAGAGTGTATTATATAAATTCGACAACTGTACCGACTGAAATAGGCCTCTAGCACTAAAAAAAGAAGAAGAAGAAAGGAACAATAAACTATAAATATACTGACAAAGTAAAGCAATATAAGTAAAAAGTCAAAGCTGTTAACTAATCACGTACAATAATCTATATTAATAAAATCAGACTTTTGCCTGTAAATTTGTCGGAATCGAAAAATTTTGCGATATCTTCACGTTTCACACGACATGAAAGCCGAAAATGACTTCAGAAAATTTTGCCTGTGTGTGTGTGTCATCGTGTCTGTATGTCACTTTTTTTGTTCGGGCATCACTTGAGAACGGCTTGACGGAATTCAACGGCGCTAGGCAGGAATTTAGGTCTTCACTCAACTAAAAATTATATCTATCAACATTTTAGAAATTCACCCGCGTTTCCACTTGGGGGGTAAAAGACTAAAACACGTTTGTCCGGGCATCACTCGAGAATTGCTGGACGGAATTCAACGGCGTTTGGCAGAAACTTAGGTCTTCACCCAACTTAGGTATCACTCCTCGGCGCCAACGCGCCAACGTCGCGAAAGCGGCCATAACAATCGACGATTTTTCTGGAATCAAATGCATTGGAAGTTAGGGTTGGCGCACAGCGCCGTCACGGCAGAACTAACTTAGTTTTGTATATGATGCTGCATAAGTTTTTTCCATTTGCAGAGCAATTAAATTTATTTAATTAAATTTAAAATGCAGTCTTCCAATATGCAAAAATATATGAATCATAAAAATAATTGTGGCAATAATTTTAAATCAATTCATTGAAAAAAATAAATGATATTAGTCGTTTTCTCCAAAATAAAATATATAAGAAATTAAATAAGGACTAGAAAGAAAGAAAAAAAGAAAACAATCATTTAATCTTTTTTTTAAAGGGAAAAAAAAAAAAAAAAAAAGAGGCTACAGATCCCTACCCCTTCTTGATGAATAGCAAGGTACACAATAGTACACCATTTTACACGATACAATGCTTATTTTCACGTTTGTTTACAAATGGAATCGGTAACAGAAACTGATTTTCAGGGTTGGCAGCGAGCGCCATCTACTTGATTCCGCGGCATGCATTGATCTTTGCAGTTTTGTTACGGCCGCTTACGACGTTGGCGCGTTGGCGCCGAGGAGTGATCTAGTAAGGCCGTGGCCAAGCTCAAAGAAAGAGAATTGATTAAAGTTGTGTCTAAAAAGGGTGTGATATCAAATTCCCAAGACCTTACATTCAAATACTTATTTAATATTCCCTTTTAACTAAATTTTCACATGTGAATCAAGTGCCTTATGATATGTTGATAGAAATCCTTCTTTCCTGTACTAAATACATCATAGCGTGTTAATGAAAAATATTATTATTTTTACTTATGTATGATGGGCTTGGCGGCCATCTTTCAAAGTTTTACGTTAGTTTGAATTCTACAAATCTCATCAATTATAGGATGAGTTGGTTGATTGGTTGGTTAATTGAGTTTTATATCGCACTAGTGCTGCGCAATGAGAAATAATTATAGGATGGGAGGATGGGAGTGCGCCAAACTTAACACTGTTAAAACTTAAATTGATTCAACTTGTGTGCTTAATTATTTTGCGATGTTTTTAATGCATTTTTTTTTTTCTTTTTTAATCTGAATATTTCAACCCCTGTTGAATGGAATAACCATATTATTTTTACGAGATATTTATTCCAAGAAGCTAAATTCAAATTGGGTAAATATAACGGGGGGTGGAAGCTTCTATGCTCCCCCCCTCTCCTTCATGTTTTTACGTTAATTTAAATTTTTATATTCTTTATTTCCGGCATTTATAGGATGGAAGTGCACTTAATCTATATTAATAAAATCAGAGTTTTGTCTGTAAATTTGTCGGAATCGAAAAATTTTGCGATATCTTCACGTTTCACACCCCATGAAAGCCGAAAATGACTTCAGAAAATTTTGCCTGTGTGTGTGTGTGTGTGTGTGTGTCTGTGTGTATGTCATCGTGTCCGAATGTCGCTTTTTTTGTCCGGGCATCACTCGGGAACGGCTGGACGGAATTCAACAACGCTTGGCAGTAATTTAGGTCTTCACCCAACTTAAAATTATATCTATCAACTTTTCGGAAATTCCCCCCCGTTCCCCCCCTAGGGGGTAAAAGACTAAAACACGTTTGTCCGGGCATCACTTGAGAACGGCTGGACGGAATTCAACGACGCTTGGCAGGAATTTAGGTCTTCACCCAACTTAAAATTATATCTATCAACTTTTCGGAAATTCCCCCCCGTTCCCCCCTAGGGGGTAAAAGACTGAAACACGTTTGTCCGGGCATCACTCGAGAATGGCTGGACGGAATTCAACGGCGCTTGGCAGAAACTTAGGTCTTCACCCAACTTGAAATTATATATATAGAAATTTTCAAAATTATAATTAGTGTTTAAATTGTGGATAAAAAACGCCCGCGCATGCGCCATAAATATCTTTTCACTAAAATGCTTTGAATGAAAAAATGAAATATAAAAATAAATTTTTAAGTTAAAGACTTTTGTATTCGCGTGATTTTCACTACAAATTATGAAAAGATTGAAATGAAGTGTTGCCATCTAAGTTTCATACTTTAGTTAATTTTAAAAAATCTAATTGTCGTATCGAAAAACTGTTTACACCCCAGGATTCAGAAAAATCACCTCTTTCATTTGGTACTGAATTTGTAATGATAGGTCCTATATTTCTAATTTATTTTTCCCTTTATCCGTTTTTCCGTTGCCACTTAAATTTCATACTTTAGTTATTTTTTAAAAATCTAATTGTCGCATCGAAAACCTGTTTGAACCCCTGGATTCAGCAAAATCGCCCCTTTCATTCGGTATCAAACTTATAAATATAGGTCTAATATTTCTAATTTATTTTACCCTTTTTCTGTTTTCAACCCAGATTCGATATGGAACAGCTTTAGTATTGGATCCCTTTGGCAAAATTTGAAATTCGGCACCGAAGTAGCTCGGACGTTTCTCGCCAAGATCTTTAATTGCACAATTGAGATAGCCAATTCAGTTCATCGCAAAAATGACTTAAGTCCCCAAAAGGTTCCGATACCTAAGCTGTGCTTTTTGTATTTATTAGTGCTAGAGGCCTATTTCAGTCGGTACAGTTGTCGAATTTTTATAGGTCACTCTTAATTAGTGCTAGAGGCCTATTTCAGTCGGTTTATTGAATGGGGATTTATTGAATGAAGTCCCCCCAAGACACAACTTTGACATGGGTCCCCCCCAGGCCCAACTTTGACATGACCCCCCCCCTCCCAAGGTACCCCTATTTCAGTCGGTACAGCGTTGTCGAATTTTTATAATACACTCTTAATAGTGCTAAGGGCCTATTTCAGTCGGTTTATTGAATGTGGATTTATTGAATGAAGTCCCCCCCAAGGCACAACTTTGACACGAGTCCCCCCCAAGGTACCACTATTTCAGTCGGTACAGCGTTGTCGAATTTTTATAATACACTCTTAATAGTGCTAAGGGCCTATTTCAGTCGGTTTATTGAATGGGGATTTATTGAATGAAGTCCCCCCAAGGCACAACTTCGACATGAGTCCCCCCCAAGGTACCCCTATTTCAGTCGGTACAGCGTTGTCGAATTTTTATAATACACTCTTAATAGTGCTAAGGGCCTATTTCAGTCGGTTTATTGAATGGGGATTTATTGAATGAAGTCCCCCCAAGGCACAACTTTGACATGAGTCCCCCCCAGGCCCAACTTTGACATGATTCCCCCCCCAAGGTACAACTTTGACATGAGTCTCCCCCCAGGCCCAACTTTGACATGAGTCCCCCCCCAGGCCCAACTTTGACATGAGTCCCCCCCAATGTACAACTTTGACATGAGTCCCCCCCCAAGGCCCAACTTTGACATGAGTCTCCCGCAAGGCCCAACTTTGACATGAGTCCCCCCCAAGGTACAACTTTGACATGAGTCCCCCCCAAGGCACACCTTTGACATGAGTCCCCCCCAAGGCACACCTCCCCCTCATTGGGAAAAAGAGAAAAAACGTTGTTTTGCGGCTATAAGACAGTTTGGACTTCCAACGTTATTTGTTACAATATCTGCAGCTGAAACACATTGGTTTGATTTAATGAAAACTTTATCATGGAATTTAGATCGTCACGAATTAACTAAAGAAGAATTTGTCGATATTAACAAGTTTAGCAGTAGGCCTCTGTCACTAAATTAAAATCTGTCAATGTCAGATTTTCATGTTTTAAATAATGAAATAATGTCGTGTCTGTATAATTTTTATTTTTTATTTATTTTTTTTTATTTATAATACTGTCTATTAAAGACTTCTGTGGTCACGAAATTTGGTGCGTAAATTGTTTGTATGCATCCGGCACTTATTGTAACTGCATTTCACGAAATTCGAAATCCCCCCCCCCCCTTCTCGGAGTCGGATGGCAATAAACATGTGTAAAAACATGTTCTTCCGTTTGAATTCGCTTTGAATTATCTTAGAATGGCGAATTTTGGTGTGTGGATATTGATTAAGTGTACGCATTATGTACATTAGTGGGATTTTGCAAAACTTCGAACTCACCCGCTGAGGGTGGGGAAGTAAGAAGTGGGTAAGTTGTGCCGAAGACAGTGGGAACCCAGACTCCTAACATTGGGAGCGAGAAAACCTCTACCAATCACAGCGAGAACTTAGGTTATTAATAAAGATATGGCATTTTGACAAATCATTTAAGTTTAACGTCCAGCGAAGCGGGCAAAGCCTGCTAGTCTATATTAATAAAATCAGAGTTTTGTCTGTAAATTTGTCCGAATCGAAAAATTTTGCGATATCTTCGCGTTTCACACCCCATGAAAGCCGAAAATGACTTCAGAAAATTTTGCCTGTGTGTGTGTGTGTGTGTGTGTGTCTGTGTGTATGTCATCGTGTCCGAATGTCGCTTTTTTTGTCCGGGCATCACTCGAGAACGGCTGGACGGAATTCAACGACGCTTGGCAGGAATTTAGGTCTTCACCCAACTTGAAATTATATCTATCAACTTTTCGGAAATTCCCCCCCGTTCCCCCCCTAGGGGGTAAAACACTAAAACACGTTTGTCCGGGCATCACTTGAGAACGGCTGGACGGAATTCAACGACGCTTGGCAGGAATTTAGGTCTTCACCCAACTTGAAATTATATCTATCAACTTTTCGGAAATGCCCCCCCCGTTCCCCCCTAGGGGGTTAAAGACTAAAACACGTTTGTCCGGGCATCACTCGAGAACGGCTGGACGGAATTCAACGGCGCTTGGCAGAAACTTAGGTCTTCACCCAACTTAAAATTATATCTATAGAAATTTTCAAAATTCTGATTAGTGTTTAAATTGTGGGTAAAAAACGCCTGCACATGCGCCATAAATATTTTTTCACTAAAACGCTTTGAATGGAAAAATAAAATGCAAAAAAAAATTTTAAGATAAAGACTTTTTTCATTCACGTGAATCGCACTACAAATTATGAAAAGATTTAAATGAAGTTTTGCCATCTGAGTTTCATACTTTAGTTAATTTTAAAACATCTAATTGTCGTATCGAAAAACTGTTTACACCCCAGGATTCAGAAAAATCACCTCTTTCATTTGGTACTGAATTTGTAATGATAGGTCCGATATTTCTAATTTATTTTTACCTTTATCCGTTTTTCCGTTGTCACTTAAATTTCATACTTTAGTTATTTTATAAAAATCTAATTGTCGCATCGAAAAACCGTTTGAACCCCTGGATTCAGCAAAATCGCCCCTTTCATTCGGTATCAGATTTCTAAATATAGGTCTGATATTTCTAATTTATTTTACCCTTTTTCCGTTTTCAACCCAGATTCGATATGGAACAGCTTTAGTATTGGATCCCTTTGGCAAAATTTGAAATTCGGCACCGAAGTAGCTCGGACGTTTCTCGCCAAGATATTTAATTGCACAATTGAGATAGCCAATTCAGTTCATCGCAAAAATGGCTTAAAATATTTAAAGTCACCAAAGGGTTCCGATACTTAAGGGTGTATTCAAAAGCCATTTTCGCCAAGAAAAATACGACGTTCCACGTTTCTCAGTCTGTAATTAAATAAATCGTTCAAAAATTCATTTCTGTACAAAATTCACCTTCTAGAATCATTGTACGTAAAAAAAAATAGATATTTTTTAAAATAACTATAATTTTTATTCAAAAACTACTTTTGGCGATTTATTGCACAGTTGGCAATATATTATTTCAAATAATTGTAATTTTTTTAAAAAAGTAATAATCGATAAATTCAGAAACTTTTGGAAGATTATCAAAACATAAATTTATTTTTGATAAATTTCATGTCATTTCTTTTCAATTTCAGTTAAAAATGTGACTTTAAATGTTATAATTGAGCTTATAATGAAATAAACGATAAATTCATCTTGCAGTCGATAGATGGCAGTACTATAGTCGTTTGCTTGTTTTTTTTCCTCATCAGAGGGAGGCGTATTTCAAAGGATGGGCTTCACAAAGAGGTAAACTGATTTGCTGTGATTTTTTTTCTTGTGCAGGAAAAAAGAGATAAGGTCCTGTTCTGAGGGGCAACGCAGTTCCCTTCCCATTCGGGGCCTAGGACCCCAGTGTTGTCAATCGGCCTTAATCCCTAACACCAACACCAACACCAACACCCTTCCCATTCGGAGATTCTCCCCCACTGCTTGTTCTAAAGAAAGAATTGGATTAATTTTCCAGACATTCCCACGAACTCAGCTACGTTTCACTTATATATGTAAAATTTTAAAATGAAATCTCTCGTTTCTAGCTAGTCCATAGACAGATTAAAATATATTACTTAAATTTTGGGGGAAGTGTTCAGTGGTAATCATAATCACATCTCACTACTCGTTATGCCCTTGAAATTTTTTACAAATTCAACTATTCTAAAAGGGCACGAAATTTAGAAAGTGCCACGAGCTCAAACATTTATGATATTCTGGCCCTGTGCAGAAAATACTTAATTATATTGCGCACTTTATTAATCAACGTCATACAATCTTTGTTGAGTGATGTGACAAATAATAATAATCAAATGATGACAAATACTTTAATATGTGTATAATTAAAAAGATAAAGTAAAATCCCCTCAATGTAAAATCCCCTGGTCATGTCGAAATTTTGAGGCCCGTGCCCGGTCCGGCCCATATTAAAGCTTTGCTTACCCGGTCCGGACAAAAAAAAAAAGTAAAATGAAGCCAAACCCGAAATTTATAAAATAATTAGACTGAGAATGAAACCAAGGCAAATCTAAGTTATTTCTGTAATTCTACACTTTTCATAATTAAATTTAGCAGGATGAAAACTATCATCTTTTTTATAGATCTGAATATATATGTATATATATAATTGTTTATTTATTTATATATTTATAACATCCTAAAATTAGTTGTGCTAGGCCTTTTGTAATGGCATTAAAGCGACATTTTTGCAGTTTAAACAGCAACACCCAAAAATAATACAACTTCGAATGTCATTCTAATCATAGCCTGATTTAGAAATTAGTAATCTCAATATGCAACTCATAACGTTTTTTTTTTTTTTTTTTTTTTTTTTTAAATAAAAAGTAGAAGTTCAAATTTAAAGAAGGATTTACAGCATTCTCTGAAAATAACATGGCGCTCATGAAACATAGCAATGTTCACTTTAACAAGAAAGGAAAATCATGTGTTTCGATCACAAATCATGAAACATTTTCCAATTGTATACTCTGTAACAAAAAAAGCGACGCACCAAGAAGCCAAGAAGGGGTAATGCAAACTGGGCAAAAATTGACATACATACAGGTTTCGATGGAAAATGTAAAATTTTAAAGTTTGACTGCCAGCGACGCTGCAGCGCATCATAACTGCGCAATTAGCAAAATATTAAAAATGAGAAATTTTGATTCCAGGTCATAAGTTCTTTGAGAATTTTATTTCGTCTTCTCAGAAAGACAGTAACTATGCCTCACACACAGGTGCGCAAACAACATGCGCAGATGCCAACATTTGAGTATGGTGTGTAGTTGGGCTCAAAGAAGCCGGTTGGTCTAATCTGCGATTTTTTTGACAATTGGATAGGAACGGTAATTAGATAATACTGACAGGAATGGGGTGAACCATGGCCGAACACAGCGTCAGGGAGAAAACGGTCGACCTAAAGAGAGGAAGAAAGGGAGAAACAGTCAATCGTCAAAGCGGTACTCAAAGTTCCAATTCATCATTATCATCGATCCTACGTGTAACTGGTACTGCAGTGACTTCAAAGACCCTTAATAGGCGGCTCAGTGAAATGGGTTTGAGCTCAGTCCCCGGATCTCTGTTCCACTGAGGACGTTTGGAGCATCATAAAAAAGGTCCTACAACCAGCTAGGGATTTTACCTATCTAACGCACCAATTGGACAGAATTTGCCACGATGCTTCACATGAGTACATCTACCAACTCTGTCAATTAATACCAAGCCGAATAACTGCGTACCTATGGGCCAGAAGTGAATCAACGCGTTATTGACTTGTTTACTTTGTGGGGCCTTTCTTTTGATTAAATCATTCAAACGTTCTGAAACTGTATTCAATTGTTTTTCTCCACATGTACATCACACTTACCAATTTTTATCCCATTCGGATAACTCCTTCTTGGTGCGTCGCTTTTTTTGTTATAGAGTGTATTTACGTGTACTTACTTGTTTTATCGTTTTACCTTAAATATTTTTTTTCACAAGTATTAAAAACGCTAAGCATAACTGATGCACTAGAAATGCGTAAGAAATGTACATTTAGTAATTTCTGATTATATACTAAGATGACCGTACAATATTCAATAAGAATATTTGGCGTACTTGATTAATATGTATCATATTCACTATGTTTTTTTTTTTTTTTATTTTATTAATCTTAATATAATTTACAGTGACTTATGGAATTTGTTTGAATTATCGAGGAAGGAGTCTCAAAAAAAAAAAAAAAAAAAAAAAAAACTATATTTATAGCTTTACTTTTAAAGAAAAATCAGAAAATATGTTTTGGCGTCGCCGTTTATATTGACTAAAAATAAAATTCGATCCATAGTTTGCACTAAAGATGAAAAAGAAACACCCATAAAGCCAACTGAAAAAAAAGCCACTCGTGCAAATTCTTCTTTGATTTCTTAACTTATCTGAATATTTTGTGTGACTGTGTAAACTAATTATTAATGGTAATCATACACTTTTCTGAAAAAAAAAAAAAAAAAAAAAAACATTATTATTATTATTATTATTATTATTTAATCATCTTTATAATATATACACTAATTTCATTATTTTTGTGCAGCATAAATTAAATATTCTTTAAAGAAATACCTCTCATAGACACTTATATATCCGAAATTTTTTTTTAGTTACATTACAGAAGTCAGTAGTGCTATAGATGCACCATTTGTTCCAATTATAAAGGAAAAAATCTCGCTAAAGCTGTGTTTATTGCTTTAATTTTAAAGAGAAAATATATCTGAATTTTTCTCAGTTTTTGACTTGGCAGTATAGTACAAAATTTCTTATAGATGTACACAATAAGAATTATTTATCATAGTAATAATCAAGTGGGCAAAAAATTTTGGACGCATAGGAAGGATGACCCCCCCCCCCTCCGGAGGGCGACAGTTATTCGATATGGGTATCTTTCAAAAGAACTCGTCAGTATTTTTAAGGCTAACAGTTGAATTATTAATGTATGATAATTTGAATCTAAGTTTTCCTTTTTTCCCCCTCATTTTTAACAAATCGAAAAAAGGCAAAAAACATTTTTAAAGATATTGTTAGTGAACATAAAATTGACTTTCTTTGGACATTAAGTGTTACATTTCTACTAGAAACAAATCATCTGTATTCATCATGTAAATTAATTTTAATAAATAAAAGTTTTAATAAAATGATTGGTATTGAGTGAATTTGTATAGAAAAATATAGACGAAAGATTTGTGTGCAAGGCTCGATTACAGCAGGGGCATGTAAGACATATGACCTGAATAGCACCGGCCATATATTTCGCCCTGAAAATGCCATTTAGCCTTTTATGCCCTAAAAATGGTATCATATAGTGCAAATTCTGACATATTACTCCCATAATCGGGTATATATGTACCTGTGTTTATTGGTGCAGAATGCGAGGAGGAGGCGGGCTCACGAAACTATGTGTGCCCCGGGTCTTGCATGAAGTTAATCAGGGTCGTTTTGTGTAGGGTCCGATTAACTTCGTGTGAGGCCCGGGGACCGGGGTAAACACACTTTTGTGGGCTCCACCCCCACCATTCGTACTGTGCAGGAATCAGCAAAAGTACATATATATACCTGTATATAAAACTAAAATAACAAACTTTTGCATTTTATGATACCACTTTTGTCATTTTTAAAGGCAAAAGGGCATTTTCAGGGCCAGTTTTAGGGCTCTTTGCTACTCAGGGCCCGGGGCAGCATGTGCCCCTGTGTTAGTCAGGCCCTTGATTGCGTGTGCGTATGTTTTTTTTCGTTGGGTATGCATATTATTATATCATATTCGATGACCTTGTATTAGAAATGTGATGGGCCCCTCCCGAAAAAAAATCCTGGCTATGGCCTTGTGTTATTACCTACTGATACTTTGAAAATAATAAACTATCTGTGTTTTCGGTAATGTATTTTATTTTCTTATATTTTATTCTGATTTAATTAATATGATACAGGACAAAATCTATATAAATTAAGAGAAGTGCCTGTGTGCGTACGTACCAACTTTCAGCTCATTCGAGCAAAGCGTTTAGATGCTAGCGTGTTCACTCGCACACTCACACACATACATCATCAATAAAAATAGCAAAAAAGAACTCAAGGAACCTCAAAATGTGTAGAAACACCAAAATATCAAAGTCTGATTTTTGACATGATTACAATACTATCCTTACATATGTGCGTTCGGAAATAATGAAAACGCTGTTTGAAATATACACATACTTTAGTTTAATATTAGTCTGAACACATTTTAAAATGTAAACAGTGTTAATGAAATCAAATAATAATACAAACACTTTCCTTGTATGTGTCAAGATAGATTTATATTATAAAAAAAAAAAAAAAAAGGACTTTTAATTTAATATTATTATATTCTCTATAATGGTAGAGGTCGATAATGTTTTGCTTTCGAGTAAAATTTTTAAAACTGAGCTTTTGAAATGTCTGTACGTTTTGATTTGAGGTTACATAAATCGAAAAACAAGTTTTTTAGCAGTTTTATACATTTACTTCATTAGCAAAAGATTGGCATATTTTTCTACTTTATTCTTTTGCACTACTTTTCAGAATTTTGAGATGCCCTGTTGTTTAATAAAATTATCTAAAAAGTATTATTTGAATTCAATCACACCACTGAATTCAACAGTTATTTTGAAAGTTGCTTTTTTTTTTTTTTAATTTTTTTTTTTTTATGCAGTATTTAACAAAATACTTGTTTTGCTTCATAAACGTCAGTCTATTATCAGTGGAATTTTCCCCTTAATAATTTGAAAAGGTATTTATAATTTTATTAATACTAGCATATTTACTTTGATCGTATATATTTGTATTGTTACTAACTGATATATAGAATTTTTTTAAAGCATATCGTTGTCTTTCTAGATTGTAATAAAAAAAAAAAAAAAGAAGTGGGGAGGGGCACTAATTTGTTCGCCTGACGAAGGGTCGTCTTTTCTTTCGACCCTAAACAGTTGTTCTTGCATTTTATGGTTTTTATTCAAAATTTTGTGCTTATTAAATTCATAATTTATTGTTAAAATTATCATAATTATATTAAAATTATTATAAATTGTCTGTTCTGAAAAACGACAGTTTTCGGATTTGATATTTTCCTGCTTGACAGTCATTATTTCCTTAGGAAGTGTAACACAAATCTCTTCTTGTACTTTTCCCTTTCTGAACAACAGAAACAGAACTGCTTGTCTATAGAGTAGGATGGGAAATGCAAGGTCATCCCCACGGACACCCCGTTTCGCCTTTGAACTTGAGATGCCTGCGGCCATATATGATGGGATGTTTTCACCCTCCTAGAAATCTTGTGACATCACTCCGAATCAGCAGAACCAATAGTCCAGTCAAAATAGGATAAATAGAAAAAAAAATCGTGTAGTTTTGAAATTTTGCATACTCATAGCCGACAGGGTCCTGAACAACATACTAAAAGTCCCTGCCCGTGGTGGGTGAGCGGGGAGCATTTAAGGGGGGCACTTTTCAGTTTTTATTAAATATCTTAAAAACTATTGCATTTAGAGAAAAAATGTCAATTACAAAATTAATCAACGTAAAATTTCCTACAAAAATGTATATTACATGTTGTTTGTATGATCAATAGTTTAGAAGATATAGGGGATAAAATAACACATTTTCTTGAAAAATTCTTTTTTGCAATAGTAAAATCAACTAAAGTGTGCAATTACAAGGGTTCTTGTCAAATATTTTCTAATGTACCAAACAAATATATACATAGGGAATATGCGGTAAGCGGAAAAAAAGTCCCCGGAAAAAAAGCCCCCAGGAAAAAAAGTTCCCGGAAAAAAAGTCCCCAGGAAAAAAAGTCCCCGGAAAAAAAGTCCCCGGAAATTAATTTCGGTCGTCTTCATAAATGAAATACAACTTTTTAATAACTTTTAGTGACATTATGTTTCTTTTATTTTTAAAACTGTTTTTTTTTTTTTTTTTTTTTTTTTTTTCCTTTTAATTAATTCTTTTTCTATTTAATTATGTATTTATGGATTCTTTTCAAACATACCGCAGGGAAAAATGAAAAATTCGGTATTCTACTATATGTAAGAAGTAAACGTAAGAAGTAAAGTTCCGTTAGTAAAGAAAAGAAAAGATAAACAAAAGACAATAAAAGACAAGAATGAAAAATTATGCGGTACTCATTAATTATTTACATTTTTCAACTGTAGATGATCGTTGTTTGATACACCGTTAAATGTTCTTTGCATATCTTATCACACAACGAGCAGACAGAAGAACAGAAAGTCAGAGAGATAGAGTAATTGAATTCGTAATCGCTCTTGAACGTTTTTGGAAAATGTTAAAAATTCTTGACTTAAAAAAAAAAAAAAAATGCAGCCGTAATATATCTGTATATTTTTTGTGTAGTTCTGTAAGTCTGATTGCGAATCAAAATATGTTCTATAAAAAACATTTTTTTAGCATATTATCAACAAATACCAACTTCATTATTATTTTTGCAGTAGAAATTTAGGACCCCTCAGAAAGACCCTGCAGAGGGCACACCACCCAGACCTAAGACCCTCGTATAGTTAATCAACCTAAATCTTCACACCAGCATCACCAACCTCCACTTTATTAACAGTGACCGAGCGGTTCTGCGCTCAAATCTAGTAGACGGGAAGTGCCAGGTTTGAATCCAGGTTACGCCTGTCGAAGTCATTCGTATTTTTTGTGTTTTTTCTCCGAAAATTCCGTAAATATGGGCTAGGAAACCCTTCGAAAAACCCTCACGATGTCCCAAGTGTAGCTATTTGGCTTTAATTCAAGCACCAACACTTTATTAAAAATTTATGTGTGATGTACGAATTAAGGCCGACTGTCTACATGATAAACCTGGGGAGGTCTTTCTAAAATGTCCTAGTATTCAAGCGATAAACTCCGAACGGCTAAGCCGACGAGGACGACCTGGATTTTCATTTGGCACCTCCTGCCTCTCCTAAAACATGTAGAATAATATATATGTATATTTACATATTTTATATTGAAAATATGTTAGTGAAAAAAAGATAATGTGCGTGATTGACCATAAATTAAAATAATAATAATAATAATCAGATAAATTTATACTTACTATTATTTTTTTAAGAATACCCCCCCCCCCACCCTCTTTTTTTTTTTTTTTTTTTTCGTTTTAAGATATTTGTAACATTAAGCCATACATTATTATTTATTATTATTATTATTATTTTAAACCGTATCAATCCTTAATGAATTTCCATTTGCATGTCTAAGCGATGAGTAAAATTTTTAATTCCATATGCGACTTCTAAAACTATAGAGATTTGTAAAGTACCATAAGCAGAAATACTTCAAAGAAATGGGTCCACCAGTGGCTGAGCGGTTCTGCGCTCAAAGCTGGTAGACGTGAGGTGCCGGGTTCTATCCCAGGTTGTGCTCGTAGGCCTAGTCGTTCGAAATTCTCCGTGGTGTTCTCCGAAATTTGCGAAATACGGGCTAGAATCCCGTAGAAAGACCCCCCATTAAGGGCACTCCCTCTCAGGCCTAGGACCTACAGCAGTTAATCGGCCTTATTCCCAAAAATCCTTCAAAGAAATGTATGCAATATTTCTAAGAGGAATTTTAATTGTGGGATAGCATTTAGATAAATGTAGCTTCTTCTATTTTTATTTTTTGTTAATCGCGGCATGGTATACATTGCAAACAAGTAAATATATGGATTGTTCTTGTTGTTGTACCGAATAAGGCCGATTGATTGCACTAGGTTTCTAGGCCTGAGGAGGAGTTCCCTCTGTGGGCTTTTTCTAAGGGGTCCTAGCTCATATTCACGCAAGTTTCGGAGAAAATCACGGAAAACTCCGAACGGCTAGAACAACGAGCGCGACTAGGATCGAACCCACGCAATAAATGGATTGAACTCTTCTCATACTAAGCCAGGTCATGTCTGAAAACGAAGGTTATCTGGATTCGCATTTGGCACCTTCCCCTTGTCCTAAAACATGCTTATATATATATGTATATATATTATTGTAAATGTTAGTGGAAGGATCTTCAGGAAAAATTATCATTCACTGGTAATTCGCAATAAATCTGGTAAGATTACGGCAGAAATTCGGTTTTCTTGAAAATCGCTGTAATGATTTATATACATGTATAAATATAGTGTTAGAGTTTTTCTTTTAGATGAAAAAAAAATCTGATTATTAGATAATAGATTTAAATATTAGCAGTCGCTGGTGTCCCGTGCTTTTCCTGGAACAAAACCTAGCAGAAACCCTGTTTTCTAGGAAATTGCCAGATAATTCGTTTTGAATTTGTTTTATCTCCAGGAAAATTAGATTTCACTGGTAGCCCGCACTCCATCCGAGACAAAAAAAAAAAAAAAATCAAATGGCTTTTATTATCACATTTTCGAAAACGAATCCTTATATTACGCTACGAATAATTTTTACAACGGAACTAAGTAAACAGTCAATCAGGCGCTGAATATAAAAAGAGAAAAACCTGGTACAAATTATTAAAATGCTGTACATTGAGGTTTAATTAAAACAGTGCTTTACGCTAAATATTTGGTTAGTTAATAAATAATAATAATAATGTCAATAATAATAAAGCTGCTGATTTCACAAGTAATTGTCATTATATTATTCTAATAACTTATATCTTTTATCATAAGATTCCTATGGGAAAAAAAAAAAATTGTCATCTAAAAAAAATAATTAAAGTAAAAAAAAAAAAAAAAAAAAAAAAAAAAAGATTATTATGCGAAGTTCTGTTCAGCCGAGCAATATTTAAACTGATTTTACAAATTATCATCATCACTTCTAGAAGAACATTTTTCATTATTTATAACTATTACTTACTTTTCATGAAAATCGCAATGAGCGGATTTCTTTTAAATTAAGTTTTAATTATTAAAATATAATGAGAAAAAGTTGTCTTTAATATTAGGGAATATCGTATTTCAAACGGAAAAACTAAAAGCAACAGTGCGTTTCAACTTTTTAAAATATATTTATTCTGTGTTCATAAATACTAAAGTCTTACAACTTTCAGTTGCGTTTGACATATCTGAAATTAACTTTACAAAACTGAACTCTAATGAAAAATTTCTGCATTATGTATGAATAATAAAAGCACGTGTTTTGAGAAGAAAAGTCTTATTTCATCAGGCAAGAAATGCGTACTATTCTATAAAGAAGCATAGGAAATCATCAAAGATGGGCAATATACTTCAAAAAAGTATATTATATACAATATACAAGTACTCGTTTATTTTGTCCAAAAATATACAATATACAAATACTTTTTAGAATTTCGAAAATATACAATATACAATATACTCTTGATTCAAAAAGTATATTTGATATACTTTCAGAATATACTTTTAAACATAATTTTTTTTTATGTGGTTGTAGTATTTGTAATTATGTAAAAATGTATCTTTTCGTTTATTTAATTTCTTACTAAGAATAAATGAATTAATATTTTACTTAGAAATCAAAATCAGTATTTTATGCACTTAAATAAAAATATTTAGGCAATTAGGAATTCATAAATAATTAGAAAATAAATATATAAAAATTTTCTTGGAAATAAGCTATTATCATAATAATGAATTACTCCTTTAAAAATGTAATAGAATACAATGTTATAGGATCCCGAAAATTGAATTTTTGCAAAACTCACTATAATTTTTCATGAATAGTAATTGATACTTACACAAAATGTAAATAAGTGCTGTTTAAAAAGATTATTTTATTTTCCATCTGTCCCCCCCCCCCTACGCCTACCCCCTCCCCCCATAAACTACAGGTAACTTTCACTATAATTTTAAAGAAATGAAATTGATAGTGGTACAAAGTTTCATATAAGTAGGTAGCATGGTGTTATAAAAACAAAAATTTTCTTCACTCTGCCCCCCCCCCCCCTTAGCAAATCGTCCAGATATATGTACACTCACTGTAATTTTTCATAAGCAGAAAGTTGCATAGATACATTTTAAATCGACAATGCAGTAGTTAAAAGAATAATATATTTTACTTCTATCTGCGTCCCCCTTGTCCCCCCCCATCCAGATATATAATACACTCATTTTGATCTTCATAAAAAGTAAGTGATAGTTATAGAATATGTCATTAAAATCTGTAAAATGGTGATATAAAAAATATTTTATTTTCCTCTGTCCCCCCCCCCCTCAAGTATATCTGACCTTACTGTGATATTGTACGTTATTATACAAAGTTTTTGTTTAAATCGATAATAGTGTAGTTTAAAGAAGAATATATTTTATTTCCATCAGTCCCCCTCCCTCCCCCCAGGTATATGATACACTCATTGTAATTAAGTAGTAGTTTTGAATATGTCATTAAAATCGGTAAAATGGTGATATAAAGAATCATTTTATTTTCCTCTGCCCACCCCGTTTAAACCCCCCCCTCCCCACTAAGTATATCTGACACTTACTGTACCTTTTTCATAAATTATACGTGATTATACAATTTTTTTTAAAATCAATAATAGGGTAATTTAAAGAAGAATGTATTTCATTTCTATCTCCTTCCTTGCCCCCTCCCCCCCCCCAGGTATATAATACACTCACTGTGATCTTCATAAAAAGTAAGTGATAGTTATAAAATATATCATTAAAGTCAATAAAATGGTGCTATAAAAAATCATTTTATTTTCCCCTGCCCCCCCCCCCCTTCCTTTAAGCCTCCCCTCCCACAAGTATATC
Source organism: Salticus scenicus (assembly GCA_963930645.1). Lineage (NCBI taxonomy): Eukaryota > Metazoa > Arthropoda > Arachnida > Araneae > Salticidae > Salticus > Salticus scenicus. The sequence continues at coordinate 223,814,962 of OZ005654.1, read as the reverse complement.
CGACGCTTACTGTAATATTTTCACAAATTGTACTTGATTATACAATGTTTCATTAAAATCGGTAAGAGTTGATATAAAAACAATTGTTTTCTTTCGATCTGCTCCTAGTCCCCCCCCCCCTCTTCCCCCAGGCATATACTAAATGAGTGTTGCACCAAATCAATTGAAATTTCTAAATATGTAATTTAAGTCATTTTTTAAATTCATTATTTGATATTTATTATTTTGCGAATTGGAAAAGTGCCCTTCTTTCCCGGGATCCGTGTTATATAATGCTGTCACTCTCTCTAATTAGATAACCCAAACAATTAAAGAAAAATTTAATTTACTTCGTTCAATTACATTATCTTGTTCATTTTATATTTTTAGTTACTGATCATAATAGTAGATTTGGTAATGATGAGGTGCGAGTAATCCGAAAATCACAAAATGTATATGGTATCCGTCTGTACATTAGTCAGTTTGTTAATGTAATAGTTTATATAGACAATATCTGAAAAACAAATTACCTTAAGGAAGTCGGACAGGTTTCAAAATATCACTTTGATACTGAAAAGAACCCTGTTGATTTGCAACATTCTAATTTAAAAACTTCATTAGTTATCCAAAATTTAAGGTTTCTTCTACATGGTAGAATAATGCAAAGTTTGGCATAAACATGTATTATGATGATCATATGCATCATAAAGACCTCAGATCAGTTTTAAAATATAATTTATGATAATGGCATGAACAATGACTATGGCACATTTTATTTTAAAAAATTCGTAAGTTATTTCAAATTTAAGATTTTCTTAACATGAAGGAATTTCACATAAATATATATTATGAAGATTATTTTCTTCATAAACATGTCTGACTAGTTTTAAAATATCATTTATCATATTGGCATTAACATTTCTCGATAATCAACATTTTAATTTAAAAGCTTTTTAAGGTATGAGAATTTAAAGATTTTTTATAACAGGCAGAAAAACTATGAATTTATTATTATTATTATTATTTAATCACAAGTTTATATGAAATATTTCTCTATTTCACATAAACTTGCATTATGTAGTTCATTGCATTGGAAATAGCATATAGAATTTCATGAAAACTAAAATATGAAATTGACTCTAGTGAAATTAATCAGTAAATTATGATAACATAAATGTATGGAAGTTGTGGGAGGATAGCTTAGTGGGTGGGAGATTTAAATTTTTGGCCATACTGGTTGATCGACCGAATTTATTTCTCTTACTACGAGTACAATATGTCCTACAGTAGGAAATTTATGAGAAAATGTATGATAAGGAATTGAGCAGAGTCTACTTATACCAACTCACATTTTGATGTCCAAATGCCAAAGAACACAAACTGTTAAAATGATGTATCATATATTATAAAATCTGAAGGAATAATTTATTTTTCATAAAAATATAAACGTATATATTTGATTAGAATTCTCTACTGTTTTATTGTGATGCTGTGTTTAAATATTATAAATTTATGTTACATAATAATTTATAAATATAAATACAGACATACCTGTGTAAATGTAGTTTGAAGTTTGGAACTCCTTTTACACGATATTAAGGCTATTTTGTAAAATGCCTTTTATTTATCTTTAAGGTAATTAATGTCTTAATCGAATAAATTATTAAAAGAAAGAATAAATAAATGTACAACCTTTAACCCTGTAACAATCTTTACTTATAATTTATTTTGTCAACCATTTTTTACGTTTCGATTTTATTCTTGTTTCTATTACACCACTATTTTATTATAATTATTATTATTATCATGCATTATACAATTCTTATTATCAATTTTATTACCTTCTATTATACGCCCCTTTTCACCTTTTAAAGTTATCGTAAGAGATTTTCCCCCCAGTTTCTTTCTTTTTTCTTTTTTTTTTATATATATATTATCACCCTTTTTATCCATGTGTTAGATGTAAGAAAATAAAATTTTGTACCTTTCTATATGACTGAGATCTATGTAAGTAAAATGAAACGTCCACAAAATGAAAACAGATATTTTCGATAGGAAAGCAGTTAAAAGCAAATTTTTCACTAGGCATTTCCATCCCCAACTCTAAACTAAATTATTTTAAAGACGTCTTTCTCTGATACCCAATTAATTCTATAATCAAATGAAAAGATTCTATTAAAAAAAAAAAAAAAGTGTTATGATCACTTCCGTTTTACAGATGCATGTGGGCATTGAGGACATCTATGGAAAGAGAACTGATTTGTTTGGGTTTATCCCTCCCTCTACGGTCATTTCTTGAACACCAGTAATTAGACCCCTGGAGCCAGGAAGTGAAGAAAAAAAAAACACATTTTGTATTTTGTAGTTCCTTTTAAATACTCAAAGTGTCCGCTATCTTAAAATACCCATTTGTAATAGTATGTTATCACTTAATTCTTATTGAGGTCAGTCAACAGGGGGTGTTGGGTTGGTAATCGTCAGTCAACACTGAGAAAATAATTGTCAGTCTCTAGGGGCATTTGAGTTGAGTTCCCATAGCAAAAACAGTGTTCTAAATCTGAGATGAAAGAATTTTTTTTTTAAAGAAGTTGGAAATTTTTAGATAAAGTATATTGTATATTAAGCCCTGTAAAATATACAATATACTGCCTAAAATGTATATTAGATACAATGTACAAATACTTTTTAAAATGCCTCAAAATATACAATATACAATATACAAATGTATATTGAATATACTATATTATATACAAGTATATAATATACTGCCCACCTCTGGAAATCATACTCCGTATTTTACCTCAAGGTAAAAGGCATTTCTTTCCTAATGAAGGAATATTTTGTTGTTTCGAAATACGCTGCCTATATTAATATTTTATAGCGCATTCAAAAAGTTTTCTGTTTGAATTTATGACTATGCACCTATTTTATACTATGTGCTTGGGATACTTTTTACATATTTGAAAATAAAGAAAATATTTCACGTGCACAAATTGAAAATTTTACCAAAATCTGTACTTTCATATTTAAAATTTCAAGTGATTAGTTTCATTCTCCAGTGTATATATATATATATATATATATATATATATACAGTGAAACCTCTCAAGTTGGACACCCCTCTAAGTTGGACGCTTTTTCTCGGAACGGAATGTACCCATTAACATTATGTCTAACCCCTTTAAGTTGGACACCTCTCTAAGTTGGACACTTTTTCTTGGAACCGAAGGTGTCCAACTTAGAGAGGTTTTACTGTATACATATATACTCACACACACATACATATATATATATATATATATATATTACAAAAGTGGAAAAGAGGTTTTATTTCATTAATAATTAAAATAATCTGGTGTGTCACACACACGACTTTCTTTTACCATGAAATTTAATACTATAAATACAGATTGGAGATTAAGAGGTAAGATAACGAGTAAGATTACTGAGTGAATTTGCATAGGAAAATATAGAAGAAAGCCATGTGGAGGCCACATCATTCTAGTTTTTAATGTGTAATTGTAAAATTAATATGAATTATTGATAATAGAAATAGTTAACTAGGGAAAAAATGTAAATTTTCAATATCCGTATTTTTCGAAAGAACTCGTCAATACCTTTGAAATGAAAGGCTGAAGCATAGATCTATGATAAAGTAAAACAAAGTTATAGATTTCTTTTTTAATTTTTAACAGAAAATAACACCAATAATAATAATAATTAGAAAAAATAATCGCATTTTTTCTGACGTAGACACAAAATTGACTTTCTTTCGGCATTTAGAGTTATAATTTTATGAGATAAAAATTGTCTGCATTCATCATGGAGAATAATTTTAATAAATAATAATTTAATAAATAATTTGTACTGCCTGAATTTATGTAAAATATACAAAAAATAATTAATTTGCCGATTTAAAATTTAAATTTAAATTATGTTGTGGCCATTATAATACTTTCTTCTATAATATTTTATACTACCAGTTAACATGCGCTACCTACCAGTTAACATGCAATAAAATTTAATCAATATAGCTTCTCACAATAAAGATTTTGCACATGCATTTTGGTGCAATTTTATCCAATAGATGCTGAGATAGTCATGTGGAAAATCAGAGAATGTGAGTAAAAGTAGCACCACCCGTATGCTCATCTACACCCAAATTAAGCTGATATTCATTTTCATAACGGTCATCTCACATATGAAGTTTGGTGAATTTATTCACTCTAGAAACTGAGATATAGTTTTCCGGTGAATGGGGAAAACTGCAGCAACACTTGTCAGCTGATATGCATCCGAATTGAATCAGCATCGTTTTTCGCAACAGATCTTTTTCATATTAAGTTGAGTGCAACTATACACTCAAGTTATACTTGGTAGGAAAAATGAAAGGGGTAAATGAAGAGGACTCTACCAACCAAAATGTATTTTCTAAAAGCCAATTTTTAAACAGTCTAAGTCCAAACATGCCTGTAAGCTCTTGGTGGAATATTTTCAAAAAAAAAAAAAAAAAAATGCAAGGATAATTCATGCAATTTAATAAAAAGAAAGATTCTTGCATTATGCACTAAATTACAGTAATTTGTGAATGTTTCAACTGAAGAAAAGAAGTATTTTTTATAAGATAAGACAGAGGTTGTCGATTGTGACAAGATTTTTTTTTTTTTTTTTTTTTTTTTAGATATTTACAGTTTTTTCTACAAGGGATAAGTAAAATTATCGGGTAAAAGTGTCTAACTTAGGACAATAGTTCATTGTCCAACTTCCAAGTTAAAGGGGTGTCCAACTTATAGAGGTTGGTCATAATGTTAATCCTATGCATACATTCCGTTCCCAGAAAAAGAGTCCAACTTAGAGGGGTGTCCAAGTTATAGGGGTGTCCAACTTGAGAGGTTTCAGTGTATTACATATTTTATTATTATTTTTTTTTAAATATCTGAATTTTAATACAACATAATACGCGTGATATTCGGTAATAAAAAAAAGTATTTAAAATGTTTTTTGAAATTTAAATCAGTGCTTAAGTATCAGCAAATTATGTTTAAATTCATTTTCTTCTTACATAAATGAACAAATGAAATCCAATAAATTGAAATAAATATATTTTCTATTAAAAGAGTAATATGCAGCATTTACAATAAAAATGATGCAAATAATAAATAGATATTATAGAGCTGTTAAAATATTTACGAAAATCATCAGACTAAATTACTTTGATCAAACCCAAAAATCCCCATGAAAATAATTATAATTGAAGGAAATCAAGGCAATAGAAATCCCAAATCAATAATATCCATAAGATATAAGACCAATAAATAAAATATTTCTGAAAAGAGTAATTAGATAAATTGAGACTTATCTTAAAATTACACAGTTTAGTTAAAACGTAACAGTATGTAAAAGTAACAGTATGTAGAACAATAGCAATTTAATTTTTTATTTGATTTAGCTATATTTAAATTAAATTTAATATTTTAATTTTAATACAACAAAATACGCGCGATATTCAGTAATAAAATAAAGTACTTAATTTTTTTTTCTTTTTAAAATTTAAATCAGTGCTTAAATGTTAGCAAATTGTGTTTAAATTAATTTTATTGTTACATAAATGAACAAATGAAATCTAATAAATTAAAATAAACATATTTTCTATTAAAAGATTATTATTGCAGCATTTACAATAACAATGATACAAATAATAAATAGATATTATAAAGATATTAAAATATTTACGAAAATCCTTAGACTAAATTACTTTGATCAAACCCCTAAATCACCATGAAAATAATTATAATTGAAGCAAATCAAGACAATAGAAATCCCAAATCATTAAAAGCCGTAAGATATAAGACCAATAAATAAAATATTTCTCAAAAAAGTAATTAGATAACTTGAGACTGATTATAAAATTACCCAATTTAAGTTAAAAAGTAACAGAATGTAGAACGATAGGAATTTAATTTTTTATTTGATTAAGATATATTTTAATTTAATTTTTAAATACTTTAATTTTAATACAACAAAATACGTACAATACTAAGTAATAAAATAAAGTATTTAATTATTTATTTATTTTTAAATTTAAATCAGTGCTTATATATTAGCAAATTAGGTTTAAATTCATTTTACTGTTACATAAATGAACAAATGTAATCTAATAAATTAAAATAAACATATTTTCAATTAAAAGATTAATATTGCAGCATTCAAAATAACAATGATACAAATAATAAATAGATATTATAAAGATATTAAAATATTTACGAAAATCCTCAGACTAAATTACTTCGATCAAACCTCAAAATCATTATAAAAATAATTATAATTGAAGCAAATCAAGACAATAGGAATCCCAAATCATTAATATCCGTAAGATATAAGACCAATAAATAAAATATTTCTCAAAAAAGTAATTAGATAACTTGAGAGTGACTATAAAATTGCCCAATTTAAGTTAAACGTAACAGTATGTAGAACGATAGGAATTTAATTTTTTATTTGATTAAGATATATTTTAATTTAATTTTTAAATACTTTAATTTTAATACAACAAAATACGTACAATACTAAGTAATAAAATAAAGTATTTATTTATTTTTAAATTTTAATCAGTGCTTAAATATTAACAAATTATGTTTAAATTCATTTACTGTTACATAAATGAACAAATGTAATCTAATAAATTAAAATAAACATATTTGCTATTAAAAGATTAATATTGCAGCATTCAAAATAACAATGATACAAATAATAAATAGATATTAATAAAGATATTAAAATATTTACGAAAATCCTCAGACTAAATTACTTCGATCAAACCCCAAAATCATTATAAAAATAATTATAATTGAAGCAAATCAAGACAATAGAAATCCCAAATCATTAATATCCGTAAGATATAAGACCAATAAATAAAATATTTCTCAAAAAAGTAATTAGATAACTTGAGACTGATTATAAAATTACCCAATTTAAGTTAAAAAGTAACAGTATGTAGAACGATAGGAATTTAATTTTTTATTTGATTAAAATATATTTTAATTTAATTTTTAAAAATTTTAATTTTAATACAACAAAATACGTACAATACTAAGTAATAAAATAAAGTACTTATTTATTTTTTTAATTTAAATCAGTACTTAAATATTAGCAAATTATGTTTAAATTCATTTTACTGTTACATAAAGGAACAAATGAAATCTAATAAATTAAAATAAACATATTTTCTATTAAAAGATTAATGTTGCAGCATTCAAAATAACAATGATACAAATAATAAATAGATATTATAAATATATTAAAATATTTACGAATATTCTCAGACTAAATTACTTCGATCAACCCCCAAAATAATTATAAAAATAATTATAATTGAAGCAAATCAAGACAATAGAAATCCCAAATCATTAATATCCGTAAGATATAAGACCAATAAATAAAATATTGCTCAAAAAAGTAATTAGATAACTTGAGACTGATTATAAAATTACCCAATTTAAGTTAAAAAGTAACAGTATGTAGAACGATAGGAATTTAATTTTTTATTTGATTAAAATATATTTTAATTTAATTTTAAAAAATTTTAATTTTAATACAACAAAATACGTACAATACTAAGTAATAAAATAAAGTATTTATTTATTTTTTTAATTTAAATCAGTACTTAAATATTAGCAAATTATGTTTAAATTCATTTTACTGTTACATAAAGGAACAAATGAAATCTAATAAATTAAAATAAACATATTTTCTATTAAAAGATTAATGTTGCAGCATTCAAAATAACAATGATACAAATAATAAATAGATATTATAAATATATTAAAATATTTACGAATATTCTCAGACTAAATTACTTCGATCAAACCCCAAAATAATTATAAAAATAATTATAATTGAAGCAAATCAAGACAATAGAAATCCCAAATCATTAATATCCGTAAGATATAAGACCAATAAATAAAATATTGCTCAAAAAAGTAATTAGATAACTTGAGACTGATTATAAAATTACCCAATTTAAGTTAAAAAGTAACAGTATGTAGAACGATAGGAATTTATTTTTTTATTTGATTAAGATATATTTTAATTTAATTTTTAAATATTTTAATTTTAATACAACAAAATACGTACAATACTAAGTAATGAAATAAAGTAATTATTTATTTATTTTTATTTTTTTATTTTTTTAAATTTAAATCAGTGCTTAAATATTAGCAAATTATGTTTAAATTCACTTTACTGTTACATAAATGAACAAATGAAATCTAATAAATTAAAATAAACATATTTTCTATTAAAAGATTAATGCTGCAGCATTCAAAATAACAATGATACAAATAATAAATAGATATTATAAAGATATTATAAAGATATTAAAATATTTACGAAAATCCTCAGACTAAATTACTTCGATCAAACCCCAAAGTAATTATAAAAATAATTATAATTGAAGCAAATCAAGACAGTAGAAATTCCAAATCATTAACATCCGTAAGATATAAGACCAATAAATAAAATATTTCTCAAAAAAGTAATTAAATAATTTGAGATTGATCATAAAATTACATAATTTAAATTAAAAAGTAACAGTATGCAGAATAATATCAATTAAACTTTTCATTTAATTTTAATATCTTTTAATTTTAGTACAACGTAATAAGTGCCACTTGTAGAAGTATTTATTTGCTAATTTTTAATTTTAATTTTTAATTTTTTATTTAAATACGTAGTTACATATTAGCAAACTGTGTTTAAAATGAATTTATAGTTTTATAAATAAACAAATAAAATCTAATAAATTAAATTAAGCATAATTTCTATTAAATGCGCGACGTGCGACATTTGCAACAAAAATGATAGAAATAATAAGTAGTTAATTAGCAGAAATTATTCCACGTTTTAAAGAATTTCACTGAATTTCACCTCCTTTATGCGCAACTCATTGGTCAATCGTTCAAAGAATGGAAGACAGTGATACCTCGATATTAGTCATTAGCAATTGAGTGACACTTTCAATGACCTCCTCTTTTTTCCAAACCACCCCTCCACTTCAAATTACCCGGCGAAATTCAGCGCCATCTATTGAGAAAAGGTAACTTTTCTAACTTTTAAATATGCCCTTAAGCTGTGCTTTTTGTATTTATTAGTGCTAGAGGCCAATTTCAGTCGGTAAAGTTGTCGAATTTTTATAGGTCACTCTTAATTAGTGCTAGAGGCCTATTTCAGTCGGTTTATTGAATGGGTATTTATTGAATGAAGAACCCCCGGCACAACTTTGACATGAGTCCCCCCCCAGGCCCAACTTTGACATGACTCCCCCCCAAGGTACCCCTATTTCAGTCGGTACAGCGTTGTCGAATTTTTATAATATAGTGCTAAGGGCCTATTTCAGTCGGTTTATTGAATGGGGATTTATTGAATGAAGTCCCGCCAAGGCACAACTTTGACATGAGTCCCCCCCCCCAAGGTACCCCTATTTCAGTCGGTACAGCGTTGTCGAATTTTTATAATACACTCTTAATAGTGCTAAGGGCCTATTTCAGTCGATTTATTGAATGGGGATTTATTGAATGAAGTCCCCTCCAAGGCACAACTTTGACATGAGTCCCCCCCAGGCCCAACTTTGACATGAGTCCCCCCCAAGGTACAACTTTGACATGTATCCCCAAGGCCCAACTTTGACATGAGTCCCCCCCAGGCACAACTTTGACATGAGGCCCCCCCAAGGCACAACTTTGAGACGAGTCCCCCCCCAAGACACAACTTTGACATGAGTCCCCCCAAGGCACAACTTTGACATGAGTCCCCCCCAAGGCACAACTTTGACATGAGTCCCCCCCCAGGCCCAACTTTGACATGAGTCCCCCCAAGGCCCAACTTTGACATGAGTCCCCCACAAGGTACAACTTTGACATGAGTTCCCCCCAAGGCACACCTTTGACATGAGTCCCCCCAAGGCACACCCCCCCTCATTGGGAAAAATAGAAAAAACGTTGTTTTGCGGCTATAAGACAGTTTGGACTTCCAACGTTATTTGTTACAATATCTGCAGCTAAAACACATTGGTTTGATTTAATGAAAACTTTATCATGGAATTTAGATCGTCACGAATTAACTAAAGAAGAATTTGTCGATATTAACAAGTTTAGCAGTAGGCCTCTGGCACTAAATTAAAATCTGTCAATGTCAGATTTTCATGTTTTTAAATAATGAAATAATGTCGTGTCTGTATAATTTTTATTTTTTATTTATTTTTTTTATTTTTATTTATAATACTGTCTATTAATGACTTCTGTGGTCACGAAATTTGGTGCGTAAATTGTTTGTATGCATCCGGCACTTATTGTAACTGCATTTCACGAAATTCGAAATCCCCCCTCCCCTTCTCGGAGTCGGATGGCAATAAACATGTGTAAAAACATGTTTTTCCGTTTGAATTCGCTTTGAATTATCTTAGAATGGCGAATTTTGGTGTGTGGATATTGATTAAGTGTACGCATTATGTACATTAGTGGGATTTTGCAAAACTTCGAACTCACCCGCTGAGGGTGGGGAAGTAAGAAGTGGGTAAGTTGTGCCGAAGACAGTGGAGACCCAGACTCCTCACTTTGCGAGCGAGAAAACCTCTACCACTCACAGCGAGAACTTAGGTTATTAATAAAGATATGGCATTTTGAGAACTCATTTAAGTTTAATGTCCAGCGAAGCGGGCAAAGCCTGCTAGTACTAAATAATTATAAGAAATCATGTTATCGAAATATTTCCGTCTCTGCTGAATGGAATAGCAAAATTAATTTTATATGAGATATATTTTAAGAAACTTCTTTCAAATTGTGTGAATGTTTATTCATTACTTGAAAGATGGCCGCCAAGCCCATCATACATAAATAAAAATAATGATATTTTTCAGAAACACACTATGATGTATTTAGTACAGGAAAGAAGGATTTCTATCAACATATCATAAGGCACTTGATTCACATGTGAAAATTTAGTTAAAAGGGAATATTAAATAAGTATTTGAATGTAAGCTTGGGAATTTGATATCACACCCTTTTTAGACACAACTTTAATCAATTCTCTTTCTTTGAGCTTGGCCACGGCCTTACTAGATCACTCCTCGGCGCCAACGCGCCAACGTCGTAAGCGGCCGTAACAAAACTGCAAAGATCAATGCATGCCGCGGAATCAAGTAGATGGCGCTCGCTGCCAACCCTGAAAATCAGTTTCTGTTACCGATTCCATTTGTAAACAAACGTGAAAATAAGCATTGTATCTTGTAAAATGGTGTACTATTGTGTACCTTGCTATTCATCAAGAAGGGGTAGGGATCTGTAGCCTCTTTTTTTTTTTTTTCCTTTAAAAAAAAGATTAAATGATTGTTTTCTTTTTTTCTTTCTTTCTAGCCCTTATTTAATTTCTTATATATTTTATTTTGGAGAAAACGACTAATATCATTTATTATTTTTCAAATTTAAAATTATTGCCACAATTATTTTTATGATTCATATATTTTTGCGTATCGGAAGACTGCATTTTAAATTTAATTAAATAAATTTAATTGCTCTGCAAATGGAAAAAACTTATGCAGCATCATATACAAAACTAAGTTAGTTCTGCCGTGACGGCGCTGTGCGCCAACCCTAACTTCCAATGCATTTGATTCCAGAAAAATCGTCGATTGTTATGTCTGCTTTCGCGACGTTGGCGCGTTGGCGCCGAGGAGTGATCTAGTAGGGCCGTGGCTTGGCTTTTTTGTACATTTTAAGTGTCTTTTTTGTAGATATCATTTATTTTTTTAAATAGTTTTTATATTTACTGTAATTAACCTGATACTTTACATCAGATATGTCCTGGATTTCAACTCAGCTTTCGTGCGATGTTGTTCTTTGTGTTAAACTGTATTACAAAGTTTTCTTTGCGTTAAACTTTCCATAATTCTGGTTGCTAGACATTATCCATGGGTTTTCTATGCAGACTAGCATGTCGTGTTCATCACAAAACTTTCTTCTACATTTTCCTATACATATTAACGCAGCACAAATTATTTATTATTTTTTTCATTATGAATGCTGAATATTATCAACTCAGAGAGATACTGTTGCACAAAATGTCCAACGGAAGTAAATTTTCACCATGCAGATGCCATCCTTTCAGTTCTAAAAAAAAAATTGTAGTATATGAGCTCCACTTGTCGGCCGATAGGCATCGAGATTGAATCAGCATAATGTCTCATAATGGCCTTTTCACATATTAAGTTTTGTTTCATTATATGCAACAGAACCTCTCCTTAAATTGCGAAAATCGCTGTATAGCAGCGCCACATGTTGAGATATTGGTACAAAAGTTGATAAGTACTATAATTTGTAACAATGTAAATTTATTTGAAAATTTATGCAATTCCATGTATTAGTTACTCAGATATAGCCTTCTCTGAAATTGCGGCAATCACTGTATAGCAGCACCATGTTGAGCAATTGACACCAAATATTGATAAACGCTATTATACATCAAGGCTCAATTGCATATAAATTTATATGTAATTCTGAGCAGTAGCTCCTGATATCTAGTTGGAACAAAACTTTCGCCACACACATAGAACACACACACGCAAATAGAAATTTTCTAAAAATAGTCAAATTGTTTTCAGGAGCTCTTACAACGTGTAATTCCATTAAAAACCGAAAGTCGAAATTCATTTCAATAAAATGACAAGCGAAGCGGACAAAACCTGCTAGTATACTATATAGAAGGAAGTAGAACTCTTTATGCATCATAATTATCATTGCCAGATTGAATTGAAGGATATTAAAATTGAATACTATATCGTGTACTGACTTTCTTATTCTAAGGTATGAAAAATATTAAAAAATCAGCATTTCAAGCTATAGATTTGAAACAAATGTTATTCAAAAATGTATTCATTTCTGTTTTCAGGTATGTAAAATTTAAAATTATACAAAATAATAAAAGCAAAGATTCTTTGGTTAAAAAAAAATAACTTATAAAAAGAAAAAGCAGCTCAATTTGAAATTAATATTTTTCGGGTAAACTGAGATGAAGCAACTTCATATTTAGCGATTTATGTCTCTTTGGCGATATTTAACAGTTTTTCAACATTTAAGATAGGAAATTTTGATTTTTAAAAGCTAAATTTTATAAAAGTTCCTAGATTAAGTAATTGTCTCTCTGAAAAACCAGTTTTCAAAGAATTCTGCATATTTATGAATTCTCAAGCTTGTTTTTAAAAAAATTTCTTGAAGAAGAAATTTTTTCAAAAAGTTGTCAAAACATCTAATTTTACGCTAAATTGAAAATGCTCCCATTTTTTTACTTATTAACTTAGAAAGTTCGTTTCTGTCTCAAATTAAAGATCTTGTTGATACGAATATTTTACTTTTTGTTTCATTTTACTGCGATATTTGGTTCGTCCAATATTTAAAACTTTACGGAAAAAAAATTTGACGATTTAACATGGGAAAGTTGGTTTCTCTATAATAAGCATTTAACGATCTTAGGTTATTTCTGTCGATTTTATTATTGGCGCCTTCTCCTTTGTGTTAGTGGTAGTTTGTTTGTTTTGCTTTTCTCTGAGCTTGGCTTGGCAAAACGACCGTTTCTGCTTGATACGCATTTATATATATATATATATATATATATATATATATATAATAATATATATATATATATATATATTTTCCAGAAATAAAATGAAATATTTTTAATTTCACTTGAATAATAATAAAAATTAGAGAGAAAAATACCTACAAAAGTTGGTGATTTTTTTTTTTTTTAATCCGGAATTTGTATGTGGATAAATATTTTCATAGAGATATTTGGCATTAGTTTAATATTTTTATTTAATTAAGCAGTACTTTTCTTTCCTGCAGTAAAACAAAATTTGTTGTTGTTATTATGTACCTTATGAGGTTCTTTTATGTTTTCCCTTAATTGTAAATGATTATAATTTGGATTTTATTAAGATTTTCTATTTTTATTTTGTAAATATCAGAAAAGAGTTTTTATTTTATTATTATATTTTATTTTATTTATTTATTTATTTTGTGTATGGTACAGCTTTAGTATCGGATGCCTTTGGCAAAATTTGAAATTCGGCACCGAAGTAGCTCGGACGTTTCTCGCCAAGATCTTTAATTGCACAATTGAGATAGCCAATTCAGTTCATCGCAAAAATGGCTTTAAATATTTAAAGTCACCAAAAGGGTCCCATACTAAAGCTGTGCTTTTTGTATTTATTTATTTATAATATTTTCAATTAAAGACTTCTGTGGTAACTAAATTTGGTGCGTAAATTGTTTGTATGCATCCGGCACTTACTGTAACTGGATTTCATGAAATTCGAAATCCCTCCCCCCCTTCTCGGAGTCGGAGGGCAAAAAACATGTGTAAAAACATGTTTTTCCGTTTGAATTCGCTTTGAATTATCTTAGAATGGCGAATTTTGGTGTGTGGATATTGAGTAAGTGTGCGCATTATGTACATTAGTGGGATTTTGCAAAACTTTGAACTCACCCGCTGAGGAAGGGGAAGTAAGAAGTCCGTAAGTTGTTGGCCGAAGGCAGTGGGGACCCAGACTCCTCACGTTGCGAGTGAGAAAACCTCTACCAATCACATTGAGAGCTTAGGCTATTAATAAAGATATGGGATTTTGACAACTCATTTAAGTTTAATGTCCAGCGAAGCGGGCAAAGTCTGCTAGTTATACAATAAATACAAAAAGTTAATGTACTCTATAAAACATTGTTGCAACAAAATGACTGAAGAAAAAAATAAACTACGTTTGAATAAAGACCAATATAAATTCTCCCAATACATAACAAAACTATACTATATATAAAAACACGTATACACAGCAAATTCTTGAATTAAAAGTTATATTTAGTACGAGAATGGTGTTTATTTAGCAGATTATATATTTGCGCAACCTTTTTAATTTGACATCTAGAATTATGAATTCTGTTAAAGTAATGTTCCAATGTCTCTGCGGTATATCTTTTAATATACATGTTTGAAAAGTTACATTTAGTACTAATGAAATGCATTGCATTACCCACGGAGCCACAAGGACACAAGTCTGAATCAAGCTTATTAATCCTAAAAAGATAGCTTGGGAAACTTCCATGTCCAGTTATAAAATACAGTAATACTTGATTTTTAATTTTGAAATCCATTGAAACTTTAGGATAAATATCTTAAGTCCACCTGTCAGTATCTGATAAGTTCCAATGAACCTACCAGTCACTAAGTACATTATACGATAAAATTCTTTTCATGTAAGGTATGGGCAGAGGAACAATTTGAAACTGACCGAAAACAACCGCGGATTTAGCCAATGACTAAATTTAGCCAATGCTAATTCATTGCCAACAATTCCAGAGTGTCCCTTAATCCACATTAGGAAAATTTGTCCATCGTATTTTTGTAGGTCTAACAGAATATCCTGTGCAATTTTAGACTTAAGCACCAAGTTTTTAAACATTCAATAGAAGAAAGGCTATCCGAGAACAAGACACAGGAACTGAATTCTGAATTAATGAGCCATTTTATGGCTGATGAGATTGCCATCATTTCTGCTTGAAAGACAGAGTTTTCTTTGCAAAGTTTAACTTGCATATAGTATATAACTTTTCCGCAGTAGACAGCCATCCAAGCAAAACCAGTACCATTATCCGTTTTACTTCCATCAGAGTAGATCCTTAAGGTATCATCATCTGAAACGAGCTCATTCCACGTAAAATCTTTAACTGCATAAGTAGGATACTTTTATAATTATAACTTAATACTTTTATAATTAATACTTTTATAATTATATTACTTTTATAATTCTTGGACTCAAAATCCTGAATGCCATAATAATTATTCTGAAAATATATAGACTCGTTTTTGTATTGAATTTTGAATTTGTTTACCATTTGTTTCCCTTCTAAATGGATGGGGGGAATTCCCAAAATTTGACAGATTACATCAGTAGAAACCTTTGAACAAAAATGCATTATGTTAATGATAAAAACCCTTTGGCAAGAAGACAATTTACTATAGCCATGAACATTGATATGTGGTAGCCAGGCCTCCGCCGCATACAAAATTTTGGGCTTCACCACTACTTGATACCAGATTTTCCTCATCTGGGGGCGAATACCCCATTTTACACCAGATATTATTTCCCCATCATACTATAGGTATGGGGAACTTAGGTAATTGTGAAAAATTTCGACCTCGGTTTTTTGACTTTTTTATACATTTTAAGGTGTGAGGAATCCGAAAATTATAAAATTTGTATGGTGTCTGTCTGTAGGGTGTCTGTTAGTGTGTCAGTGGGTCAGTCCGTTAGTGGATCAGTCCGTTAGTGGGTCAGTCTGTTAGTTTGTTAGTCTGTTTACACGATATCTCACGAACAAATAATCGCAGAGAGGTCAGATCAGTTTTAAAATATTACTTTCGATACTGGCAAGAACCCTATTTATTTGGAACATTCGAATTAAAAAAATTCGCAAGTTATTAGAAATTTACGATTTTCTTAACATGGACAAAAATTCACTTAAACGTGCATTAAATGGAAACTTTCTACTGTAAAAATGTCAGACCAGTTTTCAAATATCAGTTTTGATGCCGAATGAACATCGGTAACTATAAATATGCTACTTTGAACATTTCGCAAGTTATTGGAAATTTACGAATTTCTTAACATGGCAGTATAGGGCAAAATTTCACATAAACGCAAATTTTGAGAGATGTTTTCATCGTAAAGATGTCAGACTACTTTTGAAATATTATTTAGAACACTGGCATGAATATTAATGACTAGGAATTTTCCAATATAAAAATTTCGTAAGTTATTGGAAAATTACGAATTTCTTAACATAGCAGAATAGAGCAAAAATTCACATAAACGTCAATCTTGGGGGATATTTTCATCGTAATGGTTTCAAACCACTTTTTAAATATTATTTTGGTTACTGGCAGGAATATCATAGAGTATGATTTTTCCAATTTAAAAAATTCGTAAGTTATTTGGAATTTACGATTTACTTAACATGTCAGAATAAGGGAAAATTGAGCATAAACTTCCATTTTGAGGATCATAAATACATTAGACAACTTCAAAAATACATTTATGATATTTGTTTGAACATGATTGAATTCAAATATTCTAATAGGAAAATTTCGTAAATTATTCGTAATTTACGATTTTATCAACATAGCGAAATTGTAAATTTTTCATATAAATATGAATTTTGAGGATTATTGCATTGGAAATAGTAGCATGAAAACTAAACAACAGAACTGACCCTGATAAAATAAATTAATAGATTTGAATAAGATAAATATATCGAAGTGAACGGTGGATAGTCTATTAGGCGGGGTTTTCATTCTGTCACTGTATTAAGCTTTGGTCAAATTCATTTCTTTTAACATGATTATAATATGTCTCGAACTAGAAATTTATGAGATCATAAATATGATGGGGAACTGAGCAGAGTCCACCTATGCCAACTAGTTTTTTTCATATTGTCACTAATAGAATAAATTTGGTCTCTAACATTTTATAAATGAGGCAAAAAAGACAAACGCGCATCGATGATGATACCTAGAAATTCTTAAAATTTTTCACATTTTATGTTAATATTGGCAACTTTAAAAATCGGCGGACGATTGCCAAAGTCCTTTCCAAAACTTACAAATTTTGTCTTATTTTCCGAGATTTTTAACTGTAAATTATCACAATTTTTTTTTTTTTTTATTATTATTATTATATCCCTGTTAACATTATTTTCTAATTTAGCTCTTGCATTCCCAGAGTCGATCATAGCAAAATCATCAGCATAAGCAATGGGAGTAGCATCCATGTTATCAAAAATACTTAAAATTTCATTAATTAGGACCAACCATAAGATTGGTCCTAAACATGAGCCTTGAGGACATCCTCTACCAATCTGAACAAAACTTTCCGAATGTTGCGTTTTAATAAATCTATTTTTAAGATAGCTCAGTAAGACATTAACCAGATAGTCAGGAACATTAAGTTTACGTAAGGCTGCAATAATACATGTCCAGTCAGCGTTATCAAATGCTCCGGAAATATCAAAAAATATAATTGCTGTATACTTATAAATCCTGTTCATTTCTTTAATATTAGTGATAATCTTGTCCAAACATTGGGTCGTGTTTCTTCTCTCTCTGAAGCCAAATTGATTCATATGTAAAATATTGTTACTTTCCAAGTAGTGAGTCAAACGGACTACAATTATTTTTTCAAAAATCTTACTCATTACCGGAAGAAGACACACTGGTCGATACGACTCTGGGTTCGTAGCTATTTTATTTTGCTTTATAAAGAATAATACAACCGCTCTTTCCCAAGAACGTGGAAAATACCCCATGTCAAATAAACCATTATACATGTTTATAAAAAGTACAGGAAGTACTTCACTAACGTACTTGAAAATCCTTAAATCAAAGCGATCATACCCTGGAGCCTTATTCACATTCAATGATTAATGGAATGATCCAAGTACTTGACATTAATTGGTTTAAATAACGAACTATTGATACATTCTTCTTCTACATTATTTACTACCTCAAAGTGATGATCTACAAGACTTTGTTGTATGTCTACTAAATTTAAATGAATCGGCATTCCTGTTAAATTAGTTACGATAGCAGTTTGTTTCTTACTTTTAAGGACTGCATAAGCACTCCCAAAATTATCATTCGTCATAGAACAATAACGTCGCCTAGAACACACCTTAGCTTCCTTAATCTTCATCTTGTAAAGAGCTCTATGTTGTTGTAATCTTATCTTTAACTCTATTGAATTATTTCTCTTTTATTATCTATAGATAGCTTTTAATTTATTTCTTAAAATTTTTAGATCGTTATTCCACCAAGTTATTTTAAAATCTTTCCGTTTACCTTTATATTTGAAATTATTTTGACAAACCTTTAAAAGACTATCATAAAAACCATTCAGGTTATTGTCAAAACTTTCAATGTTTTTGTTTCGTAAGAAATGTTCAACATAATGAACTAAGTATTTATTGATATCACTATTTAAACGATATTTGTTACAAAACTTAGATCTAAATCTATCATATTTTAAGTATACTGTTTCCGCCGTGATATCGTAAGTAATATAGCGATGATCAGAGCACGTTTCATAATCCTGAACAGTCCAGTTACGTACGTTATTCAAAAATCTATAAGACATAATTGTCAACTCCGGACAACCTGATTTATAAGGCGTCCAAAAAGTAGGAATCTGGTCTCTATCATTTAACACATAAAGTTCATTAAAATAGCAAAAATTGAGAATTTCGAGACCCCGCTCACCATTACTGGAATACCCCCAATTTCTATGCCATGCGTTAAAATCTCCGGCCATAAAAAATAAATTTTTCTCCAGAAGTTCGTCAGGAATAAGGTCCAAATTTACCAAGAGATTAGTTGAAAGCGAAATATAGAAACTCCCCAACAAAATGTTACCCATATCAGTCATAATATTAACAAATATACCATTTTCGAGTTTTAGACTTCGTTGCTCACAATATCCCTATTTACCATTATAATACCAGCATTGCTTTTAATTGACATATAGCGTAACCAGCTAGAATTTACCAAGGAAATCACACCATTGAAAACATACGGATCCTGCACTCTTAAAAATTTCAACAGAAAACTCTGTGTAATCTATTATCTTAAGTCTTACTTAAAATTACAGAGAAAAATAAGCGGAGATGTTAAAAAACTTATTTTATACATTCATTTTAATAACTAATATTTATTTATTTAATTATTGGTGAGAATATATTTCGGACTTAGAATGTTTTTTCTAAAGTAGAAACAGTCATTTTTAATTTTAATTAAAAAATGAAATAATAAAATTAGGTAAAAATACAGAATAAAGATTGAGAATCTCGATTATTCACTTTTAACTAAGAATTACTGTAAATTTTCAGAGACTCTGAATAAATATTTACATTCAATTTACAGAAATTTTTAACAGTGTGGACAAAAACAATGTCTATGTTATTATCAACAATGTATTTTTCCATAGTTGAATTGGCAGCCTTGCAAAAGTTTAAGTTAATTTGAAGACATTTGATTGGGGACAAACAACGAGCAACTGTATTCACATGACACTTAGTATCAACCACAGCTTGAGAATCAACCATAGCAGCTGTTATAATCGAGGGGGTGGAGGTACCGTAGAGAGTAATTTACTTCTGTAGGTCTGGAAGGATGGGCATTTCTTGTCGTCAGATGAATGCGACGCATCAACTTTACAATTAACGCATTTTAAAACATCAGTTTTACACAGTTTGGTTTCATGACCTCCTGCACATTTCGCGCATGCCATTTTAGATGAACATCGATTTGCAGTATGGCCAAGTTTTTGACAGTTATAGCATCAATTTATGTAGACATATTCTTTGACATTTACTCTTTGTAAGTTAATGATCACCTTTCCTTTATTAAGTAAACGCAGTTTTGTGGTTTTATCGCAGTCAGTTATCCAATTATATCCAAACTTTCCTTTGCATTTCTTTATCACATCTATTTCCCGATCCTCCAAGCCGTCAATATCCTTGATCTCATCTCTAATCATACCTTCAGTAGCCTCCTCGTTAACTCCAAAGTTAAATTATGCATCTCACAAAAATTGACGTCATTATCGCTTTAAAAAATTTATTTGCTGTATAATTGATAAAAGTTTAATTTTAAATTTCAAAACAGTAGAAAAAAATCTCTAACTTCCATTTTCGAATGTAAGCATAAACATTTCATTTCAAAGGGTTATATTTACACAATAAATATCCAACTAATATACTAATTAAAAGGAAAATAACAAATATTCTATCATAATTTGAAGTCAAATTTGTTTCAGATGTCTAAATAAAGTGTCTGATATAAGATATTAATATATTGCAGCGGAATATTTGATAGCTTTCGTCCTTGGCAGAAAAAAAAAATATCGCCAAATTATTTGGCGAACATATTTAGTTCCTTTCAAAAATCTTGGATATTTCAACAACGTATATTAAGAGAGCAATTAATAATATGAAACAACATATCGTAAAATGCATATTACAAAAATAAACATCTGCTATGTATATTTTCGTATTAAGATTTTGATCGCCAGATACAAAAATTGCCAAGGACGACACAATTTTGAAATTTAAAATTAAAGCTTATCAATTTTACAGCAAAAGTAACTTAATCTAACACATGTAGACAATAACTTCTATATAACTTTATTCAAATATGGGGGTTAAAATCGGAAAATAATTTTTCTTAATTTTTAATAATTTTTTACAAAAAATCCATTGGATAATTAACATGGAAAAACCTTTTTTTTTTTTTTTTTTTTTTTTTTGGCCCCACTGATGGTTAGTGACGTCACACTTCGCTTGCGTATAGCTATGATTCAACGATTCAACCAACGAGATATATAAAGTAGAGTGATAAATGGTAACCCTTGAGAAGGTCCAAGATGAGTCATGTGACATGCTTTCCTTGCACATGCGTATTCGGTGGTTTCCTTGGTAACATCTCATTTTCAGTACATTTCTATGGCAACGGTTTCAATGTTTTTGTTTACTTTACGAAGTTTAATATTCTTTTGTTCTAACCATTTTGATTTTGATTTTACTTCTTTTTTATTTCGTGTAGTTGAACTTTAACCGACAAAATGCTTAAAAATAGTTGAAAATTATTATTTGTTGTTAAATTTAGCTCTTTAAAAGTTTAAATTTTCTTTTATAAACACTTTTAAAGTTTGTTGAGAAACGACGAAAAGAAAGGTATTTTATTATTTATTAAAATGTGAAATATGTGTAAAATTATTTTAAACGCAATTTATTTCGGTCATAGGACTGTCATGTTACCTAATAATAATGATAATTTGTTGAACTGATATTTTAAATGCCAAAATAGCGATAAAGGGCCAAACACAGCAACCTATTCAAGCATGTCACGTGATTCATCTTGAACCACGTAAAGCTAATCCTTCATCCATTGAATCAGCACTCTAATTTATATATCTCGTTGGATTCAACAGAAAATTTAAAAACATGGTATATAATTTTTTTTTTTTTTTTTTTTTTATCTTATAATTATTTTTCTTGTTTTTACTCACTACGTATACTCTATTTTATATGTATTTATATGTGTAAAGTTTCTCTTAACGAAGTCGACACCAAAAAATTTTCCGGTAGGTCAATTTTATGTCTTCTTTTCACAGTTTTTCCAAAAAATAAATATAATACGTTTAATAGTAGGTAAAAATGTCCTAAGATTGTTTCACACCAGATTTTTTCATCGCCAAAATGACAAAAATTATTAAAACTCATTGAGAAATTCCAAGACTAAAGTTGTAACCAGATTACTTTGTGAAGGATTAAATATATATATATATATATTGTTGCGTACTTGAGGGTTAGTGAGTTATCCAAGAATGAAAAGCGAATCTCGCAAAAGCTGGAAACTTTATTTACGAAAAATTCCAGAAGAATACACGCTTACAAAATAAGTATCAACTGCACTTTCACCAGTAAACACAGCTTAGATGACAGCTGTCAACAACAAATTCACAGTAGGAACTGTATTAGAGCAACACACAGCGAGGCATTAATCCAAAGAGACTTAGAGCTCATTAAGTAGCAATGAAAGTAGTTGGCGAAACTCAACTCAGACTGACTGATTTCGCGCATTGGGCCTAATTTTATATTTCTGTATCAAACCCAGAATGTTCTAGTAACTCATAGAATATTGCAGCTAGACCTTCCATATTTGGTATATCGATAAAAAGGATTTTTTCGCTACGAAGTCGCCAAAAAAATCGTCAAGAAAGAAAAAAATCACCACATTTGGCGCCAAATCCATTACCTGCCTTATTGGAGTTTTTAATGCATTTTTAAGGGAAAGTTAGCAATCTTAACGCGAAAAAGAGCTAGAAATGCAGAATTTACATAAAGATAACTCCGAATTATTCACAAATTCGTAAAGCTGCCCCCCTTCCCAAGGACTGTACATCACGGGAAGTACAACCGTTGGTCAGAAAGCGAAACTAAACAATCTAAAATACAAAAACTAAGTTGCAAGTAACAATGAAATATTAATACAGATTTCAAAATTAAGTGAGAAATATTTATAAAATTTACAAATAAGTACAAATATTTATATACAGTTAATTACATTACACATATAACAAATTTAACAAATATTTACATTTCAAATTTCAACATTACCGTTAGCTGTGGTATGTGGCTAACCGATCAAAATGAACCCCTTTCGGTTTTGAGGAATGTGTTTCAGCCATTCTCACCACGACATCATTCAGTAATTTTATGACTGTGTAGGGACCGTCCCAGTTACACCTTGAGATTTAGTCCTTTGCGTCGAATAGGGTTCAACAACCAAACTTTGTCTCCTTCCTGAATTTATTTTGTGTAGCTTTTAAATCATACCTTGTCTTCATTTTCTCCGTTGCCATGTTAATCCGCTACCAATCAAAGTTGTGTACGTCTTCATATCGTGCCTGAAGATCTTGGATGTACTCCTTAGGCGATGAAGGCGCATCTGGTGGAAAACCAAACAGGAGATCACATGGGAGACGATGTTCGCATCCTAACAGCATCTGAGCTGAAGTATAGCCAGTCCCAGCAAAACCCATACTGATGGGCTAGTGCTGGCCTACTGTTGGCAGCCTGCACTTGCCAACAGTTGTAGGTTGCTACTTGTAGGTAAAGTAGTGGCCCGTTTATGGCTGCCAGCAATGATGGGATTCGACAGTAAAAAGACTGATGGGCCGGGATTGGCATATTTATAGGTGGCCTTCTGAATGCTTTTAGGACAAGGCTAACTCTATGTTTCCCACGTTGTGGCCACAATGAATAGGGCCAATAGACGAAATATTTCTGGCAAGTTGTAATTGCATAAAAATGAGGTGGTAATCGGCTTTTCTTGCATGGTTAAGAGAAATTCGATCACAGTTTTTATATAATTTGAAACTGAGATTTTATATGGACTTCATATATGCACACACACAAAGTCTTCGGTTTTATTATCAAACATTATGTATTTTTCACCTTGTTTCTAGCTGCATTTGCGCTACGTATTTTTTTCTGTTTTTTTCATGCAATGTGTATTATTTCATAATTTTTATTATTTTCATTACCCAACTACTGCAGGTAAAGAGAGTATATGTACTTGATCAAAAAATTCGACATCGTGATTTTATCTGATTTATATTTAAAGTTTCCTAAATCGCCTTTTTTTTTGGGGGGGGGGGGGTGAAGGGGGTAAAGTTGTCAGTGTGTATGTATGTATGGTGGGGACCTTTTGACCTTTATCATATAACCGAAACTAACAAATATAGAATGACTAAATTTCAGAATTTGAGACAGGTCTGTTAGATATATTAAATTTCGAAATTTTGATGAAAATATAAAAATAATGTATAAAAAGACTGTGAGTCCATATCTCAAAAACGGCTCTAACGATTTTCTTCAATGTTGCTATATAAACACCTTACTAGATGTCCTGTATATATGTGTGTTGGAGTCATATCTCCGAAACAAATAACTATAGAACGATTAAACTTCAGCATTAATAATAGGTCTGGTGTACATATGGAATTTCCAAATTTTGGTGAAAATATGAAAACCGGAATAGGGGCTGTGAGTCTGAATCTCAAAAACAGCTCTAAACATTTTCTTCAAAGTTGCTATATAAACACCCTGTTAGGTATTCTTTCGGATGCTTTAGTTGGTTTGTTCAGGAAATTTGATAGGCAACATGTATGAGCAGCTGAAGATGAGGTCTCGCAAGTGCGTTTCTTTAAAAACGGCTGTATAGGTTTCTTTCAAACTCGTCATATTAACCCCGTTTTCGATAGTCTTTCATGTGTAATAGTTGTTTTCCAGTCAACAATTGAGATCTCTAAGATTTGGTGAAAGTTAGTATCTCAAAATCTGTTCGAGTGGCTTTCTTGAAAGTTGCTTTTAAAAACTTTTTTAAGATATCATTTTTCATGTATTGCGGGGTTATTACAGAAAATTTGACAGTCATCCTGATTAGGAAGGTGAAGGTCAGTTAAAAATATCAGAAACGGGTGCTTCAAAAAAAGGCTCCTTTTTTTTTTTTTTTTTTTTTTTTTTTTTTTTTTTTTTACTCGATATGTAAACTTTGTTTTGTATGTATCCATTTACTTTTACAGGAAAATTATGGGGTATCTAAATTTTTAGATCAATTTTATGACTTCTGACCGCATATCTTAAAAATATATATATACTACTTATAATAATAGGTAATGGAAGTGAAGTAGTTGTTACTTATATCAGTTTTTAAAATCTTCACTAGCGGGTCAGTATTTTCAAATGAATGACTATAATTAATGAATCACTAACAGTAACTTTCAGTGTTAAGAAAAGAAAAAAAAAAAAAAATCATTTGCGATTGGGTAAAAAGTCGGCCCGGGTCCCCACTGCCTTCGGCAGCGCGGTCCCGTGCGCGCTGCGCTCGCGTATTCCTTCCCTGATCGTTTGTGCCCTCTAAAAAATAAGCGCACAACTTAAGGTATACACGCGCTGCGCGCGCGTATTCCTTCCCTGACCCTTCGTGCCCCCTAAAAAAAATCATTTCTGATCGGGTAAAAACTCGCACCGGCTCCCCACTGCCTTCGGCAGCGCAGTCCCGTCCGCGCTGCGCGCGCACAACTTCAGGGATACACGCGCTGCGCGCGCGTGTTCCTTCCCTGAGCCTTCGTGCCCCCTAAAGAAAAAATCATTTCTGATAGGGTAAAAACTCGCACCGGGTCCCCAATGCCTTCGGCAGCGCAGTCCCGTCCGCGCTGCGCACGCACAACTTAAGGGATACGCGAGGTGCACGCCTATTTCTTCTCCACCCTTTCAGGTCCTCTTTATTAACCTACGTATACCAATTTTGAACGATCTAACTCATTTGGCTGAGATGCAAAAGAAAACTAATTCAGGACACCTCAAAACGTGTAAATCTGGTGAAAACTTTCGATAATAAAAAAGAACTTTAAAATATCTTTCGAATGATGTATTAAAAATAATTTAATCATAATTAGAAATTGAAATATTGATATTTAAAAATATTACAGCGCCATCTGGCGGTACAAATTTTTGTATTCCACTGTTCGATTACAATTCAAAAAAGCTTTCTAATGATGTATTACTTATGAAATTATTTTAATTAAAAGCTGAGATACAAAAGAAAACTAATTCTGGACACCTTAAAACGTGTAAATCTGGTGAAAACTTTCGATAATATAAAAGAACTTTAAAATATTTTTCGAATGATGTATTAAAAAAAATTTAATCTTAATTAGAAATTGAAATATTGAAATTTGAAAAAAATACAGCACCATAAGAGAAAACTGATTCAGGACACCTCAAAACGTGTAAATCTCGTGAAAACTTTCGATAATTTAAAAGAACTTTAAAATATCTTTCGAATGATGTATTGAAAATAATTTAATCATAATTAGAAATTGAAATATTGAAATTTGAAAATATTACAGCGCCATCTGTCGGTAGAAATTTCTGTATTCCACTGTTCCATTCCAATTCAAAAACGCTTTCTAATGATGTATTACTTATGAAATTATTTTCATTAGTAGCCGAGATACAAAG
Organism: Salticus scenicus; assembly: GCA_963930645.1. Classification (NCBI taxonomy): domain Eukaryota; kingdom Metazoa; phylum Arthropoda; class Arachnida; order Araneae; family Salticidae; genus Salticus; species Salticus scenicus. The sequence goes on along the minus strand of OZ005654.1, from coordinate 223,788,302 downwards.
AAAACTAAATTTCATTCAGGACACCTCAAAACGTGTAAATCTGGTGAAAACTTTCGATAATATAAAAGAACTTTAAAATATCTTTCGAATGATGTATTAAACATAATTTAATCATGATTAGAAATTGAAATATTGAAATTTGAAAATATTACATCGCCATCTAGCGGTACAAATTTCTGTATTCCACTGTTCGATTCCAATTCAAAAAAGCTTTCCAATGATGTATTACTTATGAAATTATTTTAATTAGTAGCTGAGATACGCGTATTAGAATATTGCAATTTTTAATAGCAGAAACAAATCACGTGACCTCATTTATCGCTGCTGTTTTTTTTTTTTCCTTTGCTTCCGTCGAGAGAGAAAACAGAAATCTCTCTTCCTTGAACTGGTTCCCATAGTAACGAAAAGCGGCAATGAACACGTAATAGAATCTCATCGAAGGAAGGTCGCGTATTATATTTCAATGGGTTTCAAGCGTGAAATTAAAAAATTTATAACTCATTCAGTTTTTGAAATTTTCTCTCAATCTTTTGGGAGTTAAATTATGAAAGCGAGATGTATATACAAAAAAAAAAAAAAAGAAATGATCAAAAAAACGCTTTTGAGTTATAAAATATTTTGCGAAAAAATCGATGTTTCGTAAAATCTAAAAATATGGATCGGTAATCCGTATTTTGTAAAAATGTTTATATGGTTCGAAAGAGGATTAAATGGCCTTTCTTTATATACCAGTTGTTAAGAAATGGAATTGTTACCTTGTCGTACAGGGCGTTCCGAAAAAGACGACCGCGAAAAAACGAAATTTTCGACCCTTTTTAAAACTTTTTTTAAAAATATAAAAAATCCGTATTTAAAAAAAAAAAACATTGTACCGTAAGAATCGGTAATAAATGCTCTTTCTCGTCGTACAGGTGTATTTTCGATATTTCCAACAGATCGGAAGCGATCGCTTTTCAAAAACCCACGAAATTTTCCCTTTTTCCTTTTTCTTTCAAGGTGAGCGTTCCCGGGCGAAAATGATGATCACGTGCCATTTTGAATCGTTTTTTCGTTAGACAATGGTCGACATTTTAATTAATATCTCCGCTAATTAGGGCCGCATCGTTTAGCAAATTACATATCGTACATCTGCGATAAATTTTCTGTCCGACGGTACCTGTTCGAAGTCCGTGCGACCATTAGCGGCGGAGCCTTATCCGTTTCAAGCCGTTTCTCACAGACACACACACAGACAAAAACACACACGCGTACAGATTTTAATAATATAAGGAGGCTAGCGAGCTTCGCCCGCTAGCGGGTCAGTATTTTCAAATGAATCACTAAAATAAATTTATCACTAACAGTAACTTTTAGTGTCAAGAAAAGAAATTAAAAAAAAAAAATCATTTCTGATTGGGTAAAAAGTCGGCCCGGGTCCCCACTGCCTTCGGCAGTGCTGCCCCGTGCGCGCGCGTATTCCTTCCCTGACCCTTCGTGCCCCCCCTCAAAAAAAAAAAATTCTCATCGGGTAAAAACTCACACCGGGTCACTACTGCCTTCGGCAGCGCAGACCCATGCGCGCTGCGCGCGCACGTGTGAGAGTATACGTGCACTGCGCGCACATATTCCTTCTCAAATCAAAATTTTATTCTTAAGAAAAGAAAATTAAAAAAATCATTTCTCATCGGGTACAAAGTCAGACCGGGTCCTCACTGCCTACGGCAGCGCAGTCCCGTACGCGCTGCGCGCGCTCAAGTTAAGGAATACACGCGCTGCGCGCGTATTCCTTCCCTGATCCTTCGTGCCTCCTAAAAAAATCATTTCTGATCGGGTAAAAACTCACACCGTGTCCCCACTGCGTTCGGCAGCGCCGACCCATGCGCGCTGCCCGCGCACGTGTGAAGGTATACGCGCGCTACGCGCACATATTCCTTCTCAAATCAAATTTTTATTTTTAAGAAAAGAAAAGGAAAAAAAAATCATTTCTCATCGGTTAAAAAGTCGGACCGGGTCCCCGCTGCCTTCGGCAGCGCTGTCCCGTGCGCGCGGTACACGCCTATATCTTCCCCACCCTTTCAGCCCTTCCTAATTAACCTACATATACCAATTTTGAACGGTCTAACTGAATTAGCTGAGATGCAAAAAAAAACCTAATCAGAACACCTCAAAACGTGTAAATCTGGTGAAAACTTTCGATAATATAAAAAAACTTTAAAATATCTTTCGAATGATGTGTTAAAAATAATTTAATCATAATTAGAAATTGAAATATTGAAAATTGAAAATATTACAGCGCCATCTGACGGTACAAATTTCTGTAATCTACTATTCGATTCCAAATCAACAAAGCTATCTAATGATGTATTACTTATGAAGTTATTTTAATTAGTAGCTGAGATACAAAAGAAAACTGATTCAGGAGACCTCAAAACTTGTAAATGAAGCGAAATCTTGAATCCCACTTTCGATAATATAAAAGTACTTTAAAATATATTTCGAATGATGTATTAAAAATAATTTAATCATAGTTAGAATTTGAAATACGCGTATCAGAATAAAATTTAATTTGTAATTAAATTGTACATTTTTTATTTATTCTGGAAACCCGGTGAAATTTTAACTGCAATTTCGTCTTGTAATGTTAAAAGTGTGTAGCATGTTTGAAATAATTTTGAAGAAAATTGAAGCATTTTGAAATTTGCAATTTTTATTTCCAGTACAAAATCAGTAAAGCAGGAAGTAAAATCTATTTATTCTTTCGCCCGGCGCCATGGTAACCGAAATACGTCTAGAAGGAAATTAATAAAACTCTTGTGATTTGTTGCCACCTTTTTTTCATACTTTAGTTAATTTTTTTAAATCTAATTGTCCGATCGATAAGCCGTTTAAACCATCGGATTAAGAAAAAAAAGCCCTTTCCAATGGTATCTTATTTGTAACGATACGACTGATATTTCTAATTTATTTTCCACTTTTTCCGTAAAAATGTCACTTTTTAAGCATTTAATCATAAATTCTGGGTCATTTTTCAGTAGATATGGGTCGACGTTTTAATTAAAATCTCTGCTAATTAGGGTCGCATCGCTTAGCGAATTATCGCGATGTCGATATGAAGAAATTCTGCGTCTGTCGACACCGGTTTCGAGGCGCTGCGACCATTAGCGCCGGAGCTTTAGCGGTCACAAGGCATTTCTCACAGACAGACAGACAGACAGACAGACAGAAAGACAGACAGACAGATGCGCACAGATTTTAATAATATAAGGAGATTGTTTCAATTAATTTATTTTCAATGTACTTTTATTTTTTCAATGAATATTAAGAGACAGTAATGTATAGAGACTGATTATTTTATGCTGTTATATCTTCAAATGACTTCAATATGCAATTAAAATTAATTAATTATTTATTTATTTTTAATTTATTTGGGTTCTCGGGGTTTAACAAGGCATTTTTGATCGTCTGTTTTTTTTTTCCTCATACCACTCTTTATTTATTATTATTATTATTATTATTATTATTTATTTATTTTTTGATAAAACAAATCTCAACCAATATTCAATTGCTTTTAATATTTGCCAAATACTTTTTGAACTATAATTTACCTTTCATCATTTTTATTTAATAATATTCTATATTTTTAACGAAAATTTTTATAATTCAGCTCGCTGCATAGAAATATGTATATCTGTGTGAATATTTATAAGTATTTGTTTGTTGTTTAAATAATAATTAATTAATACTTATTTAATTTCTGCTCTGATTAGAAAAAAGAAAATATAGTGTTGTGTAATTTGATGTGATGTGAAGATAATAATAAAGACACTCGTTCTTTCACTCACAAAACAAAACTATATTAAACATAAACACAGATTTAAATGCGTTGACAACATAAGGTGCGATAAATCATTGCGGTTTAGTAATAAACAATAATAATGCGTAAAGTAATAACTGCGAAAATAAGAATGCGAAAGATAGCATGCAAGCTACCGTGCGAATGTAAAAAGAATAAACTGTTCATTGCGATTGAATATTTAACATAAACAATATAATGCGAAAATAATAATGCGTAAATACTAATATGAAGTAATGTTTGCGAATAATGCGAAGGATAGCATGCAAGCTACCGTGCGATGAAAAGAATAAACTGTTCTTTTTTAGTTTCTGTTTGCGTGGAGTTGAGATGTTCGTACCTGTCGAACAGAAAAAAGTAAAGTTGAGATGAAAACAATTAAATCGAAAGTGCCATTAAGTGCGGAGTTCGATTTTGAGAATCGAATATGACTGGATGGTGGAATCGAACATAACTCCCACCCTATCAGGGCGCTAGTCCTGATATAAAGGGAGAACAGCAATTTTGTTAACAGTTCTTCTCGTCTCCTTTTTTGCACCAGTTGTCATCGGTTCTTGAGATTTCTGCTACAGGATAATGGTTCATCTGCAAGTGAAAGCATGACATCACCTGTAAGAAAATATGATGGGGTGAGAACATTAATAGAGTCTGTATCAGTATCAGTACTTTTAAAGATTAATCTTTTCCCACCAATGATCCAATATGCTTGTTTTATAATGTGGGATAACAATGATGATCCTGCATGTAAGTGTGCAATATGTTTCTCTTGTATAATAATGTCGCTCAATTTGTGTTTTGACGGCAATATTACCGGATGCTTTTCGTTAAATGATAATTGAGCATTTTGTAAGCGACCTCCCACCCGTAACAGACCGTTCTGGTCAATGAATGGGTGTAGAGAGTGTAAATGACTTTTTCTAGACAAAATGTTTTGATTCTTGATGTGTTTTAAGTCTTCGTGAAAGTATTTATTTTGTACCCATCGAATGATGTTCTCTTCGGCGTGTTTAGCTTCCCTACATGTAAGAGGGGAGTAAGAATCATCTGTTGAGACATGAACTTTACTTGCTGACTTGCAGTTATTTATGAATCTTAGGCAATATGCCAGAATGCGTTTGATTTTAAAAAATGAAGAAAATTTATTGAATAGTTGATCATAAAGATCATTAGATGTATCAATATGGTAAGACAAAATGGGATCAGCTTTCTTTTCAGCCGAAATTTGATCCTCGATTTCCTTAGACTTAGGCGCATCATTTGGCCAATGTGTAGGATCCAAAAGTAGCCAACTTGGGCCATTCCACCACAAGTTGCATTCAGGTAAACTTTTAGGATCTATGCCCCGAGAAGCGATATCAGCGGGGTTTTCTTTAGATGGAACGTGTCTCCAATATTTTGTGGGAAGAACATCTAATATTTGTGACGTTCTATTTGCAACAAAAGTTTTCCACTTACGTGGATGTGCGAATAACCAAGAAAGAACAACTGTTGAATCTGTCCATGCGTAAATGTCAAAGTTATAATTTTCTAATATTTTTATGACTGAAGAAAATAACTTAGATAATAAATAAGCACCACAAAGTTCCAATTTGGGAACGGAAATTTGCTTGATAGGAGCTACTTTAGTTTTGGCAACTAAGAGTGAGACTATTGATTTGTTATCATGAGTCTGTCGACAATAGATTGCAGCGGCGTAAGCATGTGTTGACGCATCGCTGAAACCATGTAATTCAAATGTACTATCGGATGAAAGCGTGACGCATCTAGGAACAGAAAATTGGCTAATTTTATTGAATGAATTCTCATATTTAATGAGCTCCTCTTCAAATTGTTGCGGAATAGGAGAATCCCAGTCTCCTTTTGTTAACCATAGCTTTTGATAAAATATTTTTAACATTACTGTACAAGGTGAAATTAACCCTAGAGGATCAAAAATGCGTGCGGATTCAGACAAAATGCGTCTTTTTGTTAGTGGTGGTTTGAGAGTAAGTGCGGTTTTGAAAATAAATGTATCTGCTAAAGAGTTCCAGTAAAGCCCTAGAACTTTAGAACTTTCATTGTTGTTTGGTATTATTTTAAAGTCTGTATCTGTGATGCAATTTTCTCGAAATTCCGCAAGGAATTCATTCGAATTGGAATTCCACTTTCTCAAATGAAACCCATGTTCTTCCAAAACATTAGCAGTTTCCTTAGCAATTGATATTGCGCTATTAACTGAGTTTGAACCAGATATCAAGTCATCCATATATATATTTTTTAACAAAGTACGCGAGACGTGTGTATTTTGATTATAATCTAGAGCGATTTGCTTAATGCACCTAGTGGCCAAAAAGGATGCTGGAGCAAGGCCATATGTAACAGTCTTCAATTTATATTCCTTTATTTCCTCATTGGGGTTGTATCTCCAAAGGATTTTTTGATAATTTTGATCGTCCTCAGAAATTAAAACCTGGCGGTACATTTTCTCCACGTCTGCAGAAAAAACTATCTCCGGTAATCGAAAATTAAGTAAGATCTCAAAAATGTCTCGTTGTAATTTAGGGCCAACACCTAAAACTGAATTTAATGATTTACCATCAGAAGTTTTACAGGAACCGTCAAAAACGACTCTTAATTTAGTGGTAGTGCTAGAAGGTTTGGTAACTGCGTGATGAGGTAGGAAATATTGTTCCCTTTGAGAAATATTTAGTGAATTCTGAGTAATTACCTCCATGTGTCCTAATTGTTCGTATTCATATAAAAAATCTTTATATTGTTGTTCGAACTCCGGATTTTCAGAAAATTTCCTCTCCATTGCATACAATCGGGAAAGTGCAGCGGGTCTTGTATTACATAATTCAGATTTGCATTTATAAAATGGTAGTTTCACCACAAAACGGCCTTCTGGATTAATTGAATAATTTTCCTGAAAATGTGACTCCACAAACTGTTCCTCGGGTGAAAGTAACTTCTCACTTGGATTAAAAACTTCTTCTAATTCCCAAAAACGTTTTAACTCACTATCAATATTAGTTTCGTAAATATGTAAATTTGAAATCGAATTAGATTTTGTCTGAGATTCAGGTAATTTTCCGGATACGAGAAAACCAAAAATTGAATTTTGAGCAATTAAACCATTCTCAGTACAAATTGTTTGACCAGGAAGTAAAATAGAAAAAAAATAATCAGATCCCAAAATCATATCAATTTTACTTGGAATTTCAAATTTGGGATCGGCCAGTTGCATATTTTTTAAATGCGAAAAATGTTCCTTGTTTATTTTCTCTGATGGCAATGGAGCTGTTAATTTATCTAATATAAAAACTCGCATGGATAACTTGACATCGGAATCGTGAATGGAAATTAAATTAATGTCTGTATAACCTTTAGTTATTGCAATCTTTGAATTTGCTAACCCTTTGACGGGAAATCTTGCATTTTTTCTCTCATAACCTAAAATACTCATACATGATTCAGTGATAAAAGAACTTTCAGAGCCTGAATCGCATAAAATTTTTAGCACATGTCTCTGACCCATTTTATCATAAATATAAGCGCTAGCTGTAGGAAGTAAAGCGAAAGATGTTTGTATAGAATGGTTATGAGTACTTGTTTGGAATTGAGATATGCCAGATGGCTCTGTACGATTCTCAGAGTTTTCAAAATTATTACCAGCAGATGAAGCCGAAGTTGTATAAGTTTTCAAATTATTATCGCATATACTAGAATGATGTTTTGCATTACAAAAATGACAGGTATAAGTGGAATTGCATTGAGCGATAGAGTGTTTATTAGATAAACAATTGCTGCATAATGAGTTCTTTCTAACAAATTGTTTTCTATCCTTAACAGGAAGTTCTTTAAATTTAAAGCATTTGAACAAGAAATGATTATTGTTTTTACATAAAATGCATTTGTAATTAACGTTAGAATGAAACTCAGATAACTTAAATTGTTTATCCTTATTTTGTTTATACTCATTCTCTTTACTCTCACTTTCATTACATAATTCCATAGATGCACATTTATCATTAATAAATTGTAAAAAGATCTCTAAAGTAGGAAAATCAATTTTTGCAGAATATTGTGCCCATTCTTCACGTGATTTATGGTCAAGTTTTTGTAATAAAATATAAATTAACCATACATCTCTTTCAGTAGCTTTAGTGTCAATAGTTTTTAATCCCCTAATTACTTCATCCGAAGTATCTGCTATCTTACGTAAGTTATATGCAGTAGCATGACTTACAGTTGGTTGATCCATAAAGGTTTTAATAAGTGCAGAAATAATTTGTTTTTTCTTATCATACCTAGTAAGTAATTTTTCCCAGGCTTCTAGATAACTATTCTCAGATATTGGAATGTGTTTAATAATAGAAGCCGGTTCGTCTTTTAATAAACCCTTTAGGTATTGAAATTTTTGTACATTACATAAATTAACATTTTCATGAACTAATGATATATACAAATCCTTAAAAGACATCCAATCTTTATAATTTCCAGAAAACGGACAAATATTTAATTTAGGCAACCGAAAATTACTAGATATAGCACTTGTATTAATGGGGGAATTTTGAAAATTTAAAATATTTGTTTGCATGTTTACAGATAAATTTTCAAGTTTTTGTTGAAGCTTGGCTTTGGTTTCATAATATTTCAATTCAAATTCTTCTATTTCTGAAATTTCATCAGGTAATTCAGAATCGGCTTTATCAAAATCAGAATAAATAATTTCAATCTTTTCAAGTTTATTTAAGAGATCATGTTTTTGAAAAATTTGATTTTCATTATTTATGAAATTCATAATTCTAGTAAGCGCAGATTTCGCTCTGCCTCGATAATGTTTTGCTATTTTTTCAGCATCTTCTAAAGCAACAGTTTCATTACTGTCATCGTCATTGTTCTTTTTGCTTGCCATTACTACGTAATGGAGTAATGCGAAAAACCAAAGTCAAACTTGTAAAATAGGAAAATAAGTACTTATCTGTTTTATTCCTTAATAGCTGCGCTTGGATATCCAAATTTGTAAGCTAGCGAAAATTCACACATGTTCACCAAAAATCTCGCCGGTGCCTCCAGAAAATGTTGTGTAATTTGATGTGATGTGAAGATAATAATAAAGACACTCGTTCTTTCACTCACAAAACAAAACTATATTAAACATAAACACAGATTTAAATGCGTTGACAACATAAGGTGCGATAAATCATTGCGGTTTAGTAATAAACAATAATAATGCGTAAAGTAATAACTGCGAAAATAAGAATGCGAAAGATAGCATGCAAGCTACCGTGCGAATGTAAAAAGAATAAACTGTTCATTGCGATTGAATATTTAACATAAACAATATAATGCGAAAATAATAATGCGTAAATACTAATATGAAGTAATGTTTGCGAATAATGCGAAGGATAGCATGCAAGCTACCGTGCGATGAAAAGAATAAACTGTTCTTTTTTAGTTTCTGTTTGCGTGGAGTTGAGATGTTCGTACCTGTCGAACAGAAAAAAGTAAAGTTGAGATGAAAACAATTAAATCGAAAGTGCCATTAAGTGCGGAGTTCGATTTTGAGAATCGAATATGACTGGATGGTGGAATCGAACATATAGAAAATTTAATTTCCGATTACATACGTGCTTACATCTGCGAAAACTTCTCATGCGAGGGTGGGCCCCATACCACAGTAAAACCTTATCAATATACATCTAGTCCACACTTAATGAACGGATTTTTTTTTCTTTTTTTAATGGCTGCACTTGAAGCATCTGCTTTAAAATAAATAGCGGGAAAAAATAAGCTGACGTGCAAATTCTTGTGGCTCAACTCAGAGTCAGCAGTCAGATTTCATTCAGAATTCAGTTTTATCAGATGTGGTGCTTACAACTATTAGCATCGCAAAGTAAAGAGGTAAGATATTTTTGCTATCGTTTTATATTATTTTTCAATAAAATAATTTCTTTTCTTGTTTTACAATTTTTGTAATTTTATTCCATTTGCTGAATAACTGATAGAACTTATGCGAAGCGCCGTATGTGAACCCATGTCGCACTCTGTCGCCTTAGCGATAAAGAGTTTTCTATGATTTTCTATGAAACTCGCGTGAATAGGGGCTATTACTGAATTCTAATCTTGTAATGTTAATTTAAATATTATTAATTTTTTTTTAAATGTATTTTTAAATTGTTATAAGTAATTGATAGCTGTTCTCGGTTTTTACTGCATTAAATATTTTATGTAATGGCCATAGTTCATTTATAGAGAAAAACATAATGTTATAGACATATTTCTGACCTATGACCGGTACGTTTTACAAATTTATTTCTAAATGTAGCTAGTGACTTTTTTTTTTTTTTTTTTCATTAGAAATGAAATTTTTATTTCTGTAATTGTGTTCTTAAGTCATTTATTGTGCTGTTTTCGGTCATTTTTGACAAAAATTGTAGTTTTAGATTATTATAATTGTTGAATATTCACAGATTAATTATGCCTTTTTAATAAGTCAGTTTACCTTCCATGTTATTAAAACATCCACATTTTAAAGCTGTTTTCTTTCATTTATGGAAAAAATGATCTATTGATTCTTTTCTCACACGTAATTATATTATTTTGAGACTTTTCTTTTTCTTTGCATTCCTTTTATGCTTTTATTATTGTTATTCTTATTAAGTAAATTATGACAAGCCCACATTGTATTATGTTGGTTTTTCAATCATTCAATTTTTACGTTATGATAAAGGCAAAATAAATGTCATAGCCGATCAATTGTAAATTTTCACACTAAAGCAAAATTATCGAAACCATAATAACTTTATTTTTAGTCTGTATAAAATGCACAATTATCAGCCTTCAGATTTTTTTTTTTTTTTTTTTTTCAATTAAAGATTTATTTCTTTATTTCTTTTTTTAATTAAAAGTTTATTTACCTTCAAATGTAATTTGATACGAATCAAATAAAGATAATGAAATGAGAATATGAAAATGAAAATTTTATCAATAAAAAACTTAACAGCTTCACTATTCTTCACATTCTCAAAATAAAGAAAAATCAGTATTTTTAGACATTTTATGTGAAACCAAAATATTTTTAGTAGCATTTTAATGTATGTTTTCTTACTTTTTTTTATACAAAATATTTTTTAAGGTTCAAAATTATATCATTTTACAGTTTTAAAGGTGGTTTATTTTATTAATTTTGTTAAGCATTGATATCTTATTATATTTTTAATATACTTTTAAATATTATTACTTAACCACAATTTTGCTATAATCCCAGTAGTAGAAAGTATGCAGCACAGAGGTGCTGCAGATTATTCAAAGCTCTGAGGATAAATAAATGACAAGCTTAAAAATACAAATACGTCTCTTTTTAAAATTACAATTATGTCTTAAAAAGCAAAATTATATGTCTCTATGTTCTTGTAATTATTGCGTATCAGTTTATTTTTCTTGTAAATGTAAATTTTATATATTTTATAAATTGCTAATACTCATGGTGATACCAACCTCGTACGGCACCCCTGGATCGCGGATAAATTTTGTTTTGCTGCAGATTGATTCTAAAAAAACTCTGCTACTCGTCTTGAAATAAATATTTTTAAGAAATAAAGGAAATTATAAATTTATAATAGAAAATTATATTAAAAAATTTTTAATAGTAATAAAATATAGTAAAAATATAAAACATTCACAAACTGAACTTATTTTTTTTTTTTTCTTTATAATTAAATAACATGATATTATGTAAATAGTATAACAGGAAAATTTTTAATTCCATTACTCGGCTATCGGAGGTTAATGTAAATATTTTATTCGTTTAAAAAATTTGATATCGAGTTTTCACCTGAGGTCTTCTGAGTTCAAATAAATGATTTTTGGCAATTGGTCAGCATATATATTTGTATATGTGCATGGGGAATCTTCTAATTATCATATCTTCAAAAAGAATAAAGGTATAACGACGATACTTCAGAATTAAGACAGGTTTAGTGTATAGATAAATTTTCCAACTTTCTGTGAAAATTGAAAAAGCAAAAGTTTAACCGTTGATTTGTATCTCAAAAACGGCTCTAACGATTTTATTTAAAGTTGCTATATAAAACCCTTTTTGATGTCCTTTAGAATGCATTAGTGAGTTAATTTCGGAAAAAGTCACAGATGTTCTGTATAAATAAATTAGTTTTAAACCTCGCAAGAGTGCTCCTTAAAAAACGGCTCTATTTATTTATTTATTTTTAACTCGCGTTATTAACTACCATTTGTTCGTTACCGGTGAGCCTGAATTTATCATATTTTGGTGAAAATCAGCAGTGAAACCGTAAATCGGTACCTCAAAAACAGGTATAACGATTTTCTTCAAATTTGCTGCATATATAAATATTTAGATGTTCTTTCGCATGTAGTACTTGTTTGGTATAGGAAAAATGATAGATGTTATAACTGGGTAGGCTGGTTTAGATCTTGGAAATTGTGTCTTCTAAAAACGGTTCTAATGATTTTTACTTATTTATTTAAACTCGCTACGTAAACTATTTTTTACATGTCTTCACGACGTATATATTTTATTTTTATTCTTAAAGAAAAATTGTCAGTGGTCTAATTTTGTTATATCGATTTTATGCCTTCTGACGACAATATTTAAATACACACACACACACATATATATATATACATATATATAGTTGTCATTAATGGAAGTCGTGCGATTATTAACTAGATTTTTAAAATATGGAGATTTTCTTCTTTTTTTTTTTTTTTTTTTTTTTTTCTTTAAATATATATATACAAATGTTTAATTTTTCAACAAATATAATTATATATACAATAAAGATCATTTAAACTTTTTATATTTATTTATCTTGATAAAAGGAGTAAAGCTGAATAAAATTAAGAATATTTTGAATTAGTTGAGAAAATTTTAGTAAATTGAGCTTTGATTAATGCTATTATTATTGTTGTTATTATTTTCAATTTTAGCTGCAATCGAGAGTGTCACCTATTTTATTGTTACAACATTTTCCACCCTTATAAATTTCGTGGAATGGCAATTTATTTTTCCCATATCTACATTTATAAAAGTGCTGATTAAAATATAAACATATATTGATTAACTGACTAACTGCACATTGCTATAGCGACTGTATGGGCAAGTTTCACATAATAAAAATAATTATAGAAAATTTTGATTTTTGATTTTAAGGAAGAGAAGGGGTCGATTATAGGGGAAGGATATTTCGCAAAGTCCGAATTTTCGAGAAAAACCTTAGCCAAAACTGGCACATAAAAGATGAAAACGATGTGTGTCTGTTAAGTATATTTCAATCCTCCCCTTAGCCCCCCCCCCAACTTTTCTTTTGTCTGCTACCGCATCTTCTCAGAGGTCCTTCGCGTCATGAGAGGTATCAATGTGTTCCGAATATTCCAAGAAAGACATTTCATTAGTTTAGAAAATGCTACAATTTTAATTAACGAAGTTATTAACTGAAAACGACCGGTTTATAAAGGACTCTTTTTGTCACACTGAAAAAAGTTTCTCTTATGCCGCTTTCTTTCATGAAGTCATTTTATACAGGAAAATTAAAATAAGATCCATAGGGTTGTTAGTGGGTTGAGTTTAACGTCACACCAATACAGCGCTATGAATAATTCGTGACGGTCTGGGACGCACCCCCAGGGATTGTCCGGAGACATGCCGCCAGAATTTTGAACCTCCATGGAGGGGGATTATTACCCCGATTCGATGACTTCCAGAGGTATAATTTTAAAATGAACATAAAGGACATTGCGGCCATGACGGATTTTACGTGCATTATCCACCATTAGTATACACAATGCTCTTTGGTCTGGTCGAGTACGAACTCATAATCTTCCAATTACGAGCTTGGTACCGACTGGGGTACCTCAGCCAGGATCATTGGTTTTAAAAAAGAAATATAAAATGAATGTCAATGCTGCTATTAGCATATTTTTTCACTACTTTTAGAACATATTTTTACTGCCAATCTTTTATGTTGTATATAATATTTTTTATATATAAAGAAATAATTTCATGTCTGTATGATTGATTGCATTTAATTATGTCTTGAAGCTGTATTTATCTTTTTTTATGAGGACAAAAAAGTATTTTTAAAAACTTTGTCATTGTATTTTGTCATAAAAAAAGAGTCAAATTCAAACTTGAAATTTTTCAAATTAAATTAATAATAATAAAATAATAATAAACTATTTTGCTTTTCAGATATTTTAGAATGAGTAAAATTATTACCTAGCTATACAGTAGAGACATATATAGAGTATTATATACTGCCCTAAATTAACTAAAACATTCATTAGTAAAGAGTACATGCATTAGAACGAAATAGGTACTGATTTTTTTTTTTTTTTTTTTTTCCCTTACAAAGAGTTAAACCAAAAAATTCATCGTCAAATAGTGTAAAAAATTTAAATATTGCCAAAAGGTTTATAGACCAAAACTGTAACGCAAAATAGTCGAGATATTATAAATTTCTTCCTGTCCCCCCCCCCCCCAAAAAAAAAGCATAATTTTTGTAAAATAAATAATGTGGAAATAATTATTATGTATTTCAATTTCGCATTGAAAGGGGACTTTTATCATGTTATTCTGCTTTTTCCTGAGTTATGCACTTTTAATATTTCTGTTCAGTGAAAGGTAAAGTTTCGAATAGGCGGGCAGAGCCCTGCATGTGTTAATAAATGAAGTGAGTCAGGAGGTTGGTGAGGGGAGTAAACAGAAGGCACAGCCCCCTAGTGTGATATAAAAAATAAATAGTGGTTCAATTCTTTTGAAATTTCATTTAAATAACGTGACCAGCAAAGCGGGCGTAACCTACTACTATTAACTAAAAATTACTTTTAAGGCTTCATGTTTTTATTTAAAATAAAGTACATTAGCCTGTTCGAGTGTCTAAAAGGACGAGCGTAACACGCAGAATGCACAGCCTCCTAGTCGTTTCAAAATATGATAATTAGTATTTTTTATCAAATTTTAAGTTTTTAAGGGTGCTGAGTTGACCCAAAATGTCAATAATTTAAAAAATAAAAGTTGCTCTACATACTATTCAATTCTTATACTTGTTTGCAAGCTACATTTAATTTTAATACTTTTTTATCTTTTAATGCTGACTGACCACTATATTTAAATGAATATTTTTTATAAAAATAAACTTTTTTTTTTTTTTTTTTTTTTCAGAATATTTTCGAATTTTATCAGAGTTTTCAGGATTATTTTATTTCTTCCTATTTTCTTAACATGAAATATCATTTATAATGAGATAATTAAAAAAGTTAAATTATTATTAATTCATTAATATCTAAATTTTAAAAATTAAATTTTTAGTTTTTTAAATTCTTTTTATGATTAAGTTTTAACGAAGTTAAAGATAATAATAATAATAATAATAATAACACTGCTCTGCATGAAAATTGCCTCCAGCATCATTTTTGCAAATTCTTATCTAAAATGACTTCCTGAATCTGAATATGACGCTAATTTTGCCCTATCACCTGTCTTTTTTTAGGGACGGTTCCTCATTTTTATCACTTTTTGGTAATTTTATAGCTATAAATTTAATTTTTAGGGATCGGGGAATATTTTAACTGTTAAATATCTTCTGAGGGGTTACAGAGAAAATAGATTTTAAAATGTGAACATTTGCGGCAAGGGGAAAATTTAGCGGGACATTTGCCGCTGAAATTATGTATCACATTTCTTAGATATATACATATATATATATTACAAATTTTATTCTATAGTTATTAAACATTATATATATATATATATATTATAGTTATATTATATATATATATATATTCTTTTTTTTAAGTGTTAAATTAATTATTTTTCATTTTCCAAATAAAATGTATGGTATATAAAATTACCGAACAGTGATAAAAATTGGTGGAGGGGTGGTGGGATATCCCAAGGAAATGGTGGGAGACTGGACAAAATGGTAGTCATATTTGGATGCAAGAGGTCATTCTATATAAGAACAGGCAAAAATGGCATTACGGCTTTATTTTGCTTTATTTATTTATTTATTTTTATCGTAGTGTAACTGTACTTTAAATATTCTAAAATTCTTTTTATCTGCCCTTTTACAACAAAAATTGGATTTTAATTATTATTTCATGTTGCTTTATTAAACTTTTTGTAGTCAACAAATTTTCACAAAATACTTTTAATTATTGTCCTTCAGCATTACATAACAGTGTCACACTGTTAAATTTTTAAGATATATATATATATATATATTTTTTTTTTTTACATTCGAGTCCTACAGTTTTCTTTATATTGAAAAACAACTTTTTTTCTTGTTTATTTATTTATTTATTTATTTTTTTATTCTGCTTTAAAAAGATAATTATACATTTTATTTATATATTTATTTCTTTTCTTATGGTGAATTTTTCAGCATTTTTTTTTTTTTTTTTTTTTTTTTAAGAGAAATTTGAGCATCTCCAATATTTCTGAAAATTCTTAGTTCATATCCTAATAATATATGCAATATTAGTTTTATACTTGTAATGCTTATTATAAGTTAGACAAAAATATAATTTTAAACAAGAATTTTGAAAAAAAAAAAAAAAAAAAAAAACACTTGGGCTTTTTCAAGTGGGTTTTATTGAAAAAACCCACCCGGGTCGGGCAAAATCTAGCCAACCCTAATGTAAGGTGTGAATAAGAACGGAACAACGAAATTCAACCCTTAAAAAGTTGAAAGTGTATGTCGAAGCTTTTTATGTTTTTCCCCGTATCGCTGCAGTGGTTTCCAATAGAAGTTTGAAATTTAAGCTAAATATTTATGAGAAGACATTTTGCTAAATTTCAAACTTCTATACCGCTAGCTAAGACAAAACATGGAGGATCTTCCAAAATTTTACAAATAAGAGGATGATAGAATGTGTCCAGTAGTTATAAGTGTCCGGCAGTTCTACACGTTCTTCACACGTGGAAAATTACAATGGTTTCCTGTAAAAGGTTGGAGTTTTGCAAATTTTTTCTCTTAGGCCCTGATTAAGGTTAAAAGATTATAACTTTCCAAAAATTAAAATTTATGGGGGTGAAGGAACTGTCTGTAGTTAAGGTAAAAGATGAGAATCTTTTGAAACTTCATTATAAGGATGGTGTTTAATATTTCTACACATTTTTTTCACAAGTAGAAAATCACAGTAGTTTTTAATAAAATATTTTTTGTAGCCTTTAACAAAGTCTCCTCTTCAACAGGATTCAGAATAAACAATCTCCTATCAGCAGGTCGGATTAATTGGTTTTACTTTCAATTATCGAATATTTATACATAATTTACATATTATTTATTTTCAAACAATGCATAGGATAAAATGATGGGTATATATATATATATATATATATATAGAGAGAGAGAGAGAGAGAAACAGAACGTTCAGTAGTAATATAATATTATCAGTGCAAACATTTGAAATTTAAAGATGATTTAATTTCAATATGCATACATACAGAGAGAGAGAGACAGAGCACTTTGCTTGTTTTAAATTATGCTTCAGAAACTTTGCCTTAACATGTAACGCTATACAAAATCTTCAAACAAACCATAGAAGCATAGAGATATTCATATAAGGATTCATCCAAAGAAATAGCGAAAAACTTGGATTAGAAGCAAATCAAAGTTACCGATGTTATTTCTACAGTCAAGAAGTTAAAACAGAGCTCGGCTCAGCAACATTCGAGAAAAAATGATGATAGATGGAGCACCAAAGTCCTATTTTGTAAAGCAAAAAGATTTTTTAAAAAAAGACCGTTAAAGAGAACACTAAGTCACTGGATAGATGGAATTGAAAAGTTTGGAGAAAGAGAATGGAGGAGAGTTGCAGAAAACAGGACAGTCGAGAATCTCATAGGAGAGGCCTTCATCCTGCAGTGGACTGATAAAATATATATACAGTACCCGCCGCTTATTAAAATCACATTCGTTCTCAGCGAAAGTGATTTTATTAAACGGCTGATTTTTATATCCGGCGAACGTTCCTGCACTCGATAAAAAGGTGTTACTTCCTTGAATTTGGAAAGAAATTTTGAAAGACACCAAATAATGGAATTAATAAACATTATTAATTAATTTTTAACAGATAATTATTTAATTGTTCCTATGAAATAAGATAATTAAACACATCCCAAGCTCTAATGCGCTTTCCTTTGAGTAAAATCATCATTACTTTGCTAAAAGTTCACGCCTTTCTTTAAAAAAAAAAATTTCCGCCGTTTTAACGTCTTGTTTCTTATTTATTTCAGAATAAGAATTAGAAATTGTCTTTTAATAATCAAAAATTAAATAGAAAAATCCCTGGCGAATTAAATCAAATTTGTAACTTATTACTGCGCTTTGAAATAATATATTCCTTGAAATTATTCCTAAGACAAGTGAGGAGGCATGTTTAATTGCTGTAAATGTAAAATTTCCAAAAAGAGAGATAACAGAGAAATTTCTAAATTTAATTTCTTTTTTATTTACAAAATTAAAATTCATAGTGTAAATAAAATTTGCTCAGCGTACATAAATGGTATTTTTACTCCTGAAGAAATTTTTTCTAGTTTATTAACCGGCGATGCTGATTTTATTAAGCAGCGGTTTTAAAATTGGTGTACATTGATTTGATTCCGGTCCTAGCAATTTGATCAGATTAAGCGGCTGATTTTATTAACCAGTGATTTCATTAAGCTGCGGTTACTGTATATATATATATATATATATTCTCAATGAGAGAATGGAGGGGTTTTGAAGAGCTTCTGCACTTAAACTTAACTTGGATAACACATTCTGCTCACAAATCATGTGAGTTCAGAGATAATTAAATATATTTAATTATTTAAATTATGAGATGTATATTATCTTAAGTATTATATATATATATATATATATGACAATTACTATTATTATGTTTGTTAATTATTATGCGTTGTAATAATTATTAAATTTAAACACAGGATAATCTGACAGGATGAAATAGAGAATGGATTATTTACAAAAAATTGATACTCAGATTTGAGGTAAGTGTGTCAATGCTAAAATGCAATTAATTAGCTTTCGAAATTTTTTAATCTCCTAAAATTTGTGAACTTGTTAATATAACAAAGTTTAATTTTGAAATTTACAAATATTTTTAACTATTTATTTTCTGATCAACATGTAAGGTTCACATATTTTAACAGACGTAATTTTTCGTGTGAATGAAGACACAATAAATATTATAATAAGTATTTAAAAATATATAGCTTTGTATACAGTGGAAATTTTAATCACCTTATCATTTTTAACTGAAATAATGAAATATCTCTTGAGTCATTGCCGTCAGCGCCACATTTTATTTTATTTCATTCTTTTTTTCTTTTCTTTTCTTTTCTTTTTTTTTTTTTTTAATATCTTTGATCGCATCTTCTCGCGAAGGGCAGGATTCTTCGCGGCATGAGACGTAGCAATTTGCGCGGAATACTCCAAGGAAGACATTATAGTTAATTAGAAATTTTTATCATCTTAATTAACGAAGTTATTAATTATAAACGTCGGTTTAAAAAAATTTCTGAAATCGTTCTTTTTTCAATCTTATGACGTCATTTTCCACAGGAAAATTAAAACTTAATCAATGGTGTAAAAATAAAATAAATGTCTACTTTTTTGTTCGTTTGTTTGTTTGTTTCTCTCGTTTAGAAAGTTAATTTTCTTATAAGCAATTACTTATGTTGGTGTTTATAATGTTAGTGTTATTTTTTATGAATAAGGTAATGTTGTCGTGTCTGCATAATTGATTACGTTTCCTTTTGTTTTTAAAGTGTATTTGCACTCAGATGTCATCTATTTATATGAAATAAAACTGAATTACTTTGGCCATTTAGTGTTATATTTTTATAAGATGATAATTATTTGTATTCATCATGGAAAATAACTTTTATAAATCATATATACTGCATGAAATTATGCAAAGAAATATAACAGATGTTTTGTGATGGTTGCAGAATATTATTTTAATTATTATTATTGTACAATTTATTTTTTGAAAAATAGAAAATATACGAAATTTTGTCCTGTACTGTCTTACTAAAAACTGTATATGACGACAGCTCAACTTGTTAAGTAATATGAACCAAAAGTTCACAGGCACCATTTTATGGTAAAGTACTTCTAAATACGACTGTTTGTGAAATTTTGTACTAAATGGTGAAAAAATAATATTGAATCGATATAGAATTGGTGAAAAATGTCCCCCCTCCTCGCTCCAGGTCCCTGCTGCATTCCACAGCGATTTGGTCATCCACTGGAACTCGGGCGCTTGTCCCTATTACCTGCGACAATAGTTTACCAATGAGCTTCCATTTAGGTGCTTATTATATAGATAGTATCGAAAAAATTGGAGTTTCCCTTTTATATTTGAATCCCAGTTACATGTGCACAACACTATACCTGTTGTTCACATGTAACTCGGATTGGACTCAAATGTTACTGGGTTTAGACAACATAATATTTGCTTTTACGTTGTTTCATATGTTTATTTTGTTTATACAATCAACCATTAAATGACAGCAATTTCACGCCAAATATTACAATATGCTGTGACCGGCTACGTCTGTCGCATGAGACAATTAATTTTTTGTGTTTATATATAATTCATGGGTTGTAAACCTGATAGTACAGCCTTAATATAGCTCTTTGGCGGTTTTTCAATTTTTGTCACCATTTTAGACTTAATCCATTGTAACAATAAGACTTAATCCCTTGTAACAATATGCTATGAGCGCTATTTCTGCCGTATTTTAGACCACTAATCTTTTTATGGTTATATATATTTCCCATTAAACATATTTTTATTTATTTATTTAAATATTAATTTGAATTTTTCAAATATTTCTGTTCGACAGCGTGCAAGTGCAGTAACACACAGAGGCTCATTTGTTTGTATGATAAATTAGCATAGTGATTATTATATAAAAAAATAAATAAATAGGTAAACATTATCGTGTTACACAACTTTATTATGTCGCTCCATTGGCGGCTTTTGAATTTTTGTCGCCATATTAGCGATGGATTTTTTTTTTTTTTTTTTTTTTTTTTTTTTGTATGAAAAATGGAAGACTATTTTGCTAATAATTTTATCAGACTCTTTTTTGTTTATACATAAGAATCCTTTATATTCTGCTTATATTTTTAATGGTTTTTAGGTTTAAAATAGTGCTTGTTGAAATGAATTTCCTATCTTTAAAACTGCATTTGTTCTGTAAATTTTGTGTAAAAATAAATCATTTATGTTTTTATATAGTTGATGCGCTACTTAGATTAAAATGGCTGTTGCTATATTAAACTTCTTGTCGAAAAACGTTCGGTGTACTTCAACACCAGAATTTAAAAAATCGCCCAGCAGGATCTGTTAATGAAACTGATAAAATAAAAATATGGTTCATAGAGTTTAAATAATCTATTTTAAAAAACTTTTAAAACCCAAATTATTAAGGTATCGTATCACATACATAGATATTGTGGCTTAATGGACTGTACTTCGATCAGCAGACACAACGGCAGCTTCAGGTCCCAATCTTGCTGCTTCTTTGATACTAGAAGAAAGAGGTTATTCAGGATTGTGCGGTAAAACCTCTCGACCGTGCCGTCCGACTGGGGATGTAGGGGTTTTTTCTGAGTTTTTCCTAAGCCGAGTAATTGATAGAGTCCTTTGAAAACAGCAGAGGTAATGTTCGTACCTTGGTTGGTATGAAGTTGTAGGGGCATGCCGTACCTTCATACCCAATGCTGCACTAGAACCTCTGCAAGTGTGCATGCCTCTTTATCGGGAATGGGATACGCCTCAGGCCACTTGGTGAAATAGTCCATTACGACGAGGATGTATTTATTTCCACTGGAGGTTCGTGGTAAAGGGCCCAAGATGTCGAGTGCAATCCGTTGAAATGGTGCTCCTACGTTATATCGTTGTAGTCTTCCTCGACTTCGTTTCTTTGGGACTTTATGTGCTGCACAAGCATCACAGGATTTACAACATTTCTCCAAGTCCTCGCTTGCCTTGCACCACTAGAAGCGTTCTCCTCGAACTTTCTGTAGAATCTTCATCACCCCGAAATGGCCACCGGTGGGGATACTATGCAGCTACTCTAGAACATCTGAATCTTCGATATTGGTAATAAAGTCTGCCATCTGAAACTTCTTCCAGCGTCAGATTCCCATTTTCTGTATAGTACGCCATTTCTAATATAAAGAGAGTTCTAGAGTGCCCAATAAGTTTTTGTAATGGGGCTAAATGTGGAAATGTCCTTCCAGGTAGGTTTGTTGCTGGTCGTCTACTTCAATTGTAATATTGTTTTTATGTCAGGATCATCCAACTGGTCACTCCAGTGGTCCAGTTTTGATAGTGTTGAGACTGTAGCTTGGCGAGCAACCGGATTTATCTGCTGGTATTTCTCTTCGGCTTGCAGCTTTCGATCAGGGCTTCCGTGACAAGGCATCTGCATTACCATGTAGAATCCCTTTACGATGGCGTATCTTGAAGTCATATTTCTGGAGGCGTATCTACCTGGTAATTTGGCCTTCCGGTTTCTTGAAATTAAGCAACCAATTTAACCCTGCTGCTGTGTTCATTACGAATGAAGAAAATGGTCATTCACTTTTAAATGTACGAAATGGAGTTTGAACGAGACCAAAAGTTGTTAATTTCAATATATAACCGTACTTTCATTTCCTATTTTTGAATTAAATTTATACCCGAACACAGCAGCAGGGTTAAAGATTCGTGGTCTGGTCAGTCCGGTGCAGGAAGCTTCTGCTATAGAGGTAATGATGCAAATGTTCTATTTCTTTCACGATGGCGTGTAGTTATTTCCTGGTGGTACAGTAGTATCGCTCTGGTTTAGACAGGCATTTACTCCAATAGGCAATGAAGCATTCTTGGCCACCAACTTCTTGCGACAGAATAGAACCGACACTTTCATGGCTTGCATTAGTATCAAGTACGAACTGTTTGTCTGGCTGTGGATACGTGAAAATAGGCGATGATGTTAAGGTCTCTTTAAGTCTCTTGAACGCTTTTTCACATTCCTCTCTCCACAGGAACTTCAGTTTATCTTCCGTCAGCTTGTGGAGTGTGGAAACTCGAGAAACCCTTCATGAACTTCCAGTAGTATGTACATAACCCCAAGACACTTCGTAGTTGATGGACGTTTTCAGGGTGACTCCAGTCCTTGATTGCATAGATCTTCTCGAAATCAGTTCTCACAAGTTCAGCAGAGATGATATGGCCGAAATAACTTACTTCACGACGGAACAAGTTGCACTTGCTAAGATTCAATTTGAGGTTATCCATTTTGAGTTTTCCAAAACCTTATGGATGTTTCTTAGATGATCTTCAAAGGTACTCCCCACAATGATAATATCATCCAAGTACACCAGACAGACTTCATAGGAAAGTCTTTTTAACACCGTCTCCATCAGGCGCTCGAAAGTTGCAGGTGCATTACATATTCCAAATGGCTTAACTTTGAATTGCCATAATCCTTGTCCCGTAGTGAATGAAGTCTTCTAACTGTCGTCAGGATGTAACTCTACTTGCCAATGACCGTTCTTCAGATCCAACGTCGAGAAACATTCATTGCCAGCAAGTGTGTCCAATGTGTCGTTAATTCTAGGAAGAGAGTAACTATCTTTCTTCGTGATGTCATTCAAACGACGATAATTCACGCAGAATCTTGTTGAATCATCCTTTTTTCGCACGAGAACTATAGCTCAAGGACTCGTTGCTGGTTCAATGATATCATTATGCTGCATCTCATTTAAAAGCTCAGCCATCTCTTCCTGCTTAGCAAATGGAAGTCTTCTTGGGTGTTGCTTAATTGGAGAATGATTTCCTATGTCAACTCTGTGCTGGGTGATGTTCGTTCTCCCGACGTCTTCAGATATTCGAGAAAACAGGTCTCTGAATTCATAGAGTAACTTCTCCGCAGAACGTCTCTGTTCGATTCGTAACTCTGCATTCTTGAGTAATTCCGTTGTTGAATACTCAGCAGACTTGGACTCTGTTGATTGCGTGTTCCGGTTAATGCATGTAACAGGAGTGCAAGTTGCTAGCGCCTCATGCTTCTTCACTGTCCTTAATTTGTCGTTTATGTTGGCGACTCTCACAGTAATAATGTTTTTTGTAAGGTCAAGCAGAGATGAAGCCACCAGAACTCCTCTTGGGCTATCGTCTGGATTCGGGTATTTTTTCTGTCCATAGCAGAAGTATTGCTCTTTAGGAGGTGTCCCGGAAACTATTGTCTCGCTGTGTGAAGGGACGGAGATTTCGGACTTTGCTGTTATCTGGCAGATTTCTTGAATGTCTGGATTTTCCTTGTTAAACACAGCTATGTCTTCTGAATGTGAATGGGCCGCGGTAGCCCAGTCGGTAGAGCGCCGGGCTTGTAATTGGAAGATTGCGGGTTCGGTACTCCAGCCGACCAAAGACCGTCGTGTACACTAATGGTGGCTGGTGCACGTAAGGTCTGTCGTGGCCGCAAAGTCCTCCATGTTCCCATCAAAGTTATACCTCTCGGGGTTACCGAAGCGGAGGAGCCATCCTCTCCGTGTAGGATCAAAATTGTGACCGCATGTCTCCGGACAATATAAAGGTTCAGAGACCGTCGCCAATTGCCCACTGCGCAGCACTAGTGCGACATAAAACACAATCAACCAACCAACCATCTGAATGTGAATGCAGTTCATAATTTTTAAAATCCATTTAAAAATTATACTTTCTTAGGAAAACAAGTCCAAGGAATAGAGGATCTCTTATGTCAGCTACATAGGCCATATGATAGTAACTGGCATTTCCAAATGTGATGGTCAAGATCATTTTTCCATATATTTTGAATTCGTCACCGGTCACAGTCTGGAATTTAACGCAGGGGAGCGTCCAGATGATCTTCTCTTTAAAATCATGAGCTACCTCCATTCTAACGATGGTTACGTTGGCTCCAGTATCCAGAATCATTTGACAGGTGGTGTTGTTAGCTTGATCATAAACATAAAGTCCATTCTCGCCACCACTATTCGAAGGAACATAAAATATTGCAAAGTGGGGCTCTTTAATTTCTGGTAACCTCCGGACCGTGAGATAGCTTTCTCTTAGTTTCTCTCCAGTGATCCTGAAACCGGGTTATTTTCGTTAGGTTGTTGTATGGGGCAGTTCTCTTCACATGTCCGTCTCTTTCGCAGCCCCAGCACTTTATTTTCGGATTCTTTACTTGTTTATTAACTTCAAGACTGCGCAACCTCCTTGTGTTGTCTGCCAGATTTTTCTTTATTTCCCTTAGAGAAGCTTGGGAAGTATCTAACGAGACCGCTCTGATAGTGTAACGGTCTTTACGGGAGGCGTGTTGGGCTGCCTCAATCTTTAATGCTTATGACAATTCTGATCCGACGTCCTTGACATCGGCGAGTATAAGTGCTTTTGAGTCTCTAGATCTCGTACGGAATCGATAAATTACTGATGGGCCAACATCTCTAGTTTCAGCTTAACAGTCGGAGAAAGCTAAGTGTGTTAGTCTCTAGATATCTGAAACCAGCTCTTGCAAACTTTCACCCGCTTTTTGGTAACGGGACTTTAACTGGAGGCGACTATAGTCCTTAGATATGGTGACCAGATCAAAGTACCTTTATAATAGAGAAGCATTAAAAATTGCTACATTTACCCAGTTATGGATGTATTTTTTCATTCCTAATAAATAAGGACTAAAAGTAAAGTATTATTGATTAATAATTTACTTTCTACATTATTTTTTTTGAAACTTAGAAAAATGCCTTTAAAAAAAAAAAAAAAAAAAAAAAAAAAGAAAGAAAGAAAGTCTCCAATTGTCCCCAGGAAATGGGGACATTTAGTCTGCATAACCTTAGAACACTTTTCTCCAAAACGCAGCTCCAGTGTTCTGGTCAAGGCCTCAAATTTATGTCATTCTTCCTTCGAAATAGTTCTCAGTATATCGACTTCATCGCCCCGTAATGCTGCTCCTAAATGGACTATCTTGGCAGTTGAGTCCAAGTCGTTAGCTTCAGCTACGATGGAAAACTGTGTCTTATATACCTGCCAGGAGGAACTGCCATCGTAGGTAGATAGTTTAATTAATTGATTCTTGATTCTGTATTCTCTTACCTATGCTTTCATCTTCCTGGGGCATGGAGGTTAACTTTTCTTCTACTTTTGTCTGAAGATCTTCCTCTATTCTCTTTAATTTTCTTTCTATCTCTGAAAACCTTCCTTTCAGCTCTTGATCAAAATTTTCTTGTACTTTCTCCTCGAAACACTCTGTTCTATCATCGTAACACTCTCTTTTCCCTTCATAACATTTTCTTCTATCTTCATAGCTTTCTCTTCAAAATTCTCTTCTTTTATCATAACTTCCTCTTTAATTTCATCCATTCCATTTTCCATCACTGTTAATTTACCCTCTATTACTTCTTTTAATGTCGAAAGCTCTCTCTTCATCTCGTCTTGATTAGATTTCATTTCTTCACCCAAACTGTCCTTCATTTGTTTCATTTCTTCGGTTAATCCCGATTCCATCTTTTCCTGTGCTGCTTTCATTTCTTCACCCAAAGTGTCTTTCATCTCTTTCATTTCTTCACTCAAACTACCTTTTATCTCTTTTTACAATTCTTTCATTCTTTCCATCAATCCGGTTTCCATGTTTTCCTGTCCTATTTTCATTTCCCTCGTCTGGGCAGCTAACCCTTCCAGATGTTTCTTTATTTCTTGCTTCATACCTCTAATTATCACCATTCACAGACAACCCTACTCCTGACACCGGAAATGCTGCGTACTCGGGGGTTTGTGAGCTGTCCGAGAATGAAAAGCGAATCTTACAGAAGCTGGAAACTTTATTTAGAGAAAATTCTAGAAGAATATAGGTCTATACACCAAGTATCAACTTCACTTCAACCAGAAAACACAGCTTAGATAGCATCTGTCAGCAGCAAATTCACAGTAAAAACTGTATTAGAGCAACACACCGCAAGACTGTAATCCAAAGAGGCTCAGAGCTCTTTCAGTAGCAATGAAAGCAGTCGGCGAAACTCAACTGAGAGTTTGCCAAGAAACTCAACTTTTCTACAATGCGACTGATCTGGCGCATTGTAGAGATGGGATAAACAGTTACTTTTCATTAATAGATTACTTCGTTCCATATTAGCTTTGGTAATAGGTTCTTGTAACATATTATTTTTATAACCTATTACTCTTTAGTTTATATAAGGCGAATCTGTTTCTAATATTTTCGGAACATCGATATATATATTTGTCCTGCATAGTCGATGCGGTTCATGTTTTTAAGTCCCAATACTTTCGAAGAGTAATTTTCACTTTATTTAGCACTAGAATTTCTTCAATTAAAATAAAATAAAAAATAAAATAAACTCTGATGTAAAATATTGGTAGAGTCAAGGTTTTACACAAACGTTAGTTCCAATCGTGTAAGCATAAATTTCTGTTAAATTAATTCATTTAAATACGAAAACAGAATATTTCAAATAATATCAAGAAACACGTACGCGAGTGCCGTTTCCTGGAAAAAAAAAAAAAAAAAAAAAAAAAAAAAAACTAATTTTTATATTATAAGCCATATATGTAATTAATAAATAATTAAATAATAATAACAAATTTTTAAAAAACATCTTAAAGGCATCCCAAATTTTAAACTGCAGAGTAATTGTCTCTTTTGATTTTCCGAAGAACTTGAACATTCCAGATTGACAAGGAAATTAATATTTTTCAATCACACTTAACAAACAGTCATTTGAATATGTTTTCTAAAAGTAGAAACATTCGTTTTAAAATACAAATTTTGCTTACAAAAACTGTATAAAATGATTTATTTTATCTTATATTTAATTTTAACAAACCACCATAATTAACTATTCTTAACACTTTTACTCCTTTTAAATCATTAAAAATAGTCCCGAGAAAAAAATCAGATTAAAATAATAAAAATAATAAATAAATAATAAATATTCTATTTTCTTATCATATTATTCTTGATTAAACTCAAACAATATTCTAAATAAAATCACAATAAATAAACGCTCGCGAAAACTATTTCTATACCGTAAAGCAATTTTAAATATAAACAACACTGTTTCCTTTCCCTTATCACACATTTTCTAAAACCTTTAAGTTTTTGAATATCAATATTTTCGAATAGTATCTTCACTTAATGTAATCACACTTTCTTTGATTTAAAAAACAAAAATACTAAACTTTTAATCTTTTACTCATCGTAGAAAAAGGCTCTGTAAAATTATATACCATACGCAAAACCTATAATTTATACCTAAATCAATTGATATCTATATAAATTTCTTTACTTAGCTTATGAATCAAATTGACTTTAAAAATACATGAATGATATTTTCACACATTAGAAATAATTTAAAAACACACTGTCGTGCATATTTACATTTCCTTACGCAATGAAATATAAAATAAAATTCTTTTCTTATTTATCCAATTTAGTTTTTATTGAAACCAACACTTTTATTTTATATGAAATGAATAAACAAACATTTCTATCATAAGCTTACTTCAACTTTCAAGTAAAGTTCCATGACGTCTAGAAGTGGTATTTAGACAAGAGATGAGTGGCAACAGCCAAGGAAGAGGGAACGAGGTTGAATGGAACGAGAAGAATGGCATGTTTTTTAGATCGAGAAGAATAATTTTATTTGTGTTCTAAATGTTTATCTATGTTTTGTGCGTTTTTTAGTAATGTCTTATTAAATGTTTTCGTCTTTAAGTACGATGTGTTTTATTTCAAAGCCACGACTGAATTCATTTAGTTTTAAGTGATGGTGTCTCCAATCAAGCAGAGACCAGGATCGAATTTTACTGGCGCAGCCTTTTAGTAGGATAGAAAAGGATACCTAGAAAATGGGGAAGGTAAGAGCTTTCGTGTATATGCCCAAATATTTTAAGTGTACATTTTAAAAATGTTTCTTTTTTTTTTTTTTCCTCACATAAAATGAAAATAGTACGTCAGTTCTAATATTTTTGAGCATGTTCGATATGAAGCACGCCAGTGCAAAATAAATATTCGATAAGAAGCACGCCTGTGCTAATTCTGTGTAAAAAAAAAAAAAATTGTTTTTTGTTGGTATTATAACGTAAAATTATATACATAATAGAACGTCAGTTCTAAGTTTTTGTTCTCAAATACATTCGAATAAAGTTCACGCCAGTGAATGTCAATTTTAATACAGTGTGAATGTATTAAGTGTATTATATTTTACGCTGGTAAATAACAGCATACAATGTCACGCCAGTGATTGTTAATTTTAATACAGCGTATATGTATTAATTACATTTATTTACGGCAGTGAATAAAGGTTTAATATTTCACGCCAGTGAATATTAATTTTAATATTTATTTCAAAATATATAGAGTTGTTTATCTGTTAAATATCTACAACTGTAGATCTTGATATTTTCCCCCTTAGTTTCATATATATACATATATATATATATTTGTTTGTTTGCTCTCCGAAATATAGAGTTAAAAGTATTTTGTGTGATGAAATAAATAAGAGTAAATATCGTATTTTGTTCCTGAAATTGGAAAATCGATTTTTTTTTTTTTAGAATATTTATATTTTAATGAATGTACCTAATATGAAATATATATGAGAGTTGATTCATTTTAGTTATTAAGTGCTGAAATTACACAAATAGTGTTTTGTTTATTTCATTTAATAACGAGCCATAATAAATTAGTTTGTTTTCGAAAGAAATAGCTAATGCTGACGAAAATCGTCTGCGTTATTATTATTATTATTTTTTTTTTTTTTTTTGTTCCATTTCATTATTTTATAGAAAGAGTAAATTTTTTTTTCTTTTCTGTGTTTATGCTTATGACACATGGTAATTATATAAAAAGTTTTAAAGATTACATTTTTTTTAATTGTTTATATTTTTTTACAAACGTTGAAGTAAGCTTATGATAGAAATGTTTGTTTATTCATTTCATATAAAATAAAAGTGTTGGTTTCAATAAAAAATAAATAAGAAATAAATAAGGATAAATAAGAAAAGAATTTTATTTAATATTTCATTGCGTAAGGAAATGTAAATATGCACGACAGTGTGTTTTTAAATTATTTCTAATGTGTGAAAATATCATTCATGTATTTTTAAAGTCAATTTGATTCATAAGCTAAGTAAAGAAATTTATATAGATATCAATTGATTTAGGTATAAATTATGGGTTTTGCGTATGGTATATAATTTTATTCCCATTAATATTTAACAAAGTGTTTTAATCAGCACCACCTTGAGGAATTTTTGCTAAGTTTCTCGTTCAGAAAATTTTAGGTGTATAAGATGGCATATTTGGGTCGCGCAAAGAAAGAGGATTTGAAATTGTTGGCTGTGGAGTTGAATCTTCAGGTCACGAATGAAATGCCTGTAAGCGATTTACGCAAATTAATTACCAAAGATAAAGAATATGACGAAGAGTTTACTAAGAATCAGCTCGACATTATTATCGAAGATAGGAAGCTCCATGAGAAACAAGACGCTGAAAAGCAATTCCAAGAGCAAGAGATTGAAAAACAAAAAATCGAATATGAATTTGAGTTAGAAAAAATCCGTTTGGAAGCTGAAAAGTTTAAAGTAGCACCGATTTCTGAAGCTAAGAGTAGTACGCAAGATTTAACAAAAATCGTTCCGAAATTCGAAAAGAGAGATGGAGATATAGTGCTGTTCTTGACTTTGTTTGAGCGTCAAGCCAAGAGAATTAATCTAGATAAATGTAACTGGGTGTCAGCTCTTTTAGCTCTTATGCCAAAAGAAATCACTCAATTAATAACTCGTGAATCAGAAGAAAAATTTGACGATTATGATCATATCAAAGGTTTATTATTAAAACGATTTAAAAAGGCCCTGAACATTTCAGACTAAAATTTGTGAAACATCAGCGAAACCCTACTCGATCTTGGCGAGACTTTGTTTTCGAAATAACAAGCTACTTTGAGGAATGGCTTGAAGGAGTTGCAGTAAATGATTTTGAAGGATTGAAGAATCTTATGATTACGGATCAGTTAAAAAGACGCGTTCCAGGTGATATCCGAGAACATTTCGTCGATGACTGGGCTAAATTATTTGTTCCGGGTATTTTGGCTGATAAGTTGGATGAGTTTGAAAGTGTACGATTGAATGCTAAGGGATCCGGTTTGGGTGATATGAAACATAGAACAACTAGCAATTATAAACCTGATTTTAAAGACTTTAGCAACAAACAAAAGACGAACAGCCATCTCGGAAATTTAGGACATCATTTCCTCCAAGAACTGATCAAAATACAAGTTTTAAACCTACTTGTTTTACATGTGGATCTGTGGAGCATTTATCTAGAGTTTGTCCCAAAAATTCCAAGAAAACATCAACTCGTAATGCCATAAGTAATGTGGTTGAAGCCAAAGACGTTAAGCCAAAGACAGCGAACGAAGTTGTAACTGCTAAGGTGTCAATTCCTGTGTCAACCTCTATGCCGATTAAAGATGGAATTGATTATTTGAAATACGTTAATATCAAATGTGGAGAAAAAGTTTTGAAGGCAATAGTGGTTACTGGAGCACAAATTTCAGTCTTACGTGCAGATTTGGTCGATACCGACTTTGAAGAAGGGGATGGAACAATCCAAATTATTTCGGCTTTCGGTGAAAAGGAAGTAGCTGCTCTAAAGATTTTTGACCTAAAGATAGATGATGGGATACACGGCAATGTACCTGTAACTTGTGCAGTGTCGAAGAAACTTATGAATGATATGCTAATTTGTTCAACTGCTTATGAAGTTTTATTGGAGAATGTAGAATTAAATAGATGTATGAATCATGTACTTGCAAAATTAAATGAGAGCATTGAAAAAGAAAATCAGGAAGAACATGATGAAAAGAAAAACATCTCAACGTCCCTTCAACTTAATTCTGAGATTACCAATGATGAAAGCAATGGAAATAAAGAAGATTTTATAAAATTACAATTAGATGATAAAGATTTAAAGAAATCCTGGTTTTATGCCAAAAATGGGAAGAATTCATTTAAATTTAGTAATGGAGTTCTTGTCCATTCAGAATGTTTATGTGGAGAGAATGTTGATCAAGTAGTTCTGCCCACATGCAGAAGAAAAGAAGTTCTTAGGATGGCACACTAAATACCATTGGCTGGTCATCTAGGCGAACAGAAAACAAAGCAGAGAATAAAATATTCATTTTATTGGCCAAGTCTCAAAGAAGACGTTAAAAAATTTTGTGAAAGTTGCAAAACCTGCCAATTACGCAGAACAGTTTCCTATAGGGATCGTATACCGATACAACTCATTGTTAGGCCAGAAATTCCATTTGAAGTCTGGAGTTTGGACTGTATTGGACCTTTAGAGCCCCCGTCTCGAAGAGGACATAAATATGTGATTTGTGCAGTTGACTTATGTACTAGATGGGCTGAAGCTATTCCCGTGACTAACATCAATGCTAAAACAACTTGCAATAATCTGATGAGAATATTTACACAGACAGGGTTCCCCAAAGTAATATGTACAGACCAAGGTACTAATTTTACTGCTAAATTAAGTGAAGCATTTGTGGAACTTCTTGGAGTTTCTCCGAGGTTTGCAACGCCAGGTCATCCAGAAAGTATGGGTGCAGTGGAACGTTGGAATCGAACATTGAAAGATATGTTAAATAAAAATATACAGGAATATGGATCTAACTGGGATTTGCATCTTCCATATCTACTTTTTGCTTACAGAGAAGTTCCTCATAGTACGACAGGTGTTTCTCCGTTTCAGTTAGTTTATGGGCGTTTGCCTCCTGGACCATTGTCACTATTGAAAGACGTATGGACTGGTGAGAGGAAAATTCCCACTTCAGCGTCCGCATCAGTTGAAAAATATATTGAGAAACTAAGAAAAGCACATGAAATTGCATCAGAATATGCTCAGGATTCTCAAGAAAGATATACTTCGCGGTATAATTTGAGAGCAAGAGATAAACAGTTTAATGTTGGTGATAAAGTACTAATACTAGTTCCTTCATCTTCGCATAAATTACTTAAAACTTGGATTGGCCCAGCTACTGTCGTTGAAATCACTAGACCACATTCAGCCTTAGTTGAATTAGTGAATGGGTCCAGAAGAGAACTGCATTTTAATAAGCTCAGACCATACGTTGCTCGAATTGACCATGTTGGCCTAATATTTGATGAAGAAAAAGATTTTGGTGATATTCATTACGCACCATTCGGAAATAGATGCTTAACCCCTAAAGAAATAGCGAATCATATTGATAGTTTAGATTTAAAGTTTGAAAAGAAAAATGGTTTGAAAAATGTGATATGCAAATATAATAATGTTTTCAGCACTAAACCTGGAATCGCTAAAGTAGAAGGACACAGTGTCCGCCTTACTAGAGATTGCTGTCCTAAAAGACTACGTCCATATAGAATACCGATAGTTATGCAAAGGGAAGTGGATCGACAGATTCAAGAATTACTTACACTTGGACTAATAGAACATAGTAACAGCGAATGGGCTCATCCTGTCGTTTGCGTTGCCAAAAAGGATGGAACTGTTAGGTTATGTGTTGATTTTCGTTTATTGAACAGCTATACCATCCCAGATGCATACCCCATGAAGATTGCCAATGATCTTATTTACTTGATTGGTAATTCGCAGTTTATTTCTGTTCTAGATCTCACGAAAGGGTACTGGCAAATACCTATGAAAGAAGACAGCAAACATTATACTGCTTTTACTACCCACTTAGGGCATTTCCAATGGAATGTCATGCCATTTGGTATGAAAAACGCTGGTAGTACAGTTCAAAAATCTATAGACAAAGTTTTAGAGTGTCATAAAGATTATTGTCGTTCCTATATCGACGATGTTGCAGTATTCTCTACCACTTGGAGTGAACATATAACACACTTGAAAACAGTTCTCAAAACATTCCAAGAAGTTGGTCTTACAGTTAATTTAAAGAAATGCGATTTCGGAAAGAATGAAGTGAAATTTTTAGGCCATATTATTGGATCAGGAAGACATACACCCGATCCCGAAAAAACTGAAGCTATAAGAAAAATTTGCAGGCCTATCACCAAAAGAGAACTTCGTAGTGTAATTGGTTTGGCTAATTATTACCAGGAATACATTCCAAATTTTGCTTAGAAATTCTTCCCTTTACTGAATTAACAAAGAAAAGCGTACCTAATGAAATTCCCTGGTCTGATGCCCATGAAACAGCTTTTCAAAAGTTGAAACACCATTTAATGAATATGCCATATCT
This sequence comes from Salticus scenicus, assembly GCA_963930645.1. Lineage (NCBI taxonomy): Eukaryota > Metazoa > Arthropoda > Arachnida > Araneae > Salticidae > Salticus > Salticus scenicus. Next base: position 223,754,150 of record OZ005654.1, on the reverse strand, counting down.
ATATAGGCCTAATATAGCAAAGCCATTCAAATTATACACTGATGCTTCGAGCAAAGCTATAGGAGCATGTTTATCTCAGTCGGACGATTCTGGCAAAGAACATCCGATTGGTTTCTTTAGTAAAAAACTTTCTCCGTGCCAAGTCAGATGGTCAACGATCGAACGAGAGGCTTACAGTGTGCTGACTGCTCTACGAAAGTTTGATACTTGGCTCTTCGGTGCAGAAGTCGAAGTAATTTCCGATCACAATCCTCTGACTTTTCTGACCCAAACAATGCCACACGGTGCAAAGTTAGCACGTTGGGCTTTAGCTTTGCAAAGATATAATCTAAAAATTACGTATAGGAAGGGGAAAAATCATGGCAATGCCGATTCTTTATCTAGACTTCCTTAAGATATTTCTAATAGTATTTCAGTTGTACCCAATTATTCAAATTTAATTTACCTCGTGATATACTATATAATTCATGTGCATATTATAAGGGTTGTTTGTAAGATATTTAATGTTAGATCTATTATTTGTGTATATTGCTGTTGTTGTTTATTGCTGAATATACTATGCATTTAATTTTTTTTTCTCTTTGGGCATATGCAGAAGCTCTTCCTAAAGATTTTATGATATATGCATTTTTTTTTTTTTTACTCTTGATATAAACTTTTAGGATTTACATATATGAACATTTATTTTATAAACTTTTTCTAAAAACAATTTTTGAGGTACCTACATGAACATTTTCTCAGAAACTATTAGTATTATCTGTTGGTGTTCTTCCTATATGAAAAACTTATATCAAAAACTATTCAGCATTATCATGAATGTGAACATTTATGTAGAAACTCTCTATATCATGAAACAGTTTTCTAAGTTTGGTAGCATCATAGTCACTCCTGTGACGTATGAGCTCAAAAAAGAGGGACGAATAAAGTTCCATGACGTCTAGAAGTGGTATTTAGACAAGAGATGAGTGGCAACAGCCAAGGAAGAGGGAACGAGGTTAGATGAAACGAGAAGAATGGCATGTTTTTTAGATCGAGAAGAGTAATTTTATTTGTGTTCTAAATGTTTATCTATGTTTTGTGCGTTTTTTAGTAATGTCTTATTAAATGTTTTTTGTCTTTTAAGTACGATGTGTTTTATTTCAAAGCCACGACTGAATTCATTTAGTTTTAAGTAATGGTGTCTCCAATCAAGCAGAGACCAGGATCGAATTTTACTCTAAACTTTTAATCTTTTACTCATCGTAGAAAAAGGCTCTGTAAAAAATCAGATAAAGAAACTAAGAAAATAAAATGCAAAATACAAATATCATCCTCTTATCAAACTTGTCGCCCCATAAAAACATAGAAATATATAAAATATTCCCAAGCACATTCATGTACGTCACATTCTACTACGTAATTTCAATCCCAGCTGTCGCATCCGTTTCTAATATAAACATCAATACCCTACCAAACAGATCTGCGCGGCAATTATTAAAAATCATCCTAACCCATAAACATAAACACTCCTGGTCATTTCCACCCTCTCGTAATCATTCCTATCAAGCAAGCGAAACTATATAAATATCCAAACGATTTTATTCATCCATGAAAAACAATCAACACCAAATACACATTTCTAAACTAATATCGATGATTTCAATATTATCACATTAATATTATTTATGTCTGACATTAAAATTAACTTGGTTATTAAAATTAAATAGATTAATATCTCTATTCGGTTAATACGTTCGAGATTAATTAATATATTCCAAAAAATACCAGAGAGCTCAGATGTATGGCAATCGAAAGTATTATTTGAGCGTATTATGTGACTGGAATCCTATTTTTTTTAACCTGTGAAATGTTGCAGAGAAATTACTGTGACGGATAGTATCATGCAATAGATCATTTCACCAAATAAAATATTTTTCACGCTGGGTAAGTATTCCAGCTATTTATCGGTGCTCTTTTGGCAAATCGCCAGACGTTCCTCGCCTGTTTCTCGTGAAAATGTAAAGTTGACAGTATTATTTATTTAATAGGAAATTTTTAGTAATATATTACATTGCAAATAGGCTACAATGCAATAATAATAATATTTAACTTATTACGTGAAATAACGCACATCTCTTGGGCATTGGGCCTCTTTTTATACACCTTTATCAAACCCAGAATGTTCTGGTGACTCGTAGAATATTGGAGCTAGACTTTCCATATTTGGTATGTCGATAATAAAGATTTTCTCGCGAAATTTGTCACCAAATACATTACCTGACTTATTGGAGCTTTTTAATGCGTTTTCAAGGGAAAATTAGCTCTATTTTAAAGCGAAAATAAGCTAGAAATGCAGAAAATTGACAATTTGTCACCTGACTATGCCTCTCTGAATGAATTTACATAAAAATAACTACGAATTATTTACAAATTCGTAACAATATATGCAGATAATATGAAAGAGACTATTTGATTAAATGAAATTAATATTTTAAATATTTATAAACAATAACAGCAACAACAAAAATAAAAATAATAATAAATAAATAAAATAAAATAAAAAATAAATAAAATGTTATGATATCAGCTTTATCAGAAGTTTTTGATGATACAAGTTTAATGTTACATGTTTTTCCCTTTAGGACTGAGGTCTCAAACAGTGATTTTTGCGTTGTCGTTTTTGATAGTTGGACATTTGTCGAAATCATATTTCGATAGTTGGACATTTATCGAAATCTAAAATTTATCGAAAATATAATTGAATAATTTGAAAGCGATGTTATAATTGGGAAGAAAAAAAAACCAATAGTCCTCCGTCCTAAACTAAATTCTGCTTTTGCCAGAATTTCTTCAAAACCTTTTTTTTTTTTTTTTTTTTTTTTGAAAGAAAAAGAAAAGAAAATTAATAATAATCAGTATCGTTACAAGAGATATCGAAAGCGTTTTTTTTTTTTTTTTTTAATAATTTTGAATTAGGAAATAAATAGTGCGCGTGCAATAATATGAAATAAAGATAAATAAAAATATGAATTTAATGATTTGATTTTTATATAAAACACGATCGCGTGCTATCTTAAAAAGTAGATGTAAAATTTAAAGTTTAATTTTCTTGGCAACAATTATAAATAAAAATAAATAATTTAATGAAAGTTTGTTCTTTAGATATACGTCCGTGTAATATGTCGAAAAATATACGACAAAGTATTATATCTTTTTTTTTTTCGCCAGGGACAACAAATATCAAAAGTGAGGCAATCTTTGCAAATATTGTCATTAAATATTGCATTCTGTATCAAAGTCTTACGATTTTATAATAATAGATGAAAAACGGATATTTTAGTAAGAAATACATTCTCTATTTAGTCACTCAGCACGATATCAATTCAGAAATAGTTTAATATTTTACTATGCTATAAAGTGAGTTATTGTTATTTTCTCTGAGGAAAAGATGGAATTTGCATAGTTCTCATTCTATGCGTGACTTGAGGAAAGATCCAAAGAGCATATTCAGCAGGCAAGGAGGAGGCGGCTCACTTTTGACTACAAGGGTTTGGTGGCGCTTTTGATTACAATGGACAAACGTCTCTTTGCTTCCTAAATGACAGGCAAAATTCAAAGAAGTGTTAGGAAATTCTGAGTGAATATTTATTACCGTTTCGTGAACTCTTAGGTGGTCCCAACAGGATCCTTCAACAGGACAGCACATCGATACACACTTCCCGTTGTACAAAAAAATGACTTAGATCTCCGAATATCAGTGTGATGAATTGGCAAGGACCCAACCACGTCTCAATTTGATAGAGAACTGGGGAATATTTTCTCGTGACGTCTACAAAAATGGAAAGCAATATATCTCAGTGCAAGAGCTCAAATCATCGATCGACGAAACCTGGTACAAACTCGAACCCGAAACCTTCCATAATCTCGTGTTATCAAAGAAAAATCTCGTATTTGATCTCATCAGGTACAATAGAAACACCATACTCTGTAATAGACTTTTGTGCTGTGTGAAATATAAATATATCGATTTTGTGCATAAACTTTTGCTACATCGTAATTTTGATTTTTTTTTAATTTATTATTTCCATTCCTGTCAATTGTTTTAGAATTCAAAAGATAAATTCGTAATACAATTGTTTAGATACAGTATACATTTCGTAGCATTCCGGTGCATTTTTAGTGCTAGAGTCCTATTTCAGTCGGTACAGTTGTCGAATTTTTATAATACACTCATAATTAGTGCTAGAGGCCTATTTCAGTCTGTTTATTGAATGGGGATTTATTGAATGAAGTCCCCCAAGGCCCAACTTTTACATGAGTCTCCCCCCAGGCCCAACTTTGACATAAGTCCCCCCCCAAGGTACCCCTATTTCAGTCGGTACAGCGTTGTCGAATTTTTATAATACACTCTTAATAGTGCTACGGGCCTATTTCAGTCGGTTTATTGAATGGGGATTTATTGAATGAAGTCCCCCCAAGGCCCAACTTTGACATGAGTCCCCCCAAAGTACCCCTATTTCAGTCGGTACAGCGTTGTCGAATTTTTATAATACACTCTTAATAGTGCTAAGGGCCAATTTCAGTCGGTTTATTGAATGGGGATTTATTGAATGAAGTCCCCCCAAGGCACAATTTTGACATGAGTCCACCCCAGGCCCAACTTTGACATGAGTCCCCCCCAAGGTACCCCTATTTCAGTCGGTACAGCGTTGTCGAATTTTTATAATACACTCTTAATAGTGCTAAGGGCCCGTTTCAGTCGGTTTATTGAATGGGGATTTATTGAATGAAGTCCCCCCCAAGGCACAACTTTGACATGAGTCCCCCCCCAGGCCCAACTTTCACATGAGTCCCCCCCAAGGTACAACTTTCACATGAGTCCCCCCAAGGCCCAACTTTGACGTGAGTCACCCCCCAGGCCCAACTTTGACATGAGTCACCCCAAGGCCCAACTTTGACATGAGTCACCCAACAGGTACAACTTTGATATGAGTCCCCCCCTAAGGCACACCTTTAACATGAGTCCCCCCCCAAGGCACACCTCCCCCTCATTGGGAAAAAGAGAAAAAACGTTGTTTTGCGGCTATAAGACAGTTTGGACTTCCAACGTCATTTGTTACAATATCTGCAGCTGAAACACATTGGTTTGATTTGATTTAATGAAATCTTTATCATGGAATTTAGATCGTCACGAATTAACTAAAGAAGAATTTGTCGATATTAACAAGTTTAGCAGTAGGCCTCTGGCACTAAATTAAAATCTGTCAATGTCAGATTTTCATGTTTTAAATAATGAAATAATGTCGTGTCTGTCTAATTTTTTTTTTTTTTTTTCAGTGCTAGAGGCCTATTTCAGACGGTACAGTTGTCGAATTTTTATAATACACTCTTAATTAGTGCTAGAGGCCTATTTCAGTCGGTTTATTGAATGGGGATTTATTGAATGAAGTCCCCCAAGGCCCAACTTTGACATGAGTCCCCCCCAAGGTACAACTTTGACATGAGTCCCCCCAAGGCCCAGCTTTGTCGAATTTTTTACGTCACTCTTAAATAGTGCTAGAGGCCTATTTCAGTCGGTTTATTGAATGGGGATTTATTGAATGAAGTCCCCCCAAGGCCCAACTTTGACATGAGTCCCCCCCAAGGTACAACTTTGACATGAGTCCCCCCAAGGCCCAGCTTTGTCGAATTTTTATACGTCACTCTTAATAGTGCTAAGGGCCTATTTCAGTCGGTTTATTGAATGGGGATTTATTGAATGAAGTCCCCCCAAGGCACAACTTTGACATGAGTCCTCCCCAAGGTACCCCTATTTCAGTCGGTACAGCGTTGTCGAATTTTTTTTTTTTCTTAAACAAGAAGTGAGTGATACAATATTTTCTACAATGTCTTTATTTATTATAGATAAAAATACATACGTATACATACGAAATGTTTAAATTTTGTTTAGATCATCTACGCATGTTAGATTTTTTTTTTTTTTTTATTAGAGGTAGTGATACAATATTTTCTACAACGTCTTTATTTTATTTTTTTAATGGGCTCTTCCCAGCATCGTCTGCTCAAGCACGTGATATAAAACAACAAAGAATCGAATTCTGAGAAGCGAATTCAGTTAAATATTGTCCTTAACAACAAAAGTATTAATACTTAATATGAACTAAAATAAAAGTAATATTGTGCATTTGTAAACAGTAGAATATTTGTATTTGTAAGTTTAATAATTTTTAAAAACACTTTATGTTTATTTATTTTTACAAGTAAGAATCGATTTTTGTATGTTGTAGTGTAACTGTTACATTAACTGATCTAGCAATAAATAGTGAAATGTTTATGGATTATAACTTGAAATTAAGTTAAAATGTTTTAAGTTAAATTTAACCGCGTAAAGGTGTTAAAACAAGTAAATTAAGTTAGTTACTATTCGAAATGGCTTTACAGAGTACAATGTTGCACCGTTAATGATATAAGTACCAAACATCAACATTAATAACAAATATAAAGTAAATGATGATTGTAAATGTATACAGCAAGCAAAAGATAATGAATAATGATATAAAATAGATTAAAAATTATGATGTTATAAAAAATAACACAGATTAAATCGGATTGATCAAAATAAAAATAGAAAAAGTGTTATTTTAGCAATCGCTATAGATAGAAAAGTCTTCGTCTGCTCTTTGTTTATCTATGTCATGTGACCTCTGACGTCAGATGAGAAGAGTCCATTGAGAAATGTTTCATTTTATGTTAGAAAAAATAAATGAAATAAAAAGTTGTACGCGTTTTATTTTTGGCAACAGGCTGAAATTACAACGGAAAGAAAAATGTCGCAAAATTTAGTAGATGTAAATACTTTAATATATTTAAACTAATAACTTTCTTCCTAATTAAAAATTTTAAAGTCCGACTCCGAGGTGCACACGGAGACGTTGCAGACTAAATGTGTGCAAAATGTCATGCCTTTAAGTGCGGTAGACTTTTCTGGAGACAGCTGACAGACAGACAGATTTCATTTCGCTTTTATTAATAAGATGATAGTTATCACCTTTACTTAAATTCTTAAAAATGGTGTTGATTACATATGGGATTTAAACATACTACAGGTGCCACTGCAATCTCTTTTTATCATAATTATTTATATGGCAATATAAAAAAAAAAAAAAAATTACACAAATGTACATAATGAAAATTATTTTTATCTTTTCAGTGTGGAATTAATATTCTTGCCTACTCGGGGTTCATGAATTGTTTCTTAATAAAAGTCGAATCTTGCAGAGGCATAAAAGTTTTTTTACGGAAAATTTCAGAAGATCTATACACCGTGTATTTATTAAGGTTATCATTAATTAATGGGCTAAATAACGAAAGGCTAACATACAAATAAATAATTAGAATGAATTTTCAAAAGAAGCAATATAAACGCTATTATTATTGCATACTACAGTCGAGGAATACAATTTAGACAGTGACAGTGTTCAGTTGTAGCTTGTCAATTACAAGAGTGGATTTGTAACTTACCATAACAGTATCAACTTCAGTTTCACCAGAAAATACAGCTTAAATTTTAAATAACAGCTGGCAACATCAATTTCACAGTACACACGGTAGCATAGCATTAACACACAGCAATTGGCTGCATTCAACAAGGCTCAGTTAGGAGCCCTTTCCAGTAAGGTAGTTGGCGTGAAATCTGTCTTAAGGCCGAAATCCGAATGCTTTTTACATTCTCTTCTATTAATCCAGAATTTTCCATTTACTCTTAGAATATTCAAGTTAGAGTTAGGATAATTGGTATATCAATAGCAAGGATTTAGTCTCGCTAAAGTCGACAAAAAAAAAAAAAAAAAAAAAAGAAAAAGAAAAAGAAAGAAAGAAAAAAAAACGTCAAGAGCAAAAAAGGAGCCAAATTTGGCGCCAAAGCAATTATCTGCTTTGGATTTTAACGTCTTTTTAACGGGAAATGACCATTTTTAATGCGAAAACAAACTAAAAATGTCGAAAATTAATATTTGGTAACATGACTAAGCCTCTTTAAATGTATTTACACAAAAATAACTATTATTACCAGTGTTGCCAGATCTAGTGGATTTTTTATTCAATAATCATGAATAATTTTTAATTGTAACGCTTCCTAATTACTTCGAAGACTGATAGTTTATTATGTATATCAAATATCACATCTCAAAGTTATACATGATTATTGAATAAAAAATCTGCCAGATCTGGCAACACTGACTATTACTACAATATGCGTATGTTGCATGCTCGGTGGTTCGTGAGTTGTCTGTGCATGAAAGGCGGATATTGCAGAGGTTTAAAAGGTTATTTACAGAAGTTTCCAGAAACGTACATGCCTGTAAACCAAGTATTAGTTTCAGCTTCGTCAGAAAGCCTAGCTTAAATAACAGCTGATAACATAAAATTCCCAGTATGAATTATTCTGAAGCGGTAGTGGAGCCATTCATGGATAGATTATGCTAACTTACAAATGGATAACAGGTTAATCTTTCGTCCAATGGTACGACGCAGGATTTCTATCACGGTAGTCTCATGTTCAAATACAACCTATCGCCACACGCACTTTCTGTATTGGTGACCCGGACTTGCGAATAAATGACACAGCTAAGTTTCATCTCGGACAACAGATGGCAGCATCAGACACTGTGAAAAGCTCACAGCATAAAGCCTGTCACACCGCGCATCAGGTTTACACGCGGACATCTGACAGCACAATCTGGCCACAGCTACCGTCCTAACGAGTGATATCGCTTGTACGATTTCGTACTCACTAGGGAGGGGAGTACTGTATCGGCGCCATTCGCTGCTAGATTATCCTAACTTACCGATGGACTACGGGATAACCTTTTGCCCAAACGCACGATGCAGGATTTCTATCACGATAGTCCCAGGTTCAGATACAACCTATCGCCACATGCACTTCTGCAGTACCATCGCATTAACACAAAGCAACAGACTGTAAACAAACAGCAAAAATGGGCTCAGTTCGAAAATCTTTGAAATAAGCTGATTGGGGGACGAATTTGGGGACTTGTTTTAGCGACCTTCACGAGAAAACCTTAATTATCGATTATCTAAGCTGTAACTGGACTATTCGGCTAGATATTGGAGAAAGATATAACTCAATAAAGGGATAAATATATAAAAAGATCACGTTCCGACCATTTTGTCAGTTTTTCTCCAATACATCGCGGTATAAAGATCTCGGCTTTACAAAGCCTCTGCTATCGATTACTGCTCATTTGCTGTGTGTTTTGCTTCTGTTACTGTATATGCTGTGATTCTTAAGTTGTCAGCTGTTATTTTAGCTGTGTTTTTTAGTAAAATTGAAGCTTATATTTGTTTAAGAGTCCTGAAATCTTCTGGAATATTCTGTAAATAAATTTTTAAGCCTGTGGAAAACCTGTTCATTCACCGACAATTCACGAACACCGAGTTCGCAACAATTCTGGTGTCATAAGTGGGATTGTCTGCTGAATTATCAAAACTCGATATATGGAACAAGAAATGAAGAAACTTCTGGAAAGGTAGTTCGCCCAGATGAGCGGATTAAAACCAGATTGACGAAAGAAATGTGTGCAGGACAAGAAAAGATGGAAAGAGATATAAGAGAATACAGAATCAAGAATCAATTAAGCTATCCATCTACGATGGCAGATCAACTTGGCAAGTATATAAGACACAGTCTACCATCGTAGCTGAAGCTAACACCTGGGACACAACTGCCAAGAAAGTTCATTTAGCAGCAGCGTTACGGGGCGATGCAGTCGACATACTAGAAACTATTTCGAAGGAAGGACGGTATAACTTCGAGACCCTGACCAGAGCACTGGAGCTGCGTTTTGGAGGAAAATGTGTTACGTAGACGTAGCGTCGAGCTGAGGAAATAAATGTCATCGAAGGAAGTCAGTATTGAAGGTGATAGCGTCGAGTTCGGATTAAAATGTTGGTTTAGAATGTAAAAGTCTAGTTGGATCCAGCATAGTTTGGCGACGTTAAAGGTGATATTGCTAGATTGAAGGTGTCGAGCAGAGGGAATTTTAGGTAAGCATGGAATGTCCAGTTATTGGAACGTAGTTAGATAAATTGAAATTAGGATCTACGTGGATTGTTAAAGATGATTGAATATTGTTAATTTTAAAGAAGTAACTGGGGAAATGAAGTAAATGCTGTTGTCTATTTTCCAGAAGATTAAATAGTGTGATAGTTGCGTCGTGAAATGTGGTGTATGGTGAGTAGAGCTCCTCCAATACAGGCTGGCTCATCAGGCATTTCGTTTCCCACTCAGTGATTGTTGCCCACGCGGTCCGAATATCAAGTGTTATCAAATCACATAAAATAGAGGTTTTGCAGCCGAAAATTGCTCAAATCGTACCAGAACTGCTTTAAGAACGTTTAGATTTCCAACACATGAAGAAAGGCGAAAGAAATGGGCTATTAATTGTCCAAAAGAAAATTGTACGCTTAGCTTTCAATCACAAATATGAAGTGTAATTATGATATGTTTTCTTGCACTTTTTTTTATCAATTATTTCTTTTTCTTGCTGTTCGATTATCTAAATGTTGTATTTTACAATCTACACTACTTTTCAACGTGTATAAATATTGAAAATTAACTGATTTAGCAGCAACAGTGGTGGCTACTTTTTACAAAGGTTATAAGAAAATTTCGCCAAACTTATCAAGTACAAACAATAATTCGCTCTTCTGTTTAGGCAAACTCGCCATTTTAGGCGCTAAAGACGCTCAGAAATCCGTCTGCAACTAAACGTCGCCAAGCTATATTTCCGCTGGGCAACAATGATCAGCTGTGAGTCAGCTCGTATTATAGGAGTCTTAATGGTGAGTAGCGTCTCTTTGTAGCGGAAAATCCCTATGGGACTAAGTGAGTTTGGCGAGAATTCACGGTTGGCGTTATGCGCGTAGCATCCAAAAGCATCTTTTAGAGTTTGCTCTTATTATTTTTGTTATTTCTGTTTAATTTGCTCTTAGTTTAATTTTAATGTTTTATTTTGATTATTTACTTTTAAAATGTATTTTTTCATGTACACGAAGCATACAGACGCACGTATTACTAATTGCAACAATATGTAATTTCATGCATTTTTTAGATTCATGCATTTTGAGATAGGGGTATTATGTGATTTTTTTAGCTTTCACGTACGCGAAGAGTACAGACGTGAGTATTACTGATTGCTGCAATATGTAATTTCATGCATTTTAAAGATTCATGCATTTTGAAATGGAAGTATTCTTTTTTTTTTTATGTACGCGAAGCGTACAGACGTGCGTATCACTAATTGCAGCAGTATGTAATTTCATGCATACTTGATATCCGTGCATTTTAAAATAGGGGTATTCCGTGAGTTTTTTTTCTTTATTATCATATACGCGAAGCGTACAGACGTGCGTATTACTAATTGCTGCAATATGTAATTTCATGCATTTTTGAGATAGGGGTATTCTGTGAATCTTTCTTTTCATATACGCAAAACGTTCATGTACACTAGTTTTCATGCATACTAGTCTAATGCTTTGTCTGACTGGTTCCCTCATCAGATATGTAAAGGACACTGAATGAGAGTTTGGAGGTCAGCCAACGTCAAATTGCATTTTTTTTTTTAATATTGTAAATAATGTACAGGATGATTATAAAAAAACTACCCCGATATATGAGACCATAGCTACCATACCGTTCCGAAATACTGAATAAAAATCTGGTAGATAGTATTTTGGGGTATGCGCTCAATAATTATATAAAAAACAACAGTTAAATTCTAACAGTTACGGTTACAGTGACAGAATTTCAAAAATTAAAATGGCAACACCATTTTTACTTTCTTCTACATTCAATAGAAGAAAGTATTGGATTCGTAAAAATTTTCGACCTCGGGTTTTTGATGGATTTACAAGTTTCGAGAGCTGTAGAACATGATTTGACCATTTTTAGAAAATATCTGTCTGTCTGTCTGTCAGACTATCTGTGTGTGTTTGACAAAATTTTGTGGCAACTGTATCTCAGGAACTACTGAACAGAATTTCATACAAATTGCTATGTATTTTCACCTTAACATAAATTAGTGCCTATCAACTATTGATAAAAATTGTCTTACAGGTTGCGTTGCCATCCCGCTTTTTCTAAATTTTTAACATGGGGACATAGGACAAAATTTTGTATAAATGTGCATAAAGAGAATTATTTTTTAGTAATCATTATGAAATTTACAAGAAATATTTATAATAGAGATAGTCAACTGGGAAAAAAATTTTGTATGTGTGGGAGCCTCGCCACTCCCCCCCCCTGGGGGGAAAGTCTCCCCTCGACGGGAGTAAATTTTCAAGATGGGTATGTTTCGAAAGGTCTCGTCAATACCTTTAAAACGAATGATTGAACTATAAATCTGTGATAATTCAAAACAAAGTTATCGATTTTTTTTTTACTTTTAACGAAAAAAAATTAGATATTAATATATATTTTTTTTAAACCGAAATTTAACCAAACTTTTTATTTAGTTGGCCCCTCACATAAACTGGTGCTGATTAGATATGGGAATCAATCGCTCAACAGGTGGCGCTGTGATCGTATTTTTTCCAAACTTTTAACATGGCAGTATAGGACAAAATTTCGTTTAAATGTACGTAATGAGAGTTATTCTTAACCTGTGATTGTAAAATTAATATGAATTACTGATAATAGTAGTAGTTAATTTGGAAAAAAAAAATTGTGCATGTGCAGGCATCGCTTCTCCCCCTGGGGGGAAGTACCCCCCAGGGGGGTATATTTTCAAGATGTGTATCTTTCGAAAGGTCTCGTCAATACCTTTAAAACGAATGGTTGAACTATAAATATGTGATAATTTAAAACAAAGTTATCGATTTTTTTTCTTTTAACAAAAAAAAAAAAAAAAAAAAAAAAAGGAAAAAAATCATATTTTTTTTTTTTCATATTGTTACTGAGTGAATTTGTATAGGAAAATATAGAAGAAAGACTTGTGGTTGCCACAAAATACTAGTTTTTTCATTGGAATGGGACCTCCATAGCAAAAAACCATAAATAGTGTTAGAACGGTACCTCTAGCATGAAAATCACCAAAGATAGACATACTAAGAAAAACTAGTATGTTGTGGCCACCACAAGACTTTCTTCTATATTTTCCTATATACATATTCAATCAGTAACAATATTAAAAAAAAAAAAAAAAAAATTACGATTTTTTTCTTTTTTTGTTAAAAGTAATACATATTCAACCAGTAACAATATTAAAAAAAAAAAAAAAAAAAAAAAAAAAAAAAACGATTTTTTTTCTAAGTTTTTTTTTTTTTTTTTTGTTAAAAGTAAAAAAAATCGATAACTTTGTTTTAAATTATCACAGATTTATAGTTCAACCATTCGTTTTAAAGGTATTGACGAGATCTTTCGAAAGATACCCATCTTGAAAATTTACCCCCCCCCGGGGGGTACTTCCCCCCCAGGGGGGGAACCGGTGCCCCCACATGCACAAAATTTTTTTCGTAGTTAACTACTACTATTATCAATAATTCATATTAATTTTACAATCACAAGTTTAAAATAACGCTCATTATGTACATTTATACGAAATTTTGTCCTATATTGCCATGTTAAAAATTTAGAAAAAATGCGATCACAGCGCCACCTGTTGAGCTATTGATCCCTAAATGTAATCAGCACCAAATTATGTCGGGGACCAACTAAATACCAAGTTTGGTTAAGTTTTGTTATAAAAAGAAAAATAAAATAATAATAATACGATTTTTTTCTAAGTTTTTTTTTGTTAAAAGTAAAAAAAAATCGATAACTTTGTTTTAAATTATCACAGATTTATAGTTCAACCATTCGTTTTAAAGGTATTGATGAGACCTTTCGAAAGATACCCATCTTGAAAATTTACTTCCCTCGAGGGGGGACTTCCCCCCCAGGGGGGGTGGCGAGGCTCCTACACGTACAAAAATTTTTTCCCAGTTGACTATCTCTATTATAAATAATTATTGTAAATTTCATAATGATTACTAAAAAATAATTCTCTTTAAGCACATTTATACAAAATTTTGTCCTATATCACCATGTTAAAAATTTAGAAAAAGCGGGATGGCAACGCAACCTGTAAGACAATTTTTACCAAAAGTTGATAGGCACTAATTTATGTCAAGGTGCAACTATATACCAATTTGTATAAAATTCTGTGCAGTAGTTCCTGAGATACAGTTGCCACAAAATTTTGTCACACACACACACACACACACACACACAGACAGACAGACAGACAGACAGACAGACAGACAGACATTTTCTAAAAATAGTCAAATCGTATTCTACAGCTCTCAAAACGTGTAAATCCATCAAAAACCCGAGGTCGAAAATTTTTACGAATCCAATACTTTCTCTATATTACATATAGAAGAAAGTAAAAAGAGAAAACAGCTGTGATGTGTCTACTAGAGCACGACTTTCATTTTCTTAATAACGTCACATTTCACGCTGTGTCTTCGACTCTCACTAAAGTCTACTGATTCTACTTCGAAACGAGAAGAAGAGACCATGGTATCCTTAATTTAATGTAGGTCTACTGAATTGGGGTTTTAATTTCTTTGTTAGTCGTAAGACACCGTCATGACTGACGTCATCACACTAAGTGAAAAATAAGGTATTGTGAAATGCGTGATGTTTATCATGCTTTCTTGCTCTGTGAACAATATGCCGCTTACTGGGAAACATCAATATCATCATCAAAATCGATTTTGATTGCCATTTCACAATGCCTTTTTTTTCACGTAGTGCAATGATGTCAGTCATGAGGGCGTCTTACAACAAACAACGAAATTAAAGCCTTTATTCAGTAACCTTCAGAAATTAAAGATAGCGTGATCTCTTTTTTTCGTTTCGAAGCAGAATCAGTAGACTTTAGTCTGAACCAAAGACTCAGTGTGGAATGTGACGTCATTAAAAAAATTAAAGTCGTGCTCTCGTAGGCACATAACAGCTTTTTTTTTCCTTAGCATGCTAGCGCTGGCGATTTTCGTGCTACAGATACCGTTCCACCGCTGTTTATGGTTTTTTGCTATGGAGATTTCATTTCAATAAAAAAAAAAGTAGGTGTTGTCATTTGAAATTTTTGATATTTTTTTACTGTAACCGTAACTGTTAGAGATTAAATGTTGTTTTTTATATAATTCTTGAGCGCATACCTCAAAGTACCTTCCACCAAAATTTATTCAGTTACTGTGAACGGTATGACAGCTATGGTCTCATATATCGGGGTAGTATTTTTTTATAATCACCCTACCCTGTATATAAGAAAGTATACCATGAATTTTATGTGTAATTCTACTTAGTAAATTATATGGGTTTTTTTCCCTTAATTATTATGCACATTTTTCTGTATATTCTTAGCTTTGGCACTATGTCATTTCATGATACGGACGGAATAATTTGTAAACAAACGCTTTTTCCTTATAGTACGTTGGGTACACAAAAAAAAAACTGCACTTTTTGATTGGAATATGCCACTTTCTGTGGCCATAGTAGATGCCAAAAGATAATTTTCTGGATAGGGAGCCACTTGAAAATCCGTGTAGAACACTCCGATGGCGGCCATTAAAGATGGCTGCCGTCAACTGCCATATAGGGGCGCTAATTGTTTTGTATCTGAAATCCTAATGATCCGATTTCAATTTTCTTTTTTTTAATACCTTGTGAATAAAATACTTTTTAAATTCTATACATTTATCTATGTATATTATATGGTGTGACACTCACACTACTTATAGTACGTTGGGTACACGACAAAAAAATTCAAAAAGCTGCACTTTTTGATTGGAAAATGTCACTTTATGTGGTAATAGTAGATGCCAAAAGATAACTTTCTAGATAGGGAGCCACTTGAAAATCCGTGCAGAACACCCCGATGGTGGCCATAGTTGGACACCATCATCCGCCGTATAGGCGCACCAATTTTTCTTTGTATTTCAAATTTTAATGATCGGATTTTGATTTTTTTTTTTTTTAGTTTGCTTGTAGAGGGAACATTTTGTCTTATTACATTTACCTCTACATGCTTAAAATTCCACACATTTTTTTTAAATCAATTTTTTCGGAGATATTTTTATAATTTATTGATTTCTGACGTACTCTTGAAATTTTTTTATTCCATTATAACGTTATTCTCATTTTAAACACTGAAATTTCTTTGTTTCAGAAATCTTTTGAATTTTTTTGAAAATGGCTTCAGTACATTTGCGGATGGCAGATTTTAAATCCGAATTTCCTCTCAGTGGCATAGATTGGACCAAATGTTGTTTATGTCAAAAACATAGAGATGAAGAACTTATTTGCCCTGCCACACATACTTCTAAATCACTTGTTGGTGCTGGCTACAGGACGCTTGCAAAATATTTAATGGAATTTCAGAATATCGGTTCAGTGCCCCTTGGTTTAACTTAAACAATTTAAATGAAGGAGAAGGAATAGAAGAAACATTTAGAAAAAATAAAGCAAATTTTCACAAAATGTGTGCCCTTAACTTTAACAAAACAAAACTTGACAGGGCAAAGAAACGCAAACATTTTTCGTCCGTGCCCAGTATGTCATCTCAGGGTAGTCCACAGTCTTTAATAGAACCAAATGAAAAAAAGACAAGGTCTGGTGTCCGTACAACATTATCTATTAAGATGAAAGATGAAATTTGTTTCATATGCAATGGAAAGGGCACTGCTCGGAGGTCTTTGTATAAAGTTGCTTCTTTACAAGACGATAAACTTAAGAAATGTGCCGAAATTACGAATAATGTTGAAATTAAAACATTCCTCGAGGGTGGAGATTTAGTTGCTAAAGAAGCAAAGTATCACTCAAAATGCTACACAAACTTAACGAATTCTCTACGCCCATCAAGTGAAGTAAAAAAAGAAGAGGTCAGCCCTATCTGTAAATGTATGGCTTTTGCTTCCGTTGCAGGATTCATAAGAGAGAAAATCCAGGCATCTGAAGCTGGAAACACTGAAATTGTTTTCAAAATGTCTCATCTTAACGCTCTTTATACAAATAACTTAGCAAATCTTCTGGACATGGAAAGTAAAGACCTTCCGAATACACACTCTACTCGGTTACGTGAGAGAATTCTCGACCAATTCCCAGAACTCAAAGCTCAGATTTATGGAAGAGATTACATCCTGTATCGAGATGGTGCTAACATATTCCAAAATGTCCAGTCTGAAAATCTTGATGATGATGCTGTTGCATGCGAAAGATTTACCAAACGAATTAGAAAAGTAATAGCCCAGAAGAAAGTTATTTTTGATGGTCACTTGAATGATGATCGACAAATTTCAAGCGTCCCTCCAGAACTTCTGGCTCTAGTGTGTTATCTACTTCACGGTTGCACTTCAGCACAGAATGCAACTAAAGTAACTCAACCTGCTTTAACTATCAGCCAATTAATAGTTTTTAACCACAGTGAACGTATTCCTAAAGGCAACATTATTCGCCATAAGAAAAGTCATGAACCACCTATTCCATTATATCTCGGCCTGTCTGCTTTTGGAAGAACACGAAATCATACAATAATTGAAGGCATGCATGAAAGAGGCCTCTCAATATCACCAAATAGAATTAGAGAGATAACAGCAAATCTTGCTTACTTGGAGATACTCAGAGCTCAAGAAGAAGGTGTCGTATGCCCCTCAAACTTGCTTCACGGTCTTTTAGTCATTGGTGCGTACGACAACATAGATCATAATTACAGTAGCACAACATCTGAATCATCATTTCATGGAATAGCGATATCTATCTTTCAAATCCCTGCGAAAGGAGAAGTTGGTAAGCCTCGTGAAATTGCTACAAGCTTTTCTTGTATTGATCAAAATAACAGAAAAGTGCCAGAGCTTCCTGATAGCTATAGTATTGTCAAGCCTTTAATACTGCCCTCGAAGGAGCCAACTATTCCAAAAGCAAACCAGACCACCTCTTCGAAATGTCAATTTCAGAATTTGGTTCTGAGTGGAAAATGGAACAGGAATGGTTAGATCATATTATTACTGATAGAACAGATGGAAATTTAGATTTTTCTTGGGCAGCTTTCCATGCTTCAAGGACAGAGTCTTCATCGTTTGAATTATCTCGTTGTTCTCTTTTACCCCTATTTAATGAAAGTTCTTCTTCTCCGGCAATGCTGAAGCATGCAATGGAACAAATAAAAAAAATTACTACATTTTTAAATCCAGGGCAAACTCCTGTCATATGTGTGGAT
Source organism: Salticus scenicus (assembly GCA_963930645.1). Classification (NCBI taxonomy): domain Eukaryota; kingdom Metazoa; phylum Arthropoda; class Arachnida; order Araneae; family Salticidae; genus Salticus; species Salticus scenicus. Next base: position 223,735,890 of record OZ005654.1, on the reverse strand, counting down.
CAGCCTCTATTTGCTTTGGCGAAATCTGTTCAGTGGAACTGGCCTGATTTTTACGGTGAATTCAAGTTTGTAGCCGTACTTGGAGCTTTTCATATTGAACAGGCATTTTTGAAAGTGCTTGGTCAGATTCTCGAAGGTAGTGGTTGGACTAATGTAGTTTCAAACTCTGGAATCAAGACAGAAGCAGGAGCAGAAGCATGTCTTAAAGTTACACATGTGACAAAAGCAAGAACCATACATCAGAAGACTGCTGTGGTTTTATACAGTCTACTTAAAGAAGCATTTATGCAAGGAAATCCAAAAATTGTATTTGAAGAGTGGATTGATGAAAAATGTTCAAACTGCCCAACTTTTCGATTCTGGTTTCTAGTGTTAAACCTAGAGATACTTCTTCTGTCTTTCATTCGGTCAATTAGGGATGGTAATTACGAACTGTATAAACAAACGCTGAAGAAGTTAGCACCTTGGTTTTTTTTGATGGACCATACCAACTATGCTCGTTGGTTACCTATCCATATAAAAGACTTAGAAGAACTTAAAGACACCCAGTGTACACGATTACTTTTGCAAAGTTCAGTTTTTTATCCACAAAACTAACAATCCTTTTTCTGCACTCGCTGTAGATCAAGCTCATGAGCAAAACAATTCCCTTATAAAAGGAAATAGTGGTGCTGTAGGTCTATTGCAAGATACAGCCATGTTGAGGAGATGGATGCTCTCTGGGCCATAATTAGTTAATATTCTTGACGAGTTTGAGTCTACTAGCATTATTAACAGTACTGACAGGCCGGTTCACCATGAACAGTACGCTGCTTATCAAAGCAAGTTTCAGGACCAAATAGATGATTTAAAAAGAAGCTTTCATGAGTTTGGAAACCCATTTGAGGAAAACTCGTGTGATCTTGTGGTTTGGGATACAAAGTATATAATGGACCAAGAGCATATAAAAGCTTTGGTTAATGCTGAAGAAAAAGACTTACAACTGTACAACAACTATGTGGAAACCCGTTTGAGTAATGAAGCAAAAGTAAGTGTATTTTCTCCTCTGAAACAAACAAGGACTAAATTCTTTGGCTTTGCTCGTAAAAAGGTTTCTTCTTTCACAATATCAAACTTGAGAAATGATGTTGAACTTTTCTCTAGGGCTTTCATTGTAAGTCAAAATAGACACTTGGATTTGGACAAGTTTTTTGAGTATGAAAATACCAGTGCTCCGCCTTCGCTTTCCTCAAATGGTGTAATGCGGTCATGTCAGAAATCTCAGCTACTTAAAATCCTGGAAGAAACCATTAATCCACCATATTTCAAAGGATTCTGCGATACAATCATTTACGATGGTGCAGCACTAGCATATGCTGTTCCACCCAAAATATCACGAACCTTTGGAGAATACTGTGATACAGAATTCAAAAACCGAATTTTGAATGATGTTGAAAGGTTCCATGCAAACAGGATACACATTTCTTGGGATACTTATACAAAAACATGCCTTAAGAAACGTGTGAGAGATAAGAGAGGGGTTGGTTTACGTCACCAAGTAGCAAAAAGAAATATGCTACCAAAAAATTGGAACAATTTCCTCTGTTGCGATCAAAAAAAGACAGAATTCTTCAAGTTACTTGGGGATCACGCATTTTTTAAATTTGATTGGGTTCACATCATTACTGAGATTGATGGCGCTATACGTTCATCTCGGTCGAATGAAACTTCAGTTGATGGAGTACAAATTAGGCAGCAGGAAGAAGCAGGCGGCCAGGATTTTTCTCCACGCTAAAGACAGTGTTGAACATGGTGCAAAAAAAATAATTATTTACAGAGTAGATACTGATGTAGTTGAATTGGCAATCTCTTTTTTTAATATTCTCAAAACAGCTGGGCTTGAAGAAATGTGGATTCTTTTTGGTGTTGGGAAGGGTCAGAGGTACATGAGCATTAATGCTATGTTTGAAAGTATTGGTGAACAAAAATATGTTGCATTAAGAGGATTCCATGCATTTACTGGATCAGATGTGACCTCATCATTTGCAATGAAAGGAAAACAGACAGCCTGGAAAGTATGGAAATCATTTCCAGAAGCTACTGAAGCCTTCCAAACTATTTCTCTACCAGAGCAGTGTATTTCGGACAAGACTTTTCAAATTCTAGAAAAGTTTACTGTTTTGCTTTATTACAAAGACGCAGAAAATTTCTCAGTTAATCATATTAGAAGATTTCTCTTTACCTCAAAAAGTCGCAGTGTACAAAATTTGTCCCCAACAAAAGAATCATTAAAGCAGCATTGTCTTCTTTCAGCATACCAGGCAGGACAAGTTTGGGGTCGTGCATGCTCAGTGATGGACAACATTCCAGGACCAGAAGGATGGGGCTGGACCATGATTGATGAGGAATGGACGCCTGTCTGGTCCTCCCTTCCTTCTATTATGGAAACCTGCAAAGAATTGGTTAAATGTAGTTGCTCCACATGCCGCACGCAAAGGTTTCATATACACTACTTTGCACGAATTGCACTGGAGGTCAACAATGCAGCAACAAATACAATAAAAGGTATGCATTAAATTGATTATTTTTAAGTTTGTTTCACAATTTCAAATTATAATAATTACTTGCTGAATGAATACCTTCATAAAATTATAACATATAATACATATTTTATTCCAGGAAAGAATTGGAAGATTAAGACTGTTATAGCATGATCTAAATTCATAAGAGCAGTAGAAAAGGAATTAATTTAGATGGATAATTTCTTAATATTTATATTCTATGGATATTGTTTTTCTTTCTTTAAAATATTTTCTTAACGTAATAAATGTTTCCATAATAAGTAAAATTTGCTGTTGTTTATGAAAATGAATCTTTCTTGACATATCGTCGCTCTCATGAGAGAGTCATAACTCAAAAAATAGCGATTTTGAGTAAAACAGTTAAAGTAAAATTTTAAGTAACTGAAAAAAAAAAATCACGATTTTGATTAAAGTCTTTAAAAAAAAAAAAAAAAAAAACCCTAAGATGGCATCTATGGCATACAAAGATGCATAAATCAAACCTTATTGGCTGCCTAGTTATTATAAGGAATTTATGGATTGTATCTGAAAAATTAGTAATTTTGAGTTACGTTTGTTTGTAAAAAGAAGAAGAATACGCAGAACTCCACACACATAAACCCTTTGTTGTGAAGAAAGTATTATTGAGCTCAATTAAAAACTTATTTGTTAATAAAAATCATGAAAAAAAATTAAATTTCAGAATTTTCCAAAATGCGCATAGTCTTTAATGTACATAAATAAATGTATAGGAATAAAAAAGTATCCTATTCGTAAGATATATTTAATATATATATATATATATATATATATATTGTGAAATATATGTAAAGAAAATCGAAATCGGACCATTAGGATTCATAAACAAAAACAATTAGTGCGCCTATATGGAGATGACGGCGGCCACTTTAATGGCCACTGTCGGGGTGTTCTGCACGGATTTTTAAGTGGCTCCCTATCTGAAAATTTATATTTTGGCATCAACTATGACTCCAGAAGGTGGCATTTTCCAATCAAAAAATGCAGCTTTTTGGCTTCTTTCGTCGTGTACCCAACGTATTATAAGCAGTGTGAGTGTCACACCATATAATATACATAGATAAATGTATAGAAGTTAAAAAGTATCTTATTCACAAGGTATTAAAAGAAAGAAAATTGAAATCGGATGATTAGGAGTTCAGATACAAAACAATTAGCGCCCCTATATGGCAGCTGACGGCGGCCATCTTTAATGGCCGCCATGGGGGTGTTCTACACGGATTTTCAAGTGGCTTCCTATCTGGAAATTTATATTTTGGCATGAACTTTGACCACAGAAAGTGGCATATTCCAATCAAAAAGTGCAGCTTTTTGGCTTTTTTTCTCGTGTACCCAACGTACTATTATTAATAAAACTCGCTAAAGGAGCTATAAATAACCAAATAAAATGACTTTAAGGTAGTTTTCTATGAAAGCGCGAAGGAAGCGTTCCCTCTATCTAGAAGGCAGTGGAGTTTCTCGGTGAATTTTAATAGTTTTTGTCATTTTGGCAAAGAAAAAATCTGGTGTGAAACAATCACACGATTTTTTTACCTACTATTAAATGTATTATATTATTTTTTTGGAAATAATGTGACCAGAGAACATAAAATTGACCTAACGAAGTTGACACCAAAAAATTTTCCGGTGAGAGAAACTTTATACACATCTAAAGACATAAAATAGAGTATACATAGTGAGTAAAAAAATAAGAAAGCAAAAGTTGTACAGTTATTTTTTGAAACACCAATTTCCGAAATCTAAAACGGATCTACCTAATTAGTATGAATTTTAATTTTGGTGTAATAACCACGTAAGAATATCTAAAATGGATTCATGTAATATTTTCAAGAAAATCGTTAGAGCCGGTTTTCAGATACCAACATTTATCAAAATTTAGCTATTGACAAGAAATCAATAACTGCATACAAAAGAATATTTAAAAGGGAGTTATTATGGCAAGTTTGAGAAAAATCCTTAGAACGGTTTTTAAAGAACGCACTTGCGAGACCAGAATTTACACAAATAGCGAGTGTGTAAATAGCGAGACGCTATTTACACAAAATGTCTATTAATTTTTCTGAAAAAACCAGCTATATCATTGAAAAAGGCACCTAATAAAGTGTTTATGAAGCAACTTTGAAGAAAATCGTTAGAGCCGTTTTGTAGATAAGGACTTGCGATCCCACTTCCGGTTTCCTATATTCCACTTCCGATTTTCCAATTTTCCCAAAAATTTGGAAAAATCATCTGTACAACAGCCATGCCTCAATTCTAAAGTTCTATCTTTATCGGAGATACGACAGCAAAAAGATCCCCCCCCTCTTTCACGCACACACACTGACCAGTTTCCAAAAAGTGCATTTTTTAACTCAAAAGATCTTAAAACGTATAAATCAAATGAATACTTGATTCCTAATTTTTGGACCTTTCATTATCTACAGTAGATGGGTAATGGAAGTAAAAATATAGCTGTCACGACACTATTGCATAATCAATGTCATTGGCTAGAAATGTCCCAGCTATTGTTTAAATTTCAAAGTTTGCCAACGAGGTCTTATAGTATCGCTGTTCTCTATTGTAGATTTAGATTATTCTAGTAGATTTTTAATAAAACCGTAATAGCGTCTGCCTTTCCCTCTGTCAAATAACTCCAGAAAAATCTATCGCACGATATCGTCTGCAACGTCTAAAGTGCACTTCGAAAACGAATTTTTGTACTTTTAATTAGGAATCAATTTATTAATTAAAAGTGGTTAAGTATAGACATTTTCGTAAGACTTTTCCTTTTACACTACGCGGTGAAAAACCGAAGATTCTGCTGTTCCTTCATTGAATACGCTATAAAGCGCTATAAAATACCGTGCGTTTTTTTTTTTTTTTTTGACAGGAAATTAAACTTCATAACATAATGTACCACTACATTTGGAGTGGGATTCCTATCAATTACTCGAAATATTTTGGGTGAAAAAAACGCAACCGAAGGCAGCAGGGACCTGAAGCAAGTTTTTGAGCGATTTATATGGATTTGGTTTTTAAAGGTTTCATTTATAAAGTAAATGAAATACAATAATAATAATAATAATTAAAAAAAACTTTTTCTATTCGCGTGATTTGCACTAAAAAGTATGAGAAGTTTAAAATGGAGCGTTGCATCCTAAATTTCATACTTTACTTAATTTTAAAAAAATTAATTGTCGTGTGGAAAAACTGTTTCCACTCCTAGATTCAGAAAAAATGCCCCTTTCATTTGGTATCGAATTTGTAACGAGCCACTTACTTTTTAAAGTGACTGAAAGGAATTAAAATAAAGCTTTGTCGCTTACTTTTCATGGTTTAGTTAACTGAAAGAAACTAATTGTCGTGTCAAAAGACTGTTTGCACCCTTGGATTCAGAAAAATCGTTCCTTTCATTTGGTACCGAATTTGTAACGATAGAACTGATATTTCTAATTTATTTTCTGCAGACTTGAGCAATTATAACGTAACATCCAATTAATATGGACAAATAAAAATATATTTTATAAGAAAAGTCTTAAAAAAATTAATTAGATGAGAGCAACATTTTTTCTTAACCCTTTTTTTCATTTTTAACCCGGATTCGGCAGAGGTTTTATGGCAGAGAATGTAAGATTAAAAAAAAAAAAAAAGTCTTTAATAATAAAATATAAAAATAAATTTTTTAATTAAAGACTTTTTTTTATTAGCGTGATTCGCACTAGAAATTTTGAAAAGATTAAAATGAAGTGTTGTCACTTAAATTTCATACTTTAGTTAATTTAAAAAATTCTAATAGTCGTAACGAAAAACTGTTTCCGCCCCTTTCATTTGATACAGGATTTCTAAAAGTAGGACTGATATTTCTAATTTATTTTCCCCTCTTTCCATTTTTAACCCAGATTCGGCAGAAAGTTTATGACAAAGAATGTAAGCTAAAAAAAAAAGACGAACAAAATTAGTGATTCTTTTTACCATGTTTATATTAACTCGATTTCTTGTTTGTTTGTCCAGTACAAATCTTGCAATCAATTTTTAAATAACTTTCCGAGAAACTAGACATTTTAAACTTTTAGAATAGCTCAGATCACGATGACAACGCAATGCCTCGAAGACCGATTTTCGAATTTTTGATTAGTTTTCTTTTCATTAATTAAAATTTGAAAATAATATTCTCCTATTTGCTTTAAAATTAGTCATTCAAATATTAACTATAATTTAATTGTTGCCTCCCCTCCCCCCCCAAAAAAAAAAGAGTTCATTTTCTTTTGACGTAAAAATAAATATGTTTAATTAAACATGAACACTAAAAATTTATAAAAAGTTAAATTAGGCATCTCACAAAAATTGACGTCATTATAGCTATAAAAATTTTTTGGCATTGATAAAGTGCAATGTAGTTTATGATGCTAATATATGTTGTTCTTAAAGCATTATCATTTTATTTTTAAAACTTTTTTTTTTTTAAATAAAATGATAATTTTAAAACTTTTTTTTTTTTTTTTTAACACGCTTTTATTAGCTTCACCTGTATGTATGTTTGTATGTATGTTTGTTTTTATGTTTGCAACCGCTCTGGGAACAAACAAAAATCTATATTGTAAAAAAAAGAATTTCCCTACGTGAACGCTGTAGCCGTGAGGTAAAGCACCGCGCTATGAACCTAATGGTCTAGCGCAGCGGTTCCCAGCCCATGGGCCGCGGCCCACATGTGGGCCGCGAGCAGTGTGGTACTGAGCCGTGGAATATTGAGGTCATATACCAGTTTTTCGGGACGATTCACTAATGAGATATGGTGTCACTTAAAAGCTCTCCGTGGCCCGTAGTAGTCAATAAGGAAAACGCGCTGGCTGTTGTTCAGGGATTTCATTCGTTAGTCTTCAAGGTCAATGCTCTCCTCCTTCCTACTCTCTTCACCCTTCTTCCCCAACGCACCGGGAAGCGCACTTGTTTGACTCCTTTGTCAGTAGAAATTTTCTGTTGATATATTGTATCGTATCTTTGTGTCTGCTGTGAGCTATTATTATTTCATGTCAATATGGATGCTTGGTTTCAGACTGGATCTTGCCGTAAGACGAAGCTATCAAGTGATGAAGGGACTTCCACATCTGATTTTACCAGTGATGAGTTTGTTAGTAAGTCGATGTCCAGTCCAAGTGTTAGAAAAATAACAAGGAAAACTAAAACATATTTTCATAAATATAACTCTGATTTTTTAAAGTGTGGGTTTGTGTTTTCTGGTTCTGAGGAAGAGCCTATGCCTCAGTGTGTGATATGTTTCGAAACGCTATCCAACGAATGCATGAAACTCTCAATTCTTCAAAGACATCTATCAACTAAAAATCCTGAATATGTAGGAAAGTCTTTGGATTTCTTTGAAACAAAGAAAATAAATTTTTCTATGTCTAAATCTACTATGGAAAAATCTTCAAAACAGAACAAACTAAGCACCAGAGTTTCTTATGAGCTATATTTGTTAATCACAAAGAAGGTTTCAGCTCACACCATGGGAGAAGAACTTATTCTACCCGCAGCAAAATTAATAAGTAATGCTTTGTTTCATGAAAAATGTACAAAAAAAAAAATAAATGAAATTTCGTTGTCAAATACAATCGTGAAAAGAAGAAATGATGAAATGTCGGAAAATGTTAAAGTAGCTGTCATTACTTTTTTGAAACAAAGTGAATATTTTTCGCTGCAACTTGATGAGAGTACAGACATTGCTGGCCAGGCTAATTTATTAGCTTTTGGTCGTTTTGAGTTGAATGGCAATATTGAAGAAGAAATGTTGTTTTGTCAGTCTTTGTCGACAAAATCAAGTGGCGAAGAAATTTTCAAATCTGTTGACAGTTTTATAGAAGAAAATGAAGTAGATTGGTCAAAGTGTGTAGGTTTGACAACTGATGGGGCACGTGCTATGTCTGGAATTCATACTGGTTTAGTCGCCAGACTTAGATCAGTTGCTCCCTTGGTTCAATGGATACATTGTAGCATACATAGAGAGGATCTAGCAGTTAAAGGTATGGATGAGTGTTTAAAAAAAACTCTTGACGATGCAGTAAAAATCGTGAACTTTATTGAAGCAAGGCCTAAAAAATTCAGATTGTTTGGTGTTTTGTGTGATGAAATGGGTAGTGAACACAAACAGCTTCTACTTCACTGTGAAGTTCGGTGGCTATCAAGAGGTAAAGTGTTGACAAGATTATTCGAACTCCGCGACGAACTTACGGTTTTCCTTAAGGAAGGAGATTGTGATGGAAAACTGGCAAGCTCCTACTTAGACTGATTGATCAATGAAAACTGGTTGAAACAGTTAGCATATCTGACGGATATTTTCGGTACCCTTAACATTCTTAACTTAACTCTGCGGGGCAAGGACGGTCATAAGTTTCTTGTGCAAGACAAAGTAGAAGCAATGATAATGAAACTTCAACGATGGGCTCAAAAAGTGGAACAAGATTCTTTCGACGCATTTCCAGTCCTACATGATTTTCTTGAAACCAGCGAATTAAAAATTGAAAAAACAACAGCTACAACCATAAAAGAACACCTAGAATCTTTGGCCTCTAACCTCAGGTAATTTAAAATTATTTATTTTCTTAATTTTATAATAATATTTAATAATAAGCCTAATTAAAAACATTATTTTTTTAAAATTAGTAACTTTTTTTAAAACAGTAAATTTTTCACACAGTACGATCTTTAAAACTGATAACAATCTATTTTAGTTACTCTTATACTGTGATTATACATTTTATTATTCATTCATGTGAATGAGAAATCTACTAACTGGAGCAGTAATTAAGCCTTTTCATACTTCTTAGGAAAATTTTCCCTAAAATTGAAGATGAAATCCAATGGATCAGAAATCCCTTTGAAGAAAATTACCTAAAATAATTGAAATTATCTTCAAATGCGGAAGACTCGTTAATTGAACTATCATGTGACCAGACTCTAAAATCACTTTTCAAAACAACACCATTGGTCCCGTTCTGGATAAAATTTCGGCAAGACTACCCAGCTATTGCACTGAGACACTTGATGGGCTTTTCAACAACCTACCTATGTCAACGAGATTTTTCAACTTTAGTCTTTTTGAAAAATAAATATAGGAATAAATTGAATGTAGAGAGTAATTTGAGGCTAAAAATATCCAGTTTCAATCCAGATATTGACTCTCTCGTGGAGGACAAACAGCGTCAAAAATCTCATTAAGGTTTTTTTTTTTTTTTTTTTTTTTTTTTTTTTTTTAAACTTTGATCACTTGTTTTGAAATGTATTACAGAGGTGACAGCTATTTTTTAATTCGTTTTGTGCAGTATCTTTTACTCATTACTGACATATCTACCCAGTATATATACAGGGTGATTCAAAAAATAGGTGGACAAAATGACATGGTAGATCAGTCATGCAACAAGGATCAAAAATCGCAGAGGAACAGGAGTTCGCAACTGCAATCCGGAGCCGCTACAGGGCGTCTAAAATAATACATAACACAAAGAGAAGAAACAACACCATTACAGATCATTTTATTGATAATTACTCAATAACATGCGACTAATGCAATCAAAATGTTGAGACTACGGGAGATGATCAAAGTTTTTGCCAGATGCATGGAGACACGACTGGCATCTACGTTTCATGGAACGCCGCACCTTCTCAAAGATACCAGATGTATCTCGAACACATCCTGCTGCCACAACGATTCTACCTACAGTCGGCTGCAAAATTATTCGAGCACTAGCAATAATCCTTGCCAAAAAAAGTGCACTTAATACAGCTTTGTTAAATAAATCCTTGTCGAGTCATGTTCTTAATCAGTCTAAGAACATGATTCGACAAGGATTTACTTAGCAAAACAGTCTTAAGTGTACTTTTTAAATATAGGAATTATTGGCTAGTGCTCGAATAATTTTGCAGCCGACTGTACCAAGTCTTCCGGCGTTGCAACAGGTCTTTCATACGCAAGTCCTTTTAAAAATCCCCATTAGAAAAAATCCAAGGGAGACAGGTCTGGTAATCGTGGTGGCCATGCGATTGGTCCACCGTCACCAATCCTGCCGCCAGGAAAAATAGTCTGCAGATGTGCTCTGACGTCTGTGCTGAAATGTGCAGGAGCACTGTCGGGTTGAAATCGAATGTGTTGACAAATAGTCATCGGAACATCATTCAGCATTTCTGGCAGAACCTCTTGCAAGAATGTTAGATAAACGGGACCGTTAAGTCTTTCTGGGAGAATGTATGGGCCAAGTAAACAGTCTCCTGCAATGCCAGCTCACGCGCTAACGAAAAATTTTCATTGTGCGCCGTGCGGACGTGTAGCATGCGGGTTTTCATCCGCCCAGGTTGTGAAAGTTCATCACACCCTCTAATGAGAACGCAGCCTCATCAGTGAAGAGAACACCTGCTGCGAAGTTTCGGTCTGCAGCACTTTTTTGCAAAAACCACTGCGCAAAACCCATACGATTGTTGTAGTCTCCCGGTTCCAATGCCTGGACGCATTGTAAATAATAAGGATGTAGTCCTTCGTCGTGTATAATGCGCCAGACGGTAGCTTTGGGTATATGGGTCTTTCGGGATACAACTCCTGTACTTGTTGAAGGATTACGCTGGAGTTCTTGGACAACTCTTTCTTCAGCATCAACTGTCTGAGTTATTCGTTGGTGAGCAGCATCCGAATTGTGCATGTCGACCGAGCCGGTTTCACACAATCGTCGATGCAGAGTGGCAAAGAATGAGCGGCTAGGCACCTTTCTACCAGGATATTTCGCACGATACATTCGCAAGGCTTCTCGTCCATTACAGTTGGCCATGCCGTAAATTAAATGCATGTCGGCCATTTCGCGGTGCATGTAACTAGCCATGTTACGCGCAACGCATCCACGACTCGAATGAAGACAATCTCTATTTGGAAAGCTCGTGTTTGTATCGCATCGCCCTCTCGTGGCTCTAGCGCCCTCTACAGGCATTTGCGATCCTCTGTTCCTATACGATTTTTTATCCTTGTTGTATGACTGATCTGCCATATCATTTTGTCCACGTTTTTTTTTAATCACCCTGTATATATTCGTCATACATATATGTGTGTCTGTTTGCCATTATATTTTTTACTTGTATATTAAGTAGTTAGTGGGCCTCGAAGTCTTTTTTACAAAATTTGTGGTCCGCACAACTAAAAAGGTTGAGAACCGCTGGTCTAGCGTTCTAGCCCAGTCAGGGAAGATTTTTTAAAAATGGTTTTTGTTTAATTCTAAATTATTTTAATTAGAGATTTAAATGTATGCAAATATTATGGTGTATCACTCACACGTTTTTCTCTTACCCTGCATTTTAATACTAAGATAGATATTTTGGGCTTTTTAGTTCACATTTCTATAAAATCGTGTTCTTTAATTTTTTAAAACTATAATATTATTTGTGTATCGCTTTGAACTCGCTTTCTTGTCGGTCCATCACAAAACCGCAATCGGTTTTTGGCTAACTTTCCGACTACCTGGAAATTTGAAACTTTAAGAATAGCGGAGAACACGTTGACAATGCATTTGTAATTATTCTGGAAATGTGTTAATTTTATATGATTCAACAGAAAATTTAAAAACATGGTATATAAAAAGGTTTTTTTTTTTTTTTTTTTTTTAATTTTAGAATTATTATTGTATGATTTTTTTTTTTTTTTTTTTTTTCCCAAATCATAAATTAAATTATTGAATGTAAAAGACAAAAATGTTAAAAATGTAAAAGGATTTGTAATAATGTGCATGTGCAAAGTACATTTCATTTTCCAATTTATCATGCTATAGCCAATGAATTTCAACATGATGCTGTTTCTCAGATTATAAATCATTAGATATTAGATATGGATCTTTTTTTTTAACTAAATTATGCAGACATTAATTCATATAAAACATTATTGAAATAAATAAAATTTCGTATTGTCGGCTTTTTCATTCACCTGATTATTGCATATTTTAAGAGAATTAAAACATTTTAATTTTACTAATTTACAGTTTCATAAGAGCTAAATTTTGGCATGTTTCAAATTTCCATATATGCAAATTTGCTTTCCGCCCTTTCCTTTAAATTAAAATATTTTGTTAACAAAGCCGGGGCAAATTGTAACATTAGAGAACAAACTAAAACTAATTAAGAGTTGGCATTTTCAAAATTTCGTTATTCGAAATAGGAGTCTCAGTGGGACAAGCGTAAAGTCTCACCCCCGCCCCCCTTTTATCCTCACCCCGCAATAAAACTGATATATCTCGATAACTAAGCCAGAGCGAATTCTAATATTATACTGCAAATTAGAGCTAATTGAGAGCTAAATTTCCGATTATTTGAACTTTCGATATTTTATTTTGCTCCCCCCCCTCCTCTTTCTCCTTTTCTTTTACATTGAAATATCTCGTTAACGAAGCTGGAGAATATTCTGATATTAGGCAATGCTATAGGGAGTCGGGTGTAACAGCGCTAACTTAGCCGCCCTCCCCCCCCCCCCCCACACACACACAAAAACTGATATATCTCGATACCTAACCCAGAGCGAATTCTAATATTAGAGAGCAAATTAGAGCTAATTGAGAACTAAAATTTGGCATATTTGAAATTTAATATCTGTAATTTTGCTTCCCCCTTTTCATTCCCCCTTTCCTTTAAATTGAAATATCTCGTTAACGAAGCCGGAGCAAATTCTGATATTAGAGAGCAAATTAGAGCTAATTGAGAGCTAAATATTGGCACTACCGAAATTTTTTTTATTTGCAATAGGGAGTTGGGTGTAACAGCGCTAACTTAGCCCCCCCACCCCACCCCACAAAAAAACTGATATATCTCGATAACTTACCCAGATATAATTCTAATATTAGATAGCAAATTAGAGCTAATTGAGAACTAAAATTTGGCATATTTGAAATTTCGATATCTGTAATTTTGCTTTCCCCCCTTCCTTTCTCCCTTTCCTTCAAATTGAAATATCTCGTTAACGAAGCCGGAGCAAATTCTGATATTAGAGAGTGTTGCCGCTCACCTTAGTTTGGCTGTAACGCGCCAACCTTGGCGAGCATCTCTTGTTCACCTGCCTTCCCGCTTTAGCGGAGTAGTTGTATTGTTTTCGTTAATATGGTAACAACATATTTTGTTCATCTTGTTCGGTGATATGGTTCACCTTTTTTTTATTGTTTGAGTTGACTATGGTATCAACGTAGTTGGAAATACGCTAATAATGCGTCATCTATAAACTGTACATTTGTAAATAATTCTTTAATTAAATGTTTGTGAAGTAATAGCTTCAAGTCTAGTAATTAGTAAATTGATATACAGTCCACTCATAAGTATCGTCAACATTGGTCTAGTAGACCCGGAGGATTAATCGTAATATAAAATAGTGGTGGTACCCATTAATGGTTGTTAATCATGGATAAAAATAAATTAGTTATCCTAAATCGACAACGTGGAACTTTTAAAGGACAATTAACAAAAATATCAACATATTTGGATAATGTTGATAATGATAATAAAGACATTATCACTCTAGAAATAAAGAAGGATTGTCTTCAAAAAATAGTAACCAAACTGGATAATTTGAAAATCCAATATTACGAAATAGCTGATGAAGCGGACCTTGAAGTTCAGCTCAACACCTTTGCAGAATTGGAAGAAGAGACAGAAAAATTAGAGGTAAGGCTTCGAAAATTCTTACTCTCTAATAAAATTAGTAAAAATGAAAGTATTTCAAATGAATCTAAAGTAGATAATCCCATTATCAATTTTCGTCTACCGGAAATTCCGTTACCCAAATTTAATGGACAATATAATGAATGGTATAACTTTAAAGATCAATTTATAACCTTAATTGATCAGAATGATAAACTTTCAGATAATCAAAAATTGTATTATCTAAAATCTACACTTTGTGGAAGAGCACTAGATGTAATTACCGAAGACGATTCATATATTTCGCTTTTTAAAGCATTGGAAGATAGATTTCAAAACAAAAGAATGATTGTTAATTTTCACTTAAATGAGATATTAAACGTAGAGAATCTGTCTCAAGATTTAGTTAAAAATTTGCGTACAATCACAGATAGTTGTCAAAAAAATATTCGAGCACTCAAAGGTATAGGATTGGAATTGAATCCTTTTACGGAGGCCTTACTTATAAATATAGTTCTTAAACAGATCGATAAAGAAACTAAAAAACAATTTGAATTGTCGTTAAATTCTACAGAATTGCCAACATGGTGTGATTTTATTAACTTTTTACAAAAAAGATGTTTGGTGTTAGAAAACTTACAATGTGTTTCCGGTATGAAACCGAAACTAATGAATTCGGAAAAGAGTACTAGAATTAAAACTTTCTTTTCTAAAAATGATTCTTTTAACGATCAAAACTGTCCCCTTTGTAAAAGAAATCATTCTTTAGCTAAATGTTGTGAATTCTTAAAATTAAATGAACACGAAAGATTCCTAACAGTAAAAAAATATTTGTTATGTATTAATTGTTTGAAATCCAAGCATCAGGTTTCGAATTGTAAAAGTGATCATTCTTGTAATATGTGTTCTAAAAGACATAATACACTCCTACATCGTTCTTTGCCAGAAACAAAAAGTAATAATTTCAAATATAAACCGCAAACAGAAAGTCCGAACTCAAGTCAGACGCCGGCACAGACCGACGCCAAACACCTGCTTCAATCGAATGATTCATATTCTCAATTGCAGAAGGAAAAAAAAGAGGTTTCGATGACATTATATAACGAGATTAATGATCCAATCTTAAAAAGTAAAAAACATGTATTGCTGTCAACATGTATAGTTTATTTGGAAAGTAGTAATAAAAAAAAGATTCCGGTTCGAATAATTCTTGATAATGGAAGCGAGTGTAACGTATTAGAGAGAGATTTTGCTGATTTATTGAATTTGCAAAAAAGGAAATGCGATATCCATATTTCAGGAATTAATGGTAAGATGACAAATGTGAGATCTTCAGTACGTACCATTATTTCAAATAAAGATGATACATTTAGGGAACCAATTGAATTTTTAATTACACCTAAAATTACAGAATTCATTCCTTCACACAATATAAACATAAGAAGTTTAAATCTGCCACATGACCTTGAATTAGCTGATAGTGAATTTTGGAAAAAATCTAAAATAAATGCTTTAGTTGGTGCTGAATTTTTCTATGAAGTATTAAAGGCAGATAAATTTAAAATAGGACAATTCACCTTTCAGAATAGCGTTTTCGGACATATTGTTTCGGGAACCATAGACCACAATGTATCTGAAAATACCTTTTGCGGTTTTACTGCACACAATGATTATCTCGATGAAAATATCCAGAAATTCTGTAAAATAGAAGCTCCTGAAATTGACTTACGTCCAATTAGTCAGGAAGAAGAATTTTGTGAAAAACATTTTTTAGAAACTTATCGGAGAGATAAATCGGGAAGATTTATGGTAGCCATGCCTTTGAAGGAAGATGCTAGTGTTCTTGGGGAGTCTAAATCTATTGCAGAAAAAAGGCTCAAGCAGTTATGGAATCGTTTAGAAAAGAGTCCGACAATGCGAAATCTTTATTGTGATTTTATTAAAGAATACACTAATTTAAATCATATGACAAAAATTGTTGATAATTTAAATGAATCTGGCTCTTATTACCTACCACATCATGGCGTTTATAGGCCCGAAAAATCTACTACGAAGCTTCGCGTTGTATTTAACGCTTGGAGTCCGACAACTAATGGAATATCATTAAACGATATTACTTATAAAGGTGTAGTGAATGAAGATTTGTATGAAATCATGTTACGCTTTCGACAACACCGATTTGTGTTTTTGGCCGATATTCAAAAAATGTATCGCCAAATAATGATTACCGAGTATCAGAGAAAATTATTAAGAATTCTATGGAAAAATAATGTGAACTCAGAAATTGAAACTTATGAACTTAATACCGTAACATACGGTACCGCTTGTGCCCCTTTTTTAGCCATTAGAACGTTGAAGCAATTAGCCCTTGAAGAAGCTGAGAAATATCCCAAAGCATCCGAAATTCTGTTATATGATACTTACATGGATGATATTATAAGTGGGGAAGAAACGCTAGAATCTACTAGGGAGCTTCAAAAACAACTTATACACTTGTTAAAGGGCGCTGGAATGAATTTACACAAGTGGAATGCCAATCATATTTCCTTACTTGACTTTTCTGAAGAGACATACAACGAGTACACATTCTCTGATAAGGAAACCAAAGCCCTAGGGGTTGCCTGGAAACCCAATTTAGATGCTTTCACATTTAAAATAAATTTTTGTCAATTAAAGTCCATGACAAAAAGAAGCATTTTATCAGACATTGCTCGCATTTTCGACCCATTGGGTCTCATAGGTCCTGTTATTGTCAAAGCCAAGTTGTTTATGCAGGAACTATGGAAATTAAAATTGGACTGGAATGACCCTATTCCAAACCCTATTGCTCAAAATTGGCTAGAATTCGCCACTTCGTTAAAAGTTTTAGAACAACTTAGAATAAAACGCTATGTTTTAATTCCAGAAACACAACAAATAAATTTACACGGATTCGCCGACGCATCGTCATCAGCTTTTGGAGCAGCCGTGTATATCCAATCTATTCATAATTCTGAAATTGTCTCCAATTTGGTTAGCAGCAAATCTCAAGTTGCCCCTCTAAAAACTGTTTCTATTCCGCGACTCGAGTTATCTGGTTGTGTTTTATTATCAAAATTAATTGTGAAAATTTTGAAATCTCTGAGATTACAAATCAATAATATTTATCTCTATACAGACTCTCGAATAGCTCTTGCCTGGATCCAAACCGAACCTTGGAAACCAAAAACATTTGTTGGCAACCGGGTTGCTAAAATTCAAGAACTGTCTGAAAACTTTCAGTGGAACCATGTGTCCTCTGCTGAAAATCCCGCAGACTTAATTTCTCGAGGTCTAACTGCCACCGATTTAATGGATAATCAGTTATGGTGGCAAGGACAAGACTTTCTAAGTAAACCCAATAATGTTATAAACAATGACTCTGACTATCTGTCCCCCAGTGAATAATAGTGTTGTTTTGGGTGAATTGAAAAATAATCCCCAGTGTGACTCTAAACCTGCAGTGTTGTGTGGATTAATTCAATCTACGGATTCCTCCCAGGACTTTTATAATGATTTGTTTTCATTAACAAATAATTTTTGTAAATTAATTAGAATATGTAGTTTTATTTTTAGATTTATTGGGAATACAAGAGCAAAGTTAAACAGAGTGATTGGACCACTCCGAAGCACTGAATTACATGAAGCAGAATTTCATTTGGTTAGACAGGTACAGTATACACAGTTTGTCGCAGAATTGATCTGCTTAGAGAAAAAGAAGCCTGTGTCAGGTAAATTAAATTGTTTAAATCCAATTTTGGATTCTCAGGGACTCCTAAGAGTGGGTGGAAGGCTGGAAAATGCTAATTTAAATTTTGATAGTAAACATCCCCTTTTGTTACCTCACGACCATAAATTATCTTCCATGATTATGGAACATTTCCATAAAAAATTCTTTCATGTAGGACCTCAAGCTTTGTTATACCACGTTAGAAAAAAATGTTGGATAGTTAGTGGGAGATCTTTAGCTCGGAAAATATTTCGTAACTGCATAACGTGTTACACACTTAAACCTTTAACGGTCAATCAGTTAATGGGAAATTTGCCAAAGGAACGAGTCAATGTAACTCATCCATTTTATTGTACCGGTATAGATTTCTGTGGCCCTTTTTTAATTAAATATCGGGGTCAAAGAAAAGGAATCTATAACAAAATTTCTGTTTGTATTTTTATTTGCATGCCTACTAAAGCAGTGCATCTAGAGGTAGTTAGCGATTTAACATCCGAAGCTTTTATCGCAACTTTAAAAAGATTTTTTGCTAGACGTGGCAAAGCCCAAACATTATTCTGTGATAATGCAACAAATTTTGTTAGTGCAAATAATGAATTAAAAAGCTTGCATAGATTAGCTGCTCAGCCTGATGAAAACCTTGCTAGTTTTTTAAATTCAGAGTGTATTACTTGGAAATTTCTGCCACCCCGTGCCCCAAATTTTGGAGGGCTATGGGAGGCAGGCGTAAAATCGTTTAAGTATCATTTGAAACGCGCAGTAGGAAACGCAAAATTGACATATGAGGAATTCTTAACCGTTGTTTGTCAAATTGAGGGAATCCTCAATTCTCGACTCCTTACCCTCCTTTCAAACGATATCGAAGATTTGGACGTCTTGACTCCCGGCCATTTTTTAGTTGGTCGACCCATCACAGCGGTGATTGAACCCGAGTTCTCTGGCATTCCAGATAATCGATTAGATACCTGGCAAAGGTTAACTAAAATAGTTCAAGGGATATGGAAAAAATGGCAATGCCATTATTTAAATACATTACAACAAAGAAACAAATGGAAAATTGAAAGGGATAACCTTAAAAATGGGGATATGGTGCTATTAAAGGAAGAAAACTTGCCCATATGTAGTTGGATTTTGGGTAGAATAATAGAAATTATTCCAGGAAAGGATAACAAAATACGCGTGAGCTAATTGAGAGCTAAATATTGGCATTACCGAATTTTTTTTTTTTTTTTTTTTTTTTTTTTTTTTTTTTTGTGATAGGGAGTCGGGTGCACTAGCGTTAACTTAGCCCCCCCCCCACACACACACACACAAAAAAAAAAAATCTGATATATCTCGATACCTAACCCAGAGCGAATTCTAATATTATAGAGCAAATTAGAGCAAATTGAGAGCTAAAATTTGGCATATTTGAAATTTCGATATCTGTAATTTTGCCGCTTTTGTAGTCTACTACAAAAACAATATTATTCACACATATCAAATTAAACTTCACCACCTAAATTCAATTTTTCAGGCTGAACTCTTGGCAGTAATACAGGCAATTAAATGGCTCATAAATTTATCCTACAAAAATTTAAACCGAATAATATTCACAGATAATCAATCAACAATTAAAATCCTAAATCAACCATATCCAAAATACGAACTTATTAGAGAACTATATGAAAGCATAGATCAATAGAAAGAGCAAATAATCCTAACTTGGACAAAGGCGCATGTGGGAACGGCAGGCAACGAAATGGCAGATTCACTTGCAAAACAGGTTATTTCACAAAACATCTTCGATGAACAGATCTCTCTTCCTCTTCCAGCCTCACTAGTCAAATCATCCATTAATAATAAAATTATCACAGATTGGCAAAGAGAATGGGGGCACAGCGATAAGGGTAGGGATACGTTTTCAGTCCTTAATAACGTAAGCAAAAATTTTATCAGTCCAAATAAAATAGTTACATATTTTATATCAGGCCATGGCAGCTTCCCTACATTTCTACACAAAATTAAAGTATTAACATCAGATAAATGCAAATGTAACAAAAGTAAAATAGGATCCCCTTTTCATTATCTCTTTGAAAAATGCAATTTAATCCCAATTAATTTCAGATTCAACAGAAACCACACAATACGTAAAACATGCAAACAGTTCTTTTAAACACAAACAACTACAATAAATTAAAAGATATCTACAACATTCTAATCCAAAACTTTTCCACCATCAAATATAAAATTTAGCATCGTTTACTGGCAGCTGGCTTGCCTTTTTTTTTTTTTTTTTTACTTTTTAGTGTTTTGGTTTTAATATGTGTTTGATCCAAAATTTGTAAAAATTTGATTTCTAAATAAATTAGGGAGCTCTTCCACTTTGATCCCCGGGCCTGTCGCCCGGGATGCGGAATCGCTAGATAGTGGCAGTCAGGTTCGCCTGCCTGCCTAAGATGCATTTTTCCCCTGCGGGTAGATGTGTCTTTGCCATAGCCACTATTGAGCTCAGTGGCGACGGTAAAGACATGTCTATGGCACTAAATCGTGAGATGTGCCGCTCCATGGTGGAAGTTTTCCTTTTCCTTTCCCCCCTTTCCTTCAAATTGAAATTTCTCTTTAACGAAGCCGGAGCAAATTCTGATATTAGACAGCAAATTAGAGCTAATTGAGAGCTAAATATTATCATTACCAAATTTTTTTTATTTGTGATAGGGAGTCGGGTGTACCAGCGTTAACTTAGCCCCCCCCCCCACACACACACACAATCCACAAAAAATCTTATATATCTCGATACCTAACCCAGAGCGAATTCTAATATTAGGGAGCAAATTGGAGCTAATTGAGGGCTAAAATTTGGCATATTTGAAATTTCGATATCTGTAATTTTGCTTTCCCCCTTCCTTCCCCTCTTTCTTTTAAATTGAAATATCGTTAACAAAGCCGGAGCAAATTCTAATATTAGAGAGCAAATTAGAGCTAATTGAGAGCTAATTCCTGACGTACTTGAAATTTAAAATTTCGAATGATGGGGGGGGCTAGCGTGAACTTGTACCCCCCCCCCCCCGCCACCCACCGTTAAATTTGTTATACCTCGATTCCAAACCCAGAGCAAATTCTAATATTAGAGCAAATTAGAGCTAATTGAGAGCTAATTCCTGCTGTATTTGAAATTTAAAAACTCAAAAGTGGGGGGGGGGGGTGCAAGTTAACGCTTCTTATATATTGATAGCATAAAGTAATTAAAGCTACCCTCTCACCCACACAAGTAGAGATAGTAATTGTAAATATAAGTTAATACCATTTGTGTAGTTATCTGCCCCCCTCACCTCCAATATATATTTTCCGTATTGTAATCGAAATATTTTATCAACAGGCAACATTAAATCAAGAATTTATTTTCCGCATTAAAAAAAAAAAATAAAAAAAAATGTAAAATTATATTCAACGAAATTAAGAGTTTATTATTATTACAAGACATCCTTAAAAAATAAATAAATAAATCTATAATAATAAAAGAATGATTTGTCTGTCTGTCTGTTCTTCTTTACGTTCAACCCCTATTGAACGCAGAAGTACAAAAATTTAAATCTACGGCTTATTGCTTAGAAAGAGGCATTCTATCAGCAGATGATTTTAAAGGCTGTCTCGAACGGAAACAAAACATGTGGAAGTCATTAATGTCACATGATCTTGAACTGGGGTTAAAAATTGCAAATTTCAAAATGCTTCAAATTTTCTTTTTCGCACACAACACTTAATATACAACCTATGCAGCACAAAACCAACCTTCAGTTCAAATTTCCTCAATTTGGGTTAATAAACAAAGCAGTTACATTTTAATTGCAAATTAAATTTTATTCTAACACGTAATCTATCTTTCAATAGACGATAGGAGTTTCCATAGCAACGAAATATATTTGAAGGTACTAAAAAAATACCACTACCCGAGTGCCGTGGTACATACAGGTTTTGGGGACCTAAAAAATATTTATTTTTCTTTTTACTTCCATTAACCGACAACCATAGATAATGAAATTAGAGATTTCACGTGATTTACATGTTTTAGAATGTCCTGATTAGGTTTTCTTTTGTATCTCAGCTACTAATTAAAATAATTTTATAAGTAATACATCATTTGAAAGCTTTGTTGATTTGGAATACATCATTCGAAAGATATTTTAAAGTACTTTTATACTATCGAAAGTGAAATTCGAGATTTCGCCCGATTTGCACGTTTTGAGGTCTCCTGAATCGGTTATCTTTTGTATCTCAGCTACTAATTAAAAATCTTCGTTGATTTGGAATTGAACAGTAGATTACAGAAAATTCTACCGCCAGATGGCGCTGTAATATTTTAAAATTGCAATATTTCAAATACTAATTATGATTAACCGTTTTAATGCTAAAGCACTTTCAGAAACACAACCTCAAATTGCTATCGGTTTTACAAGCCTCAGTAAACGTTTTTCCGGTGTAAATATTTAATTTTCGCTTTCTAAAAAATTCGAAACCCAATCATGCCTAAGTGGAAAATCACGCCGTGCAGTAAAAATTAAAAAGAAATCTAAGTAAGCAGCAGTCGAAAAGGCATATATAAATGTGTATTTTTATGCATAAATACTTTACTGTCGATAGCTCTTTCTACAGAAATAAAATATTGTAGCGCGCCTATGCTACGTAACCTCAGCGCCTCCTAGCGACCCGTTTGGCTGAGAGACCCAAGAAGAGAACATTCAGAGACCCCCAGGCTTCCAGAGAAGGAAGTGCATGCAACGTGTGGTCGCTGTTAGCCGAAATGGCCCACGATCACAAAGTAACAGATATTGTAGGGTGTCGGACTCATTATTTCTACAATTTCAACTTACCCCTTTAACTTACCCCTGTAAATATTTAAATTTATGTGTTGTATATTTAGTGTGTAACTTTAAATGTAAATAATAAATAATGTTACCCTAATTTAGCTTCATTTTTGAGTTCCGCACGTTACAAAATTGGCGCCCACGTGATTTTTTTTTCCGGCGAATTTTTTTAAATAAATTTCTTCAAGTCTGCACCTGCTGGACACACATAAAATCCGCATCCGCTGGACAAAGATAAAGTCCTCATCCACTGGACTCAGGTCAGGTAAAGTCCGCATCCGCTGGACATCCACAGGATAATACAGGTAAGTGCATTTCACTTTCCGTTTTGTGTTAATACGTTATTGTTTTTCTTGTTCTGAAAATTCTGTTATTCAGTTATTTTGAAAACGTAACTTTTTTTTTTCTTTGAACGTAATTTTATCCTTTAATACTTTTATACTTTAAACATAATTTTATACTTTATAAATTATTTCGATTTCGTATTGCTATTTAAAAAAAAAAAAAAAAAAAAAAAAAAAAAAAATTAATCTATTCATTTAAGAATCCTTTGCACATGTTAGTCATTTGAGAACAGATTCTTTGTGCATTGTATTCATTTGAGAACAACTTTGGTTTTAGATACCAATATTTTGATAGTAAAAGTAATACATTACCCTATGTATTAAGAATCAGGTTTATTTATTTATATACTATTATGGAATAAAGTTTTTTTTTCTTTCAATATTAAGAGAATTTGAAAGTTATGGTTTTAATTATAATTACTTCGGTATTGAGATTTCCAGTAATCTAGTATAATAATATAAAGTAAAGGAAGACTAACATTTTAATTAGGTAAGATATTTTATTTATATTCGAATAAACTATATGTCTTCATATTTAATTGCATTCTTCCTCTTATTGTGTCTATTCTAAACCAAAACAAAAAGAGACATAATTTTTTTTTATTATTATTACCAGTGATGACACATTATTTTAAACTGATATATATATATTTTTTTTTTTTCCTTCTGGTGATTTGTTGGAGGGAAGAGATAATTAAATAGATGGATGACTCATTTTGATAAAATTGCTTGAAAGAGATTTATTTGTTTTTCTTTTATCAATTGCTTTGCAGATTTTTTTTTTTATTATTTACTTTTGTTTTCGAGTATAAAGTGAAAGAATAAAGAGTCATTTATATTTTGTTTATTATTTTATTACTTCGTTTACAGAAAAGAATTGTTTAGTTTAGATGTGTCTCATGAGTGTTTAATAAAATAAATAGAGGAAAAGAGATATATATTTTTTAATTACTTACTTTTTTTTATATTATAATTACTTGGAACGTGTGTGCTTTAAGCAAGCCACCTTTTTTTTTTCTCTCTTCTTTTATTTGAAACATAATGCTGATCTATTTTATTTGATGAATAAATTCATGTGCCATTAGTTTATTTTATATTTATATAAACATCCAGTTAAAGGAAATATTTAATTTTAATTGGTTGTTTTCTGTTTCACATATAATAGTAAATTGTTATTTACGGATAGAATTTTTTTTCCTTATATCAGCAGTATTTACAAATATATATTTGTTTAATTTTGTTTTATGCAAAATTTGCTTTGCTTACCTTTTTTCAATAAATCATTCAATCCTTTAATGACATTTGATAAAGAAAGATTAAATTTTAAAGTTATGTGTTCTATTTTATAGATTTTATAATTACATTTGGTAATTATTCATTAATTTTTTTAAAAAACTATTTTCAGAGTTCATTAACGTTAAAATAAGTAACTGAGTAAAAGGGAATTTTTTTTTTTTTATCAACTAAATTTTTTTTTTCTTTTTACTTACAATTGTTCAAGTATAATAAAGATATACTATTTACTTTGATTGATTAATTCTAAAAAATTTTTTTCTAAAACTGTAATTGAACTCTGACATAAATATTTAGTTATTATTTTTTTTTAACAAAATTTTGGAAAGCAAACAAAAATGGCTTTCCTAGGCAAGGGTAGAAAAACCGATCTACTTAAACTGTGCCAAGAAATATGCATTGCAGTAACTTCTGATTCCAAACTATATGAAATAAAAGATTTAATTATTAAATCTGCCAACTACGACGAAGATTTCGTTAGAAATTGCCTTACCAATATCATCGATGTACGTTTAGAAAATGAAGAGCAGATAAAGCATGCTCGTGACAAGGCTGAATTAGAAGAAAAATTAGCACGTGAAAAAGATGAACTCGAACAACAAAAAGCGTTCGAACTGGAAAAACTTAGACTCCAGATAGAAGCAAATAAAATTGCACCACCACCTTCTGAGGCTCAGCCTATGCCATGTCCCACCCAACCTTTTTAAGTAAAAAAATTAATTCCAAACTTCAACCCCAAGGAAGACGATTTCTACCTTTTCATAAACTTATTTGAAAGACAAGTAAAATTTTTAAAATTTGAAAAAACAAACTGGGTAGCTTACCTACTTGGAGTTCTTCCTAGTGATGTTGCCCAGCTCATCGCAAGAGAACCTGAAGAAAAAGCCCAAGATTTTCACCATGTTAAATGCATACTTTTACAACGATTTAAATTAAGTGGTGATAAATATCGAAATCTTTTCGCCACGCATAGAAAATCGCCTGAAAAAACATGGAAAGATTATCATTTTGAACTACAGAGTTATTTTGAAGGATGGATCACTGAGCTCAACATTAATGATTTCCAAGCATTAAAAGATTTAATCTTAGTTGACCAACTGAAGAAACGAGTCCCTCCACATGTCAAGGAACATTTTTTAGATATTTGGAATGAATGGGTAACTCCTGGACAACTTGTGGAAAAGCTTGATGCTTACGACAACCTTCGTCTACCTAAGAAAGAAATCAAGATGACAAGCACTGATACAACTAAAAAGTTTTATCCAAAACAGACAGAACAGAAACACAACTACACTCGAAAGAAAATTTATTCCCAAAATTATGATTTTCATCAATACCCTCTGTCAGGAGTCCCCCAATCAAAGTAGGTGGGATTCCGGGGTCCCCAGTCAAAGTACGCGGGATCCCATTCACAATGACAGAGCTCAAGATAAAAATTCTGACACTTCACGAGGTAGAACAAACCGTGTATCGTGTTATGGTTGTGGAGCTCCTAATGTAATTAAATCAAAATGCCGTTCCTGTAATCCATCCATGCCTAAAGCTGATGTCATGACATCCAGTTTCAACAATTTGAACTTTTACAGTTTCTCAACAGAGGATCACCCAAATAGTTTATTAGAAGTGTCCATCTGTAACCAAAGAGCACCAGTGTGTGCTGATACTGGTGCTACACACTCTGTGGCTGGTGAAAAATTATATCGCCTTCTCCAAGAAAATGGCCATACATTTGAAGATAAAGTCCTGAAAATGACGCTTGCTGATGGCCGCAGTCAACCAACAGAAATCCTCACAACTTTTGTTGACATAACAATTCAGAGAAAAGTTGTTCCAATCGAACTGTTAGTCCTCAAACACGCCAGAAATAATCGTACACTTCTTGGTGTGGATTTTCTAAGTAAAGCAGGAGTAGTTCTAAATCTCCAGAAACGTCTGTGGTTTTTTGATGACAATCCTCAGGAAAAATTTAATTTTATTGAAGTACCACCTAAAATCAATAGTCTATTGGCAGTACATGCTGATGAGTCACATTCATGTGGACTTCGTGAAGATGAAGGTCAGCATTTGACATTCCAACAACAGTCACAATTGAATTCCCTTCTCCAAAAATATGAAAAATGCTTTCAACCAGGGGGAGAACCTACCCCATTTATAGAACATCGAAAAAAACTGGAAACCACTTCCCAGTATCAACGCCACCATATCGCATGAATCCTAAAAAGAAAGAAATTTTACGACAGGAAATAGATAAACTGTTAAAGGAAAATATCATCGAAGAATGTGAATCACCTTATGCATCTCCAGTCGTGTTAATCCCTAAGCCCAATGGAAGTTTTCGTCTTTGTATTGATTACAGAAAATTAAACGACATTACAGTTACAGATACTTATCCATTGCCCCGAATGGATGACTTACTCCATGAAGCAAAACAAACTTCATACATGTCAACTATCGATCTTCGTGCAGGTTATCATTAAGTGAAGGTCCACCCTGAAGACCAAGACAAAACAGCCTTTGTTTGCCCTTTTGGAACATACCGCTTCCTTCGGATGCCATTCGGTCTCAAGAATGCACCAGCAACTTTCCAGCGTTTAATTGACCGTTTCCGCAATGGTCTTGAAGATATACTCACCTTAACTTCCCTTGATGATATAATAGTGTTGTCGGAATCATTTGAAAATCACCTCTCAGATCTACAAGCAATTTTTGAGAGACTCATACTTTTTAAACTTACAACAAACAGAGAAAAGTGTCACTTTGTATCTCCTAAAGTGAAATATTTGGGATTTTGGATCACACAAAATGGTATTGAAGTTGATCCAGAAAAGGTTTCTTCTATCCAGAAAATTCCGCCTCCCAAGAATGTGAAAGAAGTCCAGTCTTTCCTCCAGACATGTTCATGGTTTAGAAGATATATTCAAAATTTTGCTGATGTGTCAAGACCATTAAGTGAACTCACAAAAAAGAAAGTCCCATGGAATTGGGGATATAACCAGCAAAAAGCATTTGAATTATTAAAGAACTGCCTCATCACTCCCCCAGTGTTAAAACAGGCTGATGGTACAAAACCATATATCATTCGTACAGATGCAAGTCAGTATGCTATTGGAGCTGTCCTACTACAAGGAAACGATTCAGAGGAACATCCTATAGAATATGCCAGTCGTTTGCTTACCCAAGCTGAACGCAACTACTCTACAACGGAAAGAGAAGCCCTTGCTGTTGTTTGGGCCCTGAAGAAATTCCGAGGCTACATAGAAAATTCTGAAATAACTGTGGCATCCGACCACCAACCTTTGAGATGGCTGCTCACTCTCAAATCTCCAACAGGCCGACTTGCTCGATGGGCATTGGAAATACAGTCTTTCAACCTGAAAGTGCAATACGTCCCTGGAAAAGCAAATGTCATTGCCGACATGCTTTCTCGCCCAACCTGTGAAGAAGAAACTTCTTGCGACTTACAGACCATCGTTCTTGATGTCCCAACAAGAACTGCGAGTGACCTCAGGTCAGAACAGCTAAAAGATCCAGAACTGAAGAAAATTATAGATTGTTTTGAAGATGTCAACCAAGGAGTAGATTTCGCAAATTGGACGGAACGAGGTTACGTCATGAACCAAGGTGTACTTTACCGCTATTCTCCACACTCTGAAATGGAGGAAGCCCAGTTAGGCGTTCCTTCCCATGAAAGAGAAATGGTACTCAAGTTGCATCATGATGCCCCCATAGCTGCCCATTATGGAGCTAATGGAACTTTTTCCAGAATATCCTCAAGATATTATTGGACTGGTATGAGAAAATACATCACTGATTATGTAAAGAGTTGTGCAGAATGCATCAGATATAAAGCCTCCAACCAGAAACCTGCTGGTTTGCTGCGAACACCTGTTCCAGCTCAACGTTTTGAATCTATTGCAATTGATCTCTTCGGACCCTTACCAAAAACAAGTGAAGGTATGAAGTGGATCTTCATAGTTGAAGACTGTACTACAAAATGGGTAGAGTTATTCCCATTAAAACAAGCGACTGCAAAAGAATGTGCCTTAACCCTTCTAAATGAAGTATTCCTAAGATATGGGTTATCTCGTCGTCTAATAAGTGACAATGGTCCTCAGTTTGTTAGTGCAGTCATGCAACAGTTATCCTATGTTTTAAACATCAGTCAAAGTCTTATTCCTGTGTACCACCCACAAGCGAATCCTGTTGAAAGAAAAAGCAGAGACTTAAAACCTCGTTTAGCAATGATGGTTGGTAATAACCATTCTTCCTGGGCTGAACAGTTACCAGCTATTCGATTTTCAATGAACACTGCAAAATGTGAAACTACAGGTCATACACCAGTATACCTAAGTTTTGCTAGAGAACTCAGAACAGCAGATGACGTCACTACTGATTTTCGTTCTGTAATTCAAAACGACAATTTTGTACCAGAAATCACACCTTATTTGAAACGTTTTGAAAAATATATGTCACAAATTAAAGAAAACATTGAGAAAAATCAAGATCGTCGAAAAGAGTATGCTGATAAATCACGTAGAAAAAGTCCAAAATACAAACCAGGTGATTTGGTCTGGGTAAAACTTCACCCATTAAGCAACGCCAACCAAGCTAAGACTGCAAAGTTCATGCCACGACAAGATAGACCTTATATTATAAGATCACAAAAATCACCAAATAGCTTCGAAATAGCCACCTCTGAGAAGCCAAATGAACCTCTAGGAGCCTACCATGTGTCAGCTCTAACTCCATTTCAAAATATAACATGTACTAATTCTCCTATGGTACCCATAAGAAAAAGAGGTAGACCAAGAAAGCAACTTCCTGGCTCCTCGCCGAGTCGTCGTCAGAGCCAGAGGGGGAGATTGTAGCGCGCCTATGCTACGTAACCTCAGCGCCCCCTAGCGCCCCGTTTGGCTGAGAGACCCAAGAAGAGAACATTCAGAGACCCCCAGACTTCCAGAGAAGGAAGTGCATGCAACGTGTGGTCGCTGTTAGCCGAAATGGCCCACGATCACAAAGTAACAGATATTGTAGGGTGTCGGA
This sequence comes from Salticus scenicus, assembly GCA_963930645.1. Lineage (NCBI taxonomy): Eukaryota > Metazoa > Arthropoda > Arachnida > Araneae > Salticidae > Salticus > Salticus scenicus. The sequence continues at coordinate 223,706,414 of OZ005654.1, read as the reverse complement.
CTCATTATTTCTACAATTTCAACTTACCCCTTTAACTTACCCCTGTAAATATTTAAATTTATGTGTTGTATATTTAGTGTGTAACTTTAAATGTAAATAATAAATAATGTTACCCTAATTTAGCTTCATTTTTGAGTTCCGCACGTTACAATATGAATTTTCTAATGATCTATAAAAACACACCTAATTAATGAAAACCGCGCCGTACTGTAGTGTATGTAAAAGGCAAATTTAAGTATCATTGAAGGATGAATAAAAACAAAAAACGTGTTTTACCATAAATAATGGTTCACACGAAAATTTAAGCGCAACGAAAAAATCCAAATTTAATATAGTTTTCCAAATGTACATTTCAGCGTAGAGAAGGGTGTGTGTATGTTGATAAGATTTTATCGAGACTCCGCCCATTCTTTTCTTTTTCCAACTTATTTCCCAAATATAAGGATATATATTTTTAAAATGATGAAACGAGCATCGTAATAGTTTATGCGTCGAAAATCGCGTTAGATATTTCTCTTTTGAAGAACTACATTTAATTGATATCAATGATCAGACTACTAACATCGTCTTCTGTTGATATTTTTTGAGTATTAAAAAGAAAAAAAAAGTTATTGAATAAAACACAATCACTCATACAATTATCGCTTAATTTATTAATTATTTTTGTGTTTTACAAAGAAATAATGAAAGAAAAGAACTTTATAAAATAAATACTTTTTTCTTTTTTTAACTTTTTGTAAAAGACAATATGAAAGAAAAATAATGAAAAGATGATGTTAAAAATTGTATTTTCCTGCACATAGGCCATGTAGCCTTTTCTTACAGCGAGCGCAGATGGGGTTGGAACGCTTTATTTCACTCTGCTTGTTACTGAAGACCACACATTGATGTAAATTTCGTCACTGTCTTCATTATTTGCTTCCAATGTCTCATCCTACTTCGCAACATTATGCACCGAATCATCGTCCAAAATAATGTTACCACGTAACGTAACCAACTGCTTCACCTTATCTAGAACAGGGGGTGCCATTTCATAGATGCGCGAATTTTTAGCTATTTGAGATTTCTCGCGCACTACGTCATAAGGCGGATGGATCAAATCTTGTTTACATTTGAAATAACTGTGTTTAAATTGCGTTTTTATGATTTATTTATTTTTTTCTTTTCTTTTAATCGAATTTGTTTAAATGTACCGTATGATAATATTTATCTACGTCTTTTGTTGCTTCTTTGACATGCTCCGTATAAGAGCACATAATTTTTTTAAAGAATAGATTATTGAAAGTGATAGAACATTGATGAAAAACTGTGATATATAATAACAATAGATAGATTGCTCATAAAATCAAATCATGTAAGTAGTATACAAGTATCATCGTGTATATTATATCATACATTTTCAAGATCAGAAGTTCAAAGGGATATTAAATTAGCAATAATCATGTAATAAGTATGTTTGTTAAATGTTTATGCTACTTCCCTTCGATTTTCAAGTATACTCTTTTGAAAGCAAACAGTAGCCAATGCCTGCTGTCTGCTGTAAAAAATGACTTTTTTTTTTTTCAAATAGGGACATAATTAAGATTTTGTTAAAATTTATTATCTTTATTAAACATGAAACAAATTGTGATATCTCATAATAAACAAAATGTTTAAGTTATGTAGTGGATAAAAATGAGTACACACAAAAATATTTCTGCAGTTCAAAATTAAATTTGCAGTTAATACAATTAAAATGAAATAAACTTGTGTGTAAAAAAAAAAAAAAAAAAAAAATCTTAGGTACTTTTTTAAATTTAAAATTTTTTTTCTTTAATCCTCTGTAGAAAGCATCTGGATAATTAAAAATTTTATGAAATTGCTTTTATGTAATAACACATTTCAATGTAACTTTTGTAATAACATGTTAAATGTGTCAGTAGTAGCACATGTTTTCCAATGAAAATAGTTTTAAAAATACCAACAAGCCAACATGAGCAAAATGTTTTGAAACTATTTCTGTCATACCATATTTAAACAATGAAAATAATTTTTTCTTTTGTAAAAAATTGTTGATCATTGCTTAAACATTTTGAAGTATTATATATATATATATATATACAAACCCACAGAACTGAGGTTTAAAAGTAATATGTACAAAACTTTGAATAAACAACATAAAATGCAAGTGTTCACAATAATTGTTTCAGGTGAAAAGAAAACATGACCCTTCGGCAGCGCTTTATTGGCAGCACTCTTGCCTACTTTATTCGCCTTGATGAAGTGTTGTGTTTTCTTTTAACCTGAAACAAATGTTGCAAGTTCTTGCATTTTATGGTGTTTATTCAAAGTTTTGTATTTATTAATTTGGAGTATATTTACTGACAGGGTTTAACCTGGCAAAAAAATTACTTTAGCATTTTAGAGAAAATAGGCAAGCACTATTTTAGCTTTTTCGAAAGTTAATTAATTCTTTGGATACCATTAATTTATTTTACTTACAAGGAACATAACCCAAGTGTCCGGCTCGGATTTCAATGAGAGAGAGGCGTTTCTTTCATATTTGATATGCTATCAAATTTTACTCAAAAATATGCGAAAAATTTGTATTTATACAGCAAGTGAATACTCAAATGAATAATTCAGTTGAAATAATTTTCAGTACTACTATAAATTTTCATTTGTAACTTAAACATGAAAGCGCAAAATCATTTTGCTTTGTTTTTAAACTGTGCTATCATAATGTTAGACCCACCACCACGTATCATTTTTTTTTTTTTTTCTGGATTGTGTTTTATCAACTGCCCTTCCCTCTTTTTCGGTGCAAGAATGAAAAAAGTGATCATCAGTCCATTCTCATATCAGACTTTTCTGTATATTCATATTGCTTTCCGCTACAGTACAGATTTTCATGCAATACAAGTTAGCTGCATCCGAAGATCTTTTTGTTTTCATGTACATGAAGCATATTACTGACTACATAAATACATATGATACATATATGCATATTATTGATTGCTGCAGTACAAAATTCCATACATTTCTTCTTGAATTTATATGAAAGAAGAGAAACTAATATGTGAAGGCATGAATACGTTAATTTCCTCAGTAAGTTGTATAACATATTTAATAATAGATATTCTTTTCTAATATTGTACAGTCAATTTATTAAAAGAAGTTTGACTTACCTGGGTTATCACAGGTAATCATGTATGCCATTTCTTGAAGAAAATCTCGTAACGCAATCATCAGATTGTACGCTTAAAAATGCAGTATGAATAACTTCTGGTTTAAAACCATAACAACTTGTTTTGCTGTAATTAAAGGGGATTAATATTTGTTTAATAATTTAAATATTAACTGCATGATAAAGGACTGCCTAGAATTTCACCTTTTAAAATTTATTTAATATTATTATTGTAGATTTCTTAGGCACAAAATACGATTAAAATGGAACGTCTGTTCCGTACAAAAGGAAAAGATTACATACAAAACATTATAGTAGTCGTAGAGAGAGACGCGACATATCGTCACGTGATCAGGCAGGTGCATTAAAACAATCAGTTGGCGGGAAGAAAAAGTTTCGGAATAGGAAAACAAAAGTTAATAAAAAAATTGTTCTGAGGTTAGATGTTTGCAACACCCCCTCTTAAGCTCAGAAATTTTCAATTGTTCATTAAATTTTGTCTGTGTCCATTAAAGGCAGATTTTGGTAGCGCCTTTGTTAAAGTATCAGCAGTCATTTCATTGGTAGGTTTATATTGAAGCTTGATCAGGCCTTCCTGTATCAGGTTTCTCAGAAGATGAAATCTCAGTTGTAAGTGTTTTGTTTTGGAGTAGAACTTGTCATTTTCAGCAATCTTGATTGTTGATTGATTGTCCTGGTATAACACTATAGGACATTGTTGCGGCAAATTTAAATCATCTAGTAGCTTGTAGAGCCACTGTATTTCAAGTGCAGCACTCGCAGCTGCGACGTACTCAGCTTCTGCTGAAGACATGGACACACAGGACTGTTTCTTCGAAGTCCAAAAAATTGGGGTTTTACCCAGTATAAATAAATTTCCAGAAATGGACTTTCGATCACTTGGGTCGTTCGCCCAATCAGAATCCGAATATGCTCTAAGAACTGGTTCACCAGAGTTACAAAGTTTTAACTTAATGTCTTTGGTATTTTTCAGATATCTAATTACCCTTTTAACTGCCTCCCAGTCTTTCGCTCTAGGATTTTCGTTTCTACGGCTTAAGATGCCAACGGCAACACTTATATCAGGTCGCGATACTGTAGAAATGTAAAGTAACGCGCCTATAGCCTGTCTGTACATTGTGTTGTTTGGTAAGAGATTGTCAGTATCAGTTAATTTTATATACCCTGGTTCCATCGGTGTGTCAGAGGACCGTGCGTTATCTAGCCCAAATTTTGTTACAATGTCTTGTATTTTATTACTTTGATCAAGCGTAATTACCCCTTTACAAGGTCTTTCTATATTTATGCCGAGGTAATATTTCGCTTCCCCAAGGTCAGTTAATGGATATTCTTCCCTAAGTTGATCAATTAATATGTCAATATTGTGATTTTTACCAGCTATAAGCAAGTCGTCGACGTAGACAAGAATGTAAGTTTCTATGTTATCTTTGTTACGGATATATAAACATTTGTCATGCTGACTTTGTTTAAATCCTAATTTACACAATGATTCATTAATTTTCAAATTCCACGCTCTGGCGGCTTGTTTCAAGCCATATATCGCTTTCTTTAACTTACATATTTTATTTTCTTCGCCTTGGACAACATAACCCTCGGGTTGTTGCATGTATACATCTTCTTGCAAATTTCCATGTAGGAAAGCAGTTTTGATATCTACATGCCTTAAATTCAAATTTTTATACAGTGACATGGTCAAGAAACTTCTTAGAGTGGTATGCGATGCAACTGGTGCAAAAGTTTCGTCATAGTCCACCCCGTATTTTTGAGAAAAACCCTTGGCGACTAGCCTGGCTTTATATTTCTCGACATGACCTTGGCTATTGTATTTGGCCTTGAACGCCCACTTACACCCTACTACTTTGGTCCCTGGTTGAGCGTCAACAAGTTCCCAAGTATTGTTTTGTCTGAGTGAATTCATTTCCTCGAGTGTGGCGTTCAGCCAATTTTTTTTTTTTAGCTGGGTTTTGAATTTTTAGTATATCTTCAAAACACTTAGGCTCATCAATTCTTTGGTCATTTACTGCAAATGCAAATCTGTCGGGCGGAACCCCTTTATTCAATCGTTGTGATCGTCGCAGCAGATCTTGCGTGTCATCGGAACTATCGTTATCACCCGTTATATCTATATCAGAATCTAATATTGGTAATTTGGACACCGGAATTTCATCATTGGAATTTTCATTATTGTTTTGTGATGTTTCACTATTGTGGGATTCTCTATTCTCATCTTCCAAGAATTTTACAGTTCTGCTTATCATTACATTTTTATTATTCGTGCAAATTCTGTAGCCTTTGCTACGATTATCATATCCCACAAAAATTCCTTCTTGAGCGGTGCTATCCAGTTTCCCCCTATGTATCTTATGTACATATGCGTATGCGCGACATCCGAATGTTTTTATATTTGATAAATCGGATTTACGGCCGGTCCATTTTTCGTAAGGAGTTGAGTCGCATGAGGAGGTCGGGAGCCTATTTTGTATGTAATTTGCAGTATTTACGGCTTCCCCCCAAAAGGAATTCGGTAAATTACTGTCTTTAAGCAGACAGCGCGCCATTTCGGTCAACGTACGATTTTTACGTTCTGCCACGCCGTTCTGAGCACTAGAGTAAGGAACGGTAAACTGATGCTCAATTCCTTCTTTTTTCAAAAATTCGAATTTTTGATTAGTTTTCTTTTCATTAATTAAAATTTGAAAATAATATTCTCCTATTTGCTTTAAAATTAGTCATTCAAATATTAACTATAATTTAATTGTTGCCTCCCCTCCCCCCCCCCCCCCCAAAAAAAAAAAGAGTTCATTTTCTTTTGACGTAAAAATAAATATGTTTAATTAAACATGAACACTAAAAATTTATAAAAAGTTAAATTAGGCATCTCACAAAAATTGACGTCATTATAGCTATAAAAATTTTTTGGCATTGATAAAGTGCAATGTAGTTTATGATGCTAATATATGTTGTTCTTAAAGCATTATCATTTTATTTTTAAAACTTTTTTTTTTTTTAAATAAAATGATAATTTTAAAACTTTTTTTTTTTTTTTTAACACGCTTTTATTAGCTTCACCTGTATGTATGTTTGTATGTATGTTTGTTTTTATGTTTGCAACCGCTCTGGGAACAAACAAAAATCTATATTGTAAAAAAAAGAATTTCCCTACGTGAACGCTGTAGCCGTGAGGTAAAGCACCGCGCTATGAACCTAATGGTCTAGCGCAGCGGTTCCCAGCCCATGGGCCGCGGCCCACATGTGGGCCGCGAGCAGTGTGGTACTGAGCCGTGGAATATTGAGGTCATATACCAGTTTTTCGGGACGATTCACTAATGAGATATGGTGTCACTTAAAAGCTCTCCGTGGCCCGTAGTAGTCAATAAGGAAAACGCGCTGGCTGTTGTTCAGGGATTTCATTCGTTAGTCTTCAAGGTCAATGCTCTCCTCCTTCCTACTCTCTTCACCCTTCTTCCCCAACGCACCGGGAAGCGCACTTGTTTGACTCCTTTGTCAGTAGAAATTTTCTGTTGATATATTGTATCGTATCTTTGTGTCTGCTGTGAGCTATTATTATTTCATGTCAATATGGATGCTTGGTTTCAGACTGGATCTTGCCGTAAGACGAAGCTATCAAGTGATGAAGGGACTTCCACATCTGATTTTACCAGTGATGAGTTTGTTAGTAAGTCGATGTCCAGTCCAAGTGTTAGAAAAATAACAAGGAAAACTAAAACATATTTTCATAAATATAACTCTGATTTTTTAAAGTGTGGGTTTGTGTTTTCTGGTTCTGAGGAAGAGCCTATGCCTCAGTGTGTGATATGTTTCGAAACGCTATCCAACGAATGCATGAAACTCTCAATTCTTCAAAGACATCTATCAACTAAAAATCCTGAATATGTAGGAAAGTCTTTGGATTTCTTTGAAACAAAGAAAATAAATTTTTCTATCTCTAAATCTACTATGGAAAAATCTTCAAAACAGAACAAACTAAGCACCAGAGTTTCTTATGAGCTATATTTGTTAATCACAAAGAAGGTTTCAGCTCACACCATGGGAGAAGAACTTATTCTACCCGCAGCAAAATTAATAAGTAATGCTTTGTTTCATGAAAAATGTACAAAAAAAAAAAATAAATGAAATTTCGTTGTCAAATACAATCGTGAAAAGAAGAAATGATGAAATGTCGGAAAATGTTAAAGTAGCTGTCATTACTTTTTTGAAACAAAGTGAATATTTTTCGCTGCAACTTGATGAGAGTACAGACATTGCTGGCCAGGCTAATTTATTAGCTTTTGGTCGTTTTGAGTTGAATGGCAATATTGAAGAAGAAATGTTGTTTTGTCAGTCTTTGTCGACAAAATCAAGTGGCGAAGAAATTTTCAAATCTGTTGACAGTTTTATAGAAGAAAATGAAGTAGATTGGTCAAAGTGTGTAGGTTTGACAACTGATGGGGCACGTGCTATGTCTGGAATTCATACTGGTTTAGTCGCCAGACTTAGATCAGTTGCTCCCTTGGTTCAATGGATACATTGTAGCATACATAGAGAGGATCTAGCAGTTAAAGGTATGGATGAGTGTTTAAAAAAAACTCTTGACGATGCAGTAAAAATCGTGAACTTTATTGAAGCAAGGCCTAAAAAATTCAGATTGTTTGGTGTTTTGTGTGATGAAATGGGTAGTGAACACAAACAGCTTCTACTTCACTGTGAAGTTCGGTGGCTATCAAGAGGTAAAGTGTTGACAAGATTATTCGAACTCCGCGACGAACTTACGGTTTTCCTTAAGGAAGGAGATTGTGATGGAAAACTGGCAAGCTCCTACTTAGACTGATTGATCAATGAAAACTGGTTGAAACAGTTAGCATATCTGACGGATATTTTCGGTACCCTTAACATTCTTAACTTAACTCTGCGGGGCAAGGACGGTCATAAGTTTCTTGTGCAAGACAAAGTAGAAGCAATGATAATGAAACTTCAACGATGGGCTCAAAAAGTGGAACAAGATTCTTTCGACGCATTTCCAGTCCTACATGATTTTCTTGAAACCAGCGAATTAAAAATTGAAAAAACAACAGCTACAACCATAAAAGAACACCTAGAATCTTTGGCCTCTAACCTCAGGTAATTTAAAATTATTTATTTTCTTAATTTTATAATAATATTTAATAATAAGCCTAATTAAAAACATTATTTTTTTAAAATTAGTAACTTTTTTTAAAACAGTAAATTTTTCACACAGTACGATCTTTAAAACTGATAACAATCTATTTTAGTTACTCTTATACTGTGATTATACATTTTATTATTCATTCATGTGAATGAGAAATCTACTAACTGGAGCAGTAATTAAGCCTTTTCATACTTCTTAGGAAAATTTTCCCTAAAATTGAAGATGAAATCCAATGGATCAGAAATCCCTTTGAAGAAAATTACCTAAAATAATTGAAATTATCTTCAAATGCGGAAGACTCGTTAATTGAACTATCATGTGACCAGACTCTAAAATCACTTTTCAAAACAACACCATTGGTCCCGTTCTGGATAAAATTTCGGCAAGACTACCCAGCTATTGCACTGAGACACTTGATGGGCTTTTCAACAACCTACCTATGTCAACGAGATTTTTCAACTTTAGTCTTTTTGAAAAATAAATATAGGAATAAATTGAATGTAGAGAGTAATTTGAGGCTAAAAATATCCAGTTTCAATCCAGATATTGACTCTCTCGTGGAGGACAAACAGCGTCAAAAATCTCATTAAGGTTTTTTTTTTTTTTTTTTTTTTTTTTTTTTTAACTTTGATCACTTGTTTTGAAATGTATTACAGAGGTGACAGCTATTTTTTAATTCGTTTTGTGCAGTATCTTTTACTCATTACTGACATATCTACCCAGTATATATACAGGGTGATTCAAAAAATAGGTGGACAAAATGACATGGTAGATCAGTCATGCAACAAGGATCAAAAATCGCAGAGGAACAGGAGTTCGCAACTGCAATCCGGAGCCGCTACAGGGCGTCTAAAATAATACATAACACAAAGAGAAGAAACAACACCATTACAGATCATTTTATTGATAATTACTCAATAACATGCGACTAATGCAATCAAAATGTTGAGACTACGGGAGATGATCAAAGTTTTTGCCAGATGCATGGAGACACGACTGGCATCTACGTTTCATGGAACGCCGCACCTTCTCAAAGATACCAGATGTATCTCGAACACATCCTGCTGCCACAACGATTCTACCTACAGTCGGCTGCAAAATTATTCGAGCACTAGCAATAATCCTTGCCAAAAAAAAGTGCACTTAATACAGCTTTGTTAAATAAATCCTTGTCGAGTCATGTTCTTAATCAGTCTAAGAACATGATTCGACAAGGATTTACTTAGCAAAACAGTCTTAAGTGTACTTTTTAAATATAGGAATTATTGGCTAGTGCTCGAATAATTTTGCAGCCGACTGTACCAAGTCTTCCGGCGTTGCAACAGGTCTTTCATACGCAAGTCCTTTTAAAAATCCCCATTAGAAAAAATCCAAGGGAGACAGGTCTGGTAATCGTGGTGGCCATGCGATTGGTCCACCGTCACCAATCCTGCCGCCAGGAAAAATAGTCTGCAGATGTGCTCTGACGTCTGTGCTGAAATGTGCAGGAGCTCTGTCGGGTTGAAATCGAATGTGTTGACAAATAGTCATCGGAACATCATTCAGCATTTCTGGCAGAACCTCTTGCAAGAATGTTAGATAAACGGGACCGTTAAGTCTTTCTGGGAGAATGTATGGGCCAAGTAAACAGTCTCCTGCAATGCCAGCTCACGCGCTAACGAAAAATTTTCATTGTGCGCCGTGCGGACGTGTAGCATGCGGGTTTTCATCCGCCCAGGTTGTGAAAGTTCATCACACCCTCTAATGAGAACGCAGCCTCATCAGTGAAGAGAACACCTGCTGCGAAGTTTCGGTCTGCAGCACTTTTTTGCAAAAACCACTGCGCAAAACCCATACGATTGTTGTAGTCTCCCGGTTCCAATGCCTGGACGCATTGTAAATAATAAGGATGTAGTCCTTCGTCGTGTATAATGCGCCAGACGGTAGCTTTGGGTATATGGGTCTTTCGGGATACAACTCCTGTACTTGTTGAAGGATTACGCTGGAGTTCTTGGACAACTCTTTCTTCAGCATCAACTGTCTGAGTTATTCGTTGGTGAGCAGCATCCGAATTGTGCATGTCGACCGAGCCGGTTTCACACAATCGTCGATGCAGAGTGGCAAAGAATGAGCGGCTAGGCACCTTTCTACCAGGATATTTCGCACGATACATTCGCAAGGCTTCTCGTCCATTACAGTTGGCCATGCCGTAAATTAAATGCATGTCGGCCATTTCGCGGTGCATGTAACTAGCCATGTTACGCGCAACGCATCCACGACTCGAATGAAGACAATCTCTATTTGGAAAGCTCGTGTTTGTATCGCATCGCCCTCTCGTGGCTCTAGCGCCCTCTACAGGCATTTGCGATCCTCTGTTCCTATACGATTTTTTATCCTTGTTGTATGACTGATCTGCCATATCATTTTGTCCACGTTTTTTTTAATCACCCTGTATATATTCGTCATACATATATGTGTGTCTGTTTGCCATTATATTTTTTACTTGTATATTAAGTAGTTAGTGGGCCTCGAAGTCTTTTTTACAAAATTTGTGGTCCGCACAACTAAAAAGGTTGAGAACCGCTGGTCTAGCGTTCTAGCCCAGTCAGGGAAGATTTTTTAAAAATGGTTTTTGTTTAATTCTAAATTATTTTAATTAGAGATTTAAATGTATGCAAATATTATGGTGTATCACTCACACGTTTTTCTCTTACCCTGCATTTTAATACTAAGATAGATATTTTGGGCTTTTTAGTTCACATTTCTATAAAATCGTGTTCTTTAATTTTTTAAAACTATAATATTATTTTTGTATCGCTTTGAACTCGCTTTCTTGTCGGTCCATCACAAAACCGCAATCGGTTTTTGGCTAACTTTCCGACTACCTGGAAATTTGAAACTTTAAGAATAGCGGAGAACACGTTGACAATGCATTTGTAATTATTCTGGAAATGTGTTAATTTTATATGATTCAACAGAAAATTTAAAAACATGGTATATAAAAAGGTTTTTTTTTTTTTTTTTTTTTTAATTTTAGAATTATTATTGTATGATTTTTTTTTTTTTTTTTTTTTTCCCAAATCATAAATTAAATTATTGAATGTAAAAGACAAAAATGTTAAAAATGTAAAAGGATTTGTAATAATGTGCATGTGCAAAGTACATTTCATTTTCCAATTTATCATGCTATAGCCAATGAATTTCAACATGATGCTGTTTCTCAGATTATAAATCATTAGATATTAGATATGGATCTTTTTTTTTAACTAAATTATGCAGACATTAATTCATATAAAACATTATTGAAATAAATAAAATTTCGTATTGTCGGCTTTTTCATTCACCTGATTATTGCATATTTTAAGAGAATTAAAACATTTTAATTTTACTAATTTACAGTTTCATAAGAGCTAAATTTTGGCATGTTTCAAATTTCCATATATGCAAATTTGCTTTCCGCCCTTTCCTTTAAATTAAAATATTTTGTTAACAAAGCCGGGGCAAATTGTAACATTAGAGAACAAACTAAAACTAATTAAGAGTTGGCATTTTCAAAATTTCGTTATTCGAAATAGGAGTCTCAGTGGGACAAGCGTAAAGTCTCACCCCCGCCCCCCTTTTATCCTCACCCCGCAATAAAACTGATATATCTCGATAACTAAGCCAGAGCGAATTCTAATATTATACTGCAAATTAGAGCTAATTGAGAGCTAAATTTCCGATTATTTGAACTTTCGATATTTTATTTTGCTCCCCCCCCTCCTCTTTCTCCTTTTCTTTTACATTGAAATATCTCGTTAACGAAGCTGGAGAATATTCTGATATTAGGCAATGCTATAGGGAGTCGGGTGTAACAGCGCTAACTTAGCCGCCCTCCCCCCCCCCCACACACACACACAAAAACTGATATATCTCGATACCTAACCCAGAGCGAATTCTAATATTAGAGAGCAAATTAGAGCTAATTGAGAACTAAAATTTGGCATATTTGAAATTTAATATCTGTAATTTTGCTTCCCCCTTTTCATTCCCCCTTTCCTTTAAATTGAAATATCTCGTTAACGAAGCCGGAGCAAATTCTGATATTAGAGAGCAAATTAGAGCTAATTGAGAGCTAAATATTGGCACTACCGAAATTTTTTTTATTTGCAATAGGGAGTTGGGTGTAACAGCGCTAACTTAGCCCCCCCACCCCACCCCACAAAAAAACTGATATATCTCGATAACTTACCCAGATATAATTCTAATATTAGATAGCAAATTAGAGCTAATTGAGAACTAAAATTTGGCATATTTGAAATTTCGATATCTGTAATTTTGCTTTCCCCCCTTCCTTTCTCCCTTTCCTTCAAATTGAAATATCTCGTTAACGAAGCCGGAGCAAATTCTGATATTAGAGAGTGTTGCCGCTCACCTTAGTTTGGCTGTAACGCGCCAACCTTGGCGAGCATCTCTTGTTCACCTGCCTTCCCGCTTTAGCGGAGTAGTTGTATTGTTTTCGTTAATATGGTAACAACATATTTTGTTCATCTTGTTCGGTGATATGGTTCACCTTTTTTTTATTGTTTGAGTTGACTATGGTATCAACGTAGTTGGAAATACGCTAATAATGCGTCATCTATAAACTGTACATTTGTAAATAATTCTTTAATTAAATGTTTGTGAAGTAATAGCTTCAAGTCTAGTAATTAGTAAATTGATATACAGTCCACTCATAAGTATCGTCAACATTGGTCTAGTAGACCCGGAGGATTAATCGTAATATAAAATAGTGGTGGTACCCATTAATGGTTGTTAATCATGGATAAAAATAAATTAGTTATCCTAAATCGACAACGTGGAACTTTTAAAGGACAATTAACAAAAATATCAACATATTTGGATAATGTTGATAATGATAATAAAGACATTATCACTCTAGAAATAAAGAAGGATTGTCTTCAAAAAATAGTAACCAAACTGGATAATTTGAAAATCCAATATTACGAAATAGCTGATGAAGCGGACCTTGAAGTTCAGCTCAACACCTTTGCAGAATTGGAAGAAGAGACAGAAAAATTAGAGGTAAGGCTTCGAAAATTCTTACTCTCTAATAAAATTAGTAAAAATGAAAGTATTTCAAATGAATCTAAAGTAGATAATCCCATTATCAATTTTCGTCTACCGGAAATTCCGTTACCCAAATTTAATGGACAATATAATGAATGGTATAACTTTAAAGATCAATTTATAACCTTAATTGATCAGAATGATAAACTTTCAGATAATCAAAAATTGTATTATCTAAAATCTACACTTTGTGGAAGAGCACTAGATGTAATTACCGAAGACGATTCATATATTTCGCTTTTTAAAGCATTGGAAGATAGATTTCAAAACAAAAGAATGATTGTTAATTTTCACTTAAATGAGATATTAAACGTAGAGAATCTGTCTCAAGATTTAGTTAAAAATTTGCGTACAATCACAGATAGTTGTCAAAAAAATATTCGAGCACTCAAAGGTATAGGATTGGAATTGAATCCTTTTACGGAGGCCTTACTTATAAATATAGTTCTTAAACAGATCGATAAAGAAACTAAAAAACAATTTGAATTGTCGTTAAATTCTACAGAATTGCCAACATGGTGTGATTTTATTAACTTTTTACAAAAAAGATGTTTGGTGTTAGAAAACTTACAATGTGTTTCCGGTATGAAACCGAAACTAATGAATTCGGAAAAGAGTACTAGAATTAAAACTTTCTTTTCTAAAAATGATTCTTTTAACGATCAAAACTGTCCCCTTTGTAAAAGAAATCATTCTTTAGCTAAATGTTGTGAATTCTTAAAATTAAATGAACACGAAAGATTCCTAACAGTAAAAAAATATTTGTTATGTATTAATTGTTTGAAATCCAAGCATCAGGTTTCGAATTGTAAAAGTGATCATTCTTGTAATATGTGTTCTAAAAGACATAATACACTCCTACATCGTTCTTTGCCAGAAACAAAAAGTAATAATTTCAAATATAAACCGCAAACAGAAAGTCCGAACTCAAGTCAGACGCCGGCACAGACCGACGCCAAACACCTGCTTCAATCGAATGATTCATATTCTCAATTGCAGAAGGAAAAAAAAGAGGTTTCGATGACATTATATAACGAGATTAATGATCCAATCTTAAAAAGTAAAAAACATGTATTGCTGTCAACATGTATAGTTTATTTGGAAAGTAGTAATAAAAAAAAGATTCCGGTTCGAATAATTCTTGATAATGGAAGCGAGTGTAACGTATTAGAGAGAGATTTTGCTGATTTATTGAATTTGCAAAAAAGGAAATGCGATATCCATATTTCAGGAATTAATGGTAAGATGACAAATGTGAGATCTTCAGTACGTACCATTATTTCAAATAAAGATGATACATTTAGGGAACCAATTGAATTTTTAATTACACCTAAAATTACAGAATTCATTCCTTCACACAATATAAACATAAGAAGTTTAAATCTGCCACATGACCTTGAATTAGCTGATAGTGAATTTTGGAAAAAATCTAAAATAAATGCTTTAGTTGGTGCTGAATTTTTCTATGAAGTATTAAAGGCAGATAAATTTAAAATAGGACAATTCACCTTTCAGAATAGCGTTTTCGGACATATTGTTTCGGGAACCATAGACCACAATGTATCTGAAAATACCTTTTGCGGTTTTACTGCACACAATGATTATCTCGATGAAAATATCCAGAAATTCTGTAAAATAGAAGCTCCTGAAATTGACTTACGTCCAATTAGTCAGGAAGAAGAATTTTGTGAAAAACATTTTTTAGAAACTTATCGGAGAGATAAATCGGGAAGATTTATGGTAGCCATGCCTTTGAAGGAAGATGCTAGTGTTCTTGGGGAGTCTAAATCTATTGCAGAAAAAAGGCTCAAGCAGTTATGGAATCGTTTAGAAAAGAGTCCGACAATGCGAAATCTTTATTGTGATTTTATTAAAGAATACACTAATTTAAATCATATGACAAAAATTGTTGATAATTTAAATGAATCTGGCTCTTATTACCTACCACATCATGGCGTTTATAGGCCCGAAAAATCTACTACGAAGCTTCGCGTTGTATTTAACGCTTGGAGTCCGACAACTAATGGAATATCATTAAACGATATTACTTATAAAGGTGTAGTGAATGAAGATTTGTATGAAATCATGTTACGCTTTCGACAACACCGATTTGTGTTTTTGGCCGATATTCAAAAAATGTATCGCCAAATAATGATTACCGAGTATCAGAGAAAATTATTAAGAATTCTATGGAAAAATAATGTGAACTCAGAAATTGAAACTTATGAACTTAATACCGTAACATACGGTACCGCTTGTGCCCCTTTTTTAGCCATTAGAACGTTGAAGCAATTAGCCCTTGAAGAAGCTGAGAAATATCCCAAAGCATCCGAAATTCTGTTATATGATACTTACATGGATGATATTATAAGTGGGGAAGAAACGCTAGAATCTACTAGGGAGCTTCAAAAACAACTTATACACTTGTTAAAGGGCGCTGGAATGAATTTACACAAGTGGAATGCCAATCATATTTCCTTACTTGACTTTTCTGAAGAGACATACAACGAGTACACATTCTCTGATAAAGAAACCAAAGCCCTAGGGGTTGCCTGGAAACCCAATTTAGATGCTTTCACATTTAAAATAAATTTTTGTCAATTAAAGTCCATGACAAAAAGAAGCATTTTATCAGACATTGCTCGCATTTTCGACCCATTGGGTCTCATAGGTCCTGTTATTGTCAAAGCCAAGTTGTTTATGCAGGAACTATGGAAATTAAAATTGGACTGGAATGACCCTATTCCAAACCCTATTGCTCAAAATTGGCTAGAATTCGCCACTTCGTTAAAAGTTTTAGAACAACTTAGAATAAAACGCTATGTTTTAATTCCAGAAACACAACAAATAAATTTACACGGATTCGCCGACGCATCGTCATCAGCTTTTGGAGCAGCCGTGTATATCCAATCTATTCATAATTCTGAAATTGTCTCCAATTTGGTTAGCAGCAAATCTCAAGTTGCCCCTCTAAAAACTGTTTCTATTCCGCGACTCGAGTTATCTGGTTGTGTTTTATTATCAAAATTAATTGTGAAAATTTTGAAATCTCTGAGATTACAAATCAATAATATTTATCTCTATACAGACTCTCGAATAGCTCTTGCCTGGATCCAAACCGAACCTTGGAAACCAAAAACATTTGTTGGCAACCGGGTTGCTAAAATTCAAGAACTGTCTGAAAACTTTCAGTGGAACCATGTGTCCTCTGCTGAAAATCCCGCAGACTTAATTTCTCGAGGTCTAACTGCCACCGATTTAATGGATAATCAGTTATGGTGGCAAGGACAAGACTTTCTAAGTAAACCCAATAATGTTATAAACAATGACTCTGACTATCTGTCCCCCAGTGAATAATAGTGTTGTTTTGGGTGAATTGAAAAATAATCCCCAGTGTGACTCTAAACCTGCAGTGTTGTGTGGATTAATTCAATCTACGGATTCCTCCCAGGACTTTTATAATGATTTGTTTTCATTAACAAATAATTTTTGTAAATTAATTAGAATATGTAGTTTTATTTTTAGATTTATTGGGAATACAAGAGCAAAGTTAAACAGAGTGATTGGACCACTCCGAAGCACTGAATTACATGAAGCAGAATTTCATTTGGTTAGACAGGTACAGTATACACAGTTTGTCGCAGAATTGATCTGCTTAGAGAAAAAGAAGCCTGTGTCAGGTAAATTAAATTGTTTAAATCCAATTTTGGATTCTCAGGGACTCCTAAGAGTGGGTGGAAGGCTGGAAAATGCTAATTTAAATTTTGATAGTAAACATCCCCTTTTGTTACCTCACGACCATAAATTATCTTCCATGATTATGGAACATTTCCATAAAAAATTCTTTCATGTAGGACCTCAAGCTTTGTTATACCACGTTAGAAAAAAATGTTGGATAGTTAGTGGGAGATCTTTAGCTCGGAAAATATTTCGTAACTGCATAACGTGTTACACACTTAAACCTTTAACGGTCAATCAGTTAATGGGAAATTTGCCAAAGGAACGAGTCAATGTAACTCATCCATTTTATTGTACCGGTATAGATTTCTGTGGCCCTTTTTTAATTAAATATCGGGGTCAAAGAAAAGGAATCTATAACAAAATTTCTGTTTGTATTTTTATTTGCATGCCTACTAAAGCAGTGCATCTAGAGGTAGTTAGCGATTTAACATCCGAAGCTTTTATCGCAACTTTAAAAAGATTTTTTGCTAGACGTGGCAAAGCCCAAACATTATTCTGTGATAATGCAACAAATTTTGTTAGTGCAAATAATGAATTAAAAAGCTTGCATAGATTAGCTGCTCAGCCTGATGAAAACCTTGCTAGTTTTTTAAATTCAGAGTGTATTACTTGGAAATTTCTGCCACCCCGTGCCCCAAATTTTGGAGGGCTATGGGAGGCAGGCGTAAAATCGTTTAAGTATCATTTGAAACGCGCAGTAGGAAACGCAAAATTGACATATGAGGAATTCTTAACCGTTGTTTGTCAAATTGAGGGAATCCTCAATTCTCGACTCCTTACCCCCCTTTCAAACGATATCGAAGATTTGGACGTCTTGACTCCCGGCCATTTTTTAGTTGGTCGACCCATCACAGCGGTGATTGAACCCGAGTTCTCTGGCATTCCAGATAATCGATTAGATACCTGGCAAAGGTTAACTAAAATAGTTCAAGGGATATGGAAAAAATGGCAATGCCATTATTTAAATACATTACAACAAAGAAACAAATGGAAAATTGAAAGGGATAACCTTAAAAATGGGGATATGGTGCTATTAAAGGAAGAAAACTTGCCCATATGTAGTTGGATTTTGGGTAGAATAATAGAAATTATTCCAGGAAAGGATAACAAAATACGCGTGAGCTAATTGAGAGCTAAATATTGGCATTACCGAATTTTTTTTTTTTTTTTTTTTTTTTTTTTTTGTGATAGGGAGTCGGGTGCACTAGCGTTAACTTAGCCCCCCCCACACACACACACACACAAAAAAAAAAAATCTGATATATCTCGATACCTAACCCAGAGCGAATTCTAATATTATAGAGCAAATTAGAGCAAATTGAGAGCTAAAATTTGGCATATTTGAAATTTCGATATCTGTAATTTTGCCGCTTTTGTAGTCTACTACAAAAACAATATTATTCACACATATCAAATTAAACTTCACCACCTAAATTCAATTTTTCAGGCTGAACTCTTGGCAGTAATACAGGCAATTAAATGGCTCATAAATTCATCCTACAAAAATTTAAACCGAATAATATTCACAGATAATCAATCAACAATTAAAATCCTAAATCAACCATATCCAAAATACGAACTTATTAGAGAACTATATGAAAGCATAGATCAATAGAAAGAGCAAATAATCCTAACTTGGACAAAGGCGCATGTGGGAACGGCAGGCAACGAAATGGCAGATTCACTTGCAAAACAGGTTATTTCACAAAACATCTTCGATGAACAGATCTCTCTTCCTCTTCCAGCCTCACTAGTCAAATCATCCATTAATAATAAAATTATCACAGATTGGCAAAGAGAATGGGGGCACAGCGATAAGGGTAGGGATACGTTTTCAGTCCTTAATAACGTAAGCAAAAATTTTATCAGTCCAAATAAAATAGTTACATATTTTATATCAGGCCATGGCAGCTTCCCTACATTTCTACACAAAATTAAAGTATTAACATCAGATAAATGCAAATGTAACAACAGTAAAATAGGATCCCCTTTTCATTATCTCTTTGAAAAATGCAATTTAATCCCAATTAATTTCAGATTCAACAGAAACCACACAATACGTAAAACATGCAAACAGTTCTTTTAAACACAAACAACTACAATAAATTAAAAGATATCTACAACATTCTAATCCAAAACTTTTCCACCATCAAATATAAAATTTAGCATCGTTCACTGGCAGCTGGCTTGCCTTTTTTTTTTTTTTTTTTTTTACTTTTTAGTGTTTTGGTTTTAATATGTGTTTGATCCAAAATTTGTAAAAATTTGATTTCTAAATAAATTAGGGAGCTCTTCCACTTTGATCCCCGGGCCTGTCGCCCGGGATGCGGAATCGCTAGATAGTGGCAGTCAGGTTCGCCTGCCTGCCTAAGATGCATTTTTCCCCTGCGGGTAGATGTGTCTTTGCCATAGCCACTATTGAGCTCAGTGGCGACGGTAAAGACATGTCTATGGCACTAAATCGTGAGATGTGCCGCTCCATGGTGGAAGTTTTCCTTTTCCTTTCCCCCCTTTCCTTCAAATTGAAATTTCTCTTTAACGAAGCCGGAGCAAATTCTGATATTAGACAGCAAATTAGAGCTAATTGAGAGCTAAATATTATCATTACCAAATTTTTTTTATTTGTGATAGGGAGTCGGGTGTACCAGCGTTAACTTAGCCCCCCCCCCCCACACACACACACTCCACAAAAAATCTTATATATCTCGATACCTAACCCAGAGCGAATTCTAATATTAGGGAGCAAATTGGAGCTAATTGAGGGCTAAAATTTGGCATATTTGAAATTTCGATATCTGTAATTTTGCTTTCCCCCTTCCTTCCCCTCTTTCTTTTAAATTGAAATATCGTTAACAAAGCCGGAGCAAATTCTAATATTAGAGAGCAAATTAGAGCTAATTGAGAGCTAATTCCTGACGTACTTGAAATTTAAAATTTCGAATGATGGGGGGGGCTAGCGTGAACTTGTACCCCCCCCCCCCCCCCGCCACCCACCGTTAAATTTGTTATACCTCGATTCCAAACCCAGAGCAAATTCTAATATTAGAGAGCAAATTAGAGCTAATTGAGAGCTAATTCCTGCTGTATTTGAAATTTAAAAACTCAAAAGTGGGGGGGGGGGGGTGCAAGTTAACGCTTCTTATATATTGATAGCATAAAGTAATTAAAGCTACCCTCTCACCCACACAAGTAGAGATAGTAATTGTAAATATAAGTTAATACCATTTGTGTAGTTATCTGCCCCCCTCACCTCCAATATATATTTTCCGTATTGTAATCGAAATATTTTATCAACAGGCAACATTAAATCAAGAATTTATTTTCCGCATTAAAAAAAAAAAAAAAAAAAAAAAATGTAAAATTATATTCAACGAAATTAAGAGTTTATTATTATTACAAGACATCCTTAAAAAATAAATAAATAAATCTATAATAATAAAAGAATGATTTGTCTGTCTGTCTGTTCTTCTTTACGTTCAACCCCTATTGAACGCAGAAGTACAAAAATTTAAATCTACGGCTTATTGCTTAGAAAGAGGCATTCTATCAGCAGATGATTTTAAAGGCTGTCTCGAACGGAAACAAAACATGTGGAAGTCATTAATGTCACATGATCTTGAACTGGGGTTAAAAATTGCAAATTTCAAAATGCTTCAAATTTTCTTTTTCGCACACAACACTTAATATACAACCTATGCAGCACAAAACCAACCTTCAGTTCAAATTTCCTCAATTTGGGTTAATAAACAAAGCAGTTACATTTTAATTGCAAATTAAATTTTATTCTAACACGTAATCTATCTTTCAATAGACGATAGGAGTTTCCATAGCAACGAAATATATTTGAAGGTACTAAAAAAATACCACTACCCGAGTGCCGTGGTACATACAGGTTTTGGGGACCTAAAAAATATTTATTTTTCTTTTTACTTCCATTAACCGACAACCATAGATAATGAAATTAGAGATTTCACGTGATTTACATGTTTTAGAATGTCCTGATTAGGTTTTCTTTTGTATCTCAGCTACTAATTAAAATAATTTTATAAGTAATACATCATTTGAAAGCTTTGTTGATTTGGAATACATCATTCGAAAGATATTTTAAAGTACTTTTATACTATCGAAAGTGAAATTCGAGATTTCGCCCGATTTGCACGTTTTGAGGTCTCCTGAATCGGTTATCTTTTGTATCTCAGCTACTAATTAAAAATCTTCGTTGATTTGGAATTGAACAGTAGATTACAGAAAATTCTACCGCCAGATGGCGCTGTAATATTTTAAAATTGCAATATTTCAAATACTAATTATGATTAACCGTTTTAATGCTAAAGCACTTTCAGAAACACAACCTCAAATTGCTATCGGTTTTACAAGCCTCAGTAAACGTTTTTCCGGTGTAAATATTTAATTTTCGCTTTCTAAAAAATTCGAAACCCAATCATGCCTAAGTGGAAAATCACGCCGTGCAGTAAAAATTAAAAAGAAATCTAAGTAAGCAGCAGTCGAAAAGGCATATATAAATGTGTATTTTTATGCATAAATACTTTACTGTCGATAGCTCTTTCTACAGAAATAAAATATTGTAGCGCGCCTATGCTACGTAACCTCAGCGCCTCCTAGCGACCCGTTTGGCTGAGAGACCCAAGAAGAGAACATTCAGAGACCCCCAGGCTTCCAGAGAAGGAAGTGCATGCAACGTGTGGTCGCTGTTAGCCGAAATGGCCCACGATCACAAAGTAACAGATATTGTAGGGTGTCGGACTCATTATTTCTACAATTTCAACTTACCCCTTTAACTTACCCCTGTAAATATTTAAATTTATGTGTTGTATATTTAGTGTGTAACTTTAAATGTAAATAATAAATAATGTTACCCTAATTTAGCTTCATTTTTGAGTTCCGCACGTTACAAAATTGGCGCCCACGTGATTTTTTTTTCCGGCGAATTTTTTTAAATAAATTTCTTCAAGTCTGCACCTGCTGGACACACATAAAATCCGCATCCGCTGGACAAAGATAAAGTCCTCATCCACTGGACTCAGGTCAGGTAAAGTCCGCATCCGCTGGACATCCACAGGATAATACAGGTAAGTGCATTTCACTTTCCGTTTTGTGTTAATACGTTATTGTTTTTCTTGTTCTGAAAATTCTGTTATTCAGTTATTTTGAAAACGTAACTTTTTTTTTTCTTTGAACGTAATTTTATCCTTTAATACTTTTATACTTTAAACATAATTTTATACTTTATAAATTATTTCGATTTCGTATTGCTATTTAAAAAAAAAAAAAAAAAAAAATTAATCTATTCATTTAAGAATCCTTTGCACATGTTAGTCATTTGAGAACAGATTCTTTGTGCATTGTATTCATTTGAGAACAACTTTGGTTTTAGATACCAATATTTTGATAGTAAAAGTAATACATTACCCTATGTATTAAGAATCAGGTTTATTTATTTATATACTATTATGGAATAAAGTTTTTTTTTCTTTCAATATTAAGAGAATTTGAAAGTTATGGTTTTAATTATAATTACTTCGGTATTGAGATTTCCAGTAATCTAGTATAATAATATAAAGTAAAGGAAGACTAACATTTTAATTAGGTAAGATATTTTATTTATATTCGAATAAACTATATGTCTTCATATTTAATTGCATTCTTCCTCTTATTGTGTCTATTCTAAACCAAAACAAAAAGAGACATAATTTTTTTTTATTATTATTACCAGTGATGACACATTATTTTAAACTGATATATATATATTTTTTTTTTTTCCTTCTGGTGATTTGTTGGAGGGAAGAGATAATTAAATAGATGGATGACTCATTTTGATAAAATTGCTTGAAAGAGATTTATTTGTTTTTCTTTTATCAATTGCTTTGCAGATTTTTTTTTTTTATTATTTACTTTTGTTTTCGAGTATAAAGTGAAAGAATAAAGAGTCATTTATATTTTGTTTATTATTTTATTACTTCGTTTACAGAAAAGAATTGTTTAGTTTAGATGTGTCTCATGAGTGTTTAATAAAATAAATAGAGGAAAAGAGATATATATTTTTTAATTACTTACTTTTTTTTATATTATAATTACTTGGAACGTGTGTGCTTTAAGCAAGCCACCTTTTTTTTTTTTCTCTTCTTTTATTTGAAACATAATGCTGATCTATTTTATTTGATGAATAAATTCATGTGCCATTAGTTTATTTTATATTTATATAAACATCCAGTTAAAGGAAATATTTAATTTTAATTGGTTGTTTTCTGTTTCACATATAATAGTAAATTGTTATTTACGGATAGAATTTTTTTTCCTTATATCAGCAGTATTTACAAATATATATTTGTTTAATTTTGTTTTATGCAAAATTTGCTTTGCTTACCTTTTTTCAATAAATCATTCAATCCTTTAATGACATTTGATAAAGAAAGATTAAATTTTAAAGTTATGTGTTCTATTTTATAGATTTTATAATTACATTTGGTAATTATTCATTAATTTTTTTAAAAAACTATTTTCAGAGTTCATTAACGTTAAAATAAGTAACTGAGTAAAAGGGATTTTTTTTTTTTTTATCAACTAATTTTTTTTTTTCTTTTTACTTACAATTGTTCAAGTATAATAAAGATATACTATTTACTTTGATTGATTAATTCTAAAAAATTTTTTTCTAAAACTGTAATTGAACTCTGACATAAATATTTAGTTATTATTTTTTTTTAACAAAATTTTGGAAAGCAAACAAAAATGGCTTTCCTAGGCAAGGGTAGAAAAACCGATCTACTTAAACTGTGCCAAGAAATATGCATTGCAGTAACTTCTGATTCCAAACTATATGAAATAAAAGATTTAATTATTAAATCTGCCAACTACGACGAAGATTTCGTTAGAAATTGCCTTACCAATATCATCGATGTACGTTTAGAAAATGAAGAGCAGATAAAGCATGCTCGTGACAAGGCTGAATTAGAAGAAAAATTAGCACGTGAAAAAGATGAACTCGAACAACAAAAAGCGTTCGAACTGGAAAAACTTAGACTCCAGATAGAAGCAAATAAAATTGCACCACCACCTTCTGAGGCTCAGCCTATGCCATGTCCCACCCAACCTTTTTAAGTAAAAAAATTAATTCCAAACTTCAACCCCAAGGAAGACGATTTCTACCTTTTCATAAACTTATTTGAAAGACAAGTAAAATTTTTAAAATTTGAAAAAACAAACTGGGTAGCTTACCTACTTGGAGTTCTTCCTAGTGATGTTGCCCAGCTCATCGCAAGAGAACCTGAAGAAAAAGCCCAAGATTTTCACCATGTTAAATGCATACTTTTACAACGATTTAAATTAAGTGGTGATAAATATCGAAATCTTTTCGCCACGCATAGAAAATCGCCTGAAAAAACATGGAAAGATTATCATTTTGAACTACAGAGTTATTTTGAAGGATGGATCACTGAGCTCAACATTAATGATTTCCAAGCATTAAAAGATTTAATCTTAGTTGACCAACTGAAGAAACGAGTCCCTCCACATGTCAAGGAACATTTTTTAGATATTTGGAATGAATGGGTAACTCCTGGACAACTTGTGGAAAAGCTTGATGCTTACGACAACCTTCGTCTACCTAAGAAAGAAATCAAGATGACAAGCACTGATACAACTAAAAAGTTTTATCCAAAACAGACAGAACAGAAACACAACTACACTCGAAAGAAAATTTATTCCCAAAATTATGATTTTCATCAATACCCTCTGTCAGGAGTCCCCCAATCAAAGTAGGTGGGATTCCGGGGTCCCCAGTCAAAGTACGCGGGATCCCATTCACAATGACAGAGCTCAAGATAAAAATTCTGACACTTCACGAGGTAGAACAAACCGTGTATCGTGTTATGGTTGTGGAGCTCCTAATGTAATTAAATCAAAATGCCGTTCCTGTAATCCATCCATGCCTAAAGCTGATGTCATGACATCCAGTTTCAACAATTTGAACTTTTACAGTTTCTCAACAGAGGATCACCCAAATAGTTTATTAGAAGTGTCCATCTGTAACCAAAGAGCACCAGTGTGTGCTGATACTGGTGCTACACACTCTGTGGCTGGTGAAAAATTATATCGCCTTCTCCAAGAAAATGGCCATACATTTGAAGATAAAGTCCTGAAAATGACGCTTGCTGATGGCCGCAGTCAACCAACAGAAATCCTCACAACTTTTGTTGACATAACAATTCAGAGAAAAGTTGTTCCAATCGAACTGTTAGTCCTCAAACACGCCAGAAATAATCGTACACTTCTTGGTGTGGATTTTCTAAGTAAAGCAGGAGTAGTTCTAAATCTCCAGAAACGTCTGTGGTTTTTTGATGACAATCCTCAGGAAAAATTTAATTTTATTGAAGTACCACCTAAAATCAATAGTCTATTGGCAGTACATGCTGATGAGTCACATTCATGTGGACTTCGTGAAGATGAAGGTCAGCATTTGACATTCCAACAACAGTCACAATTGAATTCCCTTCTCCAAAAATATGAAAAATGCTTTCAACCAGGGGGAGAACCTACCCCATTTATAGAACATCGAAAAAAACTGGAAACCACTTCCCAGTATCAACGCCACCATATCGCATGAATCCTAAAAAGAAAAAAATTTTACGACAGGAAATAGATAAACTGTTAAAGGAAAATATCATCGAAGAATGTGAATCACCTTATGCATCTCCAGTCGTGTTAATCCCTAAGCCCAATGGAAGTTTTCGTCTTTGTATTGATTACAGAAAATTAAACGACATTACAGTTACAGATACTTATCCATTGCCCCGAATGGATGACTTACTCCATGAAGCAAAACAAACTTCATACATGTCAACTATCGATCTTCGTGCAGGTTATCATTAAGTGAAGGTCCACCCTGAAGACCAAGACAAAACAGCCTTTGTTTGCCCTTTTGGAACATACCGCTTCCTTCGGATGCCATTCGGTCTCAAGAATGCACCAGCAACTTTCCAGCGTTTAATTGACCGTTTCCGCAATGGTCTTGAAGATATACTCACCTTAACTTCCCTTGATGATATAATAGTGTTGTCGGAATCATTTGAAAATCACCTCTCAGATCTACAAGCAATTTTTGAGAGACTCATACTTTTTAAACTTACAACAAACAGAGAAAAGTGTCACTTTGTATCTCCTAAAGTGAAATATTTGGGATTTTGGATCACACAAAATGGTATTGAAGTTGATCCAGAAAAGGTTTCTTCTATCCAGAAAATTCCGCCTCCCAAGAATGTGAAAGAAGTCCAGTCTTTCCTCCAGACATGTTCATGGTTTAGAAGATATATTCAAAATTTTGCTGATGTGTCAAGACCATTAAGTGAACTCACAAAAAAGAAAGTCCCATGGAATTGGGGATATAACCAGCAAAAAGCATTTGAATTATTAAAGAACTGCCTCATCACTCCCCCAGTGTTAAAACAGGCTGATGGTACAAAACCATATATCATTCGTACAGATGCAAGTCAGTATGCTATTGGAGCTGTCCTACTACAAGGAAACGATTCAGAGGAACATCCTATAGAATATGCCAGTCGTTTGCTTACCCAAGCTGAACGCAACTACTCTACAACGGAAAGAGAAGCCCTTGCTGTTGTTTGGGCCCTGAAGAAATTCCGAGGCTACATAGAAAATTCTGAAATAACTGTGGCATCCGACCACCAACCTTTGAGATGGCTGCTCACTCTCAAATCTCCAACAGGCCGACTTGCTCGATGGGCATTGGAAATACAGTCTTTCAACCTGAAAGTGCAATACGTCCCTGGAAAAGCAAATGTCATTGCCGACATGCTTTCTCGCCCAACCTGTGAAGAAGAAACTTCTTGCGACTTACAGACCATCGTTCTTGATGTCCCAACAAGAACTGCGAGTGACCTCAGGTCAGAACAGCTAAAAGATCCAGAACTGAAGAAAATTATAGATTGTTTTGAAGATGTCAACCAAGGAGTAGATTTCGCAAATTGGACGGAACGAGGTTACGTCATGAACCAAGGTGTACTTTACCGCTATTCTCCACACTCTGAAATGGAGGAAGCCCAGTTAGGCGTTCCTTCCCATGAAAGAGAAATGGTACTCAAGTTGCATCATGATGCCCCCATAGCTGCCCATTATGGAGCTAATGGAACTTTTTCCAGAATATCCTCAAGATATTATTGGACTGGTATGAGAAAATACATCACTGATTATGTAAAGAGTTGTGCAGAATGCATCAGATATAAAGCCTCCAACCAGAAACCTGCTGGTTTGCTGCGAACACCTGTTCCAGCTCAACGTTTTGAATCTATTGCAATTGATCTCTTCGGACCCTTACCAAAAACAAGTGAAGGTATGAAGTGGATCTTCATAGTTGAAGACTGTACTACAAAATGGGTAGAGTTATTCCCATTAAAACAAGCGACTGCAAAAGAATGTGCCTTAACCCTTCTAAATGAAGTATTCCTAAGATATGGGTTATCTCGTCGTCTAATAAGTGACAATGGTCCTCAGTTTGTTAGTGCAGTCATGCAACAGTTATCCTATGTTTTAAACATCAGTCAAAGTCTTATTCCTGTGTACCACCCACAAGCGAATCCTGTTGAAAGAAAAAGCAGAGACTTAAAACCTCGTTTAGCAATGATGGTTGGTAATAACCATTCTTCCTGGGCTGAACAGTTACCAGCTATTCGATTTTCAATGAACACTGCAAAATGTGAAACTACAGGTCATACACCAGTATACCTAAGTTTTGCTAGAGAACTCAGAACAGCAGATGACGTCACTACTGATTTTCGTTCTGTAATTCAAAACGACAATTTTGTACCAGAAATCACACCTTATTTGAAACGTTTTGAAAAATATATGTCACAAATTAAAGAAAACATTGAGAAAAATCAAGATCGTCGAAAAGAGTATGCTGATAAATCACGTAGAAAAAGTCCAAAATACAAACCAGGTGATTTGGTCTGGGTAAAACTTCACCCATTAAGCAACGCCAACCAAGCTAAGACTGCAAAGTTCATGCCACGACAAGATAGACCTTATATTATAAGATCACAAAAATCACCAAATAGCTTCGAAATAGCCACCTCTGAGAAGCCAAATGAACCTCTAGGAGCCTACCATGTGTCAGCTCTAACTCCATTTCAAAATATAACATGTACTAATTCTCCTATGGTACCCATAAGAAAAAGAGGTAGACCAAGAAAGCAACTTCCTGGCTCCTCGCCGAGTCGTCGTCAGAGCCAGAGGGGGAGATTGTAGCGCGCCTATGCTACGTAACCTCAGCGCCCCCTAGCGCCCCGTTTGGCTGAGAGACCCAAGAAGAGAACATTCAGAGACCCCCAGACTTCCAGAGAAGGAAGTGCATGCAACGTGTGGTCGCTGTTAGCCGAAATGGCCCACGATCACAAAGTAACAGATATTGTAGGGTGTCGGACTCATTATTTCTACAATTTCAACTTACCCCTTTAACTTACCCCTGTAAATATTTAAATTTATGTGTTGTATATTTAGTGTGTAACTTTAAATGTAAATAATAAATAATGTTACCCTAATTTAGCTTCATTTTTGAGTTCCGCACGTTACAATATGAATTTTCTAATGATCTATAAAAACACACCTAATTAATGAAAACCGCGCCGTACTGTAGTGTATGTAAAAGGCAAATTTAAGTATCATTGAAGGATGAATAAAAACAAAAAACGTGTTTTACCATAAATAATGGTTCACACGAAAATTTAAGCGCAACGAAAAAATCCAAATTTAATATAGTTTTCCAAATGTACATTTCAGCGTAGAGAAGGGTGTGTGTATGTTGATAAGATTTTATCGAGACTCCGCCCATTCTTTTCTTTTTCCAACTTATTTCCCAAATATAAGGATATATATTTTTAAAATGATGAAACGAGCATCGTAATAGTTTATGCGTCGAAAATCGCGTTAGATATTTCTCTTTTGAAGAACTACATTTAATTGATATCAATGATCAGACTACTAACATCGTCTTCTGTTGATATTTTTTGAGTATTAAAAAGAAAAAAAAAGTTATTGAATAAAACACAATCACTCATACAATTATCGCTTAATTTATTAATTATTTTTGTGTTTTACAAAGAAATAATGAAAGAAAAGAACTTTATAAAATAAATACTTTTTTCTTTTTTTAACTTTTTGTAAAAGACAATATGAAAGAAAAATAATGAAAAGATGATGTTAAAAATTGTATTTTCCTGCACATAGGCCATGTAGCCTTTTCTTACAGCGAGCGCAGATGGGGTTGGAACGCTTTATTTCACTCTGCTTGTTACTGAAGACCACACATTGATGTAAATTTCGTCACTGTCTTCATTATTTGCTTCCAATGTCTCATCCTACTTCGCAACATTATGCACCGAATCATCGTCCAAAATAATGTTACCACGTAACGTAACCAACTGCTTCACCTTATCTAGAACAGGGGGTGCCATTTCATAGATGCGCGAATTTTTAGCTATTTGAGATTTCTCGCGCACTACGTCATAAGGCGGATGGATCAAATCTTGTTTACATTTGAAATAACTGTGTTTAAATTGCGTTTTTATGATTTATTTATTTTTTTCTTTTCTTTTAATCGAATTTGTTTAAATGTACCGTATGATAATATTTATCTACGTCTTTTGTTGCTTCTTTGACATGCTCCGTATAAGAGCACATAATTTTTTTAAAGAATAGATTATTGAAAGTGATAGAACATTGATGAAAAACTGTGATATATAATAACAATAGATAGATTGCTCATAAAATCAAATCATGTAAGTAGTATACAAGTATCATCGTGTATATTATATCATACATTTTCAAGATCAGAAGTTCAAAGGGATATTAAATTAGCAATAATCATGTAATAAGTATGTTTGTTAAATGTTTATGCTACTTCCCTTCGATTTTCAAGTATACTCTTTTGAAAGCAAACAGTAGCCAATGCCTGCTGTCTGCTGTAAAAAATGACTTTTTTTTTTTTCAAATAGGGACATAATTAAGATTTTGTTAAAATTTATTATCTTTATTAAACATGAAACAAATTGTGATATCTCATAATAAACAAAATGTTTAAGTTATGTAGTGGATAAAAATGAGTACACACAAAAATATTTCTGCAGTTCAAAATTAAATTTGCAGTTAATACAATTAAAATGAAATAAACTTGTGTGTAAAAAAAAAAAAAAAAAAAAAATCTTAGGTACTTTTTTTAATTTAAAATTTTTTTTCTTTAATCCTCTGTAGAAAGCATCTGGATAATTAAAAATTTTATGAAATTGCTTTTATGTAATAACACATTTCAATGTAACTTTTGTAATAACATGTTAAATGTGTCAGTAGTAGCACATGTTTTCCAATGAAAATAGTTTTAAAAATACCAACAAGCCAACATGAGCAAAATGTTTTGAAACTATTTCTGTCATACCATATTTAAACAATGAAAATAATTTTTTCTTTTGTAAAAAATTGTTGATCATTGCTTAAACATTTTGAAGTATTATATATATATATATATACAAACCCACAGAACTGAGGTTTAAAAGTAATATGTACAAAACTTTGAATAAACAACATAAAATGCAAGTGTTCACAATAATTGTTTCAGGTGAAAAGAAAACATGACCCTTCGGCAGCGCTTTATTGGCAGCACTCTTGCCTACTTTATTCGCCTTGATGAAGTGTTGTGTTTTCTTTTAACCTGAAACAAATGTTGCAAGTTCTTGCATTTTATGGTGTTTATTCAAAGTTTTGTATTTATTAATTTGGAGTATATTTACTGACAGGGTTTAACCTGGCAAAAAAATTACTTTAGCATTTTAGAGAAAATAGGCAAGCACTATTTTAGCTTTTTCGAAAGTTAATTAATTCTTTGGATACCATTAATTTATTTTACTTACAAGGAACATAACCCAAGTGTCCGGCTCGGATTTCAATGAGAGAGAGGCGTTTCTTTCATATTTGATATGCTATCAAATTTTACTCAAAAATATGCGAAAAATTTGTATTTATACAGCAAGTGAATACTCAAATGAATAATTCAGTTGAAATAATTTTCAGTACTACTATAAATTTTCATTTGTAACTTAAACATGAAAGCGCAAAATCATTTTGCTTTGTTTTTAAACTGTGCTATCATAATGTTAGACCCACCACCACGTATCATTTTTTTTTTTTTTCTGGATTGTGTTTTATCAACTGCCCTTCCCTCTTTTTCGGTGCAAGAATGAAAAAAGTGATCATCAGTCCATTCTCATATCAGACTTTTCTGTATATTCATATTGCTTTCCGCTACAGTACAGATTTTCATGCAATACAAGTTAGCTGCATCCGAAGATCTTTTTGTTTTCATGTACATGAAGCATATTACTGACTACATAAATACATATGATACATATATGCATATTATTGATTGCTGCAGTACAAAATTCCATACATTTCTTCTTGAATTTATATGAAAGAAGAGAAACTAATATGTGAAGGCATGAATACGTTAATTTCCTCAGTAAGTTGTATAACATATTTAATAATAGATATTCTTTTCTAATATTGTACAGTCAATTTATTAAAAGAAGTTTGACTTACCTGGGTTATCACAGGTAATCATGTATGCCATTTCTTGAAGAAAATCTCGTAACGCAATCATCAGATTGTACGCTTAAAAATGCAGTATGAATAACTTCTGGTTTAAAACCATAACAACTTGTTTTGCTGTAAAGGGGATTAATATTTGTTTAATAATTTAAATATTAACTGCATGATAAAGGACTGCCTAGAATTTCACCTTTTAAAATTTATTTAATATTATTATTATAGATTTCTTAGGCACAAAATACGATTAAAATGGAACGTCTGTTCCGTACAAAAGGAAAAGATTACATACAAAACATTATAGTAGTCGTAGAGAGAGACGCGACATATCGTCACGTGATCAGGCAGGTGCATTAAAACAATCAGTTGGCGGGAAGAAAAAGTTTCGGAATAGGAAAACAAAAGTTAATAAAAAAATTGTTCTGAGGTTAGATGTTTGCAACACCCCCTCTTAAGCTCAGAAATTTTCAATTGTTCATTAAATTTTGTCTGTGTCCATTAAAGGCAGATTTTGGTAGCGCCTTTGTTAAAGTATCAGCAGTCATTTCATTGGTAGGTTTATATTGAAGCTTGATCAGGCCTTCCTGTATCAGGTTTCTCAGAAGATGAAATCTCAGTTGTAAGTGTTTTGTTTTGGAGTAGAACTTGTCATTTTCAGCAATCTTGATTGTTGATTGATTGTCCTGGTATAACACTATAGGACATTGTTGCGGCAAATTTAAATCATCTAGTAGCTTGTAGAGCCACTGTATTTCAAGTGCAGCACTCGCAGCTGCGACGTACTCAGCTTCTGCTGAAGACATGGACACACAGGACTGTTTCTTCGAAGTCCAAAAAATTGGGGTTTTACCCAGTATAAATAAATTTCCAGAAATGGACTTTCGATCACTTGGGTCGTTCGCCCAATCAGAATCCGAATATGCTCTAAGAACTGGTTCACCAGAGTTACAAAGTTTTAACTTAATGTCTTTGGTATTTTTCAGATATCTAATTACCCTTTTAACTGCCTCCCAGTCTTTCGCTCTAGGATTTTCGTTTCTACGGCTTAAGATGCCAACGGCAACACTTATATCAGGTCGCGATACTGTAGAAATGTAAAGTAACGCGCCTATAGCCTGTCTGTACATTGTGTTGTTTGGTAAGAGATTGTCAGTATCAGTTAATTTTATATACCCTGGTTCCATCGGTGTGTCAGAGGACCGTGCGTTATCTAGCCCAAATTTTGTTACAATGTCTTGTATTTTATTACTTTGATCAAGCGTAATTACCCCTTTACAAGGTCTTTCTATATTTATGCCGAGGTAATATTTCGCTTCCCCAAGGTCAGTTAATGGATATTCTTCCCTAAGTTGATCAATTAATATGTCAATATTGTGATTTTTACCAGCTATAAGCAAGTCGTCGACGTAGACAAGAATGTAAGTTTCTATGTTATCTTTGTTACGGATATATAAACATTTGTCATGCTGACTTTGTTTAAATCCTAATTTACACAATGATTCATTAATTTTCAAATTCCACGCTCTGGCGGCTTGTTTCAAGCCATATATCGCTTTCTTTAACTTACATATTTTATTTTCTTCGCCTTGGACAACATAACCCTCGGGTTGTTGCATGTATACATCTTCTTGCAAATTTCCATGTAGGAAAGCAGTTTTGATATCTACATGCCTTAAATTCAAATTTTTATACAGTGACATGGTCAAGAAACTTCTTAGAGTGGTATGCGATGCAACTGGTGCAAAAGTTTCGTCATAGTCCACCCCGTATTTTTGAGAAAAACCCTTGGCGACTAGCCTGGCTTTATATTTCTCGACATGACCTTGGCTATTGTATTTGGCCTTGAACGCCCACTTACACCCTACTACTTTGGTCCCTGGTTGAGCGTCAACAAGTTCCCAAGTATTGTTTTGTCTGAGTGAATTCATTTCCTCGAGTTCAGCCAATTTTTTTTTTTAGCTGGGTTTTGAATTTTTAGTATATCTTCAAAACACTTAGGCTCATCAATTCTTTGGTCATTTACTGCAAATGCAAATCTGTCGGGCGGAACCCCTTTATTCAATCGTTGTGATCGTCGCAGCAGATCTTGCGTGTCATCGGAACTATCGTTATCACCCGTTATATCTATATCAGAATCTAATATTGGTAATTTGGACACCGGAATTTCATCATTGGAATTTTCATTATTGTTTTGTGATGTTTCACTATTGTGGGATTCTCTATTCTCATCTTCCAAGAATTTTACAGTTCTGCTTATCATTACATTTTTATTATTCGTGCAAATTCTGTAGCCTTTGCTACGATTATCATATCCCACAAAAATTCCTTCTTGAGCGGTGCTATCCAGTTTCCCCCTATGTATCTTATGTACATATGCGTATGCGCGACATCCGAATGTTTTTATATTTGATAAATCGGATTTACGGCCGGTCCATTTTTCGTAAGGAGTTGAGTCGCATGAGGAGGTCGGGAGCCTATTTTGTATGTAATTTGCAGTATTTACGGCTTCCCCCCAAAAGGAATTCGGTAAATTACTGTCTTTAAGCAGACAGCGCGCCATTTCGGTCAACGTACGATTTTTACGTTCTGCCACGCCGTTCTGAGCACTAGAGTAAGGAACGGTAAACTGATGCTCAATTCCTTCTTTTTTCAAAAATTCGTTTACTTCCATACTAGTGTATTCACCCCCGTTATCCGATCGAATTGCTTGCACTTTTCGGCCAAATTTGTTTGCGGTCATAGCAACATATTCCTTTAATTTAGAAAATACCTCAAACTTATTTCTTAGCAAATATATAATTGTATAACGACTGAAATCGTCGATAAAGGTAAGAAAGTAATATTTTCCTCCAACAGTGGGGGTTTTCATAGGACCACATAAGTCTGTGTGGACTAGTTCGAGTGGTACGGAGGCTCTAAATTGTGCAGCTTTGGGGTAAGGTGAATCAGTTAATTTTGACATTATGCATGTTTTACATTCAGTGTTATGTTTGCAATCATTTAATTTAATACCCACAGCCATGTCCTTGTTAACTAAATCTTCAATGTGGTTAGTGTTTCTGTGGCCAAGTTTCACATGCCACTTGTTTATGCAATTTTTGTTATCACAAGTTTGTATTACAATGTTCGCTGTGTGTTTGTTTTCAGAATAATTTAATTGACATTCATATAAATTATTTTTCACATATCCCTCAATGCATGTATTACCTTGATTTACAATTTTACAGGTTTTATCATCAAATACAGCGATACAGCCATTCTCTGTTGCTCTTTTTATAGAAATTAAATTAGTTTCTATTTCAGGAACATAAAGAACATTTTTAAGTGTTATTTTGTTCTGTGTGTTTTCCGAATTTACGGTATACAAACCCACAGTACCGGAACCCAAAGATTTTAGCTGTGTGCCGTTCGCGATAGTGACGTTAGAAACGTTATTTATAAGTTCGCGAAATTTTAGTTTATCATTGCAGATATGTGAAGAAGACCCTGAATCAACCACCCAATTTACAGTTTTATCTCCAACATAAAAAGAATACAATTTATCAGCTTTTGGTTTATTGCTCCCCTCTGCAATTTGAGCGCTATCTGGCTTCTCATTGTTCTGAGAGCATATGTTGGATCTGAAGTTTGGTTTTTTGTTGAAATTTTTATTGTAGCTTTTGAAAGTAGAATTATTTTTATTTTTTAACTTATAGCAATCTTCTATGTTGTGGTTGCTTTTCCGACAATATTTGCAGAATTTCTCCGATTTGTTATGGTTTTGGACTTTTAACGCTGAGTATTGAACGGTTTTGTTTTCTAGCCTTTTGGCATATTCATCAGCCAATTTGTTTCGTATATATTCAGGTGTGAGTTGCGCTTCGTCTCTCGATTCGAGACTTGTTATTAGAACATCATATGACGGAGGGAGTGAGCACAGCATTAATGCTGCGAGGTGTGACTCATCTATGACTTCACCTATGGCAGTGAGTCTGTCGCGTGTTTTATAAATTTCAGATATATGTTGGTTCATATCACCACCTTCAATTAATTTTATGGAATAAAGTTTTCTAAGTAAGAAAAGTTTACTTGTCAGTGATGATCTTTCGTGGACTTGGCGCAGAGCATTCCAGCACTCTCGTGCTGTATCTAGATTTGTAACGTATACAATTTTATCGTTGTCAATAAGTAAATTAATAATAGCTGTTGCTTTTCTATTTTTAGAACGCCACTGATCCGTAATTGGGTTAGGAGGATCGTCAGTAATCACTGTAAAAAGATCCTCTTTTTGTAAATACATTTCCATTCGGAACTTCCACACATTATAATTTTTGGAGTTCAGCGGTTCTATTTGAATGTCCTTGGTTGCTGACATTGTTAAACAAAATTTTTGTAACAGTTTTTGTTAATATTTGTTCAATACGTAAACATTTATTTAATATTTTAAGTCAACACAGTTTTGGATAAAATAGTACTCGGAGAAGAAAATAAAATTAAATAGTTTTCATAAAATTAAGTACTTCAAGAAAAAGATAAACTTAAATAACTTTCTAAGTACTTTTCAATACTTTCGATTTAGTGTCACTTCAGTCCTCATAATCTATTAGAGAAACTAATATGTGAAGGCATGAATACGTTAATTTCCTCAGTAAGTTATATAACATATTTAATAATAGATATTCTTTTCTAATATTGTACAGTCAATTTATTAAAAGAAGTTTGACTTACCTGGGTTATCACAGGTAATCATGTATGCCATTTCTTGAAGAAAATCTCGTAACGCAATCATCAGATTGTACGCTTAAAAATGCAGTATGAATAACTTCTGGTTTAAAACCATAACAACTTGTTTTGCTGTAATTAAAGGGGATTAATATTTGTTTAATAATTTAAATATTAACTGCATGATAAAGGACTGCCTAGAATTTCACCTTTTAAAATTTATTTAATATTATTATTATAGATTTCTTAGGCACAAAATACGATTAAAATGGAACGTCTGTTCCGTACAAAAGGAAAAGGTTACATACAAAACATTACAGTAGTCGTAGAGAGAGACGCGACATATCGTCACGTGATCAGGCAGGTGCATTAAAACAATCAGTTGGCGGGAAGAAAAAGTTTCGGAATAGGAAAACAAAAGTTAATAAAAAAATTGTTCTGAGGTTAGATGTTTGCAACAGAATTCTTCATACACTTGGAATTTAACAACCAAAAATTCGGTAAGTGATTTTAGTACCCTTCTAATTTCTGCTATTAAGGAACTTATTTTATTTGTTAACTGATACTAATAATTATTTTGAAATATATTGTTATGCTGAAACTTTTTTTAAATGGGGAAATAATAAATTTAATATGAGATTAAAGTCTGACATAAGTGGTAAATTCTCCTATTTCCAATATTTAGTTTATTTTTAATAATAAAATTCATAATACGTATTGAAGTATTTAAAAAATAAACAAACGTATCATAATATTACAGATAACTGAATATATTATGTATTTCTTTTTAAATTGAAAATTATAAGGGTTTTATTTTGAACAAACTATTTTAAAGAACGTATTTTTGTTTCATTTTTACTCATAAAATTAAAATTTATAATTTTACTGAAGTATCTGAAATGTAAACAAACAAATCACGCTAGTACAGCAAAATTTATCTATTTTAGATTTTTTTAAACAAATACGTGCGCTTTCTTTTGAGCAAAACATTTAAATAACTGCATTTTTATTTCATTTTAATATAATTTAAATTCATCGTTTTATTTAAGTAATTCATGACAATATTGAAGTATTTAAAAGGTAAACAAACGTATCATAATATTACAGATAACTTCATATGTTGTGTATTTCTTTTTAAATTGAAAAATATAAGTGTTTTATTTTGAACAAATATTTAAAAAAAATGTACGAGGCGTGTTTTTTAAGCAAGTACCGTTTTGGAATTAAAAAAAGACGTGCAAAGATATCGCAATAATTTTATTTTTACATGAAAGCCTGTACCTTAATCTACTTTTCTACAAAATTTCCGTGAATATTGAGGCACTTGCCATAACGTGGCACCAGTTTTTGAATACCCTCCTCATAAAATTCTGCCGCCTGACTTGTTAACCACTCTATCACAACTGTTTTGACTTCGTCATCGTCTTGAAGACGCTGACCACCCAGGTGTTTTTTCAAGTGCAGGAACAAATGGTAGTCGCTGGGCGCCAGATCAGGGCTGTATGGAGGATGATCTAGAGTTTCCCATTTAAAAGATTTGATGAGATCTTTGGTCCGATTAGCCACATGTGGACGGGCATTGTCATGCAGCAAAACGATACCCTTACTCAACTTGCCACGTCTTTTGTTCTGGATTGCACGACGCAGATTGTTCAATGTCTCACAATAAGACGCTGCATTGTTTGTCTCATTACGAGGCAGAAACTCCACTAGCAATACTCCTTTTTTGTCCCAAAAAACTGTGCACATGATTTTCCGGGCAGAAATTGTTTGAAGTCCGTCAACATTTTTGGAACCCAACGTGAACACAATTTCCGGTAATTCAAGTTCTCGGTCACAATGCGATACAAAACACTACGAGAATATTGAGGAAACCAGTCGCACATTGATGAAATTGTAAAGCGTCTGTTTTCTCTCACCTTTTCTTCCACTTTCTGCACCAAATCTTCATTAACGACCGAAGGACGCCCACTCCGTTCTTCATCATGCACATTTGTGCGGCCATCTTTAAATGCTCTCACCCATTTCCTTACCATTCCATCACTCATAATGTTTTGTCCGTAAACTTCACAGATCTCACGATGAATATCGATCGGTTTTACGCCTTTAGCACTAAGAAATCGTATAACAGCCCGTACTTCACAATCGGCGGGACTCACGATTGTCGGAGGCATCTTAAACACTCAGTAAACAACGTATACAATGAAGAATCAGACTGTAATGGCGTCAGTGCGTAGACAAGAGATGTAGATAACCAGCGCGCATGCGCGGAACGCCGACCGTAGCGCTGCGGCGGCGGAATCGCAAAACGGTACTTACTTAAAAAACATGCCTCGTACTTATATTTTATTTTTACTCATAAAATTAAAATTCATAATTTTACTGAAATATCTGAAATGTAAACAAACATATCGCGATCGTACAGTAAAATGTATATATTTTACATTCTTTTAAAAATATATATGTGCTTTCTTTTGAGTAAAACAATTAAATAACTGCATTTTTATTTCATTTCATTTTAATATAATTGAAATTCATCGTTTTATTGAAGTATTATAAATGTAAACAAATGCATAGCAATGTTGCCGAAAACGCGAAAGCTTTATAATTTTTTATGAACTTATATGTATTTAAAATAAATATTTTAACGAATGTACTTTTATTTCATGTAATACCGTACATGATTTTCGTTTTTGGGTAATATTTATATCAGATTATAGGATATATTTTTTAGTAAGTAATAGCTAGCTCTGGGCGAACAGCTGTATATTAGTATCGTAGTTTGTTTCGGTCTTACGCCCTGTGACGTTTCACTTCTGCTTGCTTCTGATTGGCTACACTTCAAATGGCCCAACCTTATGATAGAAGAACCTTGATCTAGAAGTTCCTATTGACCGACTGAATTTTTTAAAGTAAAAATTAAATTAAAATTCCGGTGTTATCTGAATTGCATTTCTCGAAGCGCGATAGCGCTGCTTCGCTGTTTTCGACACTGAACATTGCAGCGCTATCGCGCTGCTTAGCAGTCAAACGGTTAAAATTGTAAATCAGGTGAAATCTCGAATTCCACTTTCGATAATATAAAAGAACTTTAAAATATCTTTCGAATGATGTATTAAAAATAATCTAACCGTTTGACTGCTAAGCAGCGCGATAGCGCTGCAATGTTTAGTCTCGAAAACTGCGAAGCAGCGCTATCGCGCTTCGAGAAATGCAATTCAGATAACACCGGAATTTTAATTTAATTTTTACTTTAAAAAAAGCAATCGGTCAATCGGAACTTCTAGATAAGGTGAAGCAGTTGGTTGCGTTACGTCGTAACATTGTTTTGGACCAAAGCTTTACAGAGTAAGCGTATTCATTACAATGGAGCAATGGGTAGCGTACTATGTCATGATTACGTCATAGATCGATGACAAAGCCATCTCGTGTTGGAGGTGACTGAACTACTCAGGCTGAAACTGCGCATGCTCGAATAGAATTTGTTTACTCGCGTGATGCTCCATATTTAAAATTTAAATGGAACTGTGTTTGAACGAATGCACATCTAAACGAAAAAAATCATGTATTTTTAGAATATTCATATTTCGTATGTTTTCCCGTATTTTAAGATAAGTAATATATTTTAAATCAATTCTTAAAAATTATTTTTTTAATACTTCTTACAATTTATAAAATTATTGAAATCTTAATCTCTTGAATTTTCATTCATTACGGATCAAGAGATAATCTATGGAATTTTGAATTCGGTTGTTTTATTTGTTATGAGGTTAGAAGAAGTTAGTTTTGATTATATTTGTTCATTCCTAAATGTTATTTTATCATTCCTAAATGTTATTTTAGTTATAGATTTGGTTATAAAGCGATTACAAATATATTTTGTTTAGAAGATAAAATTTTTGCGAATGGTTTCGTCTGCGTCTGATTGATTTTATGGAACATGACATATTACTTTTTTTAGTAAAAGAGACAATGATAAAGTCATCTTTTATAAGCGATTTCTTTTCTAAAATTTAAATTTTTTTTACCAAAATTTTAATTTTGAAAATTGCACACGCTAACATTTCTTCTTAAATTACTAATACATGAATTTTTTCGTATTTACAATACAATTTACAACATTAGAAGATCGATTTAAAAAATTATATTTTACACTAACTAATTCTAGCTCTAAATGAACAGTATAGATGTGATTATTTACTTGAAGTTATTAGCGTACATTTGACTTTAAATACAAAATATGTTAGATGTTAACTAATAATAATGTGATTGCTTATTAGCTAACATCTAACATATTTTGTATTTAAAGTCAAATGTACCTAATAAAGTCAAGTAAATAATCACATCTATAATGTTCATTTAGGGCTAGAATTAATTCTTGTTTATATTAAAACCATAAGAGCTAACATTTTTAAAGAAAGCACAATAGGGGCGGATTTTTCACAGCTTTTATTTGGGTACCGCAGCCACTGCACGAGGAGAAGCGCTAACGTCGAGTTTACTTTGAGACATTTGTTAACATTATGTGAACGAGCTTAATCTGTAAAGCTTTGGTTTTGGACGATGATTCGGTGCATAATATTACGAAGTAGGATGAGACATTGGAAGCAAATAATAAAGACAGTGACGAAATTTACATCAATGTGTGGTCTGCAGTAACAAGCAGAGTGAGATAAAGCGTTCCAACCCCATCTGCGCTCGCTGTAAGAAAAGGCTACATGGCCTATGTGCAGGAAAATACAATTTTTAACATCATCTTTTCATTATTTTTCTTTCATATTGTCTTTTACAAAAAGTAAAAAAAAAAAATAATATTTATTTTATAAAGTTCTTCTTTTTTATTATTTCTTTGTAAAACACAAAAAGAATTAATAAATTAAGCGATAATTGTATGAGTGATTGTGTTTTATTTAATAACTTTTTTTTTTTTTTTTTTATATTTAAAAAATATCAACAGAAGACGATGTTAGTAGTGTGATCATTGATATCAATTAAATGTAGTTCTTCAAAAGAGAAATATCTAACGCGATTTTCGACGCATAAACTATTACGATGCTCGTTTCATCATTTTAAAAATATATATCCTTATATTTGGGAAATAAGTTGGAAAAAGAAAAGAATGGGCGGAGTCTCGATAAAATCTTATCAACATAAACACACCCTTCTCTACGCTGAAATGTACAGTCGGGGGAAAATAAACGCAGCACTTGATGGTATTTCGTTATAAATTGACGCAAAAAAATTTAATAGACACCATTCAACAGGAAATTAAATGCACTTTCTGAAAATATCGTCGAATTTTGAATTAGGGGTCATCTACATATTAAAATGAGCGCTAACTTTGATTTTTTTCAATAGCAACACCCAATTTTGACTTCATATTAGAATTTCTGAGAGTCTGGCAGTGCGGAAAAGTATACTATTTGTATACTTTCGGAAAAGTATACTATTTGTATACTTTATCTTTAGTATTCATAGAGTTATGATCAAAAATGTGTTAGAGGGTTATCTCTAAATGTAGAAAAATAAAATTAAAATCCTACAAGAATTAGACAAAATCATACTGTTTCACACCGGAAATATTTCAAGAAGAAAAGAATTATAAAAAAAAAAGTAAAAATATGAACATCTTTGTAGTACCTTAATTATTATAAATTCAGTTTTTTGGATATGTATATATTTCA
This sequence comes from Salticus scenicus, assembly GCA_963930645.1. Classification (NCBI taxonomy): domain Eukaryota; kingdom Metazoa; phylum Arthropoda; class Arachnida; order Araneae; family Salticidae; genus Salticus; species Salticus scenicus. The sequence continues at coordinate 223,664,221 of OZ005654.1, read as the reverse complement.
GTACTTTTTTAGATAATTTTAGGTATATTTAAATACATTACACTTACGATTGGTCAGACAATACTCTTTATAAAAGTGCAATATTTTTCAATTAAAAAGTATCTATCATGGATATACTGATCACCAATAAAGCTTAAATTTTCTTTCGTACGTGTAACATAATATACAAACTGAAATAATATAGCTCTATATATATACAACAACGCATAAACTACAGTGCGTGTCGAAATGATAGGTCCACCAGTAAAAACGAAAGTTATGTTGGTAAAAAAGGTTTTATTGTGTACAAAGTACTATTTTATAAACTACATTACTTCATTCAATGTAAAATAATACATGAATAATATACAAATAATAGGAATAATAAGGAAAACAAAAATTACATGAAAAAGCTGTTTCAAAAAGATAGGTCCACTGAACCAAGCATCAAATTAATGTTAAATTAATAAGATTTATAAGATAATTTTTCCACCTTGTTACAGAATAAGCTCATAAATCCTATTCGGCATGGTTTCTACAAGTTTTTGCAAACACGTTTTCTCTATTTTTGACCATTCGGAGGAAATAGCCTTTTTCAAGTCTGCAGTACTGTTGTATTGCCTTCCGCCTACATACTCTTGCGAGTATACCCCACATGCTTTCTACCAGATTCAGGTCGGGGCTGCAAGGTGGCCAATCGATAACATGTACACCATTATCCAGAAACCATTCGAAAGTTGACTTTGCAGTGTGCACATGAGCATTGTCCTGTTGGAACATGAAGAATGGGCCCCCAATGTGCTCTGCTTGTGGAAGAAAATATTGTTCAAGCAGCTGTTGGTAGTCTGCAGTATTAAAACGATTGTCTACAAATGCTATATCAGTTTTTCCTGCACCTCCGGATCCGTCCCATACCGTAACGGAACCACCACCAGCTTGCCTCTTCGAGAATATCTGTCTATCGTTACGCAGATCGTGCCAGTAGTACTGCCAGCCATCTGGACCATCCAGGTTGAATTTCTTTTCATCACTGAATATCACACGATGCCAATCTTGTTTCCAGGACATCACTTCATGTGCGAAATTCAATCTCTTTTCTTTGTGCTTTTTAGTCAATTTCTGAGCCGCTTTCCTCTTCACGTAAACTATATTGCCGAACTTCTTTACCACTCTATGGACTATAGATTTTGATATTGGAGAGTTTTGTTGTCTGGTCACAGTGGATAAGCTCATATTTCCAGATTTTAACTCCTTTACGATAGTCCTTTTTTGTCGGGATGTCACTTTTGATGGGCGGCCAGATGATTTTTCCCTGCCATAAGCATTTCTAAGTCGCAAATAATTGTTTAAAACATTATGTGATCTGTTTAAAAGTTTTCCGATTTCTCTATTCGATTTTCCACACGTTTTAAATGCATCAATTTTTCCCTTCTCAACCAGCGAAAGACTGCAACGGCGACCCATTTCGTTTGATTACAACGTGATGTTCAAATCTGTTTAAATACCTCCACAGCAGCCAGCATAATCCCGCAGTAAGACTAAGCAACGATATTTATGCAAATTTTTTCGAAATAAACGTGATTGGTGCAGAATTTCTGAAGGCGGACCTATCTTTTTGAAACGGTCTGAAAATGAAAATTTGCATAAAATAAAAAGGAATTATTTATTTTTAAGAAATTTCTTCATAAATAGTTATAACAGTTACTGATTAATTATCTCTGCCAAAAAAGTGATTCTTATTCTCAATTAAGAGTCGAAATTTTGAAAATTGCGGGTGGACCTATCATTTCGATACGCACTGTAAATCTTTTCGTATAAATTATTGTTCGGTTTCATAAAGTAAATATTAAACAATTTTAATAGCACTTACCAGTTTTGGGTCAGTTGAACTCTTTGGAACTATACGATTTGTTTTATAATTTCTATGAAAATATAATTTCTTAATTAACGCTTTCGTGACTGCTGACGTAGATTCACATCATTTGAAAATCTGTAACTATGCCAGTGGGCGTTTCTTTCGTAATTTGTGTGTTACTTATTTCTTAAGTATGTACCCAGTGTTCATATTTTTGCAATAAAATATACTATGGATAGAAATATATTAATTAGAAAGAATATAATTATAATGTATATCCATTTGTAGTATAATTGTGGTACAGAAAATTTGTCCTGAAATATTTTATTTTGAGAGTATTTCAAACAGCAAACACCGCCTATTCAGTTATTTTTTTTCTTCTAGTGTTCGTTTAAAGGATTCAAAATTTATCACCAGTAATCGATGAAGTAAACACCACTTGTGTATATTTTTGTCAACGTAAAATAAGGGGTTTAACACGAATACTCAAAGTCACATTCACTTTTCGTTTCTGTATTGTTTTGTTTTGAAGAACGATAAAAGGCGGGGCTTTAGAAAACGGGAATTCTTGATACTAACACTGCAGGACTGCCAACCATCTCATTAATAAGCGTAGACTTGTTAACGCCCCTCTAAAATACGCCCCTTTTCCCACACCACTTTATATTTGGAGTAATTCTCTCCAAATAGTGTTGCGATTAAATAAGAATGAAATTACTCTAAAAAATTACTGGTGTACAAAAAAAGGCGGTGACTAAAAGTACTACGCTTCATAATGAGATGGTTGGCAAGCATGCTAATGTCTAAAAATCAACATTTTTGTTTCATTTCTTTGCATTTGATGTTGTTAATATATAATTTGAGCCGTAAATAAAAAATAAAAATATTTTGTTCAATTTTCTCCTTTATTTTTTAAGATTTGCTTCGTTATCTCATTCAAAATTTTTTAAGAGAAGGTCCCCTTAAACCCCTCCAAAAGAAAGATTTATTTATATCTCGAAAACTAATAACTGGAATTAGCTGCAAATTTGCACACCCATATTTTTCAGCATAAGGATTCATTTTATGTAAAAATTAATATAGGTCATAATTAAAAATTTTTTGAATATGAATTTATTAATATTTTTCAGAATTAAAAATATTTTTCAGAATCAAAAGAAATGATGGATTATGTTTGGGTTTCTTCACTGTATCTCGTAAAAAAAAAAATATATCGATCAAGTTATTTTTTGTGAAGATATTAATAAAAGTTTGAAATATGAATTTAACATTAGCACCTTCAAACTTTGAACGCTTATAACTCTGTGAAAAAATAAGTAAAATGTACAACCAATATACTTTTTCGCATTGTCGCGATCCCAGGAATTCAAATATAAAATAAAAATGGGGCATTACCATTGTAAAAATCAAAGTTGGTGCGTGTTTTAATATGTAGACGACACCCAATTCAAAATTTCCGTTCATTTTCTAAATCTACTCTCAATTCCCCGTCGAATGATACCTATTTCACTTTTGTGCATTGATTAGCAACGGAGTTACATCGAGTGCTACGTTTTTTTTGTTTTTTTTTCCCCGACTGTACATTTGGAAAACTATATTAAATTTGGATTTTTTCGATGCGCTTAAATTTTCGTGTGAACCATTATTAATGGTAAAACACGTTTTTTGTTTTTATTCATCCTTTAATGATACTTAAATTTGCCTTTTACATACACTACATTAAGTCGTGGTTTTCATTAATTAGGTGTGTTTTTATAGATCATTAGAAAATTTCATATTTTATTTCTGTAGAAAGAGCTATCGAGAGTAAAGTATTTATGCATAAAAATACACATTAATATATGCCTTTTCGACTGCTGCTTACTTAGATTTGTTTTTAATTTTTACTGCACGGCGTGGTTTTCCACTTAGGCATGTTTGGGTTTCGAATTTTTTAAAAGCGAATATTAAATATTTACACCGGAAAAACGTTTATTGAGGCTTGTAAAGCCGATAGCAATTTAAGGTTGTATTTCTGAAAGTGCTTTAGCAGTAAAACGGTTAAGGTGTCCTGATCAGGTTTTCTTTTGCATCTCAGCTAATTGAGTTAGACCGTTTAAAATTGGTATATGTAAGTTAATTAAGATGGGTTGGAAGGGTGGGGAAGGAATAGGCGCGCGCAGCGCGCAAGAGACTGCTCTGCCGAAGGCAGTGGGGACCCGGTCCGACATTTTACCTGATGAGAAATGATTTTTTTAATTTTCTTTCCTTAAGAATAAAAGTTTGATTTCAGAAGGAATATGTGCGCGCACCGCACGTATATCTTAACACGTGCGCACGCATGGGTTTAGAAACCGGTGGGAGTTTTTACCCGATGATAAAAGATTTTTTTTTTACTTTTATTTTCATAATAATAAAAGTTTCAGTTGAGAAGGAATATGCGTGTACAGCGCACATATATCCTCACACGTGCGCGCGCATGGGTTTGCGCTGCCGAAGGCAGTGGGGTCCCGGTGTGAGTTTTTACCCGATGCTAAATGATATATTTTTTAATTCCTTTTTTTAAAAATGAAAGTTTATGAGTATTAACACGGAATTTTGAGAAGTCATAAGGATGGTGAAGGAATACGTGCGCGCAGCGCACTGGTGTACGCTGCCGAAGGCAGTGGGGACCCGGTGCGACATTTTTCCCGATCAGAAATTTTTTTCTCTTTTTTTATCACATGATAAAAATTAATGCAATTTTGAGAATTCATTAATTATTGTGATTCATTTAAAAATAGTGACCAGCGAAGCGGGCGTAGCCTGCTAGTAAATAAATAAATAAGACAAAATTTGCCTATAAACTATAACTCTTTGCAACAATATTTTTGTATCTTAGTTCATCTGTTGCAAGCATGGACGTACACTATGGACCGCCGACGCTGTGTTATCAGAATGGCCCCATTTTGGTCGCTTTTAGAAGATGGCGCTCGCATCGACTGCCTTTCCACTTCAGACTTGAAAGAGCGCTTTAACGCGAGAATTAAATGAAATAATGTTAAATATCTCGAACAAAAAAACATATATCCGAAAATTTTTGCTTTAAAATATAGCTAATACAAATGTCTAAAAATCGATTTCTGGAATTTTTTTAATTCGGTCCCCAAGGGGGGGGGGGGAGGGCGAAACGTGATTTCACATGCGTTAAACGTGATTTCACATAATCCTATATATCTCAAACAAAAAAACAGATATACGTGAAATTTTTGCTCTAAAATATAGCTAATGCAACTATTTAAAAGCCAATTTCTGGAATTTTAGAAATTCAGCCCCCAGGTAGGGCAGCAACGGGGTGGGCTATGGAGCAAAAACAATTGAAATACAGTTAGGCAGTTCAAAATTGGTACAGACATGTTTTAAAGGCCTACAAAACGAATGGGGATATTTTCGATTGTGTAAAGTTATTAGGAGGGGCTAGAAGGTGGGAGGGGAGGGGGAGGCAAAAAAATAAAAATAGTGTCACATCGTTCAAAATTGGTACATAGAGGTTTTGAATACTTACAAATCGATTGCTGATATTTTTGAATTTGTAAAATTATTAGGAGGGGCTTTAAGGGAGGTGGGGTGGTAAGGGGGGGGGCTATGGGGCAAAAACAAATAGAAATACAGTTAGGCCGTTCAAAATTGGTACAGATAGGTTTTAGAGGCCTGCAAGTCGAATGGGGATATTTTCGAAAGTGTAAAGTTATTAGGAGGGGCAAGAAGGGGGAGGGGAGGGGGGGGCAAAAAAATAAAAATAGTGTCAGATCGTTCAAAATTGGTACATAGAGGTTTTCGATGCTTACAAATCGATTGCGGATATTTTTGAATTTGTAAAATTATTAGGAGGAGCGGTAAGGGGGGTGGGGTGGTAAGGGGGGCTATGGGGCAAAAACAAATAGAAATACAGTTAGGCCGTTCAAAATTGGTACAGATAGGTTTAAGAGGCCTGCAAGTCGAATGGGGATATTTTCGAAAGTGTAAAGTTATTAGGGGGGGGCGAGAAGGGGGGGAAGAAGGGGCAAAAAAATAAAAATAGAGTTAGATCGTTCAAAATTGGTTTATAGAGGTTTTAGATACTTACAAATCATTTGCGGATATTTTCGAATTTGTAAAATAATTAGGAGGGACGGGTAGGGGGTGGGGCGGTAAGGGGCTATGGGGAAAAACAAATAGAAATACAGTTAGGCCGTTCAAAATTGGTACAGACAGGTTTTAAAGGCCTGCAAGTCGAATGGGGATATTTTCGAAAGTGTAAAGTTATTAGGAGGGGCGAGAAGGGGGAGGGGGGAGGGGGCAAAGAAATAAAAATAGAGTTAGATCGTTCAAAATTGGTATATAGAGGTTTTCGATAGTTACAAATTGATTGGGGATATTTTCGAATTTGTAAAATAATTAGGAGGGACGGGTAGGGGGTGGGGCGGTAAGGGCGGGCTATGGCAAAAACAAATAGAAATGCAGTTAGGCCGTTCAAAATTGGTACAGATATGTTTTAGAGGCCTGCAAGTCGAATGGGGATATTTTCGAAAGTGTAATTAGGAGGGGCTAGAAGGGGGAGGGGAGAGGGGGGGCAAAAAAATAAAAATAGAGTTAGATCGTTCAAAATTGGTATATAGAGGTTTTCGATAGTTACAAATCGATTGGGGATATTTTCGAATTTGTAAAATTATTAGGAGGGGTGGTAAGGGGGGAGCTATAGGCAAAAAGAAATAGAAATACAGTTAGGCCGTTCAAAATTGGTACAGACAGGTTTTAAAGGCCTGCAAGTCGAATTGGAATATTTTCAAAAGTGTAAAGTTATTAGGAGGGGCGAGAAAGGGGAGGGGAGAGGGGGGGGCAAAAAAAATAAAAATAGAGTTAGATCGAAAAAATTGGTATATAGAGGTTTTAGATAATTACAAATCGATTGGGGATATTTTCGAATTTGTAAAATTATTAGGAGAGGCGGGAAGGGGATGGGGCGGGAAGGGGGGGCTATGGGCAAAAACAAATAGAAATACAGTTAGGCCGTTCAAAATTGGTACAGATAGGTTTTAGAGGCCTGCAAGTCAAATGGGGATATTTTCGAAAGTGTAAAGTTATTAGAAGGGCCGGGAAGGGGGGCGGAGGGGCAAAAAAAAAAAAAAAATAGAGTTAGATCATTCAAAATTGGTACATAGAGGTTTTCGATACCTACAAATCGATTGCGGATATTTTTGAATTTTTTAAATTATTGGGAGGGGCAAAAAAAAAAAAAAAAAAATAGAGATAGATCGTTCAAAACTGGTGCATAGAGGTTTTTGATACTTACAAATCGATTGCGGATATTTTCGAATTTGTAAAATTATTAGGATAGACGGGAGGGGGGACGAAGGGGGAAAATAATAGAAATAAGAGTTAGAGTATTTTGGGAATTTTTCCGAAGACAGTGAGAACCCGGTGCGACATTTTTCCTAATCAGATTTTGTTTCTCTTTTTTTTTTCAAGTGATAAAAATTAATGCAATTCTGAGAATTCAGTAATTATAGTGATTCATTTAAAAATAGGGACCACCGAAGCGGGCGTCGCCTGCTAGTATGTAAATATATCTATAAATATAAACAATTCGCTCCCCACCCACCCCGAAAAAAAAAAAAAAAAAGACGAAATAGTATAATGAAAACATATGATATTTAAAAAATAAATATGAAAATATGAATTTTCATAATTTAAAACAATGAATGTATTTAAAAAATCACAATTTATGCCAGCATTTCCAATTAAAAAAAAAAAAAAAATACAAAGTATGTAAAAAAGAAAAATTTTAAAAATTCATTACGATATTTTTACAAAGGCCGTCCTTTTCCCTCTTCCGAGACTCCAATGGTGGTCGAGCGGTTCTGCGCTCAAAGCTGAGTGACGGGAAGTGCCTGGGTTCGATTCCAGGTCGCGCTTGTCTACCTAGTCATTCAGAGTTTTCCGTGTTTTTCTCCAAAAATTGTGTGCATACGGACTAGAATCCCTTAGAAAGACCCCCCCACGGAGGGCACTCCCCTTCAGACGTAGGACCTACAGTAGTCAATCGACCTTATTCCCAAATCCAATAAATCCATAAACCGAAATACAGCACTTTTTCATTTTTATCAATATTTTTCATTTTAAAATTTGCACTTTAAAGAGATTTTCAATCTGTATTATTTGCTACTCATTTAAAGCAAATAATTTATTCAAAAAATAAAATTAACTTATATATATATTTAAATATGCGCGATATAAAAATCAATGTAATGAAAAGCAGAGTCAATCATAATAATTTGAGCATTCCCTTTCAAAAAGCTTAAGGAGCATTTTTTTATTTATTTATTTTTGGAACCAAAGCCCATAATACTGTATGGGGAATTTTTTTAAATTCTGAATATTTTCTTCTAAAGGATTCGAAAACTGCTTTTAGGTCATTCATCTGACTTTATAGCTTAAAATCAATGTTGGTGTTGGAGATTAAAGCCAGCTGACTGCATTAGGGTCCAAGGCCTGGGTCTGCCCACCGTGGCTGTCCTTCTAAAGGGCCTTTGTCCACAACTACGCAAGTTTCAGGAAAAAGAAAAAAAAAAACGCGCAAAACTCCGAACAGCTAGACCGATAAGCGCGATTTGGGAGCGAACCCGACACTTCACGTCCACCAGCATCAAGAAGTCAATTTTTGAAGAACTAGAACAGATTTAATGGTCGAGAAATTTCTGAATGTGTAAATGGAATTATGAAAAATATACTGGATAATGTAATTCTATGAACATCCATCTTTGCAACAAACAGTATGATACCACTGTTTCTTGCATGTAAAATAATACTCTGTTCCTTAACAACATTATAGCAGCTTGGTACTCATAATTTCTAAAGTATTCTCTCAGTTTCTTAATACAAGTTCCTATAGTGATATTTTTAATTAAAAACTATTATATTGAAGCTTAGAGATTATTTTTCCCTTTCTAGAATGCATTTTTAATTCCATTACCTTACTACCGTAGGTAATGGAAGTATTGTATTCGGTCTGAAAATTCGATATCGGGTTTTCACCTGATTTACACGTTTTAAGGTCCCCTGAGTCCAAAAAAGTGGTTTTTGGCAATTGGTCAGTGTGTATGTATGTGTGTGTGTGTGTGTATGTATGTGGAGAATCTTCTGGCTATTATAGCTCAGAAACTAATAAAGATAGAGCTACGAAACTTTAGAATTGACATACGTCTGGTGTACAGATGAAATTTCCAAATTTTGGTGAAAATTGAAAAACCGGAAGTGGGACATCGGAAACCGGAAGTGGAACCGTAAGTCCGTATCTCAAAAACGGCTCTAACGATTTTCTTCAAACTTGCTATATAAACACTCTATTAGATGTCCTTTCAAATGATATAGTTGGTTAGTTCAGGAAAATTGATAGGCGGCCTGTATAAATAGCTCAATTTCAGGCCTCGCAAAGGCGTTTCTTTAAAAACGGTTGTACGGATTTTTTTCAAACTCGCCATTTTAACTCACTTTCAAATATGCTTTTGTATGTAATTATTGTTTTCCTGTCAATAATTGAGTTTAACCGGAAGTGGGACATCGGAAACCGGAAGTGGGACCGTAAGCCCGTATCTCAAAAACGGCTCTAACGATTTTCTTCAAACTTGCTATATAAACACTCTATTAGATGTCCTTTCGAATGATATAGTTGGTTAGTTCAGGAAAATTGATAGGCGTCCTGTATAAATAGCTCAATTTCAGGCCTCGCAAAGGCGTTCCTTTAAAAACGGTTGTACGGATTTTTTTCAAACTCGCCATTTTAACTCACTTTTAAATATGCTTTTGTATGTAATTATTGTTTTCCGGTCAATAATTGATTTTTTGTAAAAGTTGGTATCTCAAAAACGGCTCTAACGATTTTCTCTTTAGGTCACTCTTATGTTTTCTGATCACATTATCTCTCAAAAATGCATATAATACACGTAATAGCGGGTAATGGAAGTCGTGTGGTTGTTTCACACCAGATTTTTTTTTCTACTTGTGCAACAAGAATTGGGAAAAAAAAGAAGGAAAAAAAACCTGTTATAACAACATAATTAAAAAGTAATGTTTGGGTTTAAGACCGTTTGCCTACTCTAAGTTCCTAGGCCAATAAGTGGAATGCCCTCCGTGGGGGTCTTTCTAAGGGTTCTAGCCCGCATTTACGCGAGTTTCTGTGAAAACCACGGAAGACTCCTAACGTATTGGTCGATGAGCACGACCTATAATCGAACCTGACATTTCTGAAAGGTAATAAAAATTACTTTAAAAAAATTGATTCAATTTATAAATTGTTTAGGAGATTTCTTTCTTCTTTCATTTCTTAATTTTTGAAATATAAGGTTTGCCACTATGTATTATACAATGTGACACAAGGAGAATGATATATGCTTTAATCTTTAATTTTTATAGATAAATGGGCAATGTGATTCAAGTGTGTTAAAAATAAGATGTAATTAAAATTTATCAATATTAGCATAGAAAGAAACTTCTAAGCACTTGCTGAAGAAATAATGCATGTAATATTTATTAGAATTATTTCTAAGAAATAAAAAAAGATGGCAATAAAAATAGCATGTTGATAAAAATGTGAAAAAAAAAAAAAAATTTTTGGAACTTCAGTTTACAAATTCTGTGGAAATTGAAGCTAATTAAATTCTTAAAATATTTATCTGAATCTCAGTGGAATAAGAAGTAATATAATACAGTCGAACCTCGTTAATGTGAACACTGTTAACATGAATTACTTTTTGCCCACCAGCGGCCGAGCGGTTCTGCGCTCGAAGATGGTAGACGTGAGGTGCCGGGTTCAATCCCAGGTCATGCTCGTCGGCCTCGCCGTTCAGAGTTTGCCGTGTTTTTCTCCGATACTTGCGTAAATACAGGCTAGGACCCCTCAGAAAGACCCCATGGAGGGCACTCCCCTCAGGCCTTGGACCTACAACAGTCAATCAGCCTTATTCCGAAATCCAATCCAATCCATGAATTACTTTTAAATGAACTGTTTTCACGATTCCCGTAAAAATGAAGATTACTTTAGTAATATGAAGACTAGTTACTGATAGTATGAACTACTGATACCATGAACAAATTTTTTATCCTCCTTGAGATTCTCGTCAACAAAGTTCAATTGTATATATATATATAACCATTTAAACATTATTATAGTTCTTTTCCATTTTGCATAGCAAAATAACCAGTGATTATACATAAATTTTGAGATATATATGTTATCTGTAAGAGTTGAAATTTTTAAAAAAGGGTGGAATATATATATATATATTGGAAGTAAATGCATACGATGATTTTCTTTTACTCTGTTATCAAAAGAAAAGACAAGGAATCATGTAAAAAACCTTTTATTATATAAGAAAATTAACATGAAAAAGGAATGAAAAACAAGTTACATAGAGTTTTATGGCACTGGTGATGAATTTAATTAAATATAATTTTTCTTTAAAATCTCCAATTTTCAACTGAATTTAGGAGTTTTTTACTGTGAAATCATAATCATTATTTTTAATTTTTGACAAAACCAATTAAAAATTTCTTTTTTGTTAAAAACAATACATTTCTATAATATGGTAATAATAATGATAATAATATAACGTGATTTATCATCTAACATGAATTAGAAGTTAAAAGATTGGCAGTTTGTAAAATTAATTTAAAATGTCAATGCAAAGTGGTCTGAAAAAAAAAAAAATCACATTTTAAATTATTTTTCAAATATCTTTAAACTCAGTAATTTTGAAATGAATTAAAAAAGTATGACTGTGAACTCATATCATTTTTAACCAATTTTTAACTCTTGCCAAAATCGGTTTACAATTCAAGATTTTTAAAATACTTGTTTTTAAGCTCCAATTAAAAAAAATAAAAATAAAAATACGTGATTTATAATTAACATGATTTAAATTCGGAAGATTGCAAGCTCGCATGTCTTAGCCGAATAATATAAAAAAAGGAATACTGCTAGCACTCAAATTTTAAAATCTTAATGCAAAGTGACCTGAAAAATTACATTTTAATTAATTAAAAAAAAATCTATCAAACAGAATTTTACTAAGAACCATCCCAATTAATTCAGACTTTTTTTTTTTTTTTTTTTTTTTGTATAGTAATAGAATATTTATAAGACAACAATTTTATCATTCAATAAAACATTAAAATCAATAGCTTACATTAGGTGGACGAAATAAACTTGGGTTCTTTTCACCTATTTCCTTGTTTTTTTTTCGAACACTTCGTAATCCAGAGGTGCAACAGTGTGACATAATAAAAAAATCTAATATTAAAAATAAAAGTAAAATTTCGTCTGCTCACAATGCTATTCTACGGCGTTAGTGGACAGTCAGAGAACACATACGACCCCTAGCGGCGAACGAATAATAGCGACCATTTCGGGTCCATTTTTGAGGGACGGCCTCCGTTGGGGAAAACGGTCCTTGTTATCTAAGTCCGTGGTTGCAAGGCAGTGTTGCTAACTCTAATTTTGCCATGTCCCTACGGACAGGGACAGCTCAAAATGTTCCCACTTCAGTATGCAACTGTCCTACTGATTGAAGGAATCTTTCGAAAAAAAAAAAAAATCCCTACACCGTTGAGATAAATCCCTAAAGCTAGCAACATCAGATGCAGCTACACCTACTGTTCAATCCCAACGCTAGTCACTTCGGATCCAGCGTTAGCTTGAAGAAGACTGCGGATGAAATCGTAGCTACAACTTCTACTTAAGGAAGAAAATGATTACAAATTTTTGTGCATGTTTCTCGTGGTGTGAGTAGATATAGATGTTCGTTCTGGTTTAATTTTATCAATCGTTTGCTTTAACTGAGTGCATGAGTGATTTATCAACTCAAACTTAACCCATATTTCACCATCGCCCTAAAAATAGGACACCATACATAAGTAGTATTTATATAAATTCTTTTAAATAGAGTAGAGAGCCAGAAATCCGCCGAAGTCTGAAATCCGCACAGCTTGTCAGATACAAACAATGAAATTCACAAGTTACAAAATCGCAAATCAAAATTTTTGAAAAAGATCTTGAATGCGGATTTTGTGCTTGTATTTTATGATTACAAAAAATAAAATAATAATAATAATATGAAGGACTGCAAAAATAAAGTCGCTGATAATGAAATTATTGACAGTATATTAAATTCATTAAAAGAAAATAACGATTATTAAAGTGATGATATCAATCAGGTAAACAATAACAAACTAATTTTTTTAAATGCTATCTGCTGCATTTTGCTTTCATAGACCTGCTAACTATGCTAGTTTATCCGTAATGGTATTAGGCCCCGCCCTTTTTTCACACCAGAATAGCTGTAGCGTAATATTTAGCAATATGTTCTCATGATTAAATAAGAAGACTATTGCTCTACAACTATTCTGGTGTGAAAAAAAGGCGTGGCTAAATACCATTACTCAGAGCTGCCAACCTAATCCGGCAAATTGTTAGTACCGCCCCTTTTTCTACACCAGTCATATTTTAGAGTATTTTTCTACTTAATTCATCATAGATACATTTGAAGAGAATTGCTCTAAAAATTAAGTGGTGTAGAAAAAAGGGCGTTTTTCAATGGGCGTTAACAATTTGCCGGATTAGGTTGGCAGCTCTGCATTACGGATAAACTAGCATAGTTAGCAGGTCTACTTTCAATTTGTAAGGAAGAAATTGGTAAGATTATTAGAAAAATAAATTTGTGTTACTTAAATAAATAATTCATGCAGGTCCAAGTGTAGTGTGTAACTAAACTGCATGTGAACATATTTTATCTAAATTTGACAAGCATTTTTTTTCATTTTTATTTATTGTTTTCATTATATAAATATATATATATATATATATATATTAATGTTCATTATTATTCTTATGTACCTAGTAATTTAATATTCAGTGTTATTATTCACTAGTATGTGTTTAGTTTGAATAATATTCTGCTTTTATTTATCAAACTGAAAATCATTTTTTATGGGCCCCAAAATCCACCAAATCCTAAAATTTGCACAACCTCTGGTCCCGAGCTGTGCGGATTTTTGACTCTCTACTGTATTTTAATTCAAATTAAAGGCGATATCTTATACTATTAAGTGAGCAATATTTCTATATATATATGTGTATGTTTCACTGTTCTCGAAAACGGTAGCTCGGACAGTCACTCACGTGATTTAACACAAAGGTGCCCTCCGAAGGATCATTGTGCACATCGAAGTCAGATTTTCAAATTTTTGATTAGTTTTTTTTTAATTAATAAAAATATGAAAATAAAACTTCCCATTTCTATAATGACGCAGAATGGAGAATCTTAGGAGAGATTTGATTGGTTCATTTGATTTTCATTGATTTGAGTGTATTTTACATTGAACTACAGCTACGTTATAAGAAATTACAAGAGATTTGATTGTTTTATTTGATTTTCAATTATTTAAGTGAATTTTACGTTGAACTAGAGCTACGTTATGAGGAATTACGAAAGATTTGATTGGTTTATTTGATTTTCATTTATTTAAGTGTATTTTACGTTGAACTAGAGCTACGTTTTGAGGAATTACAAGAGATTTGATTGGTTTATTTGATTTTCACTGATTTGAGTTTATTTTACGTTGAACTAGAGCTACGTTTTGAGGAATTACAAGAGATTTGATTGGTTTATTTGACTTTCATTGATTTGAGTGTATTTTACATTGAACTACAGCTACGTTATAAGAAATTACAAGAGATTTGATTGGTTTATTTGATTTTCAATTATTTAAGTGTATTTTACGTTGAACTAGAGCTACGTTTTGAGGAATTACTAGAGATTTGATTGGTTTATTTGATTTTCACTGATTTGAGTGTATTTTACGTTGAACTAGAGCTACGTTTTGAGGAATTACAAGAAATTTGATTGGTTTATTTGATTTTCACTGATTTGAGTTCATTTTACGTTGAATTAGAGCTACGTTTTGAGGAATTACATGAGATTTGATTCGTTTATTTCATTTTCATTGATTTGAGTGGATTTTACTTTGAACTAGAGCTACGTTATGTGGAATTAAGAGAGATTTGATTGGTTTATTTGATTTTCATTGATTTGAGTGTATTTTACGTTGAACTAGAGCTACGTTGTGAGGAATTACAAGAGATTTGATTGGTTTATTTGATTTTTATTGATTTGAGTGCATTTTACGTTGAACTAAAGCTACGCTTTGAGGAATTACGAGAGATTTGATTGGTTTATTTGATTTTCATTGATTTGAGGTACAGTCGGTAACAAAAGTGTCCGAACACTAGTAAAAATTCCTATTTGCTAAATAAATCCTTGTCGAATCTTGTTCTTAGTCAGTCTAAGAACGTGATTCGAGAAGGATTTAGTTAACAAAACAGTATTAAGTGTACTTTTTTAATATAGGAATTTTTGCTAGAGTTCGGACACTTTTGTTACCGACTGTAGTGGTGTCCAGTGATGTTTTTTTTTTGGTTTTAACATGCTTGACAGTGATTGCTGCGAAAATAAGTTTCTTGCGTTTTCAGATTCATGCACAGCGAAGTAGGGCTGTCCAGTGATGTTTTTTTTTTTTTTTTTTTCTTCCTTTTTTTGGTTTTAACATGCGTGATATTGATTGCCGCGGAACCGAGTTTCGTGTATTTTCAGATTCATGCACAGCGTGTTAGGGGTGTCCAGTGATGTTTTTTTGGTTTTAACATGCGTGATAGTGATTGCCGCGGAACCGAGTTTCGTGTGTTCTGAGATTCATGCACAGCAAAGTAGGGCTGTCCAGTGATTTTCTTTTTTTTCCATGAGCGAGAAGCGTACATACGTGCGTTATAATGATTGCTGCGAAAACGAATTACGTGCGTTCTCTGATTCGACCATTCATCGAATAGTGACTTTTACTGTACGAGTAACAGCTTCAACTGTTTCCAGAATATTCGAAGAATTAACATTTCTATTTGACTGTTTTCGAGAATATTCGTTTTAACCCTTTAAGGTTCACCACTTAATTTATTTTAAAAATTACTAAACTAATTTTAAAAATGGCTTTTAGCTGCATAGCGGATCATAAATATTTAAAAAATAAAAAATTAGCATTGTTCCTTTTCGAGAAATTTTCGGTTTGAAACATCTGTAACGTAAACCTTATTAAATTCAAATAATATTTAATTTAATAAATAAATCACTTTATAAGTAAACATTATCGACAACAACAACTCGTAAAAGTTGCATAGATCCCAACATTTCAATCTATTCCGGAGTATTTTAACCCTTTGCGGGGCAAGATAATCCTGATCATTTAAATTACACTGCCACCGGAATTTACGAACATAATTATAATAGAAGAAATTTTAAATTTTCATGTTGAAAAAGGAGCGTTTTCTGCTTTGTTATACCTGTAAATTTTTGCTAAAAAATTTCCGGGATTAGTTTTTGCACTTGAGAATTAAAATTAGGTGTTCCATGTAGTGGAACACTGAGCGGCAAAGGGTTAATAATAATATTGTTGCACAAATTGGAGTTGAAAAAATGTTTCACATTGTCAAGGAGATCCCATACTAAGACTGTGAAAGAAATTGTAGATTAGCACATCTCGGACGTGGAATTCTTGGTGAGTAGTGAGAGACACAAATGATAATAAAGTCATAATTAGTCCCAAGTATTTATTAAAATTTCTATAATGGGACACATCACAGATGAATTACATAATGAATTTTATGATATTTACAATGCCCTATGTACAAAGAATAAATTCTGGCTTATATTTCGTTCATAACTACTATACTCGCTGACACCAGCACACATCATAGTTCTACCTTCAACACCCCGACCCACGACCCCCTCTCTCGAGAACTGCTTCTCGTTCCGAGAGTTGGGTTGCCATACTTATTTGTGGCGGCGCAGGTTTGCCAGATTTGGCGCACCTTACACGCCCCACCTAAACATAAAATTAGCCCACAGTGGCTGATTTTATCACTTTTAAAAACAAAAAAACACATATATATATAAATACTATTACAAAACATATACTTTCAAAATACTATATAAATGCTATTACAAAACATATACTTTCAAAATATTAATACACTATATAATTTCAATTTTAATATATATAGAATATAAAATAAAAATAATGCAAATAAACTATTATTCCAGCCTGGACAGAGCGTCTGCACCTCTGTGCTGGACACCTGGCCTATGAGTGATGGAATGATTCCATCTTTGAAGAGCTAGAGCCCAACGGGTTAACTTGGGACTCTTAGGAGTAGTATGAGTTAAATACTTAAGTGGATTATGATCAGAAATGATCTCTACCTTAGCCCCATAAATCCACTTATCGAATTTGTTCAGTCCGAATAAAACTGCCCATGCTTCTTTTTCGATGCTTGCCCAATTTTTCTGCGTCGCATTGAATTTTTTGCTTGCGAACGCTATTGGGCGATAAGATCCATCAGCATCTTGTTGGGTTAAACAACATCCTACACCATAGTCAGATGCATCGCAATGAACTTGGAATGGCAAGTTGGCATCAGGGGTAGCCAGGCTAGTTACCTCACACAATAACTCTTTTAATTTGTCAAAAGATTTTTGTTCGGCCTCACCCCAACTGACTATGTTTGATTTATTTTGATGAATATGTTTGGTCGCACCATCTGGTAATTTCACTATAAAAGAATGAGGATTGCGTTTTTCAACAATAGTTGCGGGACCCTGCCATCTGGCAAATAATTTATTTGTTGAATCGGGTATTAAAACTATCACCTGATCCCCAACTTTGAATACTCTGTTAGACGATCTGAAATTGTGGTAGTAAGCTGTTTTTTTCTGTTGTACTGCCGAAACAAGTTTGGCTTGTTCCGCAGCCTTCTCAAGTTTTAATTTTAAATCTTCTAAATATTTAGCAACAGGAGTAGTATCTAACTGTATATTATTATGTTTCCCGCTCCAAGTAGATTTTAAGATTGACAAAGGACCTTGTGGTTGCCTACCATACAGTAACTGAAATGGACACTCCCGTGGTTGAATGGGGTATTTCTCTGTACGCCCACAACACATAAGGAATTTGCAAATGCCATCCTCTACCTTCTTCCCTTATTACATTATGTAACATGTTTTTTAGTGTTCTATTGAACCTCTCCACCAATCCGTTTGATTGTGGATATCCCGGGGTAGAGAATCTTGGACTGCTCCCTATACGTTTCTCGAACTCTTTAGTCAGTTCAGCTATGAAGTTTGTCCCGTTATCAGACGCGATAACATTCGGTATTCCGGTCCTTGAAAAAATGCTTAGCAACGCCTCACAAGTTGTTTTTGCATTTAGACTAGTCAATAGTATGGCTTCGCCCCACCTAGTATGTTGGTCGACCATACACAATATATATTTATGTCCCTTCGAACTTGGAGGATCGATCGGACCTATCAAATCTATATTCACTACCTGAAATGGTAATTCCGGTCTCGTCACCGGCGTGATTGGCGTTCGGTCATTTGTTCTAACTGCTTGAGTGAGTTGACACTCTTTACATGATCTACAATATTTTTTTACGTCAGCCCTCATACCTTCCCAGAAGAATGAGTATTTGATCCTCTCTAGAGTTTTTCTAGGACCCATATGGCTGCTAAACACTGAGGTATGAGCAAGTTTCAGTACCTCCTTTCGCCTACATTCTGGAAGTACAAGTTGCCCAATGCTCTCCCCGAGTATTTTGTCCCTATGAAATAAGTAACCATCTACCTCATAGTAATTACCCTTACCTTCCTTAGCATGCTTCCAAGCTACTGCTAAATCGGTACACTGCTCTTGCTCAGAGCGAAAAGTATCAGCTACCATACTTTTCTTATTTGGCTCAGTGATTGCCTCACCATCCTTAGCGTTTACCGTTCCCACTGCATTTCTACATGAAGTAATTTCCCTTTGAGATTCCTCAGAAATAAAATTGTCCTGTGCTTTTCCTGACAGTGTCCCAGATGAAACTTCCGTCGTTCCATCTAAATTTCCTGAGTCCCTCCTCAGGTCCTGAGAGTTCTGAGCCAGTGAAATTCCTTCACTCCGGGCTCCTCCCAACATGTTCAAAACATCCGGTGGAAGTAACACGTCTTCCACCAAAACATCTGCCAAAGCACACAACACTTGCTGATGCACCACATTAACCTGGCCACCAGTAGCAAGACCTAATGGAACGTAAACTAATGGACATTTCACCGCCGGACCAAAAATACCCTTCAAAAAAATTGTAGAAGCACCTTCTACCGAAATTCCCGGAACCAGTTCTTTTTTGACAACCGTAATTTCTGTTCCCGAATCCACCAATGCGTCAACTAATTTACCATCTACACTGATAGATGTCTTTTTTAGTTTGCTTAATTTATCCTCAATAGCTCGCCTAGGGATGACTTCCCCTAGTAAGTCTACCCTGGCCGATACAGTTTCTTCCTTTGAGTCTGTACCCTCTGCAGAAACTTTATTAATATTAAGCCTCCTAGTATCTGACCCTTTATTTTTTGGACAATCCCGTCTGAAATGTTTGTCGGACCCACATGTGAAACACGTTGCTTTTTTAATTTTTGTAAGCTTTGACTTTTCGAAATTTTTCTTGGGGAAAAAATTGTTAAAATCGGACCTTTTTTCACTAAACTGCGGTTTACCCGAATTAGAATAATACCCCTTTTTATCAAAATCCATCCCTTTAGTTCTTACTGATCCATCATAGGACTTACCCTTAGACGCATAAAATACATCACAATGCTTACCTAAATCCTTTGGCTTGAACCAATCTTCTCCTTGAAGAACTCCTATGTGGGTTGCAGTTTCTGCATCTAAGGTTTGAAATATTTTATCCGATACAATGAGATGATTCAGCGACTCAAAATCACTTACCTTCCTGGCTTTGCAGTAATACAGCCACATTGAGGTTAATCTGGACGCGAACTGAGAAAAATTCTCATCAGGATTACGTTTTGCCCTACGAAAATTTTCTAAACATAATTTTGGAGAAGCTTCATACTCTTGCAACACTAATTTTTTCAAGGATTCATAATCACTTAATTCCTTTTCTTCAATATTTGCTAACAGATTAGTTACTTTTTCCCCTAACAAGCAAAGTAAAACTTTAGGTTTAAATTCGTCGTTCACATTTTCATTTACAAACGCTTTCTCTAAACTCGAGAAAAAATAGTCCCATCCATCTGATTTACTAGGAACCTTAACTGTTAAGAGTCTAACCATTCTAACTATTTCATCTAAAGATTTTATACGCGTGGTTTGATCACTATTTTGAACCAAATTTTGATTACTCTTAGATAATTCTACTTCCAAACGAAGTTTTTCCAATTCAAATTTTTCCCTTTCTCTCTCTGTCTGTAACATAAATTCCCGCTCTAGTTTTAACTTATTTTCATTTTCCAGTTTTTGTTCCCGTTCTAACCTTTCAGCTATGATAGCATCTAAATATTCTTTCGCTTCTTCCTCTTTATATCGCTTATTAGCTAAAATTAATTCCTTTAACTCCGATTTAGATAACTTTTCATCAACCTTTTCCCCATAATCTTGTGCCAGGCAAATTAAATCTGCCTTTTTACTTTTGATTAGAAAAGACATTTTTTTTTCTATTTATCTATTTTTCTGGGCCACCCTAATGCCAAATTACCTTACAATAAAATGAAAATAAAAAGCAAACTATATCCAAAATATTCAAGAAATATCAAAAGAAACATTACTCTCTTTTTATACGATGAATTATTTTTATACGAGAACAAACAAAAAAAAAAAAGATATAAAACATTTATCAGAAATAAACCAGAGCTGTTTAATTATACTCATGCCTTTGTCATCAAATAAGCAAATAAAATATATATTTATTCATTCATTCCTTTTTGTTTAAAAAAAAACAATAATAATAATTACTTAGGAAAGAAATAATGATGCATTAAATCTATCTCTAATTATTCAGTCACCATGAACCAGAGAAAGAAAAAAAAAGTACTTTTAACTGTCTTCTCAAAAACAAAATAAAATAAATAAATTTATCATTTAAGTATTTCATAACCCACAGCAATATATATCCTATTTATATATATACTGAGACAGGAAATAGATTTATTTTTCTAACTTTTACTAAGCAATAATAAAATAAGAAAAAAAACCTCTTTTTTCCAACATTGATGATCAAACCAAAAAGAAAGAAATATCATTACGATCTACCGAAGATGACTCAATCGGCGACACTCAGAACAAGAACAATACATGTCTGGCCACCTGCCTTACTTTTGTTTTCAGGGTAAAAAGAAACAAATCTATGTGATTATTATACATTTCACATATACTGAAATATTTTTAATAGACTAAATATATTCCTTTTTCTTTACCTTTTTATGAAAAAACAAAAAATGTTATGATAATTGCACTAATTAAAAATTATTAACCCTTTATATTTCACATCAGAAATTAAATAACCATAATAAAAAAATATATATAACAAATATTTCACATGATTCGATAATCAACTAAATTTAATACACTCTTTTTAAACTTGCTGATATTCCTTAACGATTAAAATTCTAATCGAAGAAAAAAATATATAGTACTTACAGTACCTTAGTGCGAAGGTAAAAGAAATTATGGAAAGAACGATTATACTTGAAAACTATAGATGCGGACATTCATACATGTCACTGTCCTGAAACACTCAGTTTAAGAGTTCTCACGACAAGGACAAATTCTGTGCAGATGTACGGACGTATTGGATCTTGCAAAAAGAACACTTTTTAAAAGAACGCTTTAAAATCAGTGATGATGTGTGCATATTGCACCTTGAAAACACAAAATTTTCTTCTCTCCCAAATTTCCACTACCGGGAGTATTCAAAAATTATCATCCGACGATATCGAACACGTAGGTGCACTACATACACACCAAATACTGTTGATACAGTAATATACGTTAGGCTATAATTAGCCCGTCAAACACTTGAAACTTTGAAGACTTTAAAACAACACATATGCTATGGTTAGCTCGTAAGCTTGGGTTACCTCGTCGAACACTGAAGATTTCGAAAACTTAAGAACAGCATGTACCAATTCCGTCATCTTATACAGATGACCATCGGCTATTGTAGCCGTTCCGCTGTGACACCACAATCATTTTTTCGTCTCTCTTCACCATCCCATATTTCTGACACCAATGTAGATTAGCACATCTCGGACGTGGAATTCTTGGTGAGTAGTGAGAGACACAAATGATAATAAAGTCATAATTAGTCCCAAGTATTTATTAAAATTTCTATAATGGGACACATCACAGATGAATTACATAATGAATTTTATGATATTTACAATGCCCTATGTACAAAGAATAAATTCTGGCTTATATTTCGTTCATAACTACTATACTCGCTGACACCAGCACACATCATAGTTCTACCTTCAACACCCCGACCCACGACCCCCTCTCTCGAGAACTGCTTCTCGTTCCGAGAGTTGGGTTGCCATACTTATTTGTGGCGGCGCAGGTTTGCCAGATTTGGCGCACCTTACAGAAATAGTCGCCAATCGAAATACATTTATTTAAACGTTTCATTTATTCAATTAAAAAGAAAACCTTTAAATATTGTACCCAGCGAAGCGGGCGAAGCCTGCTAGTATTATTTAAAAGTCCAATAAACACATATGTGCCTTTATCGTTAGTTTAAATTAACGTTTAATATTTTTTTTTAATTTTAAAATGACGATTTTCGAATATTTATTCATTACTTTTTCAACACATTATTACTTAAAAGGTTCTACATTCAAGAATAACGGACATATAAATTTATTGAGGTATTCTACACTTTTGTACTGGTAAAACAATTATAGAAATATATATATATATATATATATATAGATGGTCAGTTTTCCTTATATTTCCGACTGTCCTAAACCATTGTCCTATTTTTAGGGCAGACTGTACCGATTAAGCTAATGAAAGTTTGGTAAGTTTTTTGATTTTGTGTGCATACATAGGGTGAAAGAAACATATTTTAGATTTTATGAAGAAAAAAGTATTTTTTCAATGCTTGGTACGATATGGGTTAAACTACTCCATCTAGAAACACGAAACTTGGTAAAAACATTCTTTCTATGACGTAGACATCCACTAAGAAGCAATTTTACAAAATTCGCCCTCCATGGAGGAAAACGGGGGCAAAATACGATTTCACAAAAACCTTTATATCTCAAAGAAAAAAACAAATATCTGTAAAATTTTTACTTTTTACGGTTTCCTCCCTACTTATAAAAAACCTTGTAGCGCCCTCCTTCGAAAGGAGCCGTTATTAGGTTATTACTCAGTTTGCTTACCTTGGTTTGCTTCATACAGCGATCCGCTGCGGACCAAGGTGCCCCCCCCCCCCCCCCGGATCCTTAACTTCTCATTTTAATGTGCCATGGGGCACTGATTTGTTAATTGTATGGTGCACATCATCTCGACTGAAATTGTAAATAGTGCATTTATCATTAAATATTATTTAGGAATTAAATTTGTTCAAATGAACCAGTTTTACTTAAGTTACAGTACACCACTCGAACATTGGTCTGATCGCGGAGTAGTTAATAGATATATAAGTTATATTTCGTTAGTAGTTAATGGCTATATAAATTATATTGCGTTAGAAGTTAACAGTTATATTTCGTAAACATAAAATAAAATATGACGACTGTGGTTTTGTTAAAGAGAAAAAATTGGTTCAATTAAAGCCCAAATAACTCGTTTAGAAAATTCCATTGCTGATCAATCAATAACTTGGAATAAAATAAAAATCGAAGTACGATTGAAAAACTTGGAAAGGTTCTCCTACAGCCTCGACAGCGTACGGACAAGTTCTATAGTACTCTCCCAGAAAAAGAAGATTTAACACAACTAGAAACTGAACTACTGGATATAGAAGCACGAGTAGAAGAGCTAGAGGTAAGCTTTAATCAGTTATTAAATATTCGTACAAGTGATAATAAAAGTATTTCTAGTGATATTAATTCTGACAATAATGTAAATTGTGAAATTAAACTTCCACCGCTTCTTATTTTTACCGGACGGTATGAAGAGTAGAATACATTGAAAAATGAGTTCACAAATTTAATAATAAACAACGCTCATTTAACAGAAGTCCAAAAACTTCACTATTTGCATTCTTCTCTGAAAGGCGAAGCTAAATTATTAGAGAGTCAAGGGGACACTTTTGAGTCATTGATTATTTAATGCTTTAAAAAATAGATTTGAGAACAAGAGAATTTTAGTAAACATTCACATTAAAGCTATTCTAGAATTTATGAAAATACCCAATGAGTCATTTAAAGAGCTGAGAATTTTAAATGATACATTGAATAAAAACATTCGTGCCTTAAAAAATTTGGGTTTCGAAAGAAACGAATTTTCTGATATCCTAATATCGACCGTTACTTTACATAAATTAGACAAAGAATCTAGAAAGCAATATGAACTATCGATTTATGCATCAGAAATTCTTAATCTAAATAATTTTATAGAATTTCTTGAAGAACGAAGTCAAACTTTGGAAAATTTGACTAGAAATGTAGTTGTCAAACAAAAAAAATGAAACGAAACCCAGGTTTTTTTAAACCAAAAGTAAATCTTTTTTCGTTAATAAAACAAGTGATTATCATAAAAATTGCGTTATCTGTAAACTGTCACATAGCATTTCAAAATGCCCAACATATCTTCAGGGCCCGCTTTACCATTAGGCGAACCTAGGCGGTCGCTTAGGGCCGCCGAAAAAGGAGGGCCGCCAAAAAATACTGGAACAGTGCGCAAAAATTTAAAAAAAAAAAAAAAAAGGATAGAAGAAAAACGAAAACCATAAACCAATTTTTGATTTTTTTTTTCTCTTTTAAAGGATATGTGTATATTCAAATGTAAAGTAAAAGTAACCTTCTTTAAGGATTTTAACTTTGTATAAAAACACCTTAACCGTTTCAAGGAAAAAGAAGATTCGCTTACTTAAAATAAACTACCACCAGAATTTACGAACAAGTCTAAAACAGAAGAATTAAATGAAGAACTTTCTTTATGTTATTAAAGTAAAACTTCGTAAAAAATTCGAAGATAGGTTTTCGCAGCTTGGAATTAAAATTAAGTGCTCTGATTAAGGTACTAAAATGTTAATTTTTAATAAATATATGTTTTGACTTGTATTCTGACAACGAATGAAAATTACATCCTTTTCAAATTAGATGCAAAAAAATTAAGAGGGGGGGGGGGTGAATGATTTGCAATTTGGTTTTGGACCTAAGCATTCCACCATCCATCAGAATAACAGAATTCATTCAGGATTAGTTTTATTAAATCTGAAAAATTCGGAGCCCTTTTCCTTGGCATCACTATTGCCTTTGACAGTTTCGCATGACGGCCTCATTTTTACGCTCATCCAACATAAAATCAAACTCCTTATATAAATTTCATCCATAATCAACTAAATAATAGAACTAAGAATAATAAAATAGAAAAAACACTACTAAATTTATAAGTATCTGAATAAAAAAAATTCTGAAAGTTTTACACATTTGCGAAAAAAAACTAGGTGGCATAGGCGGACTCTGCTCAGTTCCCAATCATATATATGTGCTCATAAATTTCTAGTGCGGGACATATTATAATCATGTTCAAAGAAATGAATTTGACCAAAGCTTGATACAGTGACAGAATGAAATCCCCGTCTAATAGGCTATCTTCCGTTCACTTCGATATATTTATCTTACTCTAATCTATTAATTTATTTTATCAGGGTCAATTCCGTTGTTTAGTTTTCATGCTACTATTTTCAATGCAATAATCTTCAAAATTCATATTTATATGAAAAATTTACAATTTCGCTATGTTGATAAAATCGTAAATTACGGAAAATTTACGAAATTTTCCTATTAGAATATTTGTATTCAATCATGTTCAAACAAATATTATAAATGTAATTTTGAAGTTGTCTAATGTATTTATGATCCTCAAAATGGAAGTTTATGCTCAATTTTGCCTTATTCTGACATGTTAAGTAAATCGTAAATTCCAAATAACTTACGAATTTTTTAAATTGGAAAAATCATAGTCTATGATACTCATGCCAGTATCCTAAATAATATTTCGAAAGTGATTTGACATCTTTACGATAATAATATCCCTCAAGATTGACGTTTATGTGAAATTTTGCTCTAATCTGCCATGCTAAGAAATTCGTAAATTTCCAATAACTTACGAAATTTTTATATTGGAAAATTCATAGTCATTAATATTCATGCCAGTGTCCTAAATAATATTTCAAAAGTAGTGTGACATCTTTACGATGAAAATATCTCTCAAAATCGACGTTTATGTGAAATTTTGCCCTAATTCTGCCATTTTAAGAAATTCGTAAATTTCCAATAACTTGCGAAATTTTCAAAGTAGCATATTTATAGTTACTGATGTTCATTCTGGCATCAAAACTGGTCTGACATATTTACACTAAAAAGTTTCCATTTAATGCACGTTTAAGCGAATTTTTGTCCTATTCTCCCATGTTAAGAAAATCGTAAATTTCTAATGACTTACGAAGTTTTTAAATTCGAATGTTGCAAATGAATAGGGTTCTTGCCAGTGTCGAAAGTAATATTTTAAAACTGATCTGACCTCTCTGCGACAGTTTGTTCTTGAGATATCGTGTACACAGTCCAACAAACTAACGGACTAACACACTAACAGACACCCTACAGACAGACACCATACAAATTTTGTCATTTTCGGATTCCTCACACCTGAAAACGTGTAAAAAAGTCCAAAAACCGAGGTCAAAAATTTTCTCGATTACCTAAGTTCCCCATACCTATAGTATGATGGGAAACTAATAAGAATATCTAATTATGTTGCGCGTTTATGAATTATAACGCTTCATAATTGTTTTGAAAGTGATTAGTTTGCAATAACCTACACAAAACTTCATCTGATAAATCTATCCACCAAGAAA
Source organism: Salticus scenicus (assembly GCA_963930645.1). Taxonomy (NCBI): domain Eukaryota; kingdom Metazoa; phylum Arthropoda; class Arachnida; order Araneae; family Salticidae; genus Salticus; species Salticus scenicus. The sequence continues at coordinate 223,637,423 of OZ005654.1, read as the reverse complement.
TAAATTATTAAAAATTTTATTTCATATGTACATTAAGGAAAAGGTTTAAGCAAAAGTGAAGGGGAAATCCTTTTTAACACTTTTCAATAAAGTTTAAAAATGTTGGCGACTTCGTTTTGTCGGCACGGCCGTAGCTAATGGTTTCTGTCTAAAATTGTAGAAATAGGACAACTGGCTTGTGTACAGAACACTGAAAAGTATATTAGTTAATTCCTTTTTATGAGATGTATTTTAATAAATCACATTTGAAAAACTTTGTACTGCGAAAATCGTATTAAAATTTAGATTTATTATTTTGAGGCGATAAATAAAAATAAATAAAATAAATCTGTAAAATATGGTGTTTGTTTAGCATTAAGATTTACAGGATCACACTAAAATACTCAGACACACTATAAGAGTTAAATTAGAAATTGCTGGAACTGCATTTCCGCTTGTGTTAATGTTTTTTAACAGTTTTCAACAATGTTTTGGAGTGATTATTAATTCAGTTAGTTTCTCTGTCTGTATTTTTTTCCGTTGTGTGATCATGTAGGCAAAGTACAATAAAGATTAAACGAGGCAACAAGTATATACAGTTGGAAAGTTAATACATTTTCTCGTTTTTGTTTAAAAAATTGAAACGAATTCTTGTTATAATCTGATTTAATGTACAACTGAAAATTACCATTTATTATGGAAGGATTAAAATTATAATGAAAATAAGAGCTAATTAAAAACAAAAATAATAATAACCATAATATTTTAATATTATTATTCAAACTGGAACTTTTTCGGTGGTCAAAATGTGGCAACTTGATAGATTCACTATCCGTTTTATAATTCGATGCCGCAATTTGATAGCTAAGCAATGGTGAGGAAAGGAATAAATTTCAAATTCCTTTTTCTTCTGGCCAAGCAAAAATTTTCTTTTTCATTCTATTGCAACTGTTTTAATTCAAATTTTCGGCCAACAGTTTATGGTACAAACTGCACATGGTATATGAGTACATGTACAGATATATCCGTGTTGATGTACAGTAGCTCCATTCTGTGCAACAATACGTGCGATGTCATGTAGAAAAATGGAGATTCGTATAAACAGAAATTTTAAGCCATTTTCCGAATCGAACGTTTAGCACAGTCAGGTAGAAAAGCTAAAAGTTTTATTTAACCTGTTTATGTTTTCTTATTTATAAATATGCCTAATCCAACACAATTAAAAAAAAATTGCAAATGCCATTTAAATTTATATAATTTATAATATAACAATAGGTTGAATCTTAATATAAAAGTTTTTTCTTTTGTGAGGGAGGGGGGTGGGGGAGGGATCAGAGTGAGAAAATTTACCTAGGATCACATGAAATCTATAAAATGCCTTAGTGTAATATCTACTAAAAAGGGCCGCCAAAATTCTATTGCTTAGGGCCGCCAAAATTGTAAAGCGGCCCCTGCATATCTTAATATGAATTTTAACGAAAGATTCGATGTCGTTAATAAAAATAAATTCTCTGTTCAATGTTTATCTGATTCTCACCAATCTTTCCAATGCAAATCTAAAAATGTTTGTAAAACATGTAATTCTTATAAGAACAATTCGTTACTTCATAAAAAATCTTGTGAAAAGACGCCAGACGCGAGTGTCTGTCTGACGCCAGGACCAGGTGCATTAGAATTAGAGAATAATTGTTCATCTGATATCATTTATTTCAGAAAAGGAAAAAAAAAAATCTTTCAAATAGCTCATATAATACAAATAAACATGTGATTTTACCTTCTGTGATAATACATATTAAGACTTCTTCTGGTAATTTCATTGAGGCCAAAGCGTATTTGGATTCATGCTCTCAACTACAGATTATAACTTCAGAATTGGCCAGAAAGTTAGGAATAAAGAAAATATAAACATCGTCAAAAGTTAGCAGATTAAACGGAAATCAAGTATTGATCAATTATAAATTAAAAACTGTAATTTCGAATAAAAATGGAGACTTCATTAAATAACTTGACTTTTATATAGTTCCCAACATTACAGATTTATTTTAGCTCTCAATTAGCTCTAATTTGCTCTCTAATATTAGAATTCTTACTGGGTAAGTTATCTAGATATATCAGTTTTTTTTTTTTGTGGGGTGGGGGTGGGAGGGGCTAAGTTAACGCTGGTACACCCGACTCCCTATTTCAAATAAAAAAAAATTCGCTAGTGCCAATATTTAGCTCTCAATTAGCTCTAATTTGCTCCGGCTTCGTTAACGAGAAATTTCAATTTAAAAGAAAGGGAGAAAGCAAATTTGCAGATATCGAAATTTCAAATATGCCAAATTTTAGCTCTCATTTGCTGTATAATATTAGAATTCGCTCTGGCTTAGTTATCGAGATATGTCAGTTTTATTGCGTGGTGAGGATAAAGGGGGGGGGGGGACTTTACGCCAAAATCACTGAGACTCCTATATTTCGATAACGAAATTTCGATTTGCCCCGGCTTTGTTAACAAAATATTTTAATTTAAAGAAAGGGCGGAAAGCAAATTTGTAAATATGGAAATTTTAAACATGCCAAAATTTAGCTCTTAGCCAACTGTAAATTAATAAAATTAAAATGTTTTAATTCTCTTAAAATATGCAATTATCAGGTGAATGAAAAAGCCGACAATACGAAATTTTATTAATATCAATAATGTTTTATATGGATTAATGTCTGCATAATTTAGTTAAAAAAAAAAAAAAAAAAAGATCCATATCTAATATCTAATGATTTATAATCTGAGAAACAGCATCAAGTTGAAATCCATTAGCTATAGCATGATAAATTGGAAAATGGAATGTACTTTGCACATGCACATTATTACAAATCCTTTTACATTTTAAGCATTTTTGTCTTTTACATACAATAATTTAATTTGTGATTTGGAAAAAAAAAAAAAAACATACAATAATAATTCTAAGATTTAAAAAAAAAAAAAAAAAAAAAAAATGGTTTTAAAAATAAAATGATAATCCTTTAAGAACAACATATATTAGCATCATAAACTACATTAGCACTTTATCAATGCGTAAAAATTTTTTTAAGTTATAATGAAGTCAATTTTTGTGAGATGCCTAATTTAACTTTTTATAAATTTTTAATGTTCATGTTTAATTAATCATATTTATTTTTACGTGAAAAAAATGAACTCTTTTTTTTTTTTTTTAGGGAGGGGGGGGCAATTAAATTATAGTTAATATTTGAATGGCTAATTTTAAAGCAAATAGGAGAATATTATTTTCATATTTTAATTAATGAAAAGAAAACTAATCAAAAATTCGAAAATCGGGCTTCGAGGCATTGCGTTGTCATCGTGATCTGAGCTATTCTAAAAGTTTAAAATGTCTAGTTTGTCGGGAAGTTATTTAAAAATCGATTGCAAGGTTTGTACTGGACAAACAAACAAGAAATCGAGTTAATAAAAACATGGTAAAAAGAATCACTAATTTTGTTCGTCTTTTTTTTTTTAGCTTACATTCTGTGTCATAAACCTTCTGGGTTAAAAATGGAAAATGGAGAAAATAAATTAGAAATATCAGTCCTACCGTTAGAAATCCAGTATCAAATGAAAGGGGCGGAAACAGTTTTTCGTTACGACTATTAGAATTTTTTTAATTAACTAAAGAATGAAATTTAAGTGGCAACACTTCATTTTAATTTTTTCATAATTTCTAGTGCGAATCACGCTAATAAAAAAAGTCTTTAATTTAAAAATTTATTTTTATATTTTATTATTAAAGACTTTTTTTTTTTTTTTAATCTTACATTCTCTGTCATAAAACTTCTGCCGATAGCGGGTTAAAAATGAAAAAAGGGTTAATAAAAAATGTTGCTCTTTGTAATTCTTTTTAAATTAAGTAAAGTATGAAATTTATGTGGCAACACTCCATTTTAAACTTTTCATCCTTTTTAGTGAAAATCACCCGAATAGAAAAAACTTATTATTATTATTATTATTATATTTTATTTACTTTATAAATTAAACCTTTAAAAAAGAAATCCATATAATTCGCTCAAAAACTTGCTTCAGGTCCCTGCTGCCTTCGGTTTCGTTTTTTTCACCCACAATATTTAGAGTAATTGATCGGAATCCCACTCTAAATGTAGTGGTACAATATGTTATGAAGTTTAACTTCCTGTCAAAAAAAAAAAAAAAAAAAAAAAAAAAAAAAATCCATTAGCAAATGAACGGTATTTTATAGCGCCTTATAGTGTATTCAATGAAGGAACAGCAGAATCTACGGTTTTTCACATCGCAGTGTAAAAGGAAAGGTCTTACGAAAACGTCTATAGTTAACCACTTTGAATTAATAAATTGATTACTAATTAAAAGTATAAAAATTCGATTTCGAAATGCACTTATAGACGTTGCAAACGGTATCGTGCGGTAGATTTTTCTGGAGACATTTGACAGAGGGAAAGGCAGACGCTGTTACGGTTTTATTAAAAATCTACTGGAATAAACTAAATAAGCATTTACAATAGAGGACAGCGATACTATAGGTCCTCGTTGGCTAACTTTGAAATTTAAATAATAGCTGGGACATTTCTAGCCAATGACATTGCTTATGCAATAGTGTCGTGACAGCTATATTTTTACTTCCATTACCCAGCTGCCGTAGATAATGGAAGTATTGTATTCGGGTCAAAAATTCGGTATCAAGTTTTCACCTGATTTATACGTTTTCAGGTCTTCTGAGTCAATAAATTGCACTTTTTAGAAACTGGTCAGTGTGTGTGTGTGAAGGGGGGGGGGATCTTCTGGCTATCATATCTCCGATATAGATAGAACTACGAAACTTCAGAATTGAGGCAGGGATGTTGTACAGATGATTTTTCCAAAATTTGGGAAAAATTGGATAATCGGAAGTGGAATATAGGAAACCGGAAGTGTGATCGCAAGTCCGTATCTAAAAAACAGCTCTAACGATTTTCTTCAAAGTTGCTACATAAACACTGTATTAGATGCCTTTTTCAATGATATAGTTGGTTTATTCAGAAATATTAATAGACGTTCTGTATAAATAGCTCAAATTCTGGTCTCGCAAGTGCGTTCTTTAAAAACCTTTCCACGGGTTTTTCTCAAACTTGCCATAATAACTCCCTTTAAAATATCCTTTTGTATGTAATTATTGATTTCTTGTCAATAACTATAAGTATGCCAAATTTTGGTAAATGTTGGTATCTCAAATCGGGCTCTAACGATTTTCTTGAAAATTATTACAAAAAACCATTTTAGATATCCTAACTTATGTTCTACGTGGTTATTACACCAAAATTAAAAGTCATACTAATTAGGTAGATCCGTTTTAGATTTCGGAAAATGGTGTTTCAAAAAATAACTGTACAATTTTTGCTTTCTTATTTTTTTACTCACTATGTATACTCTATTTTATATGTCTTTAGATGCGTATAAAGTTTCTCTTACCGGAAAATTTTTTGGTGTCAACTTCGTTAGGTCAATTTTATGTCCTTTGGTCACATTATTTCCAAAAAATGAATATAATACATTTAATAGTAGGTAAAAAAAGTCGTGTAATTGTTTCACACCAGATTTTTTTCATTGCCAAAATGACAAAAACTATTAAAACTCACCAAGAAATTCCACTGCCTTCTAGATAGAGGAAACGCTCCCTTCGCGCTTTTATAGAAAACTAATTTAAACTTACTTTATTTGGTTATTTATCGCTCCTTTAGCGAGATTTACAAATTAGGAAAAAGAATTTGTTTACAAATTATTCCGTCCGTATCATGAAATAACACAGTACCAAAGCTAAGAATATACAGAAAAATGTGCATAATAATTAAGGGGAAAAAAACAAAAACATATAATTTACTATGTAAAATTACACATAAAATTCATGGTACTTTCTTATATACAGGGTAGGGTGATTATATAAAAAAAAACTACCCGATACATGAGTCCATAGCTGTCATAGCGTTCACAATAACTGAATAAAATTTTGGTGGAAGGTACTTTGAGGTATGCGCTCAAAAATTATAGAAAAAACAACATTTAAACTCTAACAGTTACGGTTACAGTGACAAAATTTCAAAAATTTAAAATGACAACACCTACTTTTTTTTATTGAAATGGAATCTCCATAGCAAAAAACCATAAACAGCGTTGGAACGGTATCTGTAGCACGAAAATCGCCAGCGCTAGCAGGCTAAGGAAAAAAAAAAAAACTTTTATGTGCCTACCAGAGCACGACTTTCATTTTTTTTAATGACGTCACATTCCACACTGAGTCTTTGGTTCAGACTAAAGTCCACTGATTCTGCTTCGAAACGAAAAGAAAAGATCACGATATCCTTAATTTCTTGTAAGGCGACTGAATAAAGGCTTTAATTTCGTTGTTAGTTGTAAGACGCCGTCATGACTGACATTATTGCACGACGTGAAAAACAAGGCATTGTGAAATGGCGATGAAAATCGATTCTGGTGATGATAATGATGTTCCCAGTAAGCGGCAAGTTGTTCACAGAGCAAGAAAGCAAGATGAACATTACGCATTTTAGAATGCCTTATTTTTCACTTAGTGTCATGACGTCAGTCATGACGGTGTCTTACGACTAACAAAGAAATTAAAACCCTAATTCAGTAGACCTACATTAAATTAAGGATACCATGGTCTCTTCTTCTTGTTTCGAAGTAGAATCAGTAGACTTTAGTGAGAGGTAGGACACAGCGTGCAATGTGACGTCATTAAGAAAATGAAAGTCGGGCTCTGGTAGGCACATCACAGCTGTTTTCTCTTTTTTTCTTAGTATGCCTATCTTTGGTGATTTTCATGCTAGAAGTACCGTTACAACACTATTTATTGTTTTTTGCTATGGAGGTCCCATTCCAATAAAAAAAAGGTGTTGCCATTTGAAATTTTCGAAATTTTGTCACTGTAACCGTAACTGTTAGAACTTAACTGTTGTTTTATATATAATTCTTGAGCGCATACCCTAAAATACCTTCTACCAAATTTTTATTCAGTTTTTCGGAACGGTAGGGTAGCTATGGTTTCATATATCGGGGTAGATTTTTTTATAATCACCCTGTACATTATTTAAAATATTAAAAAAAAAAAAAAATCTAATTTGACGTTGGCTGACCTCCAAACTCTCATTCAGTGTCCTTTACATATCTGATGAGGGAACCAGTCAGACAAAGCATTAGACTAGTATGCAGGAAAACTAGTGTACAAGAACGTTTTGCGTACATGAAAAAAAGAATCACAGAATACCCCTATCTCAAAAATGCATGAAATTACATATTGCAGCAATTAGTAATACGCACGTCTGTACGCTTCGCATACATAAAAAAAAAAAAGAATAATTCTATCTCAAAATGCATAAAATAACATATTGCAACAATCAGTAATACAGACGTCTTACTCTTCGCGTACGTGAAAGCTAAAAAAAATCACAGAATACCCCTATCTCAAAATGCATGAATCTAAAAAATGCATGAAATTACATATTGTTGCAATTAGTAATACGCACGTCTGTACGCTTCGTGTACATGAAAAAATACATTTTAAAATTAAATAATCAAAATAAAACATTAAAATTAAACTAAGAGCAAAGTAAACAGAAATAACAAAAATAATAAGAGCAAACTCTAAAAGATGCTGTTGGCTGCTACGCGCATAACGCGAAGCGTGAATTCTCGCCAAACTCACTTAGCTCCATAGGGATTTTCCGCTACAAAGAGACGCTACTCACCATTAAGACTCCTATAATACGAGCTGACTCACAGCTGATCATTGTTGCCCAGCGGAAGTATCGCTTGGCGACGTGTAGTTGCAGACGGATTACTCCGCGTCTTTATCGCCTAAAATGGCGAGTTTGCCTAAACAGAAGAGCGAATTATTGTTTGTACTTGATAAGTTTGGCAAAATTTTCTTATAACCAGCTAAGCGTACAATTTTCTTTTGGACAATTAATAGCCCATTTCGTTCGCCTTTCTTCATCTGTTGGAAATCTAAACGTTCTTAAAGCAGTTCTGGTATGATTTGAGCAATTTTCGGCTGCAAAACTTATGTGATTTGATAACACTTGAAATTCGGACCGCGTGGGCAACAATCACTGAGTGGGAAACAAAATGCCTGATGAGCCATCCTGTATTGGAGGAGCTCTACTCATTCTACACCACATTTCACGACGCAACTATCATACTATTTAAACGTCTGCAAAATAGACAACACCATTTACTTCATTTCCCGCTGTTACTTCTTTAAAATTAACCATATTCAATCATCTTTCACAATCTACGTAGATCCTAATTTCAATTTATGGAACTACGTTCCAATAACTATACATTCCATGCTTACCTAAAATTCCCTCTGCTTGACACCTTCAATCTAGCAATTTCATCTTTAACGTCGCCAAACTATGCTGGATCCAACTGGACTTTTATATCCTCAACCAAAATTTTAATTCGAACTCGATGCTATCACCTTCAATACTCACTTCCTTCGACGACCTTTATTTCCTCAACTCAACGCTACGTCTACGTCACACATTTTCCTCTAAAACTCAGCTCCAGTGCTCTGGTCAGGGTCTCGAAGTTTTACCGTTCTTCCTTCGAAATAGTTTCTAGTATGTCGACTGCATCGCCCCATAACGCTGCTGATAAATGAACTTTCTTGGCAGTTGTGTCCCAGGTGTTAGCTTCAGCTACGATGGTAGACTGTGTCTTATATACTTGCCAAGTTGATCTGCCATCGTAGATGGATAGCTTAATTGATTCTTGATTCTGTATATTTTATATCTCTTTTCATCTTCCTGGGTCATGGATGCTAACTTTTCTTCCAGATTCCGGATCTTCTTTTGCACTTCATCACCTAAACTTTCTTGAAATTTCTTCTCATGTTTTCCTATCAATTCTTTGTTGCATTCTTCTTCCATTTTCCTCAAAAATTCTACATCTTTTTTTTTTTTAAAGTTTGCTTTCTGTTTTTGAAAATCTTCTTTTCAGCTCTTAATAAAAGTTTTCTTCTATTTTCTCTTCAATACATCCTTCTATTCTTATCTTTTATCTTTATAACTTTAACTTCCTTTCCAGTTTATTTGTCCACAGTTTATTTTCTTATTCTTCTTTGACGGATATCAGTTACTCCTGAGCAGCTCCCACTTTTTCTTAAATGGAATCCGGTTTTTATCTTTTCTTGTCCTGCACACATTTTTTTCGTCAATCTGGTTTTAATTCGCTCATCTGGGCGAACTGCATTTCCAGAAGTTTCTTCATTTCTTGTTCCATATATCGAGTTTTGATCATTCAGCAGACAATCCCAATTCTGACACCAGAATTGTTGCGAACTCGGTGTTCGTGAATTGTCGATGAATGAACAGGTTTTCCACAGGCTTAAAAATTTATTTACAGAATATTCCAGAAGATTTCAGGACTCTTAAACAAATATAAGCTTCAATTTTACTAGAAAACACAGCTAAAATAACAGCTGACAACTTAAGAATCACAGCATATACAGTAACAGAAGCAAAACACACAGCAAATGAGCAGTAATCGATAGCAGAGGCTTTGTAAAGCAGAGATCTTTATACCGCGATGTATTGGCGAAAAACTGACAAAATGGTCGGAACGTGATCCTTTTATATATTTATCCCTTTATGTAGTTATATGCTTCTCCAATATCTAGCAGAATAGTCCAGTTACAGCTCAGATAATCGATAATTAAGGTTTTCTCGTAAAGGTCGCTAAAAAAAGTTCCCAAATTCGTCCCCCAATCAGCTTTTTCAAAGAGCTTCTAACTGAGACCATTTTTGCAGTCTGTTGCTTTGTGTTAACGCGGTGGTACTGCAGAAATGCATGTGGCGATAGGTTGTATCTGAAACTGAGACTATCGTGATAGAAATACTGCGTCGTGCCTTTGGGAAAAGGTTAACCCGTCGTCCATCGGTAAGTTAGGATAATCTACCCGAGAATGGCGCCGCTACAGTACTCCCCTCCCTAGTGAGTACGAAATCGTACGAGCGCTATCACTCGTTTGGACGGTAGCTGTGGCCAGACTGGGCTGTCAGATGTCCGCGTGTAAAGCTGATGCGCGGTGTGACAGGCTTTATGCTGTGAGCGCTTCACAGTGTCTGATTCTGCCATCTGTTGTCCGAGATGAAACTTAGTTGTGTCGTTTATTCGCACGTCCGGGTCACAAATACAGAAAGTGCGTGTGGCGATAGGTTGTATTTGAACATGGGACTATCGTGATAGAAATCCTGCGTCGTACCATTGGACGAAAGATTAACCCGTTATCCATTTGTAAGTTAGCATAATCTATCCAAGAATGGCTTCGCTACCGCTACAGAATAATTCATACTTTGAATTTTATGTTATCAGCTGTGTATTATTTGAGCTAGGTTTATTTAAGCTAGTATTATTTAAGCTAGGTGTTATTATTTAAGCTAGGTGTTATTATTTAAGCTAGGTTTTCTGACGAAACTGAAACTGATACTTGGTTTACAGGCATGTAAGTTTCTGGAAACTTCTGTATATAAACTTTTAAGTCTCTGCAATATCCACCTTTCATACACAGACAACTCACGAACCCCCGAGCATGAAACATACGCATATTGTTACGAATTTGTTAATAATAGTCAGTGTTGCCAGATCTGGCAGATTTTTTATTCAATAATCATCTATAACTTTGAGATGTGATATTTGATACACATAATAGACTATCAATCTTCGAAGTGATTAGGCAAGCGTTACAATTAAAAATTATTCGTGATTATTGAATAAAAAATCCACCAGATCTGACAACACTGGTAATAATAGTTATTTTGTGTAAATGCATTTAAAGAGGCTAAGTCATGTTACCAAATATTAATTTTCAACATTTTTAGTTTGTTTTCGCAATAAAAATTGTCATTTCCCGTTAAAAACATGTTAAAAATCTTCACCAAAGCAGGTAATTGCTTTGGCTCCAAATTTGGCTCTTTTTTTTTTGCTCTTGGCTTTTTTTTTTTTTTTTTTTTGCCGACTTTAGCAAGACTAAATCCTTGCTATCGATATACCAATTATCCAAACTCTAACTTGAATATTCCAAGAGTAAATGGAAAATTCTGGATTAATAGAAGAGTATATTATAAAGCATTCGGATTTCGGCCTTTAGACAGATTTCACGCCAACTACCTTACTGGATGGTGCTCCTAACTGAGCCTTGTTGAATGCAGCCAATTGCTGTGTCTTAATGCTATACTACTGTTTGTACTGTGAAAGTGATGTTGCCAGCTGTTATTTAAAGTTTAAGATGTATTTTCTGGTGAAACTGAAGTTGATACTGTTATGGTAAGTTACAAATCAACTCTTGTAATTGACAAGCTACAACTGAACTCCGTCACTCTCTAAATTGTATTCTCCGACTGTAGTATGCAATAATGTTAGCGGTTATATTGCTTGTTTCGAAAATGCATTCTAATTATTTATTTGTATGTTAGCTTTTCATTATTAAGCTCATTAATTAATGATAACCTTAATAGATACACGGTGTCCAGATCTGTAATCTTCTATAATTTTCAGTAAAAAAAAAAAAATTATGCCTCTGCAAGATTCGACTTTTATTAAGAAACAATTCCTGAACCCCGAGTAGGCAACAATATTAATTCCACACTAAAAAGATAAAAATAATTTTCATTGTGTACATTTGTGCAATTTTTTTTTAATTTTATATTGCCATATAAATAATTATGATAAAATGAGATTGCAGTGGCACCTGTAGTATGTTTAAATCCCATATGTAATCAACACTATTTTTAAGAATTTAGGTAAAGGTGATAGCAATCATCTTATTAATAAAAGCGAAATGAACTCTGTCTGTCAGTCAGCTGTTTCCAGAAAAATCTATCGCACATAAAGGCATGATATTTTGCACACATTTAGTCTGCAACGTCTCCGTGTGCACCTCGGAGTCGGACTTTAAAATTTTTAATCAGAAAGAAAGTTATTAGTTTAAATACTATATTAACGTATTTAAATCTATTAAATTTTGCGACATTTTTCTTTCCGTTGTAATTTCAGCCTGTTGCCAAAAATAAAACGATTACAATTTTTTATTTCATTTATTTTTTCTAACATAAAATGAAACATTTCTCAATGGATCCTTCTCACCTGACGTCAGAGGTCACATGACATAGATAAACAAAGAGCAGATAAAGTCTTCTATATCTATAGCGATTGCTAAAATAACACTTTTTCTATTTTTATTTTCATCAATCCGATTTAATCTGTGTTATTTTTTAATACATCATAATTTTTAATCCATTTTATATCATTATTCATCAGCTTTTGCTTGCTGTATACATTTACAATCATCATTTACTTTATATTTGTTATTAATGTTGATGTTTGGTACTTATATCATTAATGGTGCAACATCGTACTCTGTAAAGCCATTTCGAATAGTAACTAAGTTAATTTACTTGTAACACCTTTACGCGATTAAATTTAACTTAAAACATTTTAACTTAATTTCAAGTTATAATCCATAAACATTTCACTATTTATTGCTAGATCAGTTAATGTAACAGTTATACTAGAGCATACAAAAATCGATTCTTACTTGTGAAAATAAATAAACATAAAGTGTTTTTAAAAATTATAAATCTTAAAAATACAAATATTCTACTGTTTAGAAATCACAATATTACATTTATTTTAGTTCATATTAACTATTAATACTTTTGTTGTTAAGGACAATATTTAACTGAATTCGCTTCTCAGAATTCGATTCTTTGTTGTATTATATCACGTGCTTGAGCAGACGATGCTGGAAAGAGCCAATTAAAAAAAAAAAAAAAAAAAAAAAAAAATGCAGCATTAAACTTGTATCATCAAAAACTTCTGGTAAAGCTGATATCATAACATTTTATTTTTTTATTTTATTTTATTTTATTTTATTATTATTACTAGCAGGCAATGCCCGCTTCGCTGGTCATTATTTTTAAATGAATCGCTATAATTACTGAATTCTCAAAATTGCATTAATTTTTATCACGTGAAAAAAAAACAGAAAAAAAATCTTATTAGGAAAAATGTCGCACCGGATTCTCACTGCCTTCAGAAAAAATTCCCAAAATGCTCTAACTCTTATTTCTATTATTTACCCCCTTCGCCCCCCCTCCCGTCTATCCTAATAATTTTAAAAATTCGAAAGTATCCGCAATCGATTTGTAGGTATCGAAAACCTCTATATACCAATTTTGAATGCTCTAACTCTATTCTATTTTTTTTGCCCCTTCGCCCCCCCCCTTTCCCGGCCCTCCTAATAACTTTACACTTTCGAAAATATCCCCATTCGACTTGCTGGCCTCTAAAACCTATCTGTACCAATTTTGAACGGCCTAACTGTATTTCTATTTGTTTTTGCCCACCCCCCCCCTTTCCACCCCTCGTAATAATTTTACAAATTCGAAAATATCCGCAATCGATTTGTAAGTATCGAAAACCTCTATATACCAATTTTGAACGATCTAACTCTATTTTTATTTTTTTGCCCCCCCTCTCCCCTCCCCCTTCTCGCCCCTCCTAATAACTTTACACTTTCGAAAATATCCCCATTCGACTTGCAGGCCTTTAAAACCAATCTGTACCAATTTTGAATGGTCTAAGTGTATTTCTATTTGTTTTTGCCCATACCCCCCCATACTGCCCCCCCTTCCCACCCCTTCTAATAATTTTACAAATTCGAAAATATCCGCAATCGATTTGTAAGCTTCGAAAACCTTTATGTACCAATTTTGAACGATCTGACACTATTTTTATTTTTTTGCCCCCCCCCCCCCTCCAAAAAAAAAAAAATCGGAAAAAATCAAAAAATGAGTTTTTGCAAATATTTTCAAGAAGACGCTTGGCGGGTTTTTTTTTTTTTTTTTACATCTTTGAGCTATTACTTTTACTCGAAAATCCGTATTTTTCTAAATTTGCCTCCGAAAATCATTTATACCCCCTTCTCCCGTTAAAAATCCAAAATTCCAAAATCGCAGGAAATGATTTTTTCGTAGTCAAGTCTAGTCTCCCCATCTGCAATTTCTTCACTGTGGAGTTATTTGGAGCCGAGTTATACTTCTAAATGTGTTTTTGCCTTATGCGCCTCCGAAAATCATTTATACACCCTTCCCCCCTTAAAAATCCAAAATTCCAAAATCGCAGAAAATGATTTTTTTGTTTTCAAGTCTAGTGTCTCCCTCTGTAATTTCTTCACCGTGAAGCAATTTGGAGCCGAGTTGTGCCTATAAAGGTGGGTTTTGCCTTCTGCACCTTCGAAAATCATTTTCAGCCCCTCTCCCCCCTTAAAAATTAAAAATTCCAAAATAGCAGAAAATGTTTTTTTTGTACTTAAGTCTAGTCTCCCCATCTGCAATTTTTTCATCGTGAAGTAATTTGGAGTCGAGTTATGCTTATAAAGGTGTTTTTGCCTCCTGCGCCTCCGAAAATCATTTTCACCCCTTTTCCTCCTTAAAAATCCAAAAATCCAAAATCGCAGAAAATGATTTTTTTGTATTCAAGTCTAGTCTCCCCATCTGCAATATCTTCCTCGTGAAGCAATTTGGAGCCGAGTTATGCTTATAAAGGTGTTTTTGTCTTCAGCAACTCCGATAATCATTTTCACCCCCTTCCCCCCCAGTAAAATCAAAAATTCCAAAATCGCAGAAAATGATTTTTTCGTATTCAAGCCTAGTCTCCCCATCTGCAGTTTCTTCCCTGTGAAGTAATTTGGTGCCGAGTTGTACTTATAAATGAGTTTTTGCCTTCTGCGCCCCTGAAAATCTCATTTTTACCCCCTACCCCTCTTAAAAATCCAAAATTCCAAAATCGCAGAAAATGATTTTTTTGTATTCAAGTCTAGTCTCCCCATCTGCAATTTCTTCACCGTGAAGCAATTTGGAGCCGAGGTATGATTATAAAGGTGATTTTTGCCTTCTGCCCCCCCCGGGGGGGAACGGGGGGTATTTCGCAAAATTCCGTCTTAGTGAGCGTCAGGGTCCTAAAATCAACCTTCTCACCAAAAATTGTGACTCTATCTCCCATAGGATCGCCACAACCGTGTTGAGTCAGTGAATCAGTCAGTGAATCAGTCAGTTTACTTTTTTATATATATAGATTATTATTATTATATTTTTTTTTTTGTTTATAAATATTTAAAATATTAATTTCATTTAATCAAATAGTCTCTTTCATATTATATGCATATATACACATACATATATATTGTTACGAATTTATAAATAATTCGCAGTTATTTTTATGTAAATTCATTCAAAGAAGCATAGTCAGGTGATAAAATGTCAATTTTCTGCATTTCTAGCTTATTTTCGCGTTAAAATAGAGCTAATTTTCCCTTAACAACGCATTAAAAAGCTCCAATAAGTCAGGTAATGTATTTGGCGACAAATTTCGCGAGAAAATCCTTATTATCGACATACCAAATACGGAAAGTCTAACTCCAATATTCTACGAGTCACCAGAACATTCTGGGTTTGATAAAGGTGTATAAAAGGAGGCCCAATGCGCCAGATCAGTCAGTCTCAGTTGAGTTTCGCCGACTGCTTTCATTACTACTGAAATAGCTCTGAGCCTCTTTGGATTACAGCCTTGCAGCGTGTTGCTCTAATACAGTTTGTACTGTGAATTTGCTGCAGACAGATGCTATCAAAGCTGTGTTTTCTGGTTGAAGTGAAGTTGATACTTGGTGTATAGACCTATATTCTTCTAGAATTTTCTCTAAATAAAGTTTCCAGCTTCTGTAAGATTTGCTTTTCATTCTCGGACAGCTGACGAACCCCCGAGTACGCAACATTTCCGGTATCAGGAGTTGGGTTGTCAGTGAATGGTGATAATTAGAGGTATGAAGCAAGAAATAAAGAAACTTCTGGAAGGGTTAGCTGCTCAGACGAGGGAAATGAAAAGAAGAAATTGAATCTAATCAAGACGAAATGAAGAGAGAGCTTTCGACAGTAAAAGAAGTAATACAGAGTAAATTAACAGTGGTGAAAAATAGAATAGATGAAATTGAAGAGGAAGTTATGAAAATGGAAGATAATTTTGAAGAGAAAGCTACGAAGATAGAAGAAAATGTTATGAAAGGAAAAGAAAGTGTTACGAGGATAGAACAGAGTGTTTCGAGGAGAAAGTACAAGCACATTTTGATGAAGAGCTGAAAGGAAGGTTTTCAGAGATAGAAAGAAAATTAAAGAGAATAGAGCAAGATCTTGAGTAAAAAGTAAAAGAAAAATTAACCTCCATGCCCCAGGAAGATGAAAGCAGAGGTAAGAGAACACAGAATCAAGAATCAATTAAACTACCTACCTACGATGTCAGTTCCTTCTGGCAGGTATATAAGACACAGTTTTCCATCGTAGCTGAAGCTAACGGCTGGGACTCAACTGCCAAGATAGTACATTTAGCAGCAGCATTACGGAGCGATGAAGCCGATATACCGAGTACTATATCGAATTAAGAATGGCATAAATTTGAGGCCTTGACCAGAGCACTGGAGCTGCGTTTTGGAGAAAAGTGTTCTAAGGATATGCTGACCAAATGTACAAATGGGGACTTCCTTTTTTTTTTTTTAAGGCATTTTTCTAAGTTTTAAAAAATTGTAGACAGTAAATTATTAACCAATAATACTTTACTTTTAGTCCTTATTTATTAGGAATGAAAAAGTACACCCATAACTGATAATTGTAGCAATTTTTAACGCTTCTCTGTTATAAAGGTACTTTGATCTGATCAGCCTGTCTAAGGACTTATAGTCGCCTCCAGTTAAAGTCCCGTTACCAAAAAGCGGGTGAAAGTTTGCAAGGGCTGGTATCAGATATTCAGAGACTATCACACCTAGATTTCTCCGACTGTTAAACTGAAACTCGAGATGTTTTGGTCTCGTTAGATAATTCCCAAGTTTCTCTGAGGGAAATAAAGAAAAATCTGGCAGACATCCCAAGGAGGTTGCGCAGTCTTGAAGTTAATAAAGAAGTAAATAATCCGAAAATAAAGTGCTGGGGCTGTGGAAGAGACGGACATGTGAAGAGAACTGCCCCATACGACAACCTAACGAAAATAACCCGGTTTCAGGATCACTGGAGAGAAACTAAGAGAAGGCTATCTCAAGGGCCGGAGGTTACCAGAAATAAAAGAGCCCCACTTTGCAATATTTTATGTTTCTTCGAATATTAGTGGCGAAAATGGACTTTATGTTTATGATCAAGTTAACAATACCACCTGTCACATGAGTCAGGATACTTTAGCCAACTTAACCATCGTTAACGGAGGTAGCTCATGATTTTAAAGAGGAGATCATCTGGACGCTGCCCTGCGTTAAACTCCAGACTGTGACCGGTGACGAAGTCAAAATATATAGAAAAATGATCTTGACCATCACATTTGGAAATGCCAGTTACCACCATATGGCCTATGTAGCTGACATAAGAGATCTTCTATTCCTTGGACTTGATTTCCTAAGAAAGTATAATTTTTAATTCAATTTTAAAAATAATAAGCTGCATTCACATTCAGATAGTTGGTTGGTTGATTGGGCTTTATGTCACATTAGAGCTACGCAGTGGGCAATTGGCGACGGTCTGGGACCCTTGAGGTGATCCGGAGACATGCCATCACAATTTTGATCCTACACGGAGAGGATGGCTCCCCCGCTTCGGTAACCCCAGAGGTATAATTTTGATGGGAACATGGAGGACTTTGCGGCCACGACAGATCTTACGTGCACCAGCCACCATTAGTGCACACGACGGTCTTTGGCCGGCTCGAGTACCGAATCCGCAATCTTACCGATCCCGGCGCTCTACTGACTGGGCTACCGCGGCCCATTCACATTCAGGAGACATAGCTGTGTTTAACAATGAAAATCCAGACATTCAAGAAATCTGCTAGATAACAGCAAAGTCCGAAATCACCGTCCCTTCACACAGCGAGACCATAGTTTCCGGGACACCTCCTAAAGAGCAATACTTCTGCTATGGACAGAAAGAATACCCGAATCCAGACGATAGCCCAAGAGGAGTTCTGGTGACTTCACCTCTGCTTGACCTTGCAAAAAACATTATTCCTGTGAGAGTCGCCAACATAAACAATAAAGTAAGGACCGTGAGGAAGGATGAGGAGCTAGCAACTCGCACTCCTGTTACATGCATTAACCGGCACACACAGTCAACGGAGTCCAAGTCTTTTGAGTTTTCAACAACGGAATTACTCAAGAATGCAGAGTTAGGAATCGAACAGAGACGTGCTGCGGAGAAGCTACTCTATGAATTCAGAGACCTGTTTTCTCGAACATCTGAAGACGTCGGGAGAACGAACATCACCCAGAACAGAGTTGACACAGGAAATTATTCTCCAATTAAGCAACACCCAAGAAGACTTCCATTTGCTAAGCAGGAAGAGATGGCTGAGCTTTTAAATGAGATGCAGCATAATGATATCATTCAACCAGCAACGAGTCCTTGAGCTATAGTTCTTTTGCGAAAAAAGGATGGTTCAACAAGAAGATTCTGCGTGGATTATCGTCGTTTGAATGACATCACGAAGAAAGATAGTCACTCTCTTCCTAGAATTAACGACACATTGGACACAGTTGCTGGCAATGAATGGTTCTTGACGTTGGATCTGAAGAGCGGTTATTGGCAAGTAGAGTTACATCCTGACGACCGTTAGAAGACTGCATTCACTACGGTACAAGGATTCTGGCAATTCAAACTTAAGCCCTTTGGATTATGTAATGCACCTGCAACTTTCGAGCACTTATGGGGACAGTGTTAAAAGGACTTTCTTATGAAGTCTGTCTGGTGTACTTGGATGATATTATCATTGTGGGGAGTACCTTTGAAGATCATCTAAGAAACATCCATAAGATTTTGGAAAAACACAAAATGGTTAACCTCAAATTGAATCTTAGCAAGTGCAACTTGTTCCGTCGTGAAGTAAGTTATTTCGGCCATATCATCTCTGCTCAAGGTGTGAGAATTGATTTCGAGAAGATCTATGCAATCAAGGACTGGAGTCACCCTGAAAAGTCCATCAACTACGAAGTTTCCTGGGGTTATGTACATACTGCTGGAAGTTCATGAAGGTCCAGACCACACTCCACAAGCTGACGGAAGATAAACTGAAGTTGCTATGAACAGAGAAATGTGAAAAAGCGTTCAAGAGACTTAAAGAGACCTTAACATCATCGCCTATTTTGACGTATCCACAGCCAGACAAACAGTTCATACTTGATATTGATGCAAGCCATGAAAGTGTTGGTGCTATTCTGTCGCAAGAACTTGATGGCCAAGAATGCTTCATTGCCTATTGGAGTAAATGCCTGTCTAACCCAGAGCGATACTACTGTACCACCAGGAAATAACTACACGCCATCGTAAAAGAAATAGAACAGTTGCATCATTACCTCTATAGCAGAAGCTTTCTGCTCCGGACTGACCAGACCACGAATCTTTAACCCTGCTGCTGTGTTCGGGTCCATTTAGACCCAGCATCAACATACATGAAATTTTGTATTTATGTAAACTACACCCCGTAAAAAGATTATATAAAGTGTCATATAAATTTAATTCAAAAATAGGAAATGAAATTACGGTTATATATTGAAATTAACAACTTTTGTTCTCGTTTAAACTCCATTTCGTACATTTAAAAGTGAATGTCCATTTTGTTCATTCGTAATGAACACAGCAGCAGGATTAAAATTGTTGCTTAATTTCAAGAAACCGGAAGGCCAAATTACCAGGTAGATACGCCTCCAGAAATATGACTTCAAGGTTCTCCATCGTAGAGGGATTCTACATGGTAATGCAGATGCCTTGTCACGGAAGCCCTGATCGAAAGCTGCAAGCCGAAGAGAAATACCAGCAGATAAATCCGGTTGCTCGCCAATCTACAGTCTTAACACTATCAAAACCACTGGAGTGACCAGGAACTTATAGAAGTCCAGTTGGATGATCCTGACATCAAGACAATATTACAATTGAAGTAGAAGTAGACGACCAGCAACAGAAGTACATGAAAAGACATTTCCACATTTAGCCCCATTACAAAAACTTATTGGGCACTGTGGTACTCTCTTTATATTAGAAATGGCGTGCTATACAGGAAATGGGAATCTGACGATGGAAGACGTTTCAGATGGCAGACTTTATTACCAATATCGAAGATTCAGATGTTTAAGAGTAGCTGCATATTAGTCCTACCGGTGGCCATTTCAGGGTTATGAAGACTCTACAGAAAGTTCGAGGAGAACGCTTCTACTGGTGCAAGGCAAGCGAGGACTTGGAGAAATATTGTAAATCCTGTGATACTTGTGCAGCACATAAATGCCCAAAGAAACGAAGCCTAGGAAGACTACAACGATATAACGTAGGAGCACCATTTCAACGGATTGCACTCGACATCTTGGGTCCTCTATCACGGACCTCCAGTGGAAATAAGTACATCCTCGTTGTAATGGATTATTTCATCAAGTGGCCTGAGGCGTATCCCGTTCCCGATCAAGAGGCATGCACAGTTGCAGAGGTTCTAGTGCAGCAATGGGTATTAAGGTACGGCACGCCCCTACAACTTCATACGAACCAAGGTACGAACTTACTGTTTTCAAAGGACTGTATCAATTATTCGGCTTAGGCAAAACTCAGGCAACACCCCTACATACCTAGTCGGACGGCATGGTCGAAAGGTTTAAACGCACCATCCTGAATAACCCCTCTCTTTTAGAATCAAAGAAACAGCAAGATTGGGACTTGAAGTTGCCGTTGTTTCGGCTGATCGAAGTGCAGTCCATGAAGCGACTGGCTATACTTCAGCTCAGATGCTGCTTGGACGCGAACTTCGTCTCCCATGTGATCTCCTGTTTGGTTTTCCACCAGATGCGTTTTCATCGCCCAAGGAGTACATTCAAGATTTTCAGGCACGATTTGAAGACGTACACAACTTTGCTTGTTAGCGGATTAACATGGCAACGGAGAAAATGAAGACAAGGTATGATCTAAAGGCTACACAACATAAATTCAGGGAAGGAGACAAAGTTTGGTTGTGGAACACTATTCCACGCAAAGGACACACTCTCAAGCTACAGTGTAACTGGGACGGTCCCTACACAGTCATAAAATGACTGAATGATGTCGTGGTGAGAATTGCTTAAACACATTCCTCAAAACCGAAGGTGGTTCATTTTGATCGGTTAGCCACATACCACAGCTAACGGTAATGTTGAAATTTGAAATGTAAATATTTGGTAGATTTGTTATATGTGTAATGTAACTAATTGTATATAAATATTTGTCCTTATTTGTAAATTTTGTAAATATTTCTCACTCAGTTTTGAAATCTGTATTAATATTTTTATTGTTGCATGCAACTTAGTTTTTGTATTTTAGATTGCTTAGTGTTGCCTTCTGACCAACGGTTGTACTTCCCGGGATGTACAGTCCTTGAGAGGGGTGCAGCGTTACGAATTTCTAAATAATTCGTAGTTATCTTTATGTAAATTCTGCATTTCTAGCTCTTTTTCTTGTTAAGATTGCTAACTTTCCCTTAAAAACGCATTAAAAAACTCCAATAAGGCAGGTAATGGATTTGGCGCCAAATGTGGTGATTTTTTTCTTCCTTGACGATTTTTTTGGCGACTTCGGTGACAAAATCCTTTTTATCGATATACCAAATATGGAAGGTCTAGCTGCAATATTCTACGAGTTACCAGAACATTCTGGGTTTGATACAGGGGTATAAAATGAAGCCCAATGCGCGAAATCAGTCTGAGTTGAGTTTCGCCAACTACTTTCATTGCTATTGAATGAGCTCTGAGTCTCTTTGGATTAATGCCTGGCTGTGTGTTGCTCTAATACAGTTCGTACTGTGAATTTGCTGTTGACAGCTGTCATCTAAGCTGTGTTTACTGGTGAAAGTGCAGTTGATACTTATTTTGTAGGCCTGTATTCTTCTGGAATTTTTTGTAAATAAAGTTTCCAGCTTTTGCAAGATTCGCTTTTCATTCTTGGACAACTCACTAACCCCCAAGTACGCAACAATATATATATATATATATATAATTGTAGTGGGAAGTTATGTGGGCGTTAAAAATTAACTAATGCATGATTACTATTAATTATTTAATATTTAAATAAAGATAACTAGTTTAAAATTATGTACAAGGTTATAGTACGAATTAAAATTAAACAGCCGACCAAAACAGTCACATTTAAAAGTCAAATCAAGAGTTTAAGTTTCGTCAAAATAGAATCATGAAGTTCAATTGCCATTTTCGGCCGTCGAAATATCTGCATTCAAGTTACCGTTTAACATCGTCGAAATTAAAAAAGAAAACAGTCGTCTCATCGAGGTCTCAACGTCAACTCATCAAGGTCCCAACGTCAACTGAATTGTTTCTCGAAAGTGCTCCGAGACTCCGTCTATGAGAATGCGCACGCACGCAGGGGATGATAATGACGACACCTGACATCACAGCTACGTCATTCCGTCACGATTCTATGCTCCTGGCTGCAGTGATATAAATAGATCTGTGCAAGGCTGGTTTCAGAATCAAATGTTCGAAGAGCATGGTGCTCCCACCATAAATATATATATTTAATCCTTCACAAAGTAATCTGGTTAGAACTTTAGTCTAGGAATTTCTCGGTGAGTTTTAATAATTTTTGTCATTTTGGCGATGAAAAAATCTGTTGTGAAACAATCACCGACTTTTTTTATTAAACGTACAGTCGGCTGCAAAATTATTCGAGCACTAGCCAACAATTCCTATATTTAAAACGTACACTTAAGACTATTTTGCTAAGTAAATCCTTGTCGAATCATGTTCTTAAATTGATTAAGAACATGACTCGACAAGGATTTATTTAACAAAGCTGTATTAAGTGTACCTTTTTTTGGCAAGGATTATTGCTAGTGCTCGAATAATTTTGCAGCCGACTGTATTATATTCATTTTTTGGAAATAATGTGACCAGAGGACATAAAATTGACCTAACGAATTCGACACCAAAAAATTTTCCGGTAAGAGAAACTTTATACACATCTAAATACATATAAAATAGAGTATACATAGTGAGTAAAAACAAGAAAAATAATTATAAGATGAAAAAAAACTTTTTATATACCATGTTTTTAAATTTTCTGTTGAATTGTTGAATCATAGCTATACGCAGGCGAAGTGTGACGTCGCTAACCATCAGTGGGACAAAAAAAAAAAAAATTCCTATGTTAATTATCCATTGGATTTTTTGTAAAACATTATTAAAAATTAAGAAAAATTATTTCCTGATTTTAACCCCCATATTTGAATAAAGTTACATAGAAGTTATTGTCTACATGCGTTAGACTGAGTTACTTTTGCTGTAAAATTGATAAGCTTTTAATTTTAAATTTCAAAATTGTGCGTCCTTGGCGATTTTTGTATTTGGCGATCAAAATCGTAATACGAAAATACACGTAGCAGATGCATATTTTTGTAATATGCATTCTACGATATATTGTTTCATATTATTGATTGCTCTCTTAATAATATGAAATATTATATTGCTCTCTTAATAACTTTTTTTTTTTTTTTTTTTTTTCGCGGCTACATTGGTTCTATCTTTGTAATTTGCTAGTTTGTGACTTTGTAATAGTTTAGTTTCTGTTTATTGCTCGCTGTTCTCCGAGTTCGTTTCGGCGGCTCCGGTCGGCGGGTTGTGGATGGGTTCCTTCACTCCCACCTCCTCCCAGGCTTCGGCTGCCATAAACCTTCGGGTTGGCTGGAGGTTGGGTTGTCCTTGCTCTCTTAATATTCGTTGTTGAAATATCCATGATTTTTGAAAGGAACTAAATAGGTTCGCCAAATAATTTGGCGATATTTTTTTTTTTTCTGCCAAGGACGACAGCTATCAAATATTCCGCTGCAATATATTAATATCTTCTAGCAGACACTTTATTTAGACATTTGAAAACAAATTTGACTTCAAATTATGATAGAATATTTATTATTTTCATTTTAATTAGTATATTAGTTGGATATTTATTGTGTAAATATAACCCTTTCAAATGGAATGTTTATGCTTACATTCGAAAATGGAAGTTAGAGATATTTTTTTCTACTGTTTTGAAATTTAAAATTAAACTTTTATCAGTTTTACAGCAAATAAAACTTTTAAAGCGATAATGGCGTCAATTTTTGTAAGATGCATAATTTAACTTTTTTTTTTTTTTTTTTTACAATTTTTTAACGTTTACGTTTAATTAAATGTATTTATTTTTATGTCGAAAGGAAATGAACTCTTAAATTTTTTTGGCAACATTTAAATTATAGCTAATATTTTAAATATTACTTATATGATATCAGGAGGTTACTATTTTACTACTTTAATTAATTAAAAGAAAACTAATAAAAAATTCGAAAATCTGACTTCGAAGTATTGTGTTGTCACCGGGTTCTGAGCTACTGTGAAATTTTCAAATGTCTAGCTAGAAAGGGAGTTAGTTAAAAATAGATTGGAAGATTTGTACCGAACAAACAAACAATCAAACAAGAATGAAATTAATAAAAACATGGTAATAAAATAAGAAAGCAAAAATTGTAGTTATTTTTTGAAACACCAATTTCCGAAATCTCTAACGGATCTACCTAATTTGTATGACTGTTAATTATCTTGTAATAGCCACGTTTTACATGAGAAAGGATATCTAAAACGGATTTAAGTAATAATTTTAAAGAAAATCGTTAGAGCTTTTTTTGAGGTACCAACATTTACCAAAAATTGGAATACTCAATTATTAAATAGAAACAATAATTACATATAGAAGAATATTTAAATGGGAGTTAATATGGCAAGTTTGAAAAAAATATGAACAACTGTTTTTAAAGACAGCAGTTGCGAAACCTGAAATTGAGTTATTTATACAGGACGTCTATTAATTTTCCTGTACAAACCAACTATATCATTGAAAAAGGCATCTAATAGAGTGTTTATGTAGCAACTTTGAAGAAAATCGACAGAGCTATTTCTTAGGTACGGACTTGCGATCCCACTTCCGGTTTCCTATGTTCCACTTCCGATTTTCCAATTTTCACCAAAATTTGGAAAAATCATTTGCACACCAGACCTCCCTCAATTCTGAAATTTCGTAGTTCTATCTTTATCGGAGATATGATGGCCAGAAGATCCGCTCCCCCCATCACACACACACACACACACACACACATTGACTAGTTTCCAAAATGTGCATTTTTTTTTTACTCAGAAGACTTTAAAAACGTATAAATCAGGTGAAAACTTGATGTCGAATTCTTGGACTGAATACAATACTTCCATTAACTACGGTAGTCGGGTAATGGAAGTAAAAATATAGCTGTCACGATTGAATAAGCAATGTCATTGGCGAGAAATGTCCCAGCTATTGTTTAAATTTCAAAGTTAGCCAACGAGGTCCTATAGTATCGCTCTTCTCTAATGTAAATACATATTTAGTTTATTCTAATAGATTTTTAATAAAACCGTAATAGAGTCTTCCTTTCCCTCTGTCAAATGTCTCCAGAAAACTCTACAGCACGATACCGTCTGCAACGTCTACAAGCGTACCGAATTTTTATACTTTTAATTAGGAATCAATTTATTAATTCAAAGTGGTTAACTATATAGACATTTTCGTAAGACCTTTCCTTTCACACTGCGAGGTGAAAAACTGAAGATTCTGCTGTTCCTTAATTGAATACGCTATAAAATACCGTGCGTTTCCTAATGGATCTTTTTTTTTTTTTTTTTTTTTTTTGTGACAGGAAATTAAACTTTATAACATATTGTATTTGTAGTATTACATTTGGAGTGGGGATTCCGATCAATTGCTCGAAATATTGTGAGTGAAAAAAACGCAACCGAAGTCATCTGGGACCTAAAGCAAGTTTTTGAGCGATTTATATGGATTCTTGTTTTTAAAGGTTTCATTTATAAAATAAATAAAATATTAAAAAAAAAAATTAAAAACTTTTTCTATTCGCATGATTCGCACTAAAAAGTATGAAAAGATTAAAATGAAGTGCTCTCACTTAAATTTCATACTTAGTTAATTTTTAAAAGTCTAATTGTCGTGTCAAAAAACTGTTTCCGCCACTGGATTAAAAAAAATCGCAGCTTTCATTTGGTACTGGACTTGTAACGGTAGGACTGATATTTCTAATTTATTTTCCCCTTTTTCCGTTTTTAACCCGGATTCAGCAGAAGGTTTATGACAGGGAATGTAAGCTAAAAAAAAGTCTAACAAAATTAATGATTCTTTTTTAGCATGTTTTCATGAACTCGCTTTTTTGTTTGTTTGTCCAGTACAAATCTTGCAATCGATTTTTAAATAACTTCCCGACAAACTAGACATTTAAAACTTTTAGAATAGCTCAGAACAAGATGACAACGCAATACTTCGAAGCCCGATTTTCGAATTTTT
Organism: Salticus scenicus; assembly: GCA_963930645.1. Classification (NCBI taxonomy): domain Eukaryota; kingdom Metazoa; phylum Arthropoda; class Arachnida; order Araneae; family Salticidae; genus Salticus; species Salticus scenicus. The sequence goes on along the minus strand of OZ005654.1, from coordinate 223,610,978 downwards.
TATTAGTTTTCTTTTCATTAATTAAAATATGAAAATAATATTATCCTACTTGCTTTAAAAGTAGCCATTAAAATAATAACTATAATTTAGTTGTTGCCAAAAAAAAAAAAAAAATGTTTAATTGAACATGAACATTAAAATTTATAAAAAGTTAAATTGGGCATCTCACAAAAATTGACGTCATTATAACTTAAATTTTTTTTACGCATTGGTAAAGGGCCAATGTAGTTCATCATACTAATATATGTTGTTCTTAAAGGATTATTATTTTATTATTAAAACCAACGTTTTTTTTTTCGTATCGCTTTCAACTCGCTTTCTTGTTATTTGTCCAGCACGAATCTCGCAATCGATTTTTAGCTAACTTTCCGACTAGCTAGACACTGGAAACTTTAAGAATAGCTGAGAACACGATGACAATGCCTTTTTGTAATTATTTGGGTAATGTGTCAATTTCATATGTCAACAAATTAGAGTTAATTGAGAGCTAAATATTGGCATTACCGAATTTTTTTTTTTTCCTTTTTGTAATAGGGTGTCGGGTGTACCAGCGTTAACTTAGCCCCCCATCCCCCACCCCACAAAAAAACTGATATATCTCGATACCTAACCTAGAGCGAATTCTAATATTAGAGAGCAAATTAGAGCTTATTGAGGGCTAAAATTTGGCACATTTGAAATTTCGAAATCTGTAATTTTGCTTCCCCCCCTTCCTTCTCCCCTTTCCCTTAACTGAAATATCTCGTTATCGAAGCCGGAGCAAATTCTGATATTAGAGAGCCAATTAGAGCTAATTTAGAGCTAAATATTGGGTTTACGAATTTTTTTATTTGTAATAGGGAGTCGGGTGTGCCAGCGTTAACTTAGTCCCCCCCCCCACCCCACCCCACAAAAAAACTGATATATCTAGATAACTTACCCAGATAGAATTCTAATATTAGAGCTAATTAGAGCTAATTGAGAGCTAAAATTTGGCATATTTGAAATTTCGATATCTGTAATTTTGCTTTCCCCCCTTTCCTTTAAATTGAAATATCTCGTTAACGAAGCCGTAGCAAATTCTTATATTAGAGAGCAAATTAGAGCTAATTGAGAGCTATATATTTGCACTACCGAAATTTTTTTATTTGCAATAGGGAGTCGGGTGTACCAGCGTTCACATAGCCCCCCTACCCCCCACCCCACAAATAAACTGATATATCTAGATAACTTACCCAGATAGAATTCTAATATTAGAGAGCAAATTAGAGCTAATTGAGAGCTAAAATTTGGCATATTTGAAATTTCGATATCTGTAATTTTGCTTTCCCCCCTTCCTTCCCCCCTTTCCTTTACACTGAAATATCTCGTTATCGAAGCCGGAGCAAATTCTGATATTAGAGAGCCAATTAGAGCTAATTTAGAGCTAAATATTGGCTTTACCGAATTTTTTTTATTTGTAATAGGGAGTCGGGTGTGCCAGCGTTAACTTAGTCCCCCCCCCACCCCACAAAAAAACTGATATATCTAGATAGCTTACTCAGATAGAATTCTAATATTAGAGAGCAAATTAGAGCTAATTGAGAGCTAAAATTTGGCATATTTGAAATTTCGATATCTGTAAGTTTGCTTTTCCCCCTTTCCTTTAAATTGAAATATCTCGTTAACGAAGCCGTAGCAAATTCTTATATTAGAGAGCAAATTAGAGCTAATTGAGAGCTATACATTGGCACTACCGAAATTTTTTTATTTGCAATAGGGAGTCGGGTGTACCAGCGTTAACATAGCCCCCCCCCCACCCCACAAATAAACTGATATATCTAGATAACTTACCCAGATAGAATTCTAATATTAGAGAGCAAATTAGAGCTAATTGTGAGTTAAAATTTGCCATATTTGAAATTTCGATATCTGCAATTTCGCTTTCCCCCCTTTCTTTTAAATTGAAATATCTCGTTAACATAGCCGGAACAAATTAGAGCTAACTAAGAGCTAATTCCTGACGTTCTTGAAATATAAAATTTCGAATGTGGGGGGGCTAGCGTTAACTTGCCCCCCCCCCCCCATCGTTAAATTTGTTATATCTCGATTCCAAACCCAGAGCAAATTCTAATATTTGAGAGCAATTTAGAGCTAATTGAGAGGTAATTCCTGATGTGTTTAAAATTTAAAAACTCGAAAGTGGGGGGAGGGGGGGGGGGCAAGTTAACGCATCTCAAATTTTCGAGTAATCAATAAATACTAATCTCCAACTGTGAAGATTGATAAGGATTATTTATCTCTATAGAAGCTTAATAATCGAAAGGGTGTTTTATTTCAACCATTGTAACTTATTTATTAATTATTTATAAAAACAACAATTTTAGTTAGTATACGTAACATAAATATAGAAGCGTAAATATAGAATTAGGGGATCGTGGGGTTGAATGGGACGCAGGATGAATGGGACAATAGCTAGATTTTATGTTTTGCAAGCATCGGAAACTTGACAATTTTTCTGATATATGGCAGTACTGAGGTCATTTATCAAGTGTAGTTTCAGAATTGTGCTATCCATGGAAGGGCAGAAAAAAATTAAAGTGTTTTTTTCAGCTGCCAAAGTAAGTTTTTACTGATTCAATTAGGTGGTAGTTCACACATTTACTATTTGTTTAAAGTCAATATAACTCTTATATGGGGAAAAAGCATAATCTTTTATTGTGATTATGATATTCAAGAAGAATATTCACAATTGTTCATTAAGCCTATTTCCTGTTTTATATGTCGTGTGGTGGTTGGGATGAATGGGACATTTTCCCCTATGAGCTAATTTAACATATTACACCAGAATTATGTAAAACATCTTAAATAGATTTTCAATATTTTTATAACCTGTAGTTCAGTAGCTATAACATGGAATTATAAAAGTAGCATGGATTTAGAGAAAAATAGATTGAAATGAATTGTTCTGATTTTTGTTTTTAATAATTATAATTAAAAAATTATAAGTTCATATTCAATGCAACTTAAATTAATAATTAAAAAATAAATAAATAAACTAATAACAATTTGATTAAAATCACGATTTCAATCAAGCTAATTAAATAAATCGTGGTGATTATTAATGTAATACCGAATAGAATGCTGATTTTTCCCGATCAGTCGGGAAAAAAAATATATATATTAGGATAATTTGTACTCTATTATAATGATTTATATCTTTCTAGTGTCTTATTTATTTATTTATTTTTAGATTAGGTCTTATTAGATTAAATTACCGAAGAAGAGGTACTGTGCGAACCAAAGAAGCTTTGCCTTTTGATGTTAATTTGAGTCAATACATCAGTTTATGTTAATTTCAGTAAATTCATAGAGTGTAATAAAATCACATAAACCAATTTAAATTTAAAAATTTATTTATTTTTTTCCATTTTTTTTTCTTTTCTTTGTTAACTCCAGTCCTGTCCCATTCATCCCCATAGGTGGGAATGAATGGGGCAAAGCACATGCATGTTAAAAAAAAAAAAAAATAAATAAAAAATAAAAAACTTTTTATTAAAGTTAGTATGTTTATATGTAACTGATTACTGAAGTGTACTTAAGACAATGTTACAAAATTCTGAATCATATATGGTGAACGTTATTAATAAAAACATGAAAAATGTGACCATTCATCCTACTCTCCCCTACGTTATTGTTTTAAAATAAAAGAATAGAAGTTTAAAAATCAGTACAATAAAAACGTCTTATTATTATTTATTTACTTCAAACAGAATCAGAAAATAATACGCAGATCTATAGCTGTTGCTTGTAAACAGTTGTCAGATTCATGATACACTAAATAATACTGCATGCATAAACTATGCTCCCAAATTCTAATATGCAACTAAATTTAGCACTTAATTTAGTTAATCAATCAAAATTTCAGATACACTAACGCTGTTTAAATTGCAAAATCAAGTATGAGTTCGCATATTAGTTAGTTCACATCATTTATCTCGTAAAATATAATTTATCAGCTGGTATGATTCGATACGATGAATGTGCACATCACATCCAAATGTATTGAATGCATAACTAGTGCCCATGTAAAGCTAGTGTTACTTATGGCAAATAGCCAGATTTGTTTAGCTTTATAACATTTCTTGTGACAGAATATTCATCGCAAAATTAGAATGAACGAAGCAAGTCCTTATATCAATCAAAAAATTTTAATTTTTGTTTAACGAGTTATATAACTTTTTCACTTGAAATATTACATAAAGGTATATATTATGTCTAAATATTTTATCAGTAACTATTTTTGCGAAAAGTTTTTATAATAATAATATACGAATGTTCCCAGTTAAATCGTTCTAGAGTTATACTGTATCAGAAAACGAACAGAAGTATTCTTTAACCACATTTCTTGCGACCATGGAAGCCTCTGCGCAAATGCGGATTGAACGAGTCCAGTGTTAAAATAGGGGTGACTGAGAGAAAATAAGCGATAAGGGAACGCCGAATAACTGGATGTCTGCCAAATATCTATCTCTCGGCCAATTTTGCATCCCTCCAAACTTTTGGACTCGACTTCACTGCTAGTCGTAGGAAACGTGGTCGCACTATAACTAATACCTGAAAAGTCTCGTTTGTTATGATTTTCTACTTAAAAAGCAACTACTTTTGTGAAATTTTTTTATAATAATAATATATGAATGTTCCCGTTTAAATCGTTCTACAGTTATACTACTGGTATCCGTAAACGAACAGTAGTAACTAATATCTGAAAAATCTCATTTGTTATGACTTTCTACTTAAAAAGTAACTACTTTTGCGAAAAGTTTTTTTAAATATAATATATGAATTTTCCCTATTAAATCGTTCAAAGTTATACTACTGGTATCCGTAAACGAACAGTAGTAACTAATATCTGAAAAATCTCGTTTGTTATGATTTTCTACTTAAAAAGTAAATTGAATTTTAGTATAGACACAATTACTGTTTGAAAAACAGTAAAAACCATAAAATAAGTTTTAAATAAGACAAAAGTTAGATAAACTTATCACGTCTAGCATGTGCAGTACAATTTATTATTTTCGATATATATTTTTTTTTTTTCCGAAGTAATATATACAAATATCCAAAATGGTGTGATGAATAATTATCTTTACACACATCAAAAAATAAAACTTATCACTAAATTTGAATGTTGCTCGCAAGTTTAAAATTCAATTAAAAACACATTCATTCATTTTAATAACCTAATAAGGAAATTTATTAAACCAGATTTCTAACAATTAAATTTAACTATTGAAAAGAAATTAGAAAACATTAATCAAAAAAATTTATTACAGGGATGTTCTTACAACGAGCATTTCAATAATTAAAATATCATTTTAAAAATATTGTAATGTTTTTTAGATGTTTTCTTTGTTTTTATAACTAACTAGTACTTTTTTAAGGAATTTATCAGAAATGAATAGAAACATACCATCCTGGCAATAAATTCAGGATATTAATTAAATATAAATAAGCATTTTTCTTTTATCAAATCCCAGCTTTCATAGTTTATAAACGAGAGATGAACATATATTATTTGTCTGTCCTTTTATTATTACCATATAATACGTTCTACTTTTAGTCAGTTATATATAAACAATTTATATTAATTCGATTTTTTTTTTTTTTTTTTTTTTTTTTTTTTTTTACTTTTATTACAATATTTTATGTTTTGAAAAATTTAGATAACATTTTGCTTAAGTTTTTAGATTTTGAAAGCATATTATTTCCATTATCTGACTACTATGGGTAATTAAATTGTTATAGTCTATCAAAATTTTGGATATCGCATTTTTACCTGGTTTACATATTTTAAAGTTTTCTAAATCCCAAATGTTATTTCTTAAATTAATTAATGTGTATGTCTGCGTATGATTCTGTGCGTGGAGGGTGATTCTCTGACAATTATATAATAATAATAATAATAATAATAATAATAATAGAATAACAAAATCTTATAATTAAGACAAATCCTGTGTATCGATGTATTTGCCTGCTTTTGGTTGAAAAATGGAAAATCGGAAATGGGACATGAATGTCGGAAGTAGAACAATATTTTATTTGTGTTTGTACTTAATGATTTTCTACAAATTTGCTACAACAACCTCATTTTACATTTTTTTTTTATGTATTAGTTTGTTACTGCAAGGAAATTCATGAGCACTCAAGACAATGCTAAGCCAGTTTTAGGTCTCAAAAATTTCCATTTAAAAAAAAAAAAAAAAAAAAAAAATGGCTCAAAGGATTTCATTCAAACACATTGTACTAACTCCTTTTTTAGATTTTCTTCCATATGCATTAATTGGTTTTCGATGTACAGATGAGTTTGTGAAGTTTTTATGTAAAAAGGAAGTTTTAACAAAAGTCGGTATCTAAAAAAGGCGCGTGGCAGTTTTCGCCAAATTTCCTACATAAACCGCCATTTGCGATATCATTTTGCAAATTTTTGTTGATTAGTACAGGAAAATTAATAGGCGTCCTGATTGGGTAGGTTAGTTTTCTCATCTTAAAAATGGGTGTTTTAAAAAACGTCTCTGTATTTTGTTTTTCTTTTTAACTCGTTGTAATAGCCCCTTTTAGATATTTTTACGATACATATATTAGTTTGTTACTACAAGAAATTTGGTAGGCATTTAATTAATTAGGACAGATAAATTGTTATGTCTTCTGACTACATTATTTCCAAAAATGTTTTATAATATGAGTAGTAGCGAATGATGGAAGTTATAGTTCGTTTATATACCAGAATTATTTATGGAGATTTAGTTGTACTTTAAGCCTAAATAAATACTTTTCTAATATAAATTTATTATTTACAAACGTGTTTAACTTTTAATTATTTGATTAGTTTATAGGAGGATATAAATCTTTTTTTTTTTATAATATATATATATATATATATATATATATATATATATTTTTTTTTTAATTTATTATTTAATAAGCTATATATTAAAAGTTAATGATACTGTGTGGGGAGTTTAATCCAATAGTATTAGACGAATCCAATAGTATTAGACGGGTTAAAGATTAACGATTATTGATAATTTATTTTCTAAGTATGGCCATGATAAAGCATGGTTAGAAATGATGAGTAGTTACACAGAAATTTCTGGAAGGCATTTTTGTGCACAACCAATATGTTTCTAAAAATTTCCTTGTATTTATTTATTTATTTATTTATTTTTGCTGGCAGTTTTATTTTCCAGATCAAGTTATCTGTATTACCTTAACTATACAACTTTTAAATATAAAGAGAAATTTCTATTGATAATGGACTTTCTTGCTATGTTTTATGCCGAATAATCAGTATTGTTGGCGTATTCGAATGAAATATTGCGTGTTTTCCCTTTAGCGACATAGTTAACTATTGTTTCATTAGATTTAAATTTTCTAAAACGAAAAACTTTAGTATGTCTAATGAATAAATCACCTAATTCATTCGAACATTATTTACTTGTCCATTTGTATAAGATGTATAATATAAAGCTGCTTAATCCCCATACTTTGGTTTTACTTATATTACTTTAAATTACATCGTGTAGCCATATTTTATATGAATAAACAACTCATGTATTATTAACTACCGATTTTTTATTGAATTTCTATAATTACAAAAGAATGCGACATAGATTTTAATTATAAGTTTTACTTATTCCACATTTCTAAATATGTTTAACAGGGTTCGGGATATATATCAATCGATATATATCATGATATATATCCGATATTTATTTTTAAAATATCGGGATTTTCGATATTTTTGATATTTTTATTTATGTGAAGTATTTTGAAAATAGCATTATTCATCATATTTATATTTTTTGTCTAAAAATTAGAACTTTAAATTTTCAATTGTTATTGAAAATTTTATTTTAAATTAAATGCTAAAAGGAGCTAACAAAAATAATTTTTATACATCCTTGAAGACGATTTCTTAGCTGTAGAGCCATTGATTTGGTGGGATAATATTAAAATTGAACAGCAACTAAAAGAAGAAATTTCTAAGTTAGTTAATCAATTGTTTACTGCTTCACCAAAAAACAGCATCCTTAGAGAGAATTTTCTCTAGCTTTGGTTTTGTTCATTCTAAATTGCGCAACAGGCTAGGAACTAAAAACGCAGAAAAACTTACATTTTTGTTCAAATTTTTGAACAAAAATAAAAAATTTCATTTTGTATTTAGTTTTATAACAGAAATAAAACATTCTTGAGATTTGAGATAGTTTTATAATTTGTGTTTTGAAAGAGAAATTGTTTAACTTAAAATTTTGTTAGTGTTTAAAAAAAACATTATATTATTTATAATTATATATATATAAAGTACTATTTTACATTAAAATAATGTTTTATATTAGTTTTTATATAATGTGCAATATGTATAGGTGTTTAAGTTGCATTAAATCTGAAAATGTTTATCATAAGTTGACAATTTAGAAAATATCGGATATATATAAAAAAAATATCGGATATATATCAAAATATTGGATATTTTTGATATTTTCGAAAATATCATGATATTTACGAACCCTGATGTTTAATAATTTATATTCAGAAGTTTGTAAGTAGATCTATCAAAAGCATATGTACGTATTGATAATTTGTATACGATGTATAATATAAAGCTGCTTAATTCCCATACTTTGGTTTTACTTATATTACTTTAAATTACATTGTGTAGCCATATTTTATATGAATAAACAACTCATGTATTATTAACTACCGATTTTTTATTGAATTTCTTTAATTATAAAAGAATGCGACGCAGATTTTAATTATAAGTTTTACTTATTCCAGATTTCTAAACATGTTTAATAATTTATATTCAGAAGTTTGTAAGTAGATCTATCAAAAGCATATGTACGTATTGATAATTTGTATAAGATGTATAATATAAAGCTGCTTAATTCCCATACTTTGGTTTTACTTATATTACTTTAAATTACATCGTGTAGCCATATTTTATATGAATAAACGACTCATGTATTATTAACTACCGATTTTTTATTGAATTTCTTTAATTACAAAAGAATGCGACACAGATTTTAATTATAAGTTTTACTTATTCCAGATTTCTAAATATGTTTAATAATTTATATTCAGAAGTTTGTAAGTAGATCTATCAAAAGCATATGTACGTATTGATAATTTGTATAAGATGTATAATATAAAGCTGTTTAATTCCCATACTTTGGTTTTACTTATATTACTTTAAATTACATCGTGTAGCCATATTTTATATGAATAAACGACTCATGTATTATTAACTACCGATTTTTTATTGAATTTCTTTAATTACAAAAGAATGAGACACAGATTTTAATTATAAGTTTTTCTTATTCCAGATTTCTAAATATATTTAATAATTTATATTCAGAAGTTTGTAAGTAGATCTATCAAAAGCATATGTACGTATTGATAATTTGTATAAGATGTATAATATAAAGCTGCTTAATTCCCATACTTTCGTTTTACTTATATTACTTTAAATTACATCGTGTAGCCATATTTTATATGAATAAACGACTCATGTATTATTAACTACCGATTTTTTATTGAATTTCTTTAATTACAAAAGAATGAGACACATATTTTAATTATAAGTTTTACTTATTCCAGATTTCTAAATATATTTAATAATTTATATTCAGAAGTTTGTAAGTAGATCTATCAAAAGCATATGTACGTATTGATAACTGAGACACTGAAGCAAATTTTCTAATGTAAAACTAAGTTAGAGTTTATACATGACCAATCCATTTTCTATCTAGTAAAGCAATAAATCATTTTGCACAGGCTGACAAATTTTTCGAATGCGTTAGCACAAATTAGAAAACGAATGCTTAATGGTATGTGGAATTATCAATTTGTGCGTCAAACAAGCAGATATATTGTTAATTATCTGCGCAGTGATATGTGCTATCACACGCATGAGTAAATTACTTATTCATGCGCAAATGATTTTGTATTACGCGCCGTTTGTTACATTTGAAACTTTAAAATATATATCTATAATTTTTTTTAATATAAAAAAAAAACAAATTTTAAAAATGCATTTAATATTGTTCTTAAAAATAATAATCCTTATTAAGATTTAAATATCATATTTATTTAAATGATATCTATCTATTTATACAAGAGTTATTTTTGTTTAACTATATAATATTTATCGTTTCCTTTACACTTGTAAATTTAAAATTAATTTTTCTTATTAACTAACTTCTAAAAAAGATTAATTAAAGTGAAAAATGATGGGTTTTTTTCATTAACTTATAGCTTAATATTATACAAACTGAATTAAAATATTATATTAGGAAAACAAAATAAAATATTTATTAGAACATACACTGTAAAAAAAAATCCCGTAAGATTACGGGGAATGCTCGGCAGCAGAAATTCCAGACAAAGCCCGTAAAAAAAAAAAAAAAAAAAAAACATTGGTTTTACGGACAAAATGCTTTTTTACAGGCATGTAACGTAATTTAAGGTTATTATATACTTAATTTACGGTCTAAGCGTTTCCTTTTATGGGCTTTGTTTGGAATCTCTGCTGTCGGGCTTTCCCCGTAATCTTACGGGTTTTTTTTTTTTCAGTGTATATACAGTATTATCACATTAGTTTATGTGATTCTTGTTCAAATATGTTGCCTTATTTTAAGATACAAGGGTATATTCTCTTTGCATAAACATCTATATCAGCACGTATGAGATTCTTTGGGAGTCTCTCCCAATCTTAAATAATAACTGCCTTTAGAGACTCAACATTTTGTTGTTGTTGTTGTTGTTTTGCTGTCTTGAACCGACATTAGTCTCTAATTTTCTCCATATATCATAGTCCAATCGATTTAAATCGGAGAATGATGAAAACCATTATGTCTTCATAATAACATCAGTAAAGTTCGGCTGACACCACTATCCGCGTTTGTAATGATCGATAGATGGCGCTTTTTCAGCTCTTATTGTTAGTAAATATTACAGCCACGTGTATCTATTTTTGTTCATTTTGTTATTCTACTTAATATTCGTACTATAATTTCTCCGCCATTACATCATGGAAAATTGATTGCTTTTGGAAAAAAGTATTTCAGTTTATTCAAAGTTCGATCGGAAGTAGATGTTTAACTGAAGTTGAACAAATATTAGTTTCAAATCATCTGATTAATTCTTTACTTCCATTAGACGAAGCAACTGAAATTTTAAATTTGTCATTTGGAAATAAATGGAAGCTAAATTCTGGATTTCTTGGTCCTTTGGAGTTTCACTGGAGCACACAACAGTATGTGTTATCTTTTTTACCGGATTTATTCATTTTTATTCAATAAATATATGTGAAACTAAACATCGGCTAGCAATGGCGGCTTGATGGAATTCGAATTAAAGCATGTTTATTGTAATTTCCCTTTAGCCCACCAGAGGGCGAGCATTTCATTACAATCGCGGATTGAGTGATGTAGTCCGAATGTGAAACAGCTGCGTCCTGTTAATCATTCAGCCAATATTTTTTAGTAACATGAGAGCTTCTTGTTTTGGAAGTAGTATAATTTTCTTTAGTAATTCCTATTTATTTTTATGTCATTTTCAACAAAAAATGGTTTCATTTTGCCAGCATAGCAAATTTCTTTCCGAATCATGACTGAAGCTTCTTTCTGGAACCAAATAATGGTTTTCTGAGATTCAGGAATGTCCTCAAAACATGTTCCCTAAGCATGAATATTTTGTTCATTGTACGCGTTTATTACACAAAATAAATTTTCATCACTAAAAATGTTTTTTTTTTTTTTTTCTCTTGAAAAAAAATCAGCATTTTTGTAATCACTTTTATATTGGGAGCTTTTTATCTTTTTATAAGGTTGTAATCCAATATTATCTTGCACAATACGTTGAATGCTAGTGTGTGATTGTTCCATTACTTTTACCATTTTTCGTAAAGAACTCTGTGAATTTCGACGAAAGCTCTCTTCTGTTCTTTTAATGAATTTTAAAGTGCAAACACTGCGTTGGCGTCCAGAACTTGCTCAGCCTTTTGTAGATCCTGTCCTCACCAAAAAATTCCAAACACTTTGAAATGTGTTTCTTGGTACACTTTTATTTTTACTTTCTCTTACCCATATACATGGTAGAGAAAGTATTGTTTTGGGTCAAATATACAAAATTATGGCTTTGTTATATTTACACGCTTTGAGGTCCCCTGAAACTAAATCATGTTTTTATCTGTTGGTCTCTGTATGTGTGTCTGTTTGTCTGTGTGTATGTCTGTATGTTTGTCTGTGTGCGTGTATGTCTATTATCAGCATATCTCAAGAACAAATAATAGCAGAAAGTCCAAACTTGGTATTCTAAATAAACATGTAAAACATGCCTCGATTGCTCCACTTACAGTAGATTTATGTTGATTTTTAGGCATACTCTTTAAGCATAAATTTGCGCGGAGATATTGTTGAAAATACTACATAAAAAGCATTAAATTATTAAAACAACTGGGCTAAAAAAAAGTATAAGTTATTTCTGTCCAAGAATTTATGGACCACATTGTACATCGAAAGTCCAGAAGTTATTTAAACTGTATAATTAGCAATTCAAACAAGCTGTTTTAATTAAAAGACAGAACTTAGAATTTAGAAATCAACAGTCTTAGAACTTAGCCTTATCAACAGCTTTAGAATTTATGAATCTTGTACAATAGAATGTTTACTTATTATATTTATTCGCATCCTTAATTTATAAGTTATTGAAAGAATTAAATTCGTATCCAGGTTTCTTTGCTGTAAGATATTGTATAAAATTTCTTGTATAACAATACTCAGATATTTGTAATATTGTTTTGTTTGTAAAGAAATTTATTTTACTCATATTCATATATGATAGAGTTTATAAAATCCTTTTGAAACATAAATATATATTTAAAAAAAAAATTGTCGTATTTGTTTAGTTGCTAACTTTTACACTCTTTCTATACTGGAAAATTTTCATAGAAATTTTCATTTTATTTAGTCAGTGAAAACTTTTATAGCAATATACAAATAATTTCTATTAAAATTTTCCAGTGACAAAAATACATAAATGTTGGCGACTATGTATTTGCCATAATGAAAAATTTTACAGCATCTTTACATCAGTGTCATAATTCTAATTTATTTGACGTAACAAATTCTGTCGCGTTCTTTTTCTCGAGTTCTTTAATGCACAGTTACACTAACACAGTATCATGAAAAATATTGAATATTTGTGTAATATATTATTATAAGTAGAAAAGTTAAATATCATTTAAAAATCCAATAAACAGTCTAAGTAAACCTTTACTGAATGCGTTATGCATAAGGAAAAAAATATATTGTGATGTTTCGAACCACACAAACAGAGTAGACAGAAAGTCTACGATTTTGACACTATTGAACAAAGGATAGCCGCCCTATTTACGCCCCTGACGGGTGTTGCACCTCCCGGAGAAATGTTGGAAGAAGGATTGCAGACGACAGATTTCTCCGCCCTGGCGCCACAAGTTGCCAAATGACAGATGAACGGGTCACCTCCTTCTAAATACTATAGGAGCTCTAAAGGAGAATTTCACCCCCCTCCAAAAACCGAGTCTTCTTGGGAAAAGAGAGAGAAGAGAGGGGAATTAATTAAGGGTGTACGAGCTGAGGCTCGGAGCTTTCTTCAATATCAGAGACTTTGCCTTGTAAGGCAGGCGAAATTTATTTGTGCAAAAATACTAATCCAGAACTCTACTATTGTATGGACTCCATCACCTATCTTTAATGTTGAACCCATATTTAATCTAGACGACTATTTAGTTTATTTAAAAAAAAAAAAAATAATTGTAATCTTTTAAAGTTGTGATAGTCTCAATGTCACGCTACTTATCGGAGACGTCACAATATTTATGTTCATCAAAAACTCATTTTCATTAATGATCCACGTTTGTTTCATAATTCCATTACATAAAAAATGTAATTTAAATGTGAATTATTATTTTAAATGGCAATTTGTAAAGAAAATTCTTCTTTTTATAGAAAAAAAATTACTTTTGTAAAAAAAAAAAAAAAAATAAATAAATAAATAAATAAATAAATAAATAAATAAAATTTAAATCTATTAAGATATATCTGAAAAATTCTGTTTACCAATACAGAAAAAAAAAACTACTTTAAAAGAACAACCTTTTTTGTATGGTGAACTTATTTAAATAAAACTTGGCTAGCGTTTCTTTATACTTAAATGTCCTCTTTGTATTTTTTTTTTTCTCGTAGGAGAGGTGGGATAGCGGAAGTGGAAGCAAACAGAAAGTTACGTGTTCAATGTTTTTGTAGCAAAAAATTTACCAAGTTATCTTTAGCAGATTCTATTGTTGCTTTTATTCTTGAAGTTTTTTGTTTCCCTACTAGGCAATCTAATATTGTTATGTTGTTTTACCATTTGTAAAAATTGAAGCATTGTGGAAAAAATGATATTAAAACATTGTTAGTTAAATATTTAAAAAAAAAAAAAGATTCTTCACATTATTTATGTTTTTCATAAGTAAAATACGTCTTCAATTAAAAAAAAAAATATATATATCTTATATATATTATAAATGTGAATGTCCGTGAATTTATTTGACTGAGTTTCACGCCAAAACTGCTCGACGGATTTCGATGAAATTTGTAATGGAGATAGCTTATACCCTAACTTACAAAGTTGGCTGCTTTTTATTCCAAAAAAAAAAAAAACTTTTTTTTGTTATTTTTATGCATAAAATAGCAATTTTGTAAGCTAATAATAGCACAAAATTAGCCATTTAAATTGTATCCATAATTTAATTGTTGCCAAAAAGAATACGAGTTTATTTTTTTTTTCAACAGGAAAATAAATACATTTATCTAAACGTGAACAATAAAAAATAAATAAATAAATAAATAAATTATGCATCTCACAAAAATTGACGTCATTTTTAATTTAAAATTTCTTTTACACATTGATAAAGTGCTAATATAGTTTACGATGCTGATATATGTTGTACTAAAATCAGTTTTATTTATAAGTCATCCTGAGTGATTTTTTAAATTGTTGCGTTGAAATACACCGAACATTTTTCGCTAAGAGGTTTAATTTAGCAACAGCGATTTTAATCTAGGTAGTTCAAGAAAAATGTAAAATTTATAAAATATTACAAAACAATAAAAATAAACTGAAATAGTACTCACATAAATGATCTATTTTTATCTGAGTAGATAATTTTATAGAAAAATAAGTGCAGTTTCAAATATAGAAAATTTATTTCATCAAGCACTATTTTAAACCTAAAAACCATTAATAAAATAAACAGAATATGAAGGGTTCATGTTAACGAAAAGGTGTCCGATAAAACGCTTTCTATTTTTATGCAAGAAATTATACAAAAAAAAAAAAAAAAAAAAAATCGCTAATATGGCGACAATAATTCAAAAGCCGCCAAGGGAGAGATATAATAAAGTTGTGTAGCACGATGATGTTTAGTTATTTATTTATTTTTTTATATACCAATCACTACGCTAATTTAACATACAAATAAATGAGCTGCTGTGTGTGACTGCACTTGCACGCTGTCGGGCAAAAATATTTGATTAATTCAAATTAATATTTAAATAACTAAATAAAGATATGTTTAATAGAAAGCATAGTCTTGGAGACAAACTTCGCGAGTGGGCGACCAAATTTGGTGAAAAATGATAGTTTAGGGTTCCCGATGTTCCGAAGCTCTCCGACACATGGGAACATAGAAAATTGAGCTTACCAAGGGATTCTCGATGGAGTCCTCTCCAAGCCCCATCGCCAAAAGTTATAAGTAGGTGTGAGTTGATTTTTGAGAAAGAGTATGTAGTCACTGCGATCCAGAGTTATTCAGAGACCTAGTCTGAGTCATTGCACTTTAGGGATTGAGCTCTAAGCGATTGGACATTTTTCGTGAGTGAGCGAAAATTTTTGCTCTGGTGTAGTTGATGTTATTTGCTTTACTCCTGTGGAACAAGTGACTATTTTTTGGACTGTCCCAGAACATTCATCGAATAATGACTTATACTGTACGAGTAACAGCTTCAACTGTTTCCAGAATATTCGAAGAATTAACACCAGCTTTTGGACTTTTTCGAAAATATTTGTTTTAATAATAGTTTTGTTGTACAGATTCGAGAAGTTCAAAAAATGTTTTATATTGCCAAGGAGGTCCCATACTAAAGCTGTGACGAAAATAGTCGCCAATCGAAATATATTCAGTTACAAAGAAATCATTTAAATATAGTGTCCAGCGAAACGGGCAAAGCCTGCTAGTATATATATATATAACTTTAGTGTATTAAGTCAGTTATAAATGCATTTTACCAAACCTCCGTAATCTTACCGTTAAAAATTCAGTATTATTAAATTGTATTCCATTAGTACCATTAGTTTACTGTTGCATTGGAATTTTAATGGATGAAAAAAAAAATTACTTTCACTAATTCGATTACACATTAGAGGGACGAAAAAATATCAAGTTGCAGAAATTCGTTTTTGTATTTAATGTGCCATAATGTCTAACTAAGAAAAAGCACATACTTTTATTTTACTTTGTTTTATTAGTGCATACTTGAATAATTTAAAATGTTATAGTCTGAATGTCCCATGGTAAAAGTTCCATTTAATAAAAATCTCATATAATGAATACGTTCAGTGGTCCTTCTTTATTTTTATTTAATTTATTTCAACCTTCTTTTGATTTTAAAATGTTCAGAAGGAGTCTTTTAAGTTTTTATCTTAAAATTTATAAAAAATATTCTTAAAATATATTTTTAAAATGTGATATTTAGAATTTTTTTTATTAATATTAGTAAAACAAACATTCACTTTTCTCTTTTTACACCATGGTTTAATGTATTATTATATGTATTAAAATCTTGAAATCGCATTCTTGTATCTGACGATTTTTTTCTATCTCCTAGGAATTTCAGTATATAATCTCTTCATTAACGTTAGCATTGTTATGCGTCAAAGCTAACGTCGTAACATGCGTCATGAGTCAGTATTTTCTACTCTTTACAAATACAAAAAAGCTAACGTCGTAACATGCGTCATGACTCAGTCTTCTCTACTCTTCTTTACAAATACAAAAAAATGATCTCTTTCAAGAGAAACATATTACAAAGTTTTATCCGCTTAGCTGTATCGGAAATTTTTTTGTAGTAAATTAGTTGTGTAATAAATTATTTAATCAAAGAGCAATAATTCATTCTTAAACTTAGAACGATGGTTTTTAAAAATAAATAACTCTACTCTAATACAAAACAAATCTTATAAATTTTCATGAAATATATTTTTTAAGCAAAAGAAATATATTTTACAGAAAATTGACACGTATATATTATAAAAGAATGAATCTTCCTCGACTTTATTAGAAATCTTGACAGGGGATAAAAAGGAATTTATAAAAGTCAAGAAATATCTCATCATATATTTTATCACATAAAATCCTTTTAAGTTTTTTTTTTTTTTTTTTTTTACCTTATCATCAGTAGGAAAAGTGGTTCAGCTACGATTTTCTTATTATTCTTTTCTTAACAATGTTGGGATTTTAAATAAACTAGTAAAGTATAATAACATTTTGCAAAATGCATTTTAATTCTATTTTAAAAGGTTTTTCTGTACTTTATAAAAACATATGCTCTTTTTACATATGCTCTTTTTCATGCTTTTATAAAAGCATGTACTTTTGATCTGATAAATCTCTGCAAAATGAATTGTTATTTTGAAATAGAAAAAACTTCATAGCCAAAGCCAAGTTTCTAATGCAGCAAACGTCGTTATAGGGATTCACTAGTGATCTGTCAGAACAGAACTATCATTTGAAATCTTCATCACGGTACAAAACTTGATAAATTCCTAATTCATCATTTTAACTCATCAAAGATTTTATAAACTGACTTATATATTTTTTTTTCTCATACTCAATATATTTAATGCCACATCATGTAAAAATTATTTTAACTTAGATATCTGAATATGCCAACTCTATACTCCTTATGAACGTAAAATATATTTTCAGTAAAAACAGATTGCAATATTTTATTCCAGAGATGGAATTTTGTTATTAAACATCCTACACAGCTGTTTTTTGTGCAAATCCAAAAGTTCGTGGTTTGGAAGACATTTAAAACAGAATTTTCTTCAATATGTTTTTGATGCAGCAATTGATTATATATATATACATACAACGATATTTGAATAACGTGAATATTTAACGTTTTAGTTAAAAAATTGTTGTTGTGATTAAACTTGCAACACGCCCTTTATATATAACAGAGTGCTACATTAAACATTAGAAACATTATACATATATGTAGTGGTATATATTTGAATAAATTGAGCTATTAAAAATCCTAATACACAAAAAAATATTTGAAAGATTTACAACATACATTACTGCAACTAATTTGCAGAATTTGAAGTCTAAGAAAATGTATGTACAGACCTCATAATCTATAATATAGATATCAAATTCCATATTACACCAAAATTTTATTCTATACAATCACAGTATTTATCAAAGTATTAAAAGTACCACAATGTTGTTCTGCTAGTATTTCATTATCTGATTTATATGTTTATTTTTAGGAAATAAACTTCTCTTTATCTAATGACTTAAAGTTCTACAGATATATTGATGATATTATCGTTTTTTTTACTTTAATGATAGCAATACTAACACCTTCATAGATAATTAACCTAATAGCCTTTCATTAACTAAAAATGGTATGATAAATAAAGAAATAAACGTTCTAGATTTAAAAATATATAATGACAATGGAAACTTAGATTTATATTTTTGAAAAGATAAAGGAATTTTCTTTTAAAGTTAATTTATTTACTCTTTACAAATCATGTTTACATAAAACTATTTACAATAATGTTCTCATTAACTTCTTATGTAGAATAAAACCTCTATGTTCTGATAAATATAAAAGTAAAAACGTTAATACTATCTATTTTCAGGCTAGACTTTATGTCTATTCTAAATTTCTAGTAAATTCAATAATTAAATAATATTTCTAATTTCTTCTCATCCTTGTTTTAGTGTTTGCTTATTATACACACACACAAGCGAAATAATTTTTTTAAGAAATGTTATTGCTTTATGGATTCTAAATTTAAATTTTAACAGTTAAATCTAAACAAATTTTAATATCTAATAGTTTTTAATACTTCATTTTTAACTATCGAATTAGTTAATTTTAAAACTCGTATTAATTATCAGAAATTTTAAATTTAAAAAAGTGCTTTTAGTATGGTGAATTTAAATAGTCTGGTTATTTAAAGAAATTTTCTCGGCATTTGATTTTTAATTTATAACTTTTAATTACATCCTGCATGGTGTTTTTTATTAAGTGTTCGATTTTCTAATAGGATAATTAAAAAGGATAATTAAAGGATAATTAAAAGGACAATAGGATAATTAATTTTTTAGGTTTTATTAAGCAATATTAAAAATGAAAATAAATAAAAATTAATTAAATAAAATATGTGGGTCATTACCTTCTTTTTTTATTTCACTCTAACAGAAGGCGCTATCATTCCTTCCTGTCTTGTTCTTTTGCATCCATAACTTCTACCTTCATATGTTACTTATGAATTGCAAATTTATGTATTTTAATTTAATGTTAGTTATAAATTAAAATTTAATCAAATTTATTTTTATTTTAATTTTAAAATTAATTTTAAGGTTTATTAGTTATTAAAATTAGCAAAAAAAAAAAAATAAATAAATAAATAAATAAATAAATAAATAAATAAATAAATAAAATAAAAAAATAACTGTAAATTTAACTATATTTAGTCTCATGGCTTTGGTGGAGCGTCTGAGCTGTTTTCGGCGTGTTTTACAGTTGTAGAGTGAGTAATAATTTTGGTTTTATTAATTAATCTAAGGAATAAATTTGTTTATTCAGTAACTACTGATTGTTGATATAAAAGTATGTTTCTCACTAGACTTCTCCTCTTTCTCTTTGAGTTTTAAATTATTTTCATGTCTTATGGGTGATATAGGGCATATAGTGCTGCAAATTTTTAAAAATTGCATACATCTTCATGTGATACTTGGTTACATCTGCCATTTTACCAAATTGCATACATCTTCATGTGATACTTGGTTACATCTGCTACAACGTTTGAAAAGTTTTCAATATATATATATATATATATATGTACAATTCATCGTTACAATGATCAAACACCAGGAAGGAAGACATAAATTAATAAACGAACAACAACATCTGCAAATAAAGCCTTATAGAAGGCAAAAAACTTTTTAAAATGTTATATGAATTGGTGAATGAGATCATGTATAGCAAATAAGGCCAATGAATAACAGAAAAAAAATTTATAATTATAAAAAAAGAAGCGCAGGCCACCACTGTTTAAGACGAGTGGAGTGGATTAAAAAGTTTTCTGGACATCCAACTATCCCCAAATTCTCTGGAAGACCACAAGGTAATAAACTAATAATAAAGTTAAAATAAAGATAATAATTACAGCAAAAACAAAAATATTAAGCAAGAAAAATTAAAACTTAACGAGAAATCCATGAAAAATGTAATTAATTAACATGGTATTTACATAATTATTAAGCAGAGAAATTGGCTTTTTAGTTTAAAAGGAGATTTGAGATTATTTACGAGTAGAGAAATATTTATTTATTTATATTTATGTGTTATTAATTTTATACATAGATATATACACTTTTTTTTTTAATTCTAAAAATGTTTTTCTTTTTTTTTTAAACTACTGATGTTTAAACCCCATAGTGCTTTTTAAAATCACACACATGATTTAACAAAATTAATAATAAGTATAATTTTTATAAAATATTTTTGACGATTATTTACTAATTTTAATTTCTATAGCTACAACAATCCAAAAAGATTAGAATGATTTTTAAATCTTGTTTAATATTTTCTTATTTTGTATTACTTGCGTTCACATTCTATGCATTAAGCACCTATAACTATAATAATACAGCTTGTCCACTAATGGATCCCAATTTTAAATTTAAATTACTCCTAAACAAAGATAGATAGAAGAATAAAACAAACGGCATGTTTTTTTGTTTTTGTTTTTTGACAGCTGTAAAAAAATCTTTTACATGAGAATCAAAATTACTGGCAAATATTGCCAATAGGTGACGTTCTCATCACAGAGCAGAGTTTTAGACATTCATCCTCTGTGAGGAGTTATTGCCTCACATCACAATCTTTTCAAAATGTCCAACTTTAACTGGACAGAGTTGGCGCAGGCGAAAAATGAAATTTTCAGCCACCTTCTGTAGCATGTCGAGAGAAATACTCTCTCAAGTCTCACAGACTAACTATTCGAATTCCCCGATGTTGTAGGACACTTCTGGAAGACAGTGTCCTGCAATGCGCTTCACAAAAGGAAGTCACAAGGGGTGAGATCGGGTGAATATGGGGGCCAATCTATGCCTTTTTTAGTAAATGAGGGATTGTCCAAAGCAATTATTCTTTTTTATTTTAAGTTTTCGAAGCAGGACATTTTGCAACCTTAAATCGGGATTGGAAACTTCGCCTTGCTGCCGTAGGACTTTGATTTATTCTGTGATATTCAAGCACCAAAAAAACTCTCTCTTCCAGGGAATACATGATTGCATCACCTTTTGCTCTGGATTCAGAGCGCTATTAATAGTAACGTGATTTTCGGACAACAGCGTCATCTGTTTCTGGCATTTGGAACTAAATGTTGAACTAATGCATATGATTTTTAGTATTATTCAATTGCCCTCGCTTAATTTCCCCCCTTTGCAAGAACTAACAACTGCGTTCGTACTTGCAAACGCATCACATACCTGAAGCCCCAGTGATAAATTTGGATCCTTCCTCTTAAAGTAATGAAATACGAAACAAAAGATGTAATTCGAAAATTTATTCTACTACTGCCTTTTTTTTTCCAAGCGTATTTCTATGAGTACTTATGTATTATCCGGATGCCAGTGAATAATCGCCAAAGATAGGAAATTTCATATTTAAATAATTATAAATGATATGGTAAATTGTATAATATTGTTAATTATTGTATAATATATATATATATATATATATATATTAACCCAGACAAACCATGGAAATTTAAATAATGATGAACGAGATCGAGCAAATATTGACACTATTGAAGTGAAGGAATGGATCAACCATTATAGGAACCTTTGGTTTAACCCAACCGCCACCTTAACCACCGAGATGGGAACAATTGAAAGAGATATTGATTGTATTGATACGGTGGAATTGAAGAACATATTGAAAACATCTAAAAACAGAAAAGCTACAGGCCCAGACAATATTAATTCAGAACTTTTCAAATATGGTAGCGATTTACTACATGAAAAACTGTTACATCTTTTTAATATGTGTTGGAGAGAATGTGTGATCCCCACAGAATGGCAGACTGCAAAAGTTTTCTCAATCTTTAAGAAAGGAGATAGGAATTCCTTCGGGAATTATAGGGGCATTAGCCTACTAAATACCGCCTATAAATTATATAGCAAACTAATTAATAACAGAGTAAGGAAATTGTCAGAATCAATGCTCTTAGAAGAACAGTCTGGCTTCAGACGAGGAAGATCTTGTATAGACGATGTTATTCTCTTTAAAACAGATAATTGAAAAGCGTAGAGAATTTAACCTGGAAACGCATACTATTTTTATAGACTTCGAAAAAGCGTTCGACCGTGTGAATAGAGAAAAGTTATGGTCTATCATGGAATGTAGGGGATTCCCCCGACACTTGATTCAGGCTTGTCACTCCTTATATCAACATACAAAGATACTCATCGGCACACACAAAACCAACGAAGTAGACACTAACCAAGGAGTCAGACAGGGATGTAGTCTATCCCCAACTCTGTTTAATCTCTACATAGACGACATCATCCGAACGTGGAAAACTTCAGCCGCCCCAGGAATTAAGCTAAAAGTAGACATGTCCATCAACACGCTACTGTTCGTTGATGACCAGGTTATCATTCAGGAATGTGAAGACGATCTACAGAGATCAACGTATAGCCTACACAAAATTTGTCAAGACTATGGAATGAAAATCTCGATAAAAAAACCCAAATCTATGGCTTTCAAAGGGAAAGAACCTATTCGTACAAAAATTGTCATTGAAAATGAAGTCATAGAACAAGTATCACACTTGACCTATCTAGGTTGTGATCTCACTTATGACTACGAGAACGAGGTACAGCAGAAATTGCACAAATTCCAATACATCTGTGGAACTTTGAGAAAAACCCTCAGGAAGAAGACACGAAAAGAAACACAACTTAAATTCTATAGGGTCATGGCCACACCCGTCTTACTTTATGGCTCAGAGACATGGACCTTGGGGAGCCGGGATCTATCGAGAATCCAAGCAACAGAAATGCGACATTTGAGACCTATAAAAGGCTGCACAATTTTCGACAAGATTCGGAATGAAGACATCAGGAAGGAGTTAAAGATCTTCAACTTATGTGATAGAATACAAGAATATCGTTCTAAATGGAAAGACCATGTACAGCGTATGCCGGAAACACGGTTCCCCAGAGCTGCCCTCGACTACTCCCCAAAGGGCAGGAGAGATCGAGGACGACCGAGAAAGCGGTGGACTGAATAATGAAGCCGGAACAGGCACTATGCCTAATCCTTGAAGTTGATGATGATGATGATGATGATTTATAATATTTATATTAAATATTTATAACGAATTATAACTAAATAAGATTAATTGTACTTACTAATGATATGCAAGTACCGCAATTTCATGCATTTTTGAAATTTATATGTATCAAGGTAAGGTTATTCAGAGATTTTTTTTTTTTTTTTAAACATGTACGCGGTGATAGTGATTGCTGCGGAACATAGTTTTGTGTGTTTGGAGATCCATGTACAGCAAGTCAGAGGCAACCAATGATTTCTTTTTCTTTTTTGTTTGTCACGTGCACGAAGCGTACATACATGCGTGATAGTGATAGCTGCGGAGCTAGGATTTGTGCGTTTTGAGATTCATGCACAGCAAAGTTGCGGTACCCAGTAATGATTTTTTTTTTCATCATTTCAATCGTACATACATGTGTGATAAAGATTTCTGCAATACTGATTTTTATGCGCTTTTTAGATTCATAATCAATGAGGTTGTGGCACTTAGTGATTATTTTTTTTGTTTTTCATATACACTAAGCATACATACGTAATAGTAAGTGCTGCGGAACTGAGTTTTGTGCGATTTGAGATTCATGCACAGCGAGGTAGCGGCACCCAGTGATTTTTTTTTTTTTTTTTTTTTTGTTTACCATGTGCGTGAAGCGTACATACAGTGCGTAAATGTGAATGCTGCTGAACGAAGTTTTTTGCTTTTTGAGATTCATGCGCAGCCAAGTACTTTAAATTTACTGATACATACAAGTACCGTTGTACTGGTGTCCTACAGTATTTTTGGTATATGTAATAATGTATCTATAAATAAAAAATATTCTATAAAGTAATCAACTATAAATTTAACGTAACATCTACATTTATATTTAAAATTTAATTATATTTGGTAATTATTCAGTGACACGTGAATAATACGCAAGTACACATCAAAATAAGTTAGAAAAAAAAAATCTATTACATCTTCCGTTTTCTATTTCATTACTCTAAGAGGAAGGATCCAAATTCATTACGGGGGTTCATGTAGAATGAATGAGGGGTATTCACGTGCAAGTGCAGTCGGTACATTTTTAAAATGGGGGGAAAGCAAGCGAGCACAGTTGGTTGTCGCCCGATTTTTACAGTTTTTAAAATAAGCATTCCGTTTGTTTCATTCTTCTATATATCTTTGTTTAAAAGTAATTTAATTTTAAAATTGGGGGCTGATTAGTGCACACGCTGTAGCTTTTTAACAGCTATAATACATGTGTTTACATTTTGTTTTAAAGTTTCTTGCAAAAGTTTCTCCCTTTTTTTAATATTCATTTAACACATTGCCAGAAACTTGATTTTTTTCAACAGTTTAGGAAAAATATGTGGATTTCATGTAAAGTCTTTCTGCGAAGTCTTTCTACGCGATATGATAATAATTTTATTCGGTTTGAATTATTCAATCTCTGCAACAAGGTAAAATATTTTTTAAGTGCATGAATTAATTATTTTTTTTTAATTGATTTAATATAAACGTGTTTTTGTTATTCTGAAGTTTACTGCAGGTAACAGATATTCTTAACATGTTTGAAAGAAGTAGGTCTTGATTGTTTGAAAGAAGTTATTTTGTAAGTATATAAGCAAAGTCCTATTTCAAGCATTTCTCTAACAATATTAGAAAAGTTTAGAAACAGGGTGTGAATTAAATTTACAGAAAATCACGCTTCCAAAAGTCCTTTATATGTATATATGCCCTAAAAAATAACATGTAAAAATAAACTTTCACTTCAAAAATATTATTTCAGAAATCTTGAGTTAAAAATATTTATATAAAGCCGAACAACCTGATTTCCTTGTTAAATTATAGTTTTAAAATAGTCAAGTGTAAAGTCTGTTCTGTACAAGTTGGTTCAAAAAATCATGCGCAAAAGGTACGCATGGGTGCGTCAGGTCATGAGGTGTAAGAATTACGTAGGAACTGGGGCTAGGAAACACGATCGTGATAGTGCAATTGTATCGTGACCATTACACAAAGAAAAGATAACAAACGGTAAAAAAAGATTTTTATTTTACAAAAAACGCAATTGAAGTACAAAATACAAATATTAAATGTTACAACTCATAAAAAGTGGTCAAAACAGGCCCTCTTAGCCGCGGTTCCTGCCTCATATCGTCACTTGTGTATTTTTTCCTGCAAACAAGTTGGCTAGAGCTTATCGCCCTCTAGCGGATTACAACCCCGGTTTCTTACGTAATTCTTACATTTCCTGACCTGGCACACCCACACGTGTCGTTTATTAGTGACCTTTTGAACCACCATGTAAATTACAAAAAAAAAAAAAAAAAAAAAAAAAAAATATCTGAATATTTAAAAATAAATATTTTCTAATTAACAATAATCAATTTTCTTTTAAAATATGTAAATAGGTAAATAGGATAATATATTATGTCATTCTGAAATAGATTCAATTGGGATAATCGCACAAAATAACAGCAATGTCTCCTGACGACTAATAACACTTAAATGTAACTGAATTGTGTTCATACAATAATATACAAATACATTGAGGGCTATAATTCGAAAACACTAGAACTGCATCGTTAGTTGTGATTTTCGTTATATGTTGCATATGTCACGGTCGCATAAAAGGTTCCTCTTAGTAAGTGTTGTTATCTAAAAAAGCAATA
Organism: Salticus scenicus; assembly: GCA_963930645.1. Taxonomy (NCBI): domain Eukaryota; kingdom Metazoa; phylum Arthropoda; class Arachnida; order Araneae; family Salticidae; genus Salticus; species Salticus scenicus. Next base: position 223,584,633 of record OZ005654.1, on the reverse strand, counting down.
ACATTAATAACAAAATTTTCGGATTAGAACAAAAAAAAAAAAAAAATAAAATAAAATAAAATAAATTTAAAAATGACATGAATTTATATATATTCATGAATATATGAGAGGAACTTGTATTAATATATCTTTTATGGTTCGTATAAAACAAATTTTTAAAAGATTTTATATAAATGCCAAAAGTATTTCCTGTAGAAACTTTATCGGAAAATTAAATTTACAAATCACGAACATTATTTTCGGAAAATGAAATTTTATCACGTGTCGCAACTGTCAAAATTTTCATGTTAGATAATTGGAGATTGTTATATTTCAAAATGTTTTATATTATCTCTTTTTAAAATGTAGTAAAAATTAATTTATAACATTTAAAACATTTTTAAAATTGTTAGATAAATGCAATATCTAAAATATAATTTATGTAAAAAAAAAAAAAAAAAAAAAAAAAGTAACACACACTTTATTGAGTTTATATTAGTACTTTAATAACTTTGCGGAATATTCATAAAACTATATTTGGAAACTTTTGTTCACTAATTATTTTTGAAAACTTTAATGAATACTTTTATTGAAAGGACTTAATTATAACAGCTTTGAATATCTTTGAATAACGATAATCGTTGAACTATTTGAAGTTATAATGCACAATTTTCAAACTTAAAACTATTGTTTGAATGTATTTTAAATAAAAACACAATTTAAATTTGTTTATGAAAGTATGTATTAAAAATTTGAACAATTTTTGAAGCTACGTCGAAAAGTTTGATTTGCATCATCATCAATTATTACAGACATATGTCAGTGTTCTTGCAAAAAAAAAAAAAAAAATGTTATACATTTTTAAAATATATTTAATCTTTGTTTGGTTAATGAAAAAAATTGATATTCCTATAAATATAGTTTGAATATATATTTTCGTACATAGTAATTAAAAAAAAAATGTGCGTCAATTTAAATTAACTGTAAATGCTATGCGTACTGTTAAATAATAAACATTCTACAAGTAACAATAGATATTCTTTAACCACATTTCTTGCGACCATGGAAGCCTCTGCGCAAGTGCGGATTGAACGAGTCCAGTGTTAAAATAGGGGTGACTGAGAGAAAACAAGCGATAAGGGAACACCGAATAACTGGATGTTTGCCAAATAACTATCTCTCGGCCAATTTTGCATCCCTTCAAACTTTTGGACTCGGCCTCACTGCTCGTCGTAGGAAACGTGATCGCACTATACATCAGGGCCAAAATTTTCAATTCAGGTTACTCTTGCTGAAAAAAAAAAAAATTATTATTTGTTACGAAGTATGATTGATATGTTCTGTTTTTTTTTTTTTTTTTTTTTTTTTTTTTTTTAATATTTCCGAATTTTTTTTCCCGTTTACTTGAAATGTTTTTACATATATTCATAAAATTTCATGTAATAAAGTAATCTCAAATATGATTATATCACATAACCATGTATGATTAAGATAGTTAATTACATTTACACTCATTGCCATAAAAATTTGCGCACCAAGAAAGAGTTGTCAGTACGAATCGAAATCTTACATACGCAAGTGCAACGTTGATATAATTAAATGACTACAAAATCAAAGCGAAATTATCATTTACTACAGGAAAAGATACGAAAGAATGGAGGTTTTAGTACTCTGTTGGACCTCCTCTATTTTGAATCCACGATGCGATACTGGGGGACATTGAGGCATGCAATCCCATATGCTGTCCTGCGGCATCTCATTCCATATTTGTTGTAAACGCGCCTCCTAATTCATCCAAACTCGATGGCTGCTCAACTTGCTGTCCCAAGTGATCCTAAATATGTTTGACTGGGGAGACAAATCTGGGGATCGAACAGGCGATGGAAAGGTGTATTGTTGTGGAGCCAGTCCTGTGACACCCTTGTTGTGTGTGGCCGAGCACTGTTCTGTGGAAAAATGGCTCATGGCAGCCATGCCATGAGTGGCAACACCTATGGCTGAAGAGCGTCACAAACGTACCGCTTGGCTGCCATGGTGCTGTGAGTCAATGTTAGGGATGACCGTTTGTCGTATGCAGTGTCATCCCATGCCAGCACACCATCTGTGGGTGCGATGTGCAGCTCTAGAACAAAGACAGGATTGAAGCGTTAACCAAAATACCTCCACACGCGTACATAAATCACTGTCCAAAGTGAATCTAGTTTCGTTGATGAAAACGACCTGGTTCCATTCGGTTGCAATCCAATCTCGTCGAGCGCGACCCAGGGGGGGGGGGGGACTATTAACAGCACAAGTAATGGATGCCGTAATAGAAAATGTACTTCAGCTGAACGCCTTGCGATGGTACATACATACACAGGGACACGTCGTGTAGGTACTGCATACTTGCGGATGGCGGACAACGAGACAGTTGACGATATGCGTATGCTTCACATAATGTGACCGGTTCTTTTTCGATTCTTGGTCTGTCGAGCGCGTCCTGAGCCCGTTCATCGTGTAAGCGATCTCTCTCTTGTCTATTGGTCCCAACACCTCCTCACAGTAAAATTAAAACGGCCTAGGTGGCTAGCTGCTCAACGAGCTAATCACCAGGATTCCATCATACCGATTATTCTTCAACTCTCGGACTATGACAACTGCTCGTATTGTCTTCGATGGCGACACAACTACCCGATGGTTTAACATTTTACAATGATTTGATAATTTTATGTTGAATCAAATATTGGTATTATGCTTTAAATAAAAAAAAATTCAAAATTCGACCGAAGCAGGTATGGAATGAAGATCATATTATATCAAATCTAACATTCTGGCACAGCGCTACGCTTTCTTGCCCGCTAATTCTGTTTCGTTGATTTCGATAGAAGGGGCTAAATTTCCTAGCGCCTTAGCTTGACCCATAAGTGAGTTGTTGCACAATATTTGCCTTATACCCTATGTTTTCGACCACGCTCTTTTATTTAAGCTTGGTTTAATTTCAAAAAGAATGTTACTGATTCATGCTTCTTGGATTGTATAATATTTTTTTCTTACTTCTTAAAAGGATACACTTCAATAAACTTTCGTATAGTAACATCTGTTAGTGATCAATTGAATAAAGAACTGTTTTTGTCTTGTAATGAATGTTGCTTTTGAATGACATAAACACATGCGATTCCCCTTCACAGATTTTATTTTTACTTTCTGTCTTAGAGCCGTTGAAAACATACTTTAGCATGCTAGTGGCGCCATCTGCTGAATATTAAAGGAGTTACAATTGCATGTACACAGAAACACTGCCCTTGTGAGTGGTTGTATGGTAGCTCCAAGTTTTGGTGCAACTGAAATTCAATCGCAGGAAGTAGAAAAAAAAGCGAGGTTTAACCATATTATTAAATATGGTAAATTATTAAAAATAAAAGTATAACAAAAATTTTTTTTTCAAATTTTTACATGAACTTTTAATTTTTAAGTCTTTTATTAAATATCATTAGAAGTTTTAACATTTTGGAAATCGTGAATTCATAAAATATTGCAAACTGGGAAAACGCAATTTAAAGATTTCAAATTTGCAAAAAACTAGTTGGAATAGGTGGACTCTACTCAGTTCCCCATTATATATATTTTCTCATAAATTTATAGTGCAGACATATTATGATCATGTTAAGAGAAATGAATTTGACCAAACACTTGACAAAGTGACAGAATGAAATCCTTTCCTAATAGGCTATCCACCGTTCAATTCGATATATTTATCTTATTCTAATCTATTAATTTATTTTATTAGGGTAAATTTCACAGTTTAGCTTTCTTGCTACTATTTCAAATGCAACAATCCTGAAAAAACATATTTACTCAATTTTGCTATGTTGATAAAATCTTAAATTACGAATAACTTACGAAAGGGTATTGCAGGATAAGCATATAAAAACTAGACCAGCGTCGAATGAAGAGTTCTTGCCTGCTATTCATTGTTCTTTATCTGAAACATCTTTTGCACACAATTTTAGACTTCTACCCTCAACGATTAGGGAGTAATGGGGTTGGCAACCTAAAACGTTAAATTTAATTTAAAAAAAAAACTATTCAAGATATCTTAACGAAGTTGAAACTATTTATAAATGTTTATGAAGTACATAATATGTATTTTTTTTCAGAATTTTCACTCGATTTTAAACGGTAGAAAATGATAAGTATATTTTTTATGAGCGATTTTTTATACTTTCCACCAAAGTGACACCTACCAAAAAAATACAGTTTACTTGTTTATTAATTAGCTATTATATATAAAAATTACAGAAGTGTCAAATTGGTGAAAAAAAAATAATAATCACATAACAATAATACTTGTGTGCAAGTGTTTCACCCTCAAAATAAAAGACTGACACCAGCACTCGTTATCAATAACGTATATTATTATCAATCACAATAAATTAAACCACAAATATGATATAAATTATTGATAAAAATACGTTTTCCGTGCTGCGACGGAAACTCTTGCACCCTTGTAATAATACCAATGATATAATATTTATTTTTAAAACTATTTTATAATAATAAATAAACAAGGCAAGCAAATATAAAAATGCTCTTTTAACATTTGTAATTAAAATGTACAGTCACCCAAAAAAAAAACGCCACCCCCCCACCTAATTTTGCCGTAAATTATCGTAGAAACATGCGACTGGTACCAATCAGTTTGTAATAACGTCTAGTTTATAATGTTATAGTTAGATTTTACTTAGGGGGTCGTCTACATATTAAAACTGACATCAACTTCATTTTTTTCAATGGTAACCCCCATTTTTTATAATTTATTTGAATTCTTTGGATCAAATCATCACGGAAAATGGTATAGTTTATATATTTCGCTCAATTTTTCCTAGAGTTATAAGCTGTCAAAGTTTGGGGGTGCTAATGTTAAATGAATGTGACAAACATTAAATCATATCTTCCGAAATAATTATGATATTTAAATTCTGTTTTTTTTATTCGTTAGAATGAAGTGACCCAAACACATTCCATGCAAATTTTTGCTAAAAAAACATTTTTTGAATTATGAAAATTATTAAAAAATTCATATTTGAAAAAATTATGAATTATGACCTATGTTAATTTTTGTACGAATAGAACGGGCATCATCAAAAACATGGGTTTCCAAATTTACAGCTCGTTCCTAACATTATTTTTTGAGTTATAGTGATATTTCACTTTTTATTCCTGTTAGGGGCCGTCACCTGTTATAATCTGTATCCTCTATAAGTAAATGTTTGCATATAATTTGACGGAAAACTATTTTAATTTACCTTTATGTTATTTTTATTGTTTCCTAAGCAATATTTCGATGTTTATTATACAAATTGGCATATTTTTGTAAAGTTATCACAATGTAGGCGAGGGATTGTGAAAGAATTTCAAAAGAAAAGAAGCCCCGCCTCTGATTCGCTGAAACACTATTTAAAAAAAAACAGACAAATTTGCATATTCCTATTTGACTCTATATGTGACGCTGGTATGCATAAATCACAATGGTATTACTACATCGATTATTGAAGACAAAAGTTAAATGATTTAATTACAAATATGCAAAATTATTTTGCTTTATATTATAAAGTTTTAGAAAAATTGTGAAAAGGCGTGGCTTACGGTACAAGAGAAGAATATATATAATATATCCTAATATGTTAAGTCTTTCTTCATAAGTATTAAATATCTTTTTCGAGTTTTTCGCTGCTAAAATTCTATTTTAACCCTGTTACACTTTTTTTCGCATTTCAATATTCAAGAGTACGTACACCTCTAGTTAAATATCATAATTTAGAAAACACGGTACAGCGAAACTGATTGCATGAAACAGCAATTATGCATTCGACAATCGTTTTTTTATTATTATTATGAATATTTAATAATTTTAAAAAGATTTTTTACCATGAATTTTCTGTTTAAATTTTGTTGTGACATATTTGCATTTGGTTACTGTACCGTTTGTAAGCTTTGTGTTATTTAAAATTTATCCCATAATGTAACATAATAAAATATCAAATTTCTATTAAAAGTTTTTTAATACAGAATCAAATAGTGAAAAATTGCTTTATTATTATTATTATTATTATTTTTTTTTTTTTTTTTGAGTTTATAAGATCTATTATTGGAACATAGCTCAATAGTATTTATTTTCAATTTCCTAATCACGAAATCAAAGTCACAGTTATTATGGAATAAAAATTTAAAACAAAGGAATTGTCTTATTACTTTCAAATATATAGATATTGATCTTACAGAATCCTGAAATTTCATTTAAAAGACTTTAAACGTCTAAATTTAAAAATTCAAAATAAAATAAATTAATCTAAATGCTTTTAAAGTTGAAACGAGAAGATTTCAAAATATATGAAAATTGGCATTTGTGTTTTGAACATTTTGGTGCGGCAGATGTTAAAAACAATATTTTTATGATGAGCTGAACCTGAGCTTAAGAGAGGGCGGATCCAGCTATTTAGCACGAGTGATATCACCTGACTAAAACCAGAATAAACAACATTTTAATTTATTCCGGCGTATTTTTAGCCCACTGTTATTCTTTTTTTTTTTTTTTTTTTTTTCAAGTTTCAACACTAGCTACAGTACGCTTACGTCCTATTTACATTAAGCCTTGATATGGAAGCTATGTTGCTGTTTTTCGATGCTGCGAAATTTACAAAATATATTTGTGTTAATATACTATACAGATAGAAGAATAATTATATAATATCAAGAAATCTTCTTTAATCAATATGTTTATATACATTACTGTATGGAAATGTTTATATATGAATATTGTATTTATTTTTAATGAGACATATAAACACAAAATACTAAAAAAAAAGAAGAAAATGTGTTATAAATTTTTATAAATCAAGCAAAATATATATGCATACTTGCCAACCTAACCCGTAACATTGTTAGTTCCCGCCCCTGTGTGTACACAATTTAATTTTTAGAGTAATTAACTTCAAATACATTTACGATTAACTCATTGAGCGCCACGCGAATTCTTATGGAAATCCCATTCAGGCCACACGTGCTGCTTAGAAGCGTTTTATGTTTACCGAGTTTCAATAAACCCCATTAGGCCTTAACGATATAATCCTATAAAAATCCTAAAAAAAAAAAAAAAAAACATGAAGTAAATTTTAAATAAATTGTCAGTAACACTTAAAACTATGTAAGTTCTGTAGTTTTATATCATATTTTACACTGCCGGCTGACTTAGCCTAAATGGAAAGATCAGTGTCAGCCACCGATGGCTGACACAGCTCTAAAAAGACTGATGTGAAAAAAATGTACGGCAAGGGGCGGGACCAGTAATCTTCCGGGATAGGTTGACAAGAATGTATATACATAGAGCAATGCCAGAAAATGTTCTTTATTTTTCATGAACCAGATGAATGGTACTTTTTTTCTGAATAGTCTATGTATTAAATATAATGCCGCTTTAAATACCCTTTAAATGAAAAGTTTTATTACATAAAGTAATTTTCTGGCACTCTACAGCTCCCAAATGACACACAATACAAAACTCCGCCTTTTTCCAGTGTTTAAAGGGTATTAACGTTTAATATGCTTTATATTCGTTTTGATCTTTCCTTCTCCTCCTTATCTTCTTCTTTTTTCCTTAAAAAAAAAAAGAGTTATGTAACATTTTGACCTTTTCAAGTGAAGATTTAGATTAAGGGTAGTCAGCCTTTCTACACCCACCGTCCACTTCGGTATCTGTGTTAAAGTGTAGAATTTTAGAACATCCCATTAAGTAGTAGGATTTATTATTTTGCATATTAATTTGTTACACATTATAAAATATAAAAGCAAAAGAATATCATGGAGATTTATGTAAAAGTTTTTAATAATGTCATGAAAAATAATAATAATTAATTAAAAAAAAAATAAATAAAAAAAAATCTGTTTTAATATTTTAAAAAAGTCAATTAAAGAAAATGAAAGTGCTGCAGTATCAGAACAAACTCCCATTGTCACTGTGAAACGGCCGTGGGAACCAGGTTGAGTGCCGCCGTTTCAGACAATTATACGGCAGCTTGAGTTAAAATAACTTTGAATTTTCAAACAAATTTAAAACCATTCATCTTTTTTTTTTTTTTCTTTTGATAGATATTTTAATATCTATTCAAGCTATTTAATTTTCTTCGTATGAAGTGAACTATCTGATGTTTAATCAATAGAAACCAATAAAAATCTTTTAATTCATAAACTAACTCAGAAAGTTCTGTGAATTAGTCATTTTTTTTTAGTTTATAATTAACATTTCTAAAAAAAATTTTCCGGTGTGAAACTTAATAAATAATGTATACTAGTGGTAGATCGTGATTTATATTTTCTAAATGTATAGACGGACCCCTAATACATTTTCACGTGTAACTCTATTTAAAATTGATTTAAGGTATATAAATAGGTATGTTTTTCAAACCGCCTTGATCTCAGAAATCTGAATATGAAGTCAAAAATAGGGGTTGAAGAAAATGAAGTTAATGCCAGTTTTAATATGTAGACGACCCCTTAGGCAAAATTTAACTATACCGTTATAAACTAGACGTTATTACAAATCGATCGGTACCAGTCAAATGTTTCTACGATAATTTACGGCGAAATTAGGTGGGGGGGTGGCGTTTTTTTTTGGGGTGACTGTACCAATTAGCAATAAAAAAATATTCTATTTAATTGTTATCAGGGATCTTACATCTAAACTTTCTTTTCCAGACACTTTTACGGATGAGAAATTTTTCTAATTTTTGCTACCTTTATTTTTATACACTAGTCTCTATCCGGTTTAATCACGACATATTACTATGAAAATACTGATATAAGGATTTCTGTATGAAAATAGCATTAGATGCCAACATTTCAATTTATTCCGGGGTATTTTTAGCGCCGCCTTTTTTCATGCATCTGTCAAGAGCTGTTTCTCCATTCATAGAATGGCCACGCCTTTTTTCAAGAATTCTACCACCAGTACTTTATGGAATAGCTTTCCTTTAAAATTTTAAGACATTTTAAATATAAAAATTGCTAAATATTAATAGTGGTGCAGAAAATTAAGAAGTTTCAAGGACTGTACGAACTATGTCATTTTTGATGGGCGGAGCTATGTGAAAGATGTATAAAGGATGTTATGTCAATTGTACCTGATTACGTTTAACAGTAGTAGATGATTTATAAAAATCACACTCGTAAATAAATAAATAAATGAATAAAACATTATGCATGTAGAATAAATGATTTGGTAGACCTTTATCAAAATATTATTATTTAAAAGAACGGAAAAGCTTATAAATATACTTTAGCCAAATTAAATAGTACTTTTCAGACGTATAAAATTCTGTGTTACTGTATGTCAAGGGGTTCATTCTCTAGCAAAGTTGTTACAACTTATATATTGAAGTAAGCGCAAAAAGATTTAAAAACTGAGAGACTTCTAATTAATTCTGTAACATTATCAGTAACTGCCTAACAATGTTACGAATTAAAATAAAAATGTTGGCAGTTATATTTACAGCTAATTATACGGCTCGTATTCAATGCCCCCTTTTACACGTTCGGAGATGGGGGAAACACCCGCCTTTTTTTTTTTTTTTTTTTTCTACTGCTTCATAGATATTTTGATTATATTTTAAATATATCATAGATATTTTGCCAATATTTTGATTTATTCCTGAGTACTTTTAGCCCCGCCTTTATTTATAGAAAATTTTTATGAAATATATAACTTCCATAAAATCTGGCAGTTTTATCCTTAAAAAATAAGTAGTATGGAAAAAAGGCGGGGCTAAAAAATACTCTGGAATAAATTAAATTTTGCCATCTATGCTATTTTCATATAGAAATTTTTATGTCAGTATTTTTGAAGTGTTGTGACGTGATTAAACAGGATAGAGGCTATTATGTAAAAATAAAGGTAGCAAAAATAACGGAAGTTTCTCATCCTTAAAAGTGTCTTGAAAAAAGGGCGGGATGTAAGATCCCTGATAATAAATAAATATTTATATATATTTATTGCTAATTGTTACGTTTTTATAACAAATGTTAATAGAGCATTTTTATATTTGCTTTCATTGTTTATTTATTGATATTAAGTAGTTTTTAAAAATAAATATAATATCATTGGTATTATTATTAAGTGATTATTATTTTTTTCACTACGTTCTACCAATTTGACATTTCTGTAATTTTTATATGTAATAGCTAACTAATAAACAAATAAACTGCATTTTTTTGGTAGGTGTCACTTTGGTGGATAGTATAAAAAATCGCTCATCAAAAATATACTTATCATTTTCTACCGTTTAAAATCGAGTGAAAATTCTAAAAAAAATATATATTATGTACTTCATAAACATTTATAAATAGTTTCAACCTCGTTAAGATATCTTGAATAGTTTTTTTTTTTTTTTTTTTTAATTACATTTAACGTTTTAGGTTGTCAACCCCATTACTCCCTAATCCTTGAGGGTAGAAGTCTAAAATTGTGTGCAAAAGATGTTTCAGATAAAGAACAAAAAAATAGCAGGCAAGAACTCTTCATTCGACGCTAGCGCAGTTTTCATATGCTTATCCTGCAATACCCTTTTCCTATTAGAGTATTTGTAGTCAATCATGTTCAAACAAGTATCATAAATGTTATTTTGAATTTACCTGATATATTTATGATCCTCAAAATGAACGTTTATGCTCGATTTTGCCCTATTCTGCCATGTTAAGTAAATTGTATGTTCCAAATAACTTACGAATTTTAAAATTAAAAAATTCATAGGGATGGTCATGCCAGAATTTTATATAATATTTAAAAAAATAGTTTGATAACTTTACGATGAAAATATCCCTCAAAAGGGACATTTATGCGAAATTTTACCGTATTCTGCCATGTTAAGAAATTCGTAAATTTCGAATAATTTGCGAAATTTTCAAAGTAACATGCTTATAGTTAATGATGTTCATCCTGGCATCAAAACTGATATTTGAAAGCTGTTCTTACATCTTTACGTTAAAAATATGTCTTTTCATGCACGTTTAAGTGAAGCTTTGCCCTATTCTCCCACGTTAAGAAAAGTTCCTCATACCTATAGTATGATGATTAACTAAAAACTTATCAAAACAACCAGATATTTTGCCTGTATATAAATTTTACTGAACAAACCTAACATAGTTCGGTTTATAAATATTAAACAAAAATATAGGGTTTTATATGAAATTTGCAGTGATGCAAATTCAAAAGTGTCAAAGTCCCCTTAAGATAAAAAAAAGAAATAGAAAAAATTTTCGTTTTATGTATTACTTTTCTTTCTCGATATTTCATATAAGATTTTAAATCCTACTTTCAAATTTATTATTGTAATAAAATCATCAAAATGCTAAGTTTCTAATCGAATTTAAGAAAGTACTTAATATATATTATTTTTAGTAGAACCTACTTTAAAAAGTAAGTGATGGAATTTAAATTTATTAATTAGTTTTTGGAAAGAAAATAATCTGGTGTGCCACTCACACGACTTCCTCTCACCCTGAAATTCAATACTATAAATACAGATTTGAGATTAAGGGTAAGATAACGAATACTATAATGCAAACCTATGCTAAAACAATTGGAATTAGGCTTCGGAACAGCTTTATTTGACAAATAATTCCATGTGAGGGAGGCTTCCGCCCTCCTCAACCCCCCCATTTCATTTTTGTATCTACATTGATATAGAATTCAAATTTGTTATTAAGTTAAAAATTTCATTTAAAATTATTCAGACTACTTTCGCACGAATCATTCCTTGAAACTTATCAATCTTAAACAAACTTTTCTAGTTATAAACGCATTAACTTTATAATACCTCGTTTGGATCGCCTGAAATTATTTGCTTTTATTTTACTCAGACAAAGATCAAACTATAAAAGTTTACTTCGGTATTCAGGAAGCCTCAAAACAAGTAAATATACAAAAAAACAAGCGATTAATATATAGCTTAAAAAAATACATTAGTTACCATATGGCTATGAGGAATTTATTTTAATTCCTGAGCAGGTTTCCAGGACATGGTAAAGTATTATAGTAAAGCACTTCCACTAACAAATAAAAAAGAATGTTATGGCTTAAAATATTAGCAACCCTGTATATCTTCTGAAAGTTGTGTACACTTCACATGAGGCACATAAATATAATCTTATATTAATGACTCACGGCACAACCTAAAGTGCACTTCCATCAATTTTCAAGTATTGTCGCTTTATAATATAGTTTTTTTGTGTAGCTCTGTAAACGAACAGTGAAGGATTTCTATACCATCTTTCACATGAAACATGTTTTTACGCATATAAAAAATATATATTCGTTTCCTTTGGTTTAGTGCAGACTCTACTGCTAAACTCTACTTGCCTGCAATTTCCCCCATATGCGTAATGTATTTGAATTCTCTTGAGTGTCCCTGTACACGAACCATTTGCTTGATCTCAAAGAAAAGTTTAGTGTTGCATCCCAATATGATACAGATTTAGAATACCAAGTTAGAACTTTCTGCTGTAATTTGTTTTTGAGAAATACTGATAACAGACAGACGCACAAACACACACACAGACCAACCGCTAAAGACATGATTTTTGGATTCAGAGAACCTCAAAACGGGTAAATATAACAAAAACTCAATTTCGAAAATTTGCCCCCCCCCCCCCCAAAAAAAAAAAAAAAAAAAAAACTTTGTCTACCTTATGTGTAAGAGAATGTAAAAATTAAAAGTTTATGTCTATATTAAATTTGAGAAAAAAAAAAAAAAAAAAAAAGTTTTTTGTTATAAATTTCTTTTTTTGTGTATTCAAAATTAACAAGACTTTATTCACTAAAAATAAGATATTCTTCCCAAGTTTACCCCAAAACGAACAGAACCTTGGAATATAACTCCTAACACTAAACTATTTTTTACTTTAAAAAATAATCATAACTGTGTTATCTATCGCTATCTGTAGTTTGGGTACCACAGGTGTTTTATTTTCTAATTCAATAGCTTTTCCTTCGTGTAAAGCATTTAAAATACATTTCCGTCATCTGCGTCGACTAAAAAGCAAACTTCCATCTATTTGTCTTTCTTAACTGATCAAGACAAACACTCCCATATTGATCAAAAAGTAGCAAATACTTTCTAGTTCCTGGAAGTAAAACAGTAGTCTTCGTAGATTTTTTTTCCTTTGCTTTTATAAACTTAGCAAAAGCTTGTAATTTAATTCTTTGCTTTAATATATCTGCATGATAGAATGATAGATAAATAAATACAGCTACCTATATAGATTATAGATAAATAGATATAATTAAGCAGTGAGATAGATAAATGATAAATGTTTGTTAGTTCTTGATTATACATTAATAATGCATTGATTATGTGTAATTGAAATATGAATGTTTACCATACCTAGTAGGCTATAGTTCATATAAAACTTTATTCTATATCATTCTATTAAACAGTGCCATCTACCGATTGATATACATGAAAGTTTAATCATCATAGCTTATCGCAATTAATATTATTTATATCCAATTTGGTGCAATTTTCTCTAATAGATGCTAAGATATAGCCATCTTAAAAATCACAGAATGTAATAACACTTACCACCAATGCCGATGTACTGCGTCCTATGAGAGTCATTTTTATGAATTAGATTTCAATTTCATTTAGAATATGGATTGATTAGCATTCAGGTATACAAGACCACACAAAAATATCCCGATATATTGAAGACTAGAATTGAAAAATGCTGAAATTTAAGTTTAAATTGTGTTTCTCGTTTAATATTTTCCAATATTGTTTAATATATTTTATGACTTCAGTTAGCCTTTCTGTCTGTCTGCGCTTTACATCTCGTTAATATTAATATAATGCCTTGAATTCAATATATGTTATTCATATTCACTAAGGCATAATCTCTGCAGAAAACGGTACAAGTTGCGCAACTGATATGTGTACAAAAATTGACAAAATTTGCATTGCATTATGGTCTGTATGATTTTTTTAAGCATATCTCTATATTTACTAGAACGTAATGCATTATTGTTAAGATACACAAAAGTCTATTTCGTGTAAAATAAGTGTAATTCGCTAAGAGATCACTGGTTTGTTTAGAGGATCCTCATTTTTCTGACATACTTTCGGTGTATAAGGTAATGTTGGTGATAAATTTTAATGATATGTGGATTTTTTCATACATTACATGATACGTATACAAAATCAGGGCGATATACAGGGTTACAAAAAAGAAATTTTTTTTATTGCTTTCTCTTTCAATAAAATGCTATAAAGATTCTTTTATTTGATATTTACTGCATATTTAAAAATAAATATACATTTAGATGTTCTGTTTTTACATTGCTTTAGAAAAGAAATTCCTTGTACGGATTTTCTTTAAAGTGAAGAAAAAATTTAAAACAATTTTTGAATGGTTTCTTTGTTTCTAATATATATATATATATATATATATATTATGTCATGAAAAACGCAAAACGCATTGAATATTAAATGATATACGGATTAATGGGTAAGTTACAGTTTGAAAGAGTTTATAATCGATACAAGCTGCATGATTTTTCTTTCTTGCTTTCATATATTATTTTAATCACCCATATCATTTTTATTGAAATATTTATTTTTCTGACTGAGTGAAAATAATACCTGGACCGGGAGTCGAACCCCGGATCTTTGACTTACAAGGTCAAGGCTCTACCATTTGAGCTATCCAGGCCGAAAATCGGTCGGCATTACTCACTCAGACAACCTTTAGACAGAAACATCTGGTCTATCATGTAGATAGCTCGACAGAAATAGGCCGCTTATTTATTGAAATTTTTATTTTTCCGACTGAGTGAAAATAATGCCTACTCCCGGCGTTGAAAGATCAAATGTCTAGAGAAAAAATATTCGATCAAGTAAAATTTCTTGAAAAGAAATTTTACTTGATCGAGAAATACACTTTTCTCAATTTTAATTTTTATAAATGGCACCAACTTTCCAGTTTCCATATAATAAATTCAGCGTTTGATTTTGAAAAAATAAGACGTAATAAACACCATTTATCTTTGTCGGAAACAAACATAAAATAAGCTTTTATTTCTTACAAAAATAAATTTACTTATTTATCTAACAACAAACATATCTAAAAACAGATTTTTTAATTATAACTATCACTTTTATTTAATTTCTTCACTTTATGTCTGTATATAAAAATAAAAATTTAGTAAAAATCTCATTTGAAAAACATATATTTTTAGAAAGATTTCCTGAAATTTAATATTTATTTATTTTTTTTTAAATTTCTTTTAAAAGTACATACAAAATTACGTAAAAACTACCAGGTTTACCCGACGTTCGCCAGGTTGAAGAAATGTTTATAGAATTTTGAAATCAATGAAAGGACTAAACAAAGCTGTAAAAAGTGAAATGCGCAAAACATTTCCAGTAAAACTTACAGGTTCGTCCACAACCTCATTTGACGATTTCCTTTTGGCCCCGTTTTTAACGATAACTATGTCGTTCTGGATTCTTTGCAACATTTGTTTAAGTTTGGAACCCATGGCAATGATTTTCGAAAATCGCATTTCACCATAATCATAAAAAAAAAAAAAAAAAAAAAAAAAAAAAGAATGCCAAAAGAGTTGTGAACCAACCTGCAAGTTGTTCCCATTTTTTAAAATCTTTATTTAAAATGTTTCCAAAAATGTATTTAAAAAAAAAATATTCAAGAAACAGAAAAAAAAAGCTAGATAAAGAGCAAAACCAGAAAATAATTTTAAATTACTAGTTAACACGTTTAACTTAAAATTAGTACACAACCTTTTCAGCTAGAATGGTTTCTTGTTCGTTGACCGAATCTCTCGTTGTCCACAGTCATTGCATTTGTTATTGTACATGTGAAGTTATTGTGCGACCACCTGTCACAAGTTAACCTGTTGAAGACGGTGTATGCGTCTCAAACAGGCATTTTCGAGCAAAAAAAAAAAAAAAAAAAGTTAGCGCACCGTGCGTGCAATGATATGTGGTTAGTCCCGCCCATCTTTAAGCGCAGAGTTCGCCCACCATTTACTATTTATTGAAGTTCTTTTCCTCAAAATATTCCACCAAAAAATCCTTTACGTTTTACAATACTTAACGCTTTAAAATCCTTTACGTTCGTTTTATTTATTTTAGTTTATTGAAATTTAGACGATTACATTCCTTAAAACAAGGGTCGTACTCTCCGCCCTTTTTTCAGGACACTCTCACAGATAAGAAATGTTTACCTTTTCAGCCACCACTAATTTCATGTAGAATTATTCTGGATATATTTATAGTAATGTGCCACGATTATACAGGGTAGAGATTATAGTATAAATATAGTGGTAGCAATATATTTAAAAATTTCTTGTTTCTGAAAATGTCTTGAAAAAGGGCGGAAATTACAGTACGACCCCTGCCTTAAAAAGAAGATTCAGTAAACTGATATATTTTTTGCTTGCATTTAGTTTTTCTCTTCTATTTAAGCAGCCGAAAGCCGCATAGAAAACTGAAAACTTGAGCATGATACTTGAAAATATTACAAAACTAAATAGATATACAATAATATTTAAATCCTTTGCGATAAATTTCCCATAGGCTAACAGCATTCTAGAGGTAAATCACATCAGAGGTGTGGCTTTTGTCGATTGTGCCACTCCTAAATAACCTTCAATTTCAGATTCTGTGGATAGTCTTCATAAAGGCAGTGCGCCGTCTCGAATGGTTTGAACTAGTCCAATCACTTGTCGAAGTTAGGTTTTGGTACAGTCCCAGGCATTGAATAAACTCAGTATCATTGCCTTGTTATCACCTATAAACAGCAAAATCCCTGTTAGTATAGAATTTTAAATGCGCAATCTCTCCTAAACAGCAAAAGCGGAAACTCTCCTATTTTGGTAGGAGAGACTGAGCTGTGTTTTATTAAATAATTACTCACCTTTAAAGAAAATCATGGTGCTTGTTCCGCTAGTCTAGGTCACTAGGTTATGAGAACTTGTTTAATTAAAAAATATTTTGTACTACTACTATTGTACTGAAATCCTTAGAAAGGGTTATGAAAATTCAAACATTCATTGAGAACGAGACAAAATAACCACGTTTTATCTTAAACACTTAAGGCAGTACATCAGTCAGATAGCTCCCTTTCTCCCTTCCTATTTTATCCAATGGGATTGTCATTTCTTCGTTTTATAAAAGTATCTTATTCAAAAATGAAGTTTTTTTAATTCTATTTTTTGAATATTACTCTTTGAACGGGTCGTCTTTTAGCCTAGTGAGCAATTTTTCGAAAAAACAAATATAAATATTTCACTTAGGGATCCAAACTTAGAGCCCATAATTTACTTACTAAAATAAAATATTTAAATCCATTTTTTTTTTTTTTTTTTTTTTTTTTTTTTTTTTTTTAATTGCTTACTATGCTAAAAGACGACTTGTTGAAAGAGTAATATTCAAAAAACAGAATACGAAAAACTTCATTTTTGAATGAGATTTTTTTAAAAAAACGATGCAAGTAAAATCTCTTTGAATAAAATGGGAAGGGAGAAAGGGAGCTATCAGATTGATGTACAGCCTTAAAGCAATCAACATGCAAATTCAAGTCGGCATTTCACTATTGATGTTGTACAACCACCTAAAATTTCAACTCGCCCACTCTACTCTTTCCTTCCGATACCATACGTGCGCAGTCTCTCCTACCGCGCGATCTCTCCTAGCTTTACCTTTTATATATATATATAACATAACACTGATCCAATGTTGCCAATTTTTTTATTTTTATTTAATATCTACCACTAAATTTTAACGGTAACGATTGTCTAATCACTTAGACGGTTATTTTTCCATTATATATATGAAATATCATTCCTTAAAATTATTGGTGATAATTGAATAATAAAAAATTAAAAAAAAAAGTCTCTAAATTTAGCAACACTTGACTGATCTCTGACTGGTTTAGATAATATTTTCAGCTTATCTTCATCATAGAAAAAATAAACCTTTTTATTATATTGCCTCTACTATCATCTATTTATTTATACCTGTAATCTTTTATACTTTCACATTGATTAGTGTTTCAAAAATAATCGGTTTGTACTGCAGTCTGTTTTAAAAAATATTCTAATTTGCAACCGTTTGTGAAAATCATTTCATGGATCATTTTTGTCCTAAATAAAGCCAATTTTATTGTGAAACACTAGAATGGCGTAATTTTTCAGGGGCCAGTGACAATCATACAGATGGCTCGAAAATAAATACAGCTCAATACAGCTGGTTAGACTATGATAGGACGATACCAAAAATAATTCCCTTTGGATACATACTGTTTAATTTACCATTTACAACAAGAGAATTAATTATTAAATTATGTAAAATTATATTTTAAAATGACTGTTAAATAAAAGTATTGAATAATTAAAATAGATAAAAGCTGTTAAAATTAACATTTACAGGATTTTCAGACGACACAATATTGACGTGGAAAGACGCAATCAGCAGAATATATCTCAGGTTGGGCCTCTGATACCGTATATATAATGCTTGTTCTTTCGTGAAATCACAATAATGTAGACTAAATACAAACTTTAGATAATTTTAATCAATATCTGCTGTAATATTTTTAAAATGTTGATTACATCTATTTTAAGCAACTGCCACGAATGATTACTTAAGCTGAAGTAAAACTTTACTTGTACAAGAAAACAAAGGAAGACTGTAATCATTACACATATAATGAAGAATACTTTCGGGAATAATAAAACTCATATTATAGATGCATGCCAAGATTCTGATTAATATTCTGTAGTCCTGTAGTCCCCGCCTTTTTCACCACAATAGCTTTTTTTACTTTTTCTTACCCATATATATGGTAGAGAAAGTATTGTTTTTGGGTCAAAATTTTAAAATTGAGTTTTTGTTATATTTACACGTTTTGAGGTTCCTTGAATTGAAAAATCATGTTTTTGGTGGTTGGACTGTATGGCTGTGTGTGTGTCTGTCTGTTATCAGCATACCTAAAAAACAAATAATAGCCGAAAGTCCAAACTTTGTGTTCTAAATGTGTATCATATAAGGAAGATACACTAAACTTTTCATTGAGATCAAGCAAAGGGTTCGTGAACAGGGACGCCCTAGAATATTCAAATGCATTATATCTATGAGGGAAATTGCATGTAAGTAAAGTTTAACATCTATAGACTGCACTAAACTAAATGAAATGAATATATATTTTTTATATGCGTGAAAACATGTTTCATATAGAATATGGCATGGAAATCATTCACTGTCCGTTTACAGAGCTACATAAAAGAACTACAGAGACTCCAACATACTAATTAATATTCCGTAGTATTGTTAGCCCCGCCTTTTTTTCCACACCAGTATCATTTTAGAGTATTTTTCTTCATATTTAATCGTAATTGATTTTGGACACTATTACTCTAAAACTTTATTGGTGCGTAAAAAAGGGCGTGACTAACAACACTACGGAATATTAATTAGAATGTTGGAGCCACTGGAACTAGATTACAGTGAGGTAATACTTGAAAATTGATGGAAGTGTATTTTAGGTTGTGCCGTGTGTTATTAGTATAGGATTATACCGATTTCGCCATTTCAAAACCTGTTACGGATTTTCCATTCCGAAACATGAATGTAAACCTTGTTCTTTTATTTTAATATAAAAGGTTTTCCAGTTGCTCCCACCCACTCAAGAGGAGGGAGATATGTATTTGCACATGATATGTCGTTTACAAAAGTTTTTCATATACTAAGTTGTTTTTGTTACTTATTAACACATTTATTTCATTTTATTTTATTTTATTCATTTTATTATTTTTTTATCTATTTTATTTTATTTTATTTTATTTTTTGTTTATCACACCCACTTATTTTTATTTATTTTTTAATTTTTAATTTTCACGCCTTCACATTACGAGTCGATTTATCGTTGTAGCTGAGGAAGAAAACAAGCAAATCAGTAGTCGGCTGTCAGTACATAGAATAACTTCTATTTTTTTTTTTTTTTTTTAATTATCGTTCATTCTTATTTTATTTGTTTCAAATTATGCTTTTTTTTCCCCCTGAAGCAACTTTTTACGTGATTACTTTTTTTTTTTTTTTTGCTTTATCATCCTTCTTCTATTATTTTATTTATCTTTTCAAACCAAGGATAAAAAATTATTTTCTTTATTTCAATACACATTTGTAGCACAGACGTTCGTTCATGGCGTTATCTCTGGGAACTTGTGCTGTGGACTTGTGCTTTTCTTATTAAGAAAATAATATATATATATATAATTTTTAATATTATAACAGATATCCGAAAAAAATCTATTTTCACACTGAAAGAAATATATTTCGATGATTATATATATATATGTGTGTGTGTGTGTGTAGGTATATGTATATTTATAGAGACAGAATACGCACACACGCATATATGTGTATATATGCATTGATTATATTAATATATATATATATATATATATATATATATATATGTAATACATCTCCTTTTCGTAGGATGATGAATTCCAGTCACTCCATATTAAGAGAGTTACTCAAAGAAATACCCCACAATAGATGATGCAGTCGTTTATTTGAAGACAGTCATATTACACTTTATTAACAGTCACATCATTTTGAGCACGCTGTACAGATCCGTAGCCGAGATCGGGCCGAAATCGTTCCATTAACGGCGGAACCGCGAATCAATCCCCCTCCTGGGACCGTTAACTTAAACTTGTTATTGACGTGAACTATTTAATCAAAAGATTCCATGGAAAAAGACCCCGATTTTCGGGTGCTCCCGTTTTTATATGGATATTTCGGCGGGAACCCAAACTATTTTTATGAATGCTTATTGGATAATTAGGTCAGCTAAAATCCAGCCCACATTCTTTTATTGGCTGACCCGGATATCCAGGATTTCGTATTTCGCAATGCATTGCCGCTAATTTCAACTACTGCATAATTTTGATTATGAAACTTCTTCTAATCGCGATTCCCGCGCTACGACGTGCTTTGCTGAAAAACTAACTTTACTGGGGCGATAAAATAGAACTCTCACAAAGTTGTTCTTAAAATTAAGATTTATTCTGAACTAATACTATTAAGATATCATTTAATATTAATTTAAATATTAATTTAGAATCTTGCTTATTTTATCCTTTCATATCCCCCCCCTCCAAGCCGACGCTCCCCCATACTTGCCTGCAAGTATGTGGGAAGTCCCTCAGAAGTAGATGATACTCCAGGAGAAAGTTAAACTTAAAATGGAAAATTTGACAAATTATAAAACTTAACTTTTTGACTAATTTATTTAAAATGGCAAATTTTATTTAAAAAATGGAAAATTTTATTTTTTAGAAAATTTCGTCTGAAATATTTTGTTATGGAATCCTTTTTAAGTAGGAGTTATGGCCTTTCCCATTATTTATAAAAAAAAATTAATTTTTCTTTTTTAAATTATTTACTTGTATGTTGGACTGGTCAACGTGCTCGCCTGATACATATAATGGTATTTACAGCACTTGTTTACAAACATAAGAAAAGTTTAATATAATATATGAAAACGTATGACATACTGTATGAAAAAAAAAATTATAACGTAACATGTTTACCGGCATAACATTTTTGACAAGATATCTTTCTTATGTACAAACTAGTTTGTTGAGGAAAGTCTTTAAAATGTAAAGTTCCTTTTGGCCAATAAAGTTTTTAAATGTCTTGAATAATAACGTTGATCGTTGACAATAAATAATTGTTGTAAAAAGTCTGATCTTGGTTATTGAGTCCATATAGAATATGTATAACAATAATTATAACACTGTAATTTTAACAGTACATTGTAAAAAATGTTTTGTAAATTGTAAACAAACTTTTCTTTTCACAAAATCTGTGTTTTTCCTTGTGTATCTTTTTAATAATGCAAAGATATTTTAATCAAACATAAAGTATATGAAAAACAATTATATCATAGTACATTTTTAACAATTTCTAGAA
Organism: Salticus scenicus; assembly: GCA_963930645.1. NCBI lineage: Eukaryota > Metazoa > Arthropoda > Arachnida > Araneae > Salticidae > Salticus > Salticus scenicus. Next base: position 223,562,626 of record OZ005654.1, on the reverse strand, counting down.
ACTTTATTTACATATTAACACAAATAATTTTTTCATAAATATAACATTTAACAGACACATAAAACTATTTAATAAATACAATAGTCTTTAATACACTCTAATAACACTACTACTAATATTAAGAATACCAGTACTACTAGGTCTTTTCTTTTTACAAACTATTTACATAAAACCAACTTAATCACTTTATTTAATAATTAATTGTTTTAAAATACCACATTGGTATCAACATAGAGCGTGGTCAGCCATTGGCAAGCCAACAAAAAAATTTGTTTTTGTGGGTAACTTGAACCCTGAACTTGTGAGAAGTCAAGTCTTTCCAAAAAGGTGAGTTGGGATAAAGGTGGTAATTGGTGAATTTTGACAGAGGGCAAAAACAAATCATTTTTCCCGCACTCTCTGATCACTTTATAGTGGTGAAGATCAGAAGATCACGAGAATGATAAATAAATAAAAAAAAAAATACTTGGGGCATGGAGTTGATCCCTAACTAAAATTATTCATGACTTAATTTGAATTTTTGAGGGTTATTATAGTATCTTAACTTAGATGAATGAACAATTTCTGACTTTCTTTTAAAATGGGGACTGGGTTTGTCTATTTCAAAATTAACTTCAGATATTTGTTTTAAGATTGTGTAAGGGCCTGAATAGGGTGGACTTAACTTACGTGTGTTGGGATATTGGAATTCTTCATAAATAATTTCATCACCAACTTTAAATTTAACAGGGAGAAATCGAGCATCAAATCGGATTTTGTTTTTTTTATGATATTGTATTGTTTTTTCTTTTGCTATTTTTCTAGCTTCATCAACTGAAGGATAGTAACTATTGTTTACTAATAATGGTTCATATGGTAATTCTCCTAATAATAAATAACTAGGTGGGAATTGAGTTACAGAGTGAGGTGTTAAGTTATATTGATTTAAAACTTCATCAATTAATTTAGTCCAGGGAATTTTATTTGAAGAAGAGTTAACCTTACATTTTAGACGCGTAACAATAGTCTGATTGAGGCGCTCGACTTTCCCGTTGCATTCGGGATGATGGCTACTTGTTAACCAATTATTTGTATCATACTTTCGAAGGAATTTTTTGAAACGGGAATGCCGTGAATGCTGCATTCCTATCTGTTAACAATTTTTTAGGTACTTGAATTTGAAAAAGTTGTTTTAAAAAGTTTGTATAAGTTTCAGTGGTAACGCTTTTTGATGGAAATCCCCACACATAACGGGTTGCATGGTCCACGACCAAATGCAAATATTTTTTTTGTAGAATTATAGTAGTTAAACCCACCAACAGTGTCCAAAGACAAACATTCAAAAGGTTTATCTGTTGGCGGTACTTCCTGTAATGAACCAAATCGTTTTTGTCTGCATTTTTTATTTATTTGACAGGTATGACAATGTTTTACAAAATTTTCAATATCTTTATTAATATTAGGCCAATAATACTGCGGTGTAATTAAATTTATCATTTTATAAATTCCTGGGTGTCCAAATTGAGTGTGGGTTTTCTGTAGGAGGCGTAATCTTAATGACATCGGGACTATTATCTTATACAAACCTTTCTTTTTAATGACAATTACATCTTCAATTTCAAGAATTTTCTTAATGTTAATACCTATGTTTTCTTTTTTCTGGTTTTCTTTAATTTCATTTAAATCTAGGAGGTGTACATGGTGTGACACATTTTCCAAAACAGGCAATCTAGATAGCATATCAGCTTCAATATTTGTTGATCCTTTTTGATATTTAATTTCATAGTCAAACATACTAAGTTTAAGGGACCAGAGGAATAATCTTCCTCTTAAATTTTTAACATTTTTTAACCAAGTGAGAGACGCATGATCCGTAAGTATGACAAACTTTTGACCGTGTAAATAATGATAAAAGGTATCTGAGGCATCAATAATTGCTAAATTTTTTCATAATCTCGTAAATTTCTTGAACGATATGCCACTGGGTGTAAAGTACCATTCACATCTGCCTGTTTAACAACACATCCCGCACCATGACTCGAGGCGTCAACAAATAACTGACAGGGAGTTCTGGGATCATAAAGTCTTAAAATAGGTTTACTTATAAGAGCATTTTTTAATTTTTGGAAGGATTTTTCACATTTCTGGTCCCAAACATAGGGGACATTTTTCTTTAATAAATTATTTAAAGGAGCTCTTGTTTCGGCATATTTTGGAATAAATCTAGCATAAACGTTAACTGATCCCAAAACTCTCTGTAATTCCTTGACATTTTTTGGCGGTTTCAAATTTTTTATTACTTCAATGTTTGGATTATCAGGGGTAATTAGGCCATTAGTTATTTCGTATCCTAAAATGTTAATTGTTGTTTTGGCAAAATTGCATTTTGATAGTTTTAATTTTAAGTTTTCTTTAACACATATATCAAAAAGTTGCTGTAGGTGTTGGAAGTGTTCATCTTCTGACTGTGAAAATACAATTATATCATCAAAATAATTACAGGCAAAGTCTATTTTGTATTTATTTAGAATCCTTCTAATGGTTCGATTGAAGATAGCAGGGGCATTTTTAAGCCCAAAGGGAAGGTATTTCCACTCATATAATCCGAAAGTTGTAGCAAAAGCCAATTTTTCAGTATCTTTTGGGGGGATAGGAATGTGCCAATATCCACTTGCCAAGTCAAGAGTGGAAAAAATTTTTGCTTTAGCTAGTTTATCTAACAAAGTATCTATTCTGGGAAGTGGTTCAGCATCTGTTTTAGTGATCGAATTGAGTTTACGGAAGTCAATACATAATCGCGTCTTTTTGCCTTCTTCCCGTTTATACACCAAAGTTACAGGGGCGGAATAAGGCGAACAACTTTCTTTTATAATACCGGCCTGTAATAAATTTTGAACTTGGGTTTTAATTTCTTCTTCTTCCTTAGGGGAAGTTCTATATGCTCTGAGAGAAATAGGCAAATCTGAAGTTAAACGAATCCTTTGTGGTTCCATATGAATTCTTCCAACATCATATTTAGATTTTGCATAATTTGGACATATTTTGATAATAAAGTAGGAAGTTTTCCTTTTCTAGCAGACTGAGGATTTACGTGGTTCTCAGTGGCTTGAGTGTACTTGAACTCCCTTACTCTATTGTTTGTTGGAATATTAAAATTTTTCTTTTGACTATTGGTATTTTCACTTTCAGAAGTTATATGTAAAGTTTGTGTACATTTAGATATATTTTTTAACAATGGGAGAATGGTATTATTTTGTTTTACCAGCTTTTTAGCACAATCAATAGTCAATTGAAACAGACAACAATGTGATAAGCTAAGGAGAGCATAAGGTAAGTTATTATCTAATATAAACATTTCTATATTTTTTGTAATATTACCAATTTGTAATTTAAAGTAACATTTTTCTCGAATTGTCAACATCCCCTGTGTTTGAATGACGTGTAATGGTGAGACCTTTTTTGTTTGAAGTTTAAATTTATGGGCAAAATGTTGAGGAATAATGCTTAAGCTGCTGCCTGTATCGAAGATTAAAGGAATGGTAGAGTACGATTCTGGATGTTTAATACCTTGATTAGTTTGCTTGTTTTTTCTTTGGATATCCTTGTATATAATGCGACCGGTCGCTGCAAACTGTCAATAGGTGTTATTTGTTCCTTCTGTTGTATTATCTACCACTGTTGACTCTTCTGTGACATGAGTTGGATTTTCTTGTTTGAAAGGGCATTCACTATGCCAATGAAAGGCATTAGGGATGTTGAGTTTTGAACAATATTTACATGGGAGAGGAGGCAAAGTGCCTTGAAAGTGAATGTGTGTATTTTGGTTTGAAAAATGGGGTCTAGGCCCTCTTAGATTGGTTCGAGTATTGTTTGTGAAATTTGGTCTGTTTTGATTAGGGTATCCCATATGTGGTCTCTGCACACGAGGAAACCGGTAACTCCAGGGTTGTGGTCGGGAAGCATATTGAACTGGGTTTCTATTTTCCCTGTCTTGTGGATAGGTGAACCTTTGAAATTGACCTGGCAACTTGTTTGGAAGGGGATCAGCAGATTTTTCAGATATCTGCAGTTTATTTAATTTGTGGACCAGATCCCTCCATTCGTTTAATGTTTTTGGCGCATTAGCCATAACAAGTTGTCTTAAAGTTAGTGGCAATCCGTCGGTTAATCCCTCCATGAGAAATTTGGGCTCTAAGCCTAGTGCTCGCCCTACTTGGAGTTTTTTCTGATAATACTCCATGACATTTTCACCTGCCTTAAAGCAAATGCTCGAGAAATCTGTTAAAGATGTTTCACCTGGTGTCGTGAATTCCTCTGTAAAAATTTCAACCAATTCCTCCCAATGAAGCATGTTTAAACTGTTGTTTATATACACTGTGAGAGCTTTACCCTTCAAAAATCTTTGTATATTACGGACTCGCCAAACCTCATCTTTTCCATTCTCCTCACACCAGGCTTGAAAATACATTAGCCAGGACATCCACATCATGCCGTTTTCAGGGCAAAAAGCAATGAGGACATTGTCCTCTGTTACAGTGGGAGATTTATTTATATTTAAAGATTTCTTTACATCATTTGCACTACTCATTGCCTTTACTAGTGTGTTTGGGGAGGGCAGTTTACTCACATTAAGTAGGCTATTTTCTAAATTGGTATCCACAAGTAAATTTTCCTCTGTTCCCTTAGGGGATGTCAATAAACATGTTGAGGTGTCACTTTCGGACATGTTTAATTTTATCCACAATTCAAAATTTTGAAAAAAAAATTTTTTTTTTCTTTTTTTTTGAAACAGGTAATTTATTTAATTTTGCTAATTAAATTCGGTATTTATTAATTATCACAGCTTTAACAAAGTATTCAATAAATTAAATATCACAATCATAATCAATATAAATAGTCTATTTTTTTTTTTTTTTTTTTTTTTTTTGTTTAATATCACAGTTGTTATATAACCTAAATAAATCCAAATAATAAATAAATATAAATAATAAACAAATAAATCAACTTTATTGATGTTCAAAATAAATACTTCTGGCTATTCTTTGTCTATAGTAATAAATAGCACACAACAAAATTCTTATTTCTGAAAACAATGAATCAAATTTTTCAACAAAAAAAATTTAATTTTTTATATAAATATTTATGAAAATTTTATTTTTAAATCTCTTAACATAAAATATAATAACCAATTAAGAATTTATTTTATTTCTTTATCTTCTTTTATTTTATTATTATTATTAATTAATTAATTATTATTATTATTTTTTTTAATCAAATTTCAAAAATTTTAGTTTTCTATATAAGTATTTATATTTATGAAAATCTCTAAATTTAACATATGAAATATAATACTTTTGCAAACTTAATAAAAATCTGGTATATTATTATTATTTTAAATCTGACAACAAGTAATTAAGCTTAAAACATTTTCAATTCAAATCATAAAATATATCGCGAAAATAAACGATGTCAAACATTATCATAATTCATTTTTATTAACAAATTAAGATAAATAAAAAGTCAATAAAAAATCATCCTTCCTAAATATAAATGAAATGAAATCACTCACCCCTTTTGTTGATTTACACTGAGATGAAAACACAATAATAAATTAAAAAATAAATAAATAAATAACCTATTTTTATTTCCTGTGGAGCAAGAGAATTTTATTCAAAACATCTGTGCTAACACATAAAAAAAAGCAGGTGTTTCTGGCAGGCTTGCGACACATCCCGAAGAGGCCATCTGTTTGTTGTTTGTTATATCACAACACTTGAAAGCACGGCACTTAAGAAAGCAATCGAAACAGCTTGGATGAAAACTGGCGTAAGTCACACGCATTTCAGAACGTAATCGGAAACATTTGAAGCAAAGTGATGTAAGTTAAGTCTTTCCTTCTTTTTCCTAAAGGCACTGTCTGGCATCTTTCACACAAAACTGGTGTAAGTCAGTATTTTTTCTTTCTAATAGCATTTGAGTACAGATGATGTTACTAATGTTGCTTGCTTTTTAAGGGCACTATTTCTTTCTGACATCGTCCGGCTGGATTTAGAAAAGTCCGGTCCGGTTTTGGAAAAAATTCCCGGTTGGTTTGGAAAAAATTCCGGTCCCAGGAGGACATATTGCAAAATATTGCAGTTCCATTCAAATAATTAAAACTAATATAAGGTGCTGACCACAACTTATTTTATGCTGACTTGTTGGCTTTCCTTTACAGGTAGACTATCCTGACCGGCTTCATTGTAATACATCTCCTTTTTGTAGGATGATGAATTCCAGTCACTCCATATTAAGAGAGTTACTCAAAGAAATACCCCACAATAGATGATGCAGTCGTTTATTTGAAGACAGTCATATTACACTTTATTAACAGTCACATCATTTTGAGCACGCTGTACAGATCCGTAGCCGAGATCGGGCTGAAATCGTTCCATTAACGGCGGAACCGCGAATCAATCCCCCTCCTGGGACCGTTAACTTAAACTTGTTATTGACGTGAACTATTTAATCAAAAGATTCCATGGAAAAAGACCCCGATTTTCGGGTGCTCCCGTTTTTATATGGATATTTCGGCGGGAACCCAAACTATTTTTATGAATGCTTATTGGATAATTAGGTCAGCTAAAATCCAGCCCACATTCTTTTATTGGCTGACCCGGATATCCAGGATTTCGTATTTCGCAATGCATTGCCGCTAATTTCAACTATTGCATAATTTTGATTATGAAACTTCTTCTAATCGCGATTCCCGCGCTACGACGTGCTTTGCTGAAAAACTAACTTTACTGGGGCGCTAAAATAGAACTCTCACAAAGTTGTTCTTAAAATTAAGATTTATTCTGAACTAATACTATTAAGATATCATTTAATATTAATTTAAATATTAATTTAGAATCTTGCTTATTTTATCGTTTCATATATATATATATATATATAATTTAGCTCAACTAAGTAAAAATTCTATGTTAAAGCGTAGATTTTAAGTATTTACCTAATAGTAAATCTCTTTTTTCACGTAAGATGGCGCTTGCTCACGCTATGTTGAAAGTTAAAAATATACTGAGATTTAAAAAGGTTAACGTTAAATTTAAAAATCACCGTTTTAATATTGTTAAAAGCTTTTAAAGATTAATAGCTAACAATTAATGCATTCAATTAATGTACTTCAGTAGCACCTAAATCGATTAATCGTTTCTATACTTTTAATATTTTCTTTTTACTAATGTTCGTTTGGCAACCTGTTAATTTCTACTATCTCCGTATGTATCGTTTAACATGTGGATTGCTTACATTACTTAATCCTAGTTTCAATTTTGGTTTGTGTTAATGATTAATTTAATTTTAATTTTTTATTTGTTTTATTTTATTATTTAATTTTTTATTTTAAAATTATACCATCATAATTCTAAACGAAAATATAGTATTTTTCACCAAAAAAGTTACTCAGTTGTTAAAAATGTTAAAACACCAGTGTTCGTCAGGGGTGACGAGCACTGGTAAAACGTGTAAAATATGCACCAGTAGTCGTCATACCTTAAAAACCTTTATATTATGTCAAATTTTAAAAAGTTGCACATAAATCGTATTCTGAATTTTATAAGCATTACATACAATGCTTTATGAGCAATGTCAAATGCAGCAAACAACAAAATATATCAAGAAATGCATATCTATTTTCTCTTAATCATTTGCTTTACGTTGACTCAATTCAATTGTAATTTAACGTATACTTCCCTTATTTTGTTTCTCCCTACTCTTCCCCAATAGTTGAAATCGAACTTTTTATGTCATAAGAAGCAGAAGGCTTTGGAGAATCTTATGCGGGTAGATTCAAATTCATACAGGTTATAAAACTGTTATTTTAACACTTCTTTTAAGACGGTGACGACTACTGGTGCAGATTTTAGGGGTGACGGGCACTGGTGTCTTTACCTTATATAATGCTTGTTCTTTCGTGAAATCACAATAATGTAGACTAAATACAAACTTTAGATAATTTTAATCAATATCTGCTGTAATATTTTTAAAATGTTGATTACATCTATTTTAAGCAACTGCCACGAATGATTACTTAAGCTGAAGTAAAACTTTACTTGTACAAGAAAACAAAGGAAGACTGTAATCATTACACATATAATGAAGAATACTTTTGGGAATAATAAAACTCATATTATAGATGCATGCCAACATTCTGATTAATATTCTGTAGTCCTGTAGTCCCCGCCTTTTTCACCACAATAGCTTTTCTTACTTTTTCTTACCCATATATATGGTAGAGAAAGTATTGTTTTTGGGTCAAATTTTTAAAATTGAGTTTTTGTTATACTTACACGTTATGAGGTTCCTTGAATTGAAAAATCATGTTTTTGGTGGTTGGACAGTATGGCTGTGTGTGTCTGTTATCAGCATACCTAAAAAACAAATAATAGCCGAAAGTCCAAACTTTGTATTCTAAATGTGTATCATATAAGGATGATACACTAAACTTTTCATTGAGATCAAGCTTAGGGTTCGTGAACAGGGACGCCCTAGAATATTCAAATGCATTATATCTATGAGGGAAATTGCATGTAAGTAAAGTTTAACATCTATAGACTGCACTAAACTAATTGAAATGAATATATATATTTTTATATGCGTGAAAACATGTTTCATATAGAATATGACATGGAAATCATTCACTGTCCGTTTACAGGGCTACATAAAAGAACTAGATTACAGTGAGGTAATACTTGAAAATTGATGGAAGTGTATTTTAGGCTGTGCCGTGTGTTATTAATATAGGATTATACCGATTTCGCCATTTCAAAACCTGTTACGGATTTTCCATTCCGAAACATGAATGTAAACCTTGTTCTTTTATTTTAATATAAAAGGTTTTCCAGTTGCTCCCACCCACTCAAGAGGAGGGAGATATGTATTTGCACATGATATGTCGTTTACAAAAGTTTTTGATATACTAAGTTGTTTTTGTTACTTATTAACACATTTTTTTCATTTTATTTTATTTTATTCATTTTATTATTTTTTTATCTATTTTATTTTATTTTTTGTTTATCACACCCACTTATTTTTATTTATTTTTTAATTTTTAATTTTCACGCCTTCACATTACGAGTCGATTTATCGTTGTAGCTGAGGAAGAAAACAAGCAAATCAGTAGTCGGCTGTCAGTACATAGAATAACTTCTATTTTTTTTTTTTACTTTCCGAACACTATAGTGAGGAAAGTATTGTAATCATGTCAAAAATCCGAATTCCAAATTTTGATGTTTCTATACGTTTCGAGGCCCAACGAGTCCGTTTTCACTATTTTTACGATGATGTATGTATGTGTGTGTGTATGTATGTGTGTATGTATGTGTGTATGTATGTGTGTATGTCTGTGAGTGAACACGCTAGCGTCTAAACGCTTGGTTCGAATAAGCTGAAAGTTGGTATGTATATTGTAAGTCACCACAGTAAGAACCCTATAGATTTTGGTGAATCTAGCACTTATAGTTTTTTTACAGGGACACAAAGAAAAATTCTTTATCATTATGGTCAAGGGACCAAAATCTTAAAAGTGTGATAGCATCTAAACGCCTTATTCAATTGAGCAAAAACTTTATACACATATTATAGGTCACAGATACTCAATCTGTATAGATTTTGGAGAATCTAGCACTTATAGTTTTTTTACAGGGACACAAAGAAAAATTCTTTGCCAAATTTTTTAAAGTGTGATAGCGTCTAAACGCCTTATTAATCTGAGCAAAGAATTTGTACACATGTTATAGGTCACATTTGAACCAACTGTATAGTTTTTGGTGAATCTAGCACTTACAGTTTTTTTACAGGGACACAAAGAAAAATTCTTTATCATTATGGCCTATGAGACCAAATTTTTAAAAGTGCAATAGCATCTAAACGCCTTATTCAATTGAGCTGAAAATTTGTATGAATATTATAAATCACTGTTGCACTAACTATAAGCATTTTGGTGAATTGTGGCCACCACGAGACTTTCTTCTATATTTTCCTATACAAATTCACTCAGTAACAATAATTAAAAAAAAAAATAAGTGGGACTTTGACAAAATTGTGGGTAAAATGTGAAAATTTGTTTAAGTTTGTCAGAATTTATAGATTTTTACAGGGACACAACGAAAAATTCTTTATCATTATGATCTAAGGGCTCAAAGTTCAGTAGCGTTAAATAAAACCTCGTGTGATATATGGAGAAAAATACTCAAACACTCTGTTATGGTTTTCTCTCTTTTGTTTGTTTAACAACTCCTCTTTCTTTACTTTATCTACAAAACTGTTAATTACTCAATGTTCGGAAAGTCGAGTGGAGTCACTCCAGATTTTTTTTTTTTTAATTATCGTTCATTCTTATTTTATTTGTTTCAAATTATGCGTTTTTTTTTCCCCCTGAAGCAACTTTTTACGTGATTACTTTTTTTTTTTTTTTGCTAAATCATCCTTTTTCTATTATTTTATTTATCTTTTCAAACCAAGGATAAAAAATTATTTTCTTTATTTCAATACACATTTGTAGCACAGACGTTCGTTCATGGCGTTATGTCTGGGAACTTGTGCTGTGGACTTGTGCTTTTCTTATTAAGAAAATAATATATATATATATATATATTTTAATATTATAACAGATATCCGAAAAAAATCTATTTTCATACTGAAAGAAATATATTTCGATGATTATATATATATATATATATATGTGTGTGTGTGTGTAGGTATATGTATATTTATAGAGACAGAATACGCACACACGCATATATGTGTATATATGCATTGATTATGTTAATATATATATATATATATATATAATTTAGGTCAACTAAGTAAAAATTCTATGTTAAAGCGTAGATTTTAAGTATTTACCTAATAGTAAATCTCTTTTTTCACGTAAGATGGCGCTTCCTCACGCTACGTTGAAAGTTAAAAATATACTGACATTTAAAAAGGTTAACGTTAAATTTAAAAATCACCATTTTAATATTGTTAAAAGCTTTTAAAGAATAATAGCTAACAAGTAATGCATTCAATTAATGTACTTCAGTAGCACCTAAATCGATTAATCGTTTCTATACTTTTAATATTTTCTTTTTACTAATGTTCGTCTGGCAACCTGTTAATTTCTACTATCTCCGTATGTATCGTTTAACATATGGATTGCTTACATTACTTAATCCTAGTTTCAATTTTGGTTTGTGCTAATGATTAATTTAATTTAATTTTTTATTTTGTTTTGTTGCAAGATAGAGACTTGAGCTGTATATTTGCTGAAATTAGCTGTACAGTTTTCCGAAATCTTGTATATGCTGATAGAAATGCAAGTTTCCTGATGTGTGAACATTTCTATTTTTCAGCATTTAAAATTTCAATTTTCAATTAATGAATTCACGATTTTTATTTATTTATTTATTTATTATTTTTTTTTTTAACGGAACTCTTTGGTAATTTTATCCTTTCTCTTTTCTCTAAAATGTTGACTGTTACTAATAATTCATAGTTTTTGCAAATTAGCTCATCGTTAGGCTTATGTGTTATGGCAGTGTCATTTCTCCTCTGCGTAAGTACTTTAACATGTTTTTACTAATCATTGGTACTCAAATTAAATTAATACTTTGACAATTTTTATTCGAAATAAATCTCAATTAAACTTTAATTTTATGTTGGTATCTTCATCTATCTTCTGTCTGCTGAGTGTTACAACGGTACTAAATTATTCAAATTATATATATATATATATATATACGAGGGCTGTTTTTTTTTCAACCTCCGATCGCAAGGTATGAAGGCCAGACATGCGGCAGGTGACTGGCGTGCGCAGTATGAGACTGCGCATCTCCTCTTCTACACGGTCTGTCACTGCCGAGTGCAACACGCTAATTCGTTTTCAGCTGCAGTCACTTAAACATGGCTGTCTTTATTGATCCTCCCGCCAAGTGTGAACTGAGAAGTGTTATTCGTTTCTTGCAGGCAGAAGGGAATAGTGCAGCGGAAATTTATCGAAGAATGAGTGGAGTGTATGGAGGCAGCTTTATGATTGAGGGTGTTGTTCGTGAATGGTGTCGAAAATTTAAAGATGGCCGAACTGATGATCATGATGAAAGAGGTCAAGGACGCAAGTCTGTCGCTACTGACGATCTTGTTCAACGAGTTAACCAAGTGGTTAAGGAAAGGCGTAGGTTCACCATAAGTGAATTATCGATGAAATTTCCGGAAGTTTCAAGATCTGCCTTGTACTCTATAGTTACTGAAGAGTTGCGCTACAGAAAAATTTGTGCTCGCTGGGTTCCAAAGATGTTAACGGACAACCACAAAACTTGCCGAATGGCAGCAGCTTTGTCTTTTCTTGACCGTTACAATATTGCTGGAGAAAATTTTTTGAAATCCATTGTGACCGGTGATGAGACATGGATTCGATATGACACGCCCGAAACGAAACGACAATCTCAGCAATGGTTGCACAGAAATTCTCCAAATAGACCTAAAAAATTCAAACAAACCTTCAACAACCGTGAAATTATCGTAACTGTTTTTTGGAACCAAAAATGTGTGTTGCTTGTGGAGTTTATGCAGCCGGGGACAACAATTAATGCAGATTCTTATTGTGAGACTTTGCGACGCTTACAGAGGGTTATTCAAAACAAAAGAAGAGGCTTGCTAAATTCCGGAATTGTTTTGATCCATGACATTGCCCGTCCTCACAGTGCTCGTGTAACCCAAAGGCTCCTTGAGCATTTTAAATGGGACATTTTCGAACACCTACCATATAGTCCCGACCTAGCTCCCAGTGATTACCATCTTTTCCCGGAACTAAAGAAGTGGCTTGGAGGACAACGCTTCCAAACTGACGAGGAGCTCAAAGAAACCGTCATAACTCACTCCAAGTCACTGGCGGCAACATTTTATGAAGAGGATATTTCAAAGCTTGTTCACAGATATAACAAATGCCTCAATCGTCAAGGTGATTATGTAGAGAAGTAACCTTTAATCTACATTACTTTTGGCAAAAAAATCATTTTTTTTTATATTTACCTGTTTTTCCTTTATAGCCTATCGGAGGTTGAAAAAAAAATAGCCCTCGTATATTATATCATTACTGAACAACATACAAATGTATACAATTCATTTTTTTTTCTTTTTTGAAATTCGATACTCATACCCTTTATGCTTTTTCTATTTGACCCTAAACACTTTTTAGTAAAATATCAGTTCTCTGGGATAACGTTCACATGTGCCGAAATGACGGTAAAACCTAATATCTACATTAGGATTTGCCCGTCAATTCGACACATGTTAACGTTATCCCAGAGAGCTGATACTTTAAAAAAGAGGATTTAATTAAAAAAAAAAAAAAATTCTCCCATTTAAGGGACACTCTACTATATATATAATATATATGTATTCACAAAATAATTTTCATTTTCATTCTCTTTTTAGAATTATCTTCCTTCAGTTTTAAAATTCTTGTTTAAACTAAGTACTTTATGTTTAAATTTATTTCAAGATTGCTTCTCGTTTTTGTGCCTTCTTTTTTGAAGTGGAAGCAACTTAAAAATTACAACAGTAAAATGTTGTTTAGAAGTATGTATCACACACATCTGGAAGTCATATTTCACATTTAAAATGTGTCTAACCTGACATATTTTCTTTCGCATAAAAAGAGTACAGCATTTTTAAAAATGTTTCTTTTTCTCCAAAGTATTTTTAATAAATGTATTTTTTGTATAAAAAGACGGATCATTTATTTAGCTGCGCTTTTAGGGGAAAAAAAATGTATGGATATGTCAAAATATTTTCCAAATTTTTCGTATTTAACTTCTAAGAAAGAGTTAAAGATATCGTCGTTTCGAATTTGCATTTTCAACGATTTTCTTTTAATTTATTTTTATAATAAGGTTAAAATAGCCGATCATCTATTAAATCTCACTGCTCTCCATTTCAAATGTTGTTTATTAAAAAAAGAGATTAATGAGACATATTAACAATATATATGAAAATATATTAAATATATATATATATATACTTAGTGAGCATATATATGTTAGAAAATAAAGCAATTTACAATAAGGCGGGGTAAAGTGAGTACACTTTAAAATAAATTGCTACGTATTTAAAATACTACAATATTTTTATTTTATTTTTTCTTCTCGATTTGCATTTATTAAATGGCTACAAGGAATTTCTGCTGCAAAAAGAAATAGCACCGACATAAAATACAACGTTTTTAATTAAAAATATTGTTCTGCGTACAACATATGGCATATATTTATCACTCTTCAAAACTAATCTTTTCCCATTTTTAATAGCGAAATTGTAAAATATTTTTTTGAAAAATAAGAAGCATAAAATATTTAAGAATAGATATTCACCTCCAGTTAAGTTAAATTTAATATGTTTTATATTCTATAGGATATTTTATCATGTGAGGTAAAGTGGGTATAGCTTTAGTTTTTAACTATATGCATAATTAATTAATAAGAGATTATATGGGTAATTCTCACGAAAACTGCCGTAGTGCGAAATTTGAAGTAGATGAAAATCTCTATTTTTATTTATTTATTGTAAACAGATATGTGTGTAATAGCCACATAAGAAAAATACAGATCCTGCGTATTATTCACAATATTTAAATTAATAAATTAATTTAAAATGCCGAAAAATGAAAGAACAACAATTATAGTAAGGGGATGATGTTTTATTAGAATACACTACATTTTAATCAATTTAAAAGTTACAAACACGTTAAACTTCAGATAGTCATAACTCGGTTGCCTGCATGGCAAAAGTGATAATTGTCGCCAAGTCATGAACAAAATCGCTTATATGGACAACAAATATGTCGTGAAAATATTTTAAATAACCTACTGTCTATATTTTAAATTTATATTTTTAAGAATATGGAAAATGTATTTTGATAATCACAAAATAGCTATAATGTAGTCGCTTTAGAAATTAACATTTATTTATTTTAAATATTGTTAATATGTCAATCGACTTTATGGTTATGTACTAGTTCTGCTTTCCCGCAGCCATGGTACGTTTTGCTTTTACATTACGCTTCTCGCCACTAGAAATATTTTACCTTATGCAAGGTCATGCATAAAAGTTTTCCACAAAACAATTGTTGCGTGTATGTCTAATTTATGGTGTTTGTTTAGTTTTTCACCCTTGTGCACAGGTTTTTAGAGCATATTAATGTAAGATTTTTAAAATCTCTCTTACGTAATTTATTCAAATTAATTACGGAATGAATAGAGGTTATCCATTGTAAACTAAAGTAATATATATCAATTTCAAGGATTTCAATAAATATTTATGGGAGTTAGAACGCGGACAGACGTTGAGTCAGACGGACAGAAAAACATACAGGTGCACTAACTGAATCTATTATCACTCTCAAACATTGCTGGAAAGTGTTAAAAATGATTAATAAAATCAAAAATGCAATTCCAGCAATTTTCTTTTACAATCCTTAAAGTATCTGAATATATTTGTTTAGCCCTGTAAATATTAATGCTAATCAAACTAACTGTATATTATAGAAAACATTTTTTGTGTATATATATAACACTGCTCTGCATGAAAATTGCCCCCAACACCATTTTTGCAAATTTTTATGTAAAATGTCCTCCTGATTTCGAATATGACGCCCATTTTGCCCTATTACCCACTTTTTTTTTTAAAGATAACCCTTTTTTATGGCTATAAATTGGATTTTTAGTTGGGGGGAGAGGATTATTTTAACTGTTAAATATTTTCTGAGGGGCTACAGAGTCGGAAAATTCTAAAACATGAACATTTTCATCAAAGGAAAAATTTAGGGGGGGGGGATTTGCAACTGAAATTACGTATTACATTTCTTATATTTTTTTAATCTATTATTAACGTTGTTTGTGAAACATTATATATATATATATATATATATATATATATATATATATATATATATATAGGTGTTAAATTAATTCTTTTTCATTCTCCAAATAAAATTCACGTTCATAAACAGGTGATAAAAATTGAGGGAAGGAGCGGTGTCCCTAAAAATCGGTGGGTGAAAGGGCAAAATGGGAGTCATATTCGGATTCAGGATGTCATTTTACATAAGAATCAGCAAGAATGGTATCAGAGCTCAAAAAACATTTTCTTTATTTTATTTTATTTTATTTTACTTTTTATTCATTTATTTTATTTTTTATTTTATTTATTTATTTATTTATTTATTTATTTTATTTATTTATTTATTTATTTATTTATTTATTTTTTGCTGTGCAGTGCAGTGCAGTGTAATTAATGTCAATTTCATTATAATTTGTAGAAAATAATGGTGTTAAATTCTGGTTTATAGAAATACCTCTCACAGAACTTAATGCTTTGGAATTTCATCGGATGTCTCTGTACGCAAACCAGTGCTAGTATTTTTTTCCATTTTCATTAGAAAACATCCCAAGATGAACTTAAATAACATATACCAGTTTCAAGGAAATTCATAGATATTAACGAGACTTAGAGTGTGAGCAGACAGACCGACAGACAGATGAGACGGGCTGACGGACAGATGGACTCAGACAAACAGAAGTCATTAATACTTTTCAACATTGTTGGAATATATTAAAAATGATTTATATGCAGTTTTACTCGCTTTTTACCAATTACTCACATTACCCCACAGACTATTCACTTTATCTCATGCCATGGGGTAAAGTGAGTATAAATCTTCGTCTATTTCCAAACATTATTATTTATTTATTTTTAAACATTGAATCAAAAATTCAGTGTATTCTTAACATTTGTAATGCATATATATGTAACAAAAAAAAAAAAAAAAAAAAAAAAAAAATTACATTTTATGTAATATTTTTTATACATCTTTTATAAATTTTGTGCAACTATTTTTCAAAAATGTTGTTTTTATACCCATATTACCCCCACCTGATCCTACACATTTCTTGTACCAAAAGTTTTTAGATATTACAGCAAAATGTTTTTAGATATTACTGCTTTCTAGTTATTACTTCTACTTTTCCTTCTTGTCGAACATTACCCTGGTCATCAAATTCGCTTCCTCACTAAGGACGTTTGAAGATTATGAAAAAAGCCCTACAACCAGCTTGGATTTTGCTAATCTAACACAACAATTAGACAGAATTTGGCACAATATGTCGCAGGAGGACGTCGTCCAACTCTATCGATCATTGCCAAGCCAAATAAAAGCTTACATAAAGGCCATGAGGTGGACCAACGCGTTAATGATTTGTTCACTTTATGAAATACTTTCTCTTGGTTAAAACATCCATTTCTTCTGAAACTGTAATCATTTGCTTTTTTCTACATGTACACCACATTTATGAATTTTCGTCTCATTTAGACAACTCATTCTTAGTGCGGTTTTCTCTTTTTTTTTTTTTTTTTTTTTTTGTCTTAATGTTACTTTTTATGTGTAGCAAAAATTAGTTGTATTAAATAACTTATTACAATATTCTGTAGATTATTTTAAGTACTACATCATCTTGTATATCCCACAAAATATTAAAACCAAAATATGTTGATACATTTAGGAAATGTTTTATGATGCAGTAATTTGTTTGAGGACAATAACATTTAGACTGAAAATAAAGTTTATATTGATTTGAATTAAATATATAGAAATATACATAAGCTAGACTGTATTTTGTTTTTAAAACCAACTATAAAAGTACAATGAAAAATTATGAAAATATATGGGGAAATTATTTTTTATTCTTTTAAATAATTTCACTGCAATTAACATTTTAACCCTTCCAGCGTTAGCCATTTTTCGGTTTATCTGTTTAATGATTAATAAAATTAATACTATACACAGTATACATATGAGAATTTAATACTGTATACTAGACATGATTATTAATCTCATTTTCTTGGAAAAAGCAAAATATATTTAAAAATTTAGCTACACCAGCCTTTTATTTTGACTATGCATACCGAAAAAAGACGGCCTTAAAGCTTATAATGTTAAATAATATTATGAATCCGTCTTGGGGAAAATATTACAGACATGTTATTGCAACAGTTAAGTACGAATATTTAACCAAAACACATTACTTATATTAATATTATTTTGCCTTATATAATTATTAAACACATTAATTTGTGACAGAATTGTGATATTTAAAATTACAATTCTGAAATGTTGGAGAGGAAATATACGTCTTCGCCTAGTATCATGTACTGCTATAAATTTATTCCTTAAAAATGCTTTTTATTTAAAAAATAAATTACGTTATCATACAAAAATGTATGTTTTATCAAGAACTAGATTATCATCATTTATAAATGTAACATTAGTGCAAAGTAAGAAAGCGGTCGGATTTCTAATCTTCAAAACTCTTCATGAAAATTCAAACTATTTATCTTAATTTTAGCGAGGCAGAAATTTTATCTCGAGATCTGAAATCCGGAAAACTGCTTTCAATCTACTTCTGCATCCAACATGTTTGGGATAATGGCAGTACTTTGAAGAATATTCTCAGCTATACAAATCTTTAAAATTTCAGCTTTTTAGATCAACAAATGTTCTAAACTGAATGTATGATAATATATATTCTTATTTTCATAATTTTTTATCTCAAATACATTATGCTTTATAATAATAATGAAATATTTTTCTTGATATCCAATAACATAATGTAAGTTTACCTTTTTAAATTTTACAAAGATTATTTTTCTACGAATTCAATGTTAAAATATTTTGGTGATTGTAATTGATTTTATTATTATTATTATTTCATTTAGTTCATTAACATACACTTAGTTTGATTTTCAGAGTTTTTTTTTTTTTTTTTTTTTTTTTCGGGGGGGGGGGCTGTATAAGTAATACTATCTGTTAAGTACTATTAAAAATAAAGAAATAAAGATACATTTTTACTTTCATTTATTTTAGTATTACGCAATACATATTTTATAAATTTGTTTTTAAATATATCTTTATAGTAATTCATAAATATATTTTGTAAGTACTAAAATCTGCAAAAGGAAATCTGGTATTTTATATTCATACATAAACTTAAAAATTATATATATTTACGAGTGCCCCACTTCTACAACTTTGAAAATGGAAATAATAGAATAGTTTTCGAGATTTTCAGTAAATATTCGATTACAACAATAATTAAAGATTTACACATACAAAATAAATAAATAAATAAATAAATAAAATAAAGCTCTATGATTAATTGGTATCATAAAAAATTAATATTGTATACAATTATAGCAAGGCGCGAAATTTCCGCTCACCTGCCCGCCATTGACGAGTGGAATTTTTACTGTGGCGAATAAAAATTTCATCTAGTTATAGATATAATTCTTACACGATATGGTGACAAAAAACATTCTTTTTATAGGTCTAGTTATAGATAGAATTCTTACACGATATGGTGACAGAAAACATTCTTTTTAAAGATTAAAATATGGCAAAATCTTGCCATCTTATAACCTCGTAATTAATCCCAGCATGGGAAAGGAAATATGCTTAGTGCATGCATAAAAGTTTTAATCTCTTCGGCAGTTTCTTTTCTCCCACTGCAGGATTTCTCCAAGCAGGGTGAGAACAGACGAGCAGAAAACATCTTTTCCGTCACCCACAATCCGGGAGAAGAGAAATGTAAAAGTTTGCATTTGCGATATTGGCAGTTGAAAATAAACCCGGGCCTTTTTAAAGATACTGCCTATGTTTATTTGGTTGAATAGTGGTCAAAAAACAGTTCACATTTTCCAGTTTCCTAATGAAACTCCAAGGATTTGCGCTTGTAATGATTTGTAAGTATGTAAGCAACGATTTAATCGAAATAGTTATTCCGAAAGGGCTGTTTTAAATGACAACAATAAACAAGTTATACACATCGACATTCCGTCTGATTGCAAAAGTAAAATGGACGAAAAAAATATTTCTGGTGTAAAAAGTTAAATAAATAAATTGGTAAATAAGGAAGCTAAACCTTTCATAATAAAAAGATTTTCACAAGATATTGTTTAACAAATAGTTCTTTTTTTTTTTTTTTTTTTCTTCTTCTTTTTTTTTTTTTTTTTTTTTTTTTAATGACTCTTTGCATTTATGTTATTAGACATTTTAACCTTTTTCAAATCGACATAACGATAAACGACACACTTTTAATACATATAATTTTAAGCATATTTCTAAAGACATTTTAAATAGTTAGGGAAAAAACCCCAACATGCGCAAAAAAGAAAAAAAAAATGACAACTCTATTTTGTGGCAAGTAAAACTTTTTTTTCTGCGAGGGTAATCTGAGTTGAAATTTCGAGCCCTGAATTATAGCAATGACTAATATATACAATGTATATTTTTCTGTTGCTTTTGAATAAAAACATCATTTCAATTTAAAAATTATAAGTATTTTCGTTTTTATTTACAAAAATTTTTACAGCACTTTTTCAATTTATCTGAAACTGGGGTTAAACATCAATGAAAATGTAGAATAATAATAAGTAAAATACACTGATGGAGAAAAAAAAATCCCAACACCAAGAAAAAATTATTGTACAGTAATGAAATTTCAGCAATACATTTGTCTAGGTAACATATTTAATTGATTAAAGTTTCAAGATCACAGGTAGAGCCATTGGCGAGAAGAGCCATTTCAAATGTAAAATGTTGGTACATTAGTAACCGCCAGAATTGTGAATGCAAGCATGGAAACGTGCATGCATTGTGTCGTACAGGTGTCGGATATCAGTTTGTGGGATGAAGTTCTATGCCTGTTGCACTTGGGCTGTCAATGCAGGGACGGTTAATGCTGGTTGTGGATGACGCTGGAGTTGTCGTCTAATGATGTCCCATACGTGCTCGATTGGAGAAAGATCTTGTGATCTAGGAGGCCAAGGCAATATGTCGACACACTGTAGAGCATGTTGGGTTACAACAGCGGTATGAGGGCGAGCGTTATCCTGTTGGAAAACACCCCTTGAATGCTGTTCATGAATGGCAGCACAACAGGTTGTATCACTAGACTGACGTACAAATTTGCAGTCAGGGTGCGTGGGATAACCACGAAAGTGCTCCTGCTGTCATACGAAATTGCTCCCCAAACCATAACGCCAGGAGTAGGCCCTGTGTGTCTAGGCCGCAGACAGGTCGCTAGCAGGCGTTCACCTGGCCTCCTTCTAACCAACACACGGCTATCACTGCGACCAAGGCAGAACCGGCTTTCATCAGAAAACACAACAGATCTCCACTCCGTCCTCAAATGAGCTCTAGCTTGACACCACTCACGTCGCAAACGGCAGTGGTTTGGAGTCATTGGAATGCACGCTACAGGGCGTCTGGCTCGGAGCTGTCCTTGAAGTAACCGATTTGTAACAGTTTGTTGTGTCACTGTGGTGCCAACTGCAGCTCGAATTTCAGCTGCAGACGCAGTACGATTAGCCACAGGCATACGCCGAACACGGCGGTCTTCCCTCTCAGTAGTGCCACGTGGCCGCCCGGAACCCGGTCTTCTTGAGGCAGTACCTTCCCTTGACCACTGCTGCCAACACTCACGCACAGTGGATACATTCCTGCCAAGTCTTTCTGCAATATCGCGGAAAGAAAACCCACCTTCTCGTAGCCCTACTACACGACCTCGTTCAAACTCAGTGAGCTGTTGATAATGGCTTCTTCGCCTTCTTAGAGGCATCCTTGACTAAATTAACCCACTACGTCAAATCTCAACTGTAAATAACGATCACGAACCTTACAGCGCTTATTTAAAGCAAACCTCATTTGCATGTTCATGGTGTCGCTACTAGTGCCACACTTATGCGCGTAGCTTAAAATTTGAATCGACGTCATCTTTCAGATATATAAACACGCCTACCAAATTTCGTTTATCTAGCACAGCTCCTTCCTGGTGTTGGGATTTTTTTTTCCATCAGTGTATATGCTTTAAAAATAATTAAAATAGACGGCCTTACTTGAGGTTACGTGATAGAATTTTTGCTTGAGATCCCAGGTGTCCTCAGTCGTACATATTTTTTATGCTGCCTATTTTTAAAACTGATCTTTTGTTTTTTTCGTCGTAGTTGAGCAGGTAGAGCTACTTGCGGTAGATTTCCCCTGTTGGCTTATTGTTTTGCAACTAATATTTTTTTTTTTTTTCGATGTTTTCTCTATTTACGGCATTTGTATAATTTTCGTAATTTGCTTATTTTCAGAATCGTTTTCGATGGCATTAGAAACGAAAGATCGGTTTTATTGAGCGACAGCATCAAATCATCTGCGCCTCAGGACACCTGGGATCTCAGGTGAAAGTTCTATCATTTTGAAAAAACCTTGAAATAAAGAACTACGACATTTGAAAATTTAATTTCGAGTAACTAGAAATAAGTATGATATCAATAATATATATATATATACATATATATATATATATATATATATATATTATTGTTGCACTTATCTTTATTGTGTTGTACATTAACAACCCTTTGGAAGACGGATATGACATGAAAAGAAATTACTATTACGTGTGAAATACTCTGTTTATGTACAGTCGGTAACAAAAGTATCCGAACACTAGCAAAAATTCCTTTATAAAAAAAGTAGAGTTAACACTGTTTTGTTAAATATATCCTTGTCGAATCATTCTCTTAGACTGACTAACAACATGATTCGACAAGGATTTATTTAACAAAACAGTATTAACTCTACTTTTTTTAAATAGGAAAGTTTTCTAGTGTTCGGATACTTTTGTTACCGACTGTATATTATATTTGTTTATATTTGTATCTACAGTTAATAGGTATATAGTTCCTTTGTGTTACCTGAAAACACACAGAAAAAATTCATACAAATTCAGTCATTTTGCTTAAAATATTTCTAGTATTATTTATTTATTTATTTATTTATTTGATAATGTCTTACCATATACCAGGTGTGTAAATATGAAACCGTAATTTGCCCAATGATGCCTTTTTAATCCTTTGACAGCTGATAAAGATTACTAGCAAAAGTTAACACTGAACGCTACCAACAACAACTGATCGATTTGAATCAAGCATTGCGTGAAAAACGACAAGAATATCAACAAAGACAACACAAACTTATTTTGCTGCGTGATAATGCACCATCACACACAGCAAAACGGATTAAGGAAACGATTGAGGCGTTCATTTGGGAAATACTTTGCATGCAGCTTTCTCACCAAATTTGGCTCTGTCCAACAACAATTTATTTGTATCGATGGAACTCACATTTGCTCTGCAGTTCTTCACTTCTTATGAAAATGTATGAATATAGCTCGGTAACTGGTTTGTCTCAAAAGAGCAACAGTTCAGCTTTTTTTTTTTTTTTTTTTTTTTTTTTTTTTTTTTCACATGGCAGTCACAAATTGTCAGAGAGATGACAAAATGTATAGCTAGAGATGGACAATATTTCAAATAATAAATGTGTATTTTCTATGCAAAAGTCTCGGTTTTATATTTACACACTTGATAAACGTAAAAAAAAAAAATAAAAAATAAAAAAAATATTAAAGACTCTTAAATGTTTTTAATTGAAGGAACAATAAAGGAAGAAAAGATCATGCTGTTTGCTTAGATTTAAAAAAATTTTCAATTGTATTTATTCGTTATATGAAATTACATCCCTTAAGAAACTGAATTTGCGCTTGGAACAATCTTCATTTATTGCAAAATTTATCTAATTCCTGTCACGTGAGTGTTGTACTGTAAATCAATTATGGTTATTGATAATTCATATTCTATAGGAAACATATACCTGTGTTATAATGTATATGAATTCCGTTATTTTTCCTAAAGTTTGCGTACGTTAAATATAAAGAAATATCTCTTACATTTATACCATAATCGGTATGAAATAGCAAGTAGTAAACTTAAATAACATACATAAATTTCAAGGCATTCTACTATTAGCGGAGTTGAGAGTCGTAAAAACACACGGAGAGGCAGCCCGACATATCAAATTCTTCAATCCTTTCTATTGTTTCATGCATTTAAAAAAGGAGAGGGTGCTTGCACATACCAAATGCAAGAAGCAAAATTAAAACAAAGTACTAAAAAAAATAGAACTACAATAAGCTAAATAGAACTGTAAAACTACAAAGTATTAAAACAAGGAAGAGAACTGGAAAAACTCTAGAAAAGACTGGATAATAGCAAGTTAAAAAGCAAACAATGATCTGAAATAACCGAACAGAAAATTGTAATCATCCGATGATTCAGCAAAATAAGAGACTAACTTAATAGTTATAACAAGTCCAAAACCATACAAAAGTGTAGAATAAATAAATTACACACATATATATATTTTTTTTACATCGATGAATACAAACAAAATATTTTTTTAAATTGCCATTTTTATATAATTCACTTTTATTAATCACTTTTTTTCCCCATTTAGTCCAATTTAAAAATTGCCATCGCTCTTCCTTCTACATTTCCTTTCAGTCTTACTTCTTTAGAGGAAGGAAATAATTCACATTTTAAAACCCGAATACGTCAGAAACGCCAAAGAAAAATATTGCAAATGCTTACAGTTGTTTCGGTAGCCTAAAGCGTACCGTCTTCAGTGCAAAAAGGATTCTTTTGCAATGAAGACGGTACGCTTTAGGCTACCGAAACAGCTGTATGCATTTCTAATATTTTTCTTTGGCACTTCTGACGTAGTAGTTTATTCGGGTTTTAATATTCCAAAGCCAAGTCTCCTGTTATTAATTCACATTTTGTTGCCCTTAAAGAAAATTAAATCAAATTTTTCGAAACGCTCTTCTATTTATTTTTTTTTTTTTTTTTTATTGATTTCTTTATTTTTACAGAATTTTTTTTAAGCATTTTCAATACGGTATTATTTAACACTAATTTAAAAAAAAATTATTCGGAATGATGCAGCGTCTGACATGATACATGTTTATTGTCAAGTATAAATTAATAAAGAAAATCAACTGAAAATGAAATATAATGAAATTTATTTATAAATATTTTTCTAAAAATCTTTTTGGAAGATTAAAATTAAAATTTTAACACTTGAAATGACATATTGATAAAAAAAATATTTTTTCGCAGATTAATTTATCTTAGATCTAATTTGTAACATTGCCTTTACAAATGAATAAATCAAATGAAAAAAAAAATCAGCCTTTCATCTACATAACTTTTTCGCTAAATCTACATAACTTTTTTTCTTTCTTAAAAGAAAATTACCCGCAAAACTTTCTAGAGGATATTTGTTTTCAGTGAAAATAAATTACATTTCTTTACGTAAGTATGATTTAATGCGCAAAGTAAGATCGGAAACTAATTTATCATTTTACATACTTTGAAATCAATTTATATTTAAATATATATATATATATTTCAAAATTATTTTTCTAATTCATGGCTTTCATTATATTTTATTTCAAGTTCATTAGTCTGGCGCATTTAAACTTCACAAATATATCTATTAATATTTACATTTATATATACATTCAATATATATATATATATATATATAATTTCATTTAAACCAAATAACATTAATTTTAATAATTAACTCCTAATAGTTTTGTTCAATTAAATTTATACCTCAAAAATAATTTCTCATTTATAGCTTTATTATTTTATTAATTGAAGTTCGTGTAAATATTTAACATTTAATTTAAAAGGAGTAAACATGTATCTTTCTTCTTACATAGTAGTTTATTATTTAAATATAATATTTATTTGCATTTATACTGTCAAACTATTTAACAAATTCCATTTTGAAGTATTTCTTTTTCTAAATCTTAAAACATTTAATATAATTCTTACAATGCAATACAATACTTCTTAAAGCGATAATCGTTGCTTCAAATACAAGCATCATTGTTTGATAATTACGAGGGGTGATCCAAAAAAAAGTTTACAAGGCAAATGAAAAAGTATCTATTAACAATAGAAACAAGATACAAATGGGAATCAAGAGACACATCTGGCCTTCACTTTTCCACATAGTCGCCAAACCTGTTTAGGCATTTGTCAGAACGTTCAACCAACTTGTTTATCCTGTCTTGGTAGTAATCAGGGCCCTGCTCATTGAACCATTTCTCGGCAGCTATTTTCACTGCATCGTCTGAGGTGAACCGTGTTCCGGATAAGTTTCGCTTCAACGCCGGAAAAAAGGAAATAGTCACTTGGAGCCAAATTGGGGCTGTATGGGGGGTGATTCCAGACCTCCCACTTGAACCTTTGCAGCAATTCCTGAGTCTGGCGAGCTGTATGGGGCCTGGTATTGTCATGCAGAAGCTCATTGCTTTGTCCCCGTATACCTTAACGATTTGTCTGTGAATTTCGGATGCGGCCAAATTCTTGGCCCATAAGAATCGAATTACGGCTCGCACCTCTGTGCGAGACCACTTTTCTAGACTTCGTGCCATTACTGTCGCTCTTAAGTGTCTGCGTACTGACGCTACTTACTCGTAGAACCACTGTAGGACAACTAGCGCCATCTGTCAACCACCCTGGGTGGAAATATTCGCTCCACAATTATTACGTTTCAAATGCTTCTGCTTGTAAACTTTTTTTTGGATCAACCCTCGTATATAAAATATAAATCTTTGAACACATCAAATTACCTATAATTCAACTGTAATGTAACCCTGATGCTTAAAAAAATTCAATAAGTAATATAAGTTACTTAATATACAAATTATTATTCAATTAATATGAACAAACATTTTATGGTTTAAAGGGAAAAAAAATGTTATATTACAAAAAATTCCTGGTACCAAAGTCGCCAAGAAATAACCGCATCCCCCGCAAAATAAATAAATAAATAAAATACGTTAACAAAAATTTTCTGTAATATTCCTATGCAATAGACTTTTTCCGTAGAGCAAACTGTAAAAAATCTTGCATTAAATAAAATTCTTCAGTTCTGCCATCTAGGATCGAGCCAGAGACCGTCGCCACCGCAGAGTAGGCGACAATTGTACCTCATAGCCACGGAAGCACAGTGCATTTTCTTACTTAGTACTTCACAATCCTGCTCTCATACTAAGTTCTCGTATGTAAAACAGAAAAATATGTAAGGAAAGCACTAGATCAAATCTGTATCAAGGAATACAGATTTTATCTGGCTGCAGAAAAGACGTTTCTTTTTACCAGATTAAGATATAGTTTTCAATCTTTTTTTTTTTTTTTTTTTTTTTTTTTAAGCTTTAAATTTTAAAAATATTCTGTAGGAAAGTTGCAGATTTTATTATTATTATTAAAAGCTTTTGTTTACAGTGTACATGTCGTTCAACTTATCACTAATGGCCGTATTCACCATTAACTTCAACTCCCGGTTAAACGCAAAAAATTGAAAAACGTCTAAAGGCAGGGTACAGCTTTCCAGCAAAATTTGTCACGCTGTTTCTGCCATCTAGCGTCGAGGATTTCATATAATCTTTGATTGGTTGTTTCACCTAAAAAATCTGAAAACAACTATACCGCTAG
Organism: Salticus scenicus; assembly: GCA_963930645.1. Classification (NCBI taxonomy): domain Eukaryota; kingdom Metazoa; phylum Arthropoda; class Arachnida; order Araneae; family Salticidae; genus Salticus; species Salticus scenicus. The sequence continues at coordinate 223,535,182 of OZ005654.1, read as the reverse complement.
GTGGCAGAAACAACACGGCAAAATTTGCTTAAAATTTGCACCCTGCTTTTATACTCTTTTCAAATTTTCATCTTCAACCGTGAGTTGAAGTTATTGGTGAATAACAGCCTTCGTAGTGTATTGAACTTGCTTTGTACAACACATTGCTTTATAACATTTCCTGTTACTTTTAATTAAAACAGTTTGTTGCATAATTTCTGAAATAATAGAAGTAATTTTATCCAAATACGTGATTTTCCCCTTTATTAATATTCTTTATATATAAGGCAAATACTTTCACGGTGTAATAAAACTTTTCTTTTTATATTTCACCCATGATAGCTTTTCCCATAATAAGAAGTGTGTTCTTACGATTAACTTATTTATCACAAAGTTCCTTTATTAATCTTTTGCTCTTTGAAACTTGAGTGTATTGTGTCGACTTCCGAACAAATACACCAGTCTAATACCTTTATAGAATTTCTTTTTCTTTTTCGGCCTTTCATTTAGAATGCTTTGTTATATCATTCTTTTTCTTGAAGAGTAATAAATGTCCTTAGATTCGACATCTAAATTACTTTTAAAGGAATTCAAACGATTTTCATTTCAAAGGCAATTCTGAAACAGAATATAATTTTCTGCTTTTAAAATATTTTATAATTGTTTCTTTTTTAATTCTATGATTAAAACACATGTTTCAATCTTTCATACAAAATGCATTTAAATTCTTAATTATTCAAGAAGGATAAAAATTCTTTTTAGAAATGCTTGTTTAAGATTATTAATTAAAAAACTAGCAGGTTTTAATCGCTTCGTTAGTCACTACATTTGAATTAATTGAACAAATGAATCACTAATTTTATATCACTTCGTAAAAAAAAGAAAAGAAAGAGAGAAAGAAAGAAAAATCCGTTGATTACATATAATTTTGAACTTAAAGTTATCTCTAGCCTGTCCCGCTGCCGCACAACCACTTCAGACAGTTGAGCTACTGTAAAAGCCCTCCCCCCACTTTTTTTTTTTTTTTTTTTTTTTTTAATTGCACGTTGTGATACTTATTTGGAAACCTTCGACTGTTTCGTATCCTTTGGCACCTTTCGCATTTATCTGCATTCAGCAATTCTTGAGTGGGATAGTCAGATATACGTACAATCGGGTTTTAATATTATAAGGATTCAAAACCTGATTTCATACAATTAAAAAATTGAAACGGCACATTTTAAAATTTAATGTGAAATTTCAAATAAATAAATGCCCAATTACCTGATCGTACCAGGTATGTGTTTGTATGATTTATATGAGCTTCTTTGTGAGAGCCGTAGTGTCAATCATTTTTATAAGACCCGAATATATTGACTCGTAAAGAAAAAGTCGATTTAAGAAAATTCCCTAATTAAAATGTAATTTTAGTTAACAGCAAAATGACAATTTAATCTTCTGTGTATTTTTTTTCTTCTTTTTTGTACTTGTTAGGTACTGGATATAAATTTGCCTCACTAGAGGGCGCCAGAGGTCCCGTTGAGATAGGGACCCTATATATAGAGAGACTGGACATTGACCGAAAGTCGGCCATTTTAGTGCCAATTCGGAGCGATCCCCATAGAACATAATGCTTTTTTCTTCGCAACTGACGCTTTACTATACAACATAAATAAAATAAAATTGTACTAAATTTGTGCAGAAAGTAATGCAGAATATAAATATGTAACTTTTTTCGTCTTAGAAAAAAATAATTTGAAGAAAAACGAATTTTGTTTTAACCTTCGATATGGTTACTTTTGCAACTCCGATCGGAAAATAGAGTAATTTTTGGTTGTATATTTCTATCTTAAACAAAATACGTTGATTGTGAAAGTAATTCTATCTTATTTTTTCTGAGAACTTACATTCTATATATAAAAAGTTAGAAAATTTTTAACAAAAATATGGTAATCTTAGTTTTTGTCAAGTAATTCATAAATAAATGTAAAACCACGGCAGAACAAGAGAAATTATTTTTTATTATTTTATAAAAATATTTACGTAATATTTTTACAAGCTAAAAATACGTATTTTATTTATTTCAATTGCGCATTATTAATAATAATGACTTAATTAAATATTAAAAATAAAAATTTAATTAATAATAATTTGTAAAAATATTAACTAATATCTTTAGAAATTAAAAGATGTTTTTATTTATTTTATTTATATTTGCTTATTTCATTGATTTTTTTTTTTTTTTTTTTTTTAGTTTTTTAAAATATTATTTAAATAAAAATAACTTATTTAAATATAATTTATAAAATTTATTATGGCAATTATTATTTAAAATAAATGTATATTTCATATGCTAGCAAATAATATGCACCTTATTTTCTTTATTTTTATCAGTTTATTTTAAGAAATCTGATACATTTTGCGTACTAGCAAATAATCAAAAAATACAATTTTATATAGTTATTTTAAATATGTATTTTAAAATATATCAGAAAAATACATTGAGATCTAACATATTAAATATATTGCAAAACAGAACTTAAAAACTAATAGCTAGCAAATAAATAATGTAAATATTTCATATGTTAGGAAATAAATACGTAAAACAGTATGCAATAAGAGAATTCAAAGTATTTAAAGCATGATATAAAATAAATAATTATGCATTTTTATCTTTTAAAAGTATTCCAAAATTAAAGCAATTTATCTCCCAACAAAGTAAAAATGTAATAATTACGTTCTTTTTCATTTATGACGTAAAACAGTCGAAATTTCTTCTCAGCGTAATGGTAAGCAATGGAGCAACTGGCACTAAAATGGAGAATTTCGTCAAAAAGCCGGCGCGCCAATGTCCAGTCTCTCTCTATATAGGGTCCCTACGTTGAGATGAGATTCGAAGAACATTCTTGTTTTTCTCCCGGGACTATAGTTTAGTTTTTGTTTTAGAATGGACAGCAACAAGTCATGAAATAGTAGTTTGCTCTCGGGGCCTTTTTGGCCTAATTTTATTATTCATGGAGCTACAGTTTAAGAATTAGAGAAAGTAGCTGATAGATTAGCATTAGTTTTATTATAAATCCATTTCTATTGAAGTATAATAGCAGAAACAGTATTGTTAAGAAAAGAAATAGAATGAAGTGGATGTTCGATGACCACGAAATGAATATATTTTGTAAATAGTGTTTTTTTCTTCATGTAAATATTTTATTTAATAAACTGTGTATATTTTCTCGTCTTAAAGAAGAAGCTGTTTTTCCTAGAGAAACAAAAGAATATGAATTAGAGTCTTCATTTTTACCACCGAAGAATTTTACAGGTAAGAAGAATATTAATACATCAGTTTGAAGATTATTACTTTGAAATTAAAATGATTTGAAAATATTAAATAATTATTCTGATTAAATGAAAGAGCCTGCAATTCATATTTCACAAATAGTCGAGAAGACTCGCTTGAAGCCGTTCAGAAGAATGTCGTTTTATAACAGTACTAATACTACATAATATGTGAAACTTGTGTTATGAAACATTATAATTATCTATTTTGCCTGACATATAACAAAATTTGTCCTTCTTGTTTTTACATAATTTTATTTAACTTGGTATGTTATTTATGTAAATCTAAGAATTCAATTTTCATCCACTTCCTATCCTTCGATTACGCTGAAATTTCACATGCATGTATAACTCCAAAGACAATGCAAACTAAATGACGTCTGGGGCCCAAGATCTCTATCCATTTCAAAATTTATTTTCGAAATTTCCTATCTTCCAATTGATCTGAAATTTCCTATACATGTATAATTTCGACGACAATACATGATCAAGCAGTAATGGTCTTAAAGAAGGCATAAGAACCTAGGCCCCCATCTCCAGTTCAAAATTTATATTCAAACTGAAAATAACTCATAATAGGAAGTAGTTACTTCCTATTATCTGACTGAGCTGAAGTACAGGGTGATCAGTTTAAAAGAGTACACGTGGGTTTTTCTCATACCCCTTAAATCTGACGTATGTGACAACTATTCTAATATTGAAGTATGATTGTTTGAACCTTGTTTAGGTTTGTGAGACAATTTCTAACACCATTGGACTGTTGCAACTTTACTTGTGAGGTAAAATAGAAATGGAGACGCACATTTTTTTTTTTTTTTTTTTAATCCTGTAATAATTTTATTTTTGAAAAAACATAATTTAATTCAATTTCTTTACATTATTATTCCTCACAGAAAATGTTGAAAATGTTCGCCACTATTTTAAATGAAAACATGAACTTTAACACGTCGAACTAGGTTTTTGACACACTTCGCAGCCACTTCGCAGCATTGTTGGTGTTATTGACGAGATTTCTTCAGTTATTATCTGTTTTAATTCATCGATGTTTACAGGACTTCTCTGGAAAAGCCTATGAAATGACAATGTAAAAATGATAATTATAATGTAAATGTAATGTATTAATGATGATATACAAAATTTTAATTAAATTTTGTTTTTCATAAATAAAATTATTGCAGGATTAAAAAAATTGTGCGTCTCCATTTCTGTTTTACCTCATAAATACAGTTGTAACAGTCCAACAGTGTTATAAATTGTCCCCCACACTTAAACAAGGTTCAAACAATTATATAGTTCAGTGTTTGGATAGTTGTCACATCCGTCATATTTAAGGGTAATAAGAAAAACCAACGGGTACTCTTTTAAATTGATCACCCTGTATATTATATGTATATTATTCCCACTGGCGGAATTGGTGTTTTTAATACAGTTTGAAACAAAACCTTGTTTTAATGTTTTTATGCCTTATATAACAATTTAACGAGAATACTTCTCACTTTTCCTTGTGTTTAAAATATACTGCTACAATATTTCCAACTTTAATTTGCAATAACTACAAGGAAGGAAAATGACAATAATATTTTTTATTACTTCACTTATCTTTACTGTCTTGAACATTGACTACCCTCTGGAGGATGGAGATGACTTGAAAAGAAATAGCAGTTACGTGCTAGTTACTCTTATTATAGTTACTTCGTTACATTCGTTTATATTTGTAACTACAATTTAATAGGTAAATATTTACTTTGTGTTATCTGAGCACTTACCTACGGAAAAAAAAAACTCATCTAAGTTCAGATATTTTACATAAAATGTTTTTATTGTTATTTTTTTTTTTAATTAAAAAAATCTTACCATATAAACTTTAAAAAAAGATGCTTTTCAAGAGAATTGAGCCTTTTTAATTCAAGGGAAGAAAAGGTCATACTGTTTTCTGAAATTTTAAAACATTTTTCAATTTCATTTATACGTTGCAGGAAATTGTATCCATAAAGAGAATGAAAGTGCACTTCGAGTAGTGTGCACTCATTGCAGAATTTATCTAAATCCTGTCCTGTGAGTGTGATACTGTAACTCAATTATGATTGCTAATAATACATATTCTATCGGAAACAAACATGTATAAAAAAATAAATGCTAATTCCGTTATGTTTCGCACAGCCTACTGGTATTAAAACATCAAAAAATTATTTCTTATAAAGTTTAATGTATCCGAATTATTTTTTGAGTCCCTATACACCAATAAGTTCTGACATTTATGTCATATTCAGTAAGAAACGTGAAATAGTTAACTTGAATAACATATAAAAATTTCAGGGTATTATAAAAATAACGGAAATGAGAGAGTTGAATATCAGATGGACAGACAGCCCGACAAATCGAATTCTTAAGCACTTTTCATTTTTTTATGCGTTTAAAAAAGGAGAGGGTACTTATACATGCCAAATAGAAAAGGCAAAATTAAAAGAAATAGAAGAAAACTGAAAAAAAGTCCAAAAATTGGTTAATAGCAAGTAAAGAAGCAGATAATGGTCTGAAATAACCTATCAGAAAATTATAATCCTCCGATGATTTAGCAAAAGAGAATGATTTAATACTTATAACAAGTCCAAAACCACTCAAAAGTGTTGAATAAATAAATTACATAAAATATTTTTACAACAATGAATATAAATAAAAGAAAATTTTTAAAATTATCATTTTTTAATCTAATTCACTTTTATTTATTACTTGCTTTCCTTTTAGTCCAATTTAAAATTTGCCATCTCACTACCTTCTATATTTCCTTTCAGTATTACAATACTTCTTTAAAGCGAGGAAGTATTCATTTTTTGTCGTCTTCAAAGAAAATTGAATCAAATTTTTTGAATCGCTTCTCTGTTTAATTATCTATTTTTTACAGTTTATTTTTTATGCTGTAGTATTTAACATTAGTTTATAAAAATTTATCCAGAATGGTATTGCTTCTGAGATGGCATATGTTTATTTTCAAATATAAAATAATAAAAAGAAGATTAACTGAAAATATAATGAAATATATTAATAAATTTATTTCTAAAAAAACTGTTTGTGAGATTAATAACTTATTACTTAAAATGACATAGAAATAAATAAATAATTTTTGCAACTAATTTATCTTAGATCTAATTTTTAGCATTACCATTACATATTAATAAATCAAACGAAAAAAGTTTCAGCCTTTCAAAATATTCTACTAACTTTTTTCTTTCTTAGGAGAAAGTTATGCAAACCTTTCTGGAAAATATTTGTTTTCTACGAAAAATAAATTAGATTCCTTCGCGTAAGTATGATTTAATTCAAAGTAAGATCGGAAACAAATTTGTCATGCTACACATTTTTCAATCATTTTTTTAAAAAGAAACATATTTTTGAAATAATTTTTCGGATTCATGTTTGAATTATTTCATCATATTTTAGTTCAAGTAGATTAATCTGACTCATTTAAAATTTTCAAATACATCTGTTTATATTTATGTATAAATTTAAAAAGTAATCTCTTTTCAATATTATTGAAATCCTCAATAACTCTGGCTTTAATAAATAGTTCATAATCATTTTGTTCCAGCAAATCTTTACCTCTAAAATATTTTCGCAGTTTGTTATTTTATTAGCTGAAATTACTTTAAATATTAACTTTTAATTTAAAAGGACCAAACAAGTATCTTTCTTAATTTACAGTAGTTTATTATTTAAATATAATATTTATTTGTATTTATACTGAAATTACTTTAAATATTTAACTTTTAATTTAAAAGGACTAAACAAGTATCTTTCTTAATTTACAGTAGTTTATTATTTAAATATAATATTTGTTTGTATTTATACTGAAATTACTTTAAATATTTAACTTTTAATTTAAAAGGACTAAACAAGTATCTTTCTTAATTTACAGTAGTTTATTATTTAAATATATTATTTATTTGTATTTATACTGTCGAACTGTTTAGTAAACTTTATTTTGATATAAGATTTTTTTTTTTTTTTAATCTTATAACGATTAATTTAATTTACAATGTAATACATTACTTTTAAAAGCTATAATTGTTGCTTCATAGGCAAGTTTCATTGTTTAATAATTATGTAAAATGAAAGTTTTTAAACATTTCAAATTATCTATAATTCAGAAACAGTGTAACCCTGATACTTAAAAACTTTAATAAGTAATTTAATATACAATTTAAATAACTTAATTAAATTAATATTTAATATGTTAATTTAAATAAGTTATTTAATATACAAATTATTACTTAATTAAGAGGCAAACAATCTTTAATAGACATTTTTTTCTTTAATAGGGTAAATATCAAAGTAAATAAACCCTAATATACGAATACCAAGTTCAATGGTACACTGTAAAAAAAAAAAAAAAAAAAAAAAGTCCTATTATACTTTCCTGGAAGCAAAGTTCCCGGAAAATATCAGTATGCTATACAAAAATACGCTGACAAAAATTTTCTGTAATAGAATAATATAGAGAATATTCTTAGACAATAGATTTTTTCCGTAGAGCACACTGGAAATTTTTTTTAATTAAATAAAATTTTCTAGTATCACAATTTAGGATCAAACCGGAGTCCACAGCAGAACAAGCGACGATGTTACCTCCTAGCTGCGGAAACACATCTCATTTTGTTACTTAGCACAAGGACTGGGCGATACATCGATACATCGCGAAACATCGATTTAAAACCATGCAATTTGAAACCGATAACGAAATCTTTCTGTTGGCGATATATCGCAAGCGCCAGGATTATCAGGAACTCAGCTGCGAACGTACTGCGAGCGACCATATCAGTTTCCGTGAGCCCAACGTTTCACTCCGTGAAAGCCGGTAATCGCTGATACGAAGGAGAGTGGATGATACACGTATAACGCATGTGTGATGCTAGACATTGATTTAATCTGAAATCGCTACTCACAGCTACTATCTGAATATTCGTTATCGCCTTTCCTGATCATTATCTTGCTTTATCGGGAATCGATTAACAACTAAGCAATAACGCATGCGTGATATGAGACTCTGATATGATTGAGACACTGCGTGATCGTCATCCCGTATCTTTATTCGCTGCTACGATATGAATATTCATTGTCGCCATTACAATATTGATACAAAACTATTATTGCCTATAAATACAATTAATATTAGTTGATGTCATTAATTTTATTAAGATACAACTGAATAATTTCGTCATTTATTTGCGTCCATATTTGTTTTAAAAAAAAGTTTTAATATACAGTGCGTGTCGAAATGATAGGTCCACCAGTAAAAACGAAAGTTATGTTGGTAAAAAAGGTTTTATTGTGTACAAAGTACTATTTTATAAACTACATTACTTCATTCAATGTAAAATAATACATGAATAATATAAAAATAATAGGAATAATAAGGAAAACAAAAATTACATGTAAAAGCTGTTTCAAAAAGATAGGTCCACTGAACCAAGCATCAAATTAATGTTGAATTAATAAGAAAATTTTCCACCTTGTTTCAGAATAAGCTCATAAATCCTATTCGGCATCGTTTCTACAAGTTTTTGCAAACACTTTTTCTCGATTTTTGACCATTCGGACGAAATAGTCTTTTTCAAGTCTGCAGTACTGTTGTACTGCATTCCGCCTGCATACACCGCTCTTGCGAGTATACCCCACATGTTTTCTACCGGATTCAGATCGGGGTTGCAAAGTGGCCAATCGATAACATGTACACCATTATCCAGAAACCATTCGAAAGTGGACTTTGCAGTGTGCACAGGAGCATTGTCCTGTTGGAACATGATGAATGGGCCCCCAATGTGCTCTGCTTGTGGAAGAAAATATTGTTCAAGCAGCTGTTGATAGTCTGCAGCATTCAAACGATTGTCTACAAGTGCCATATCAGTTTTTCCTGCACCTCCGAATCCGGCCCATACCATAACGGAACCACCACCAGCTTGCCTCTTCGAGAATATCTGTCTATCGTTACGCAGATCGTACCAGTAGTACTGCCAGCTATCTGGACCATCCAGGTTGAATTTCTTTTCATCACTGAATATCATACTATGCCAATCTTGTTTCCAGGACATCACTTCATGTGCGAATTTCAATCTCTTTTCTTTGTGCTTTTTAGTCAATTTCGGAGCCGCTTTCCTCTTCATTTAAACTATATTGCCGAATTTCTTTACCACTTTATGGACTGTAGGTTTTGATATTGAAGGGTTTTGTTGTCTGCCCACAGTGGATAAGCCCATATTTCCAGATTTTAACTCCTTTACGATAGTCCTTCTTTCTCGGGGTGTCACTTTTGATGGGCGGCCAGATGATTTTTTACTGCCATAATCCTTTCTAAGTCGCAAATAATTGTTTACAACATTATGTGATCTGTTTAAAAGTTTACCTATTTCTCTATTCAATTTTCCACACGTTTTAAATGCATCAGATTTCCCCTGCTCAACCAGCGAAAGACTGCAACGACGATTCATTTCGTTTGATTACAACGTGATGTTCAAATCTGCTTAAATACCTCCACAGCAGCCAGCATAATCCCGCAGCAAGACTAAACAACGATATTTATGCAAATTTTTTGGAAATAAACGTGATTGGTGCAAAATTTCTGAAGGCGGACCTATCTTTTCGAAACGGTCTGAAAATGAAAATTTGTATAAAATAAAAAGTAATTATTTATTTTTAAGAAATTTCTTCATAAATAGTTATAACAATTACTGATTAATTATCTCTACCAAAAAAGTGATTCTTATTCTCAATTAAGAGTCGAAATTTTGAAAAATGCGGGTGGACCTATCATTTCGATACGCACTGTATATAAATATATATTAAGATTTTAACTGTTTTGATTTCAATAAATTTTTAAAAGCTATGTCATCAATTTATACTGAATTTGGTTTTAATATTTTAACAATTATTTCATTTCTTTCAAATATTTTATTATATCTGATCAATATAGCGAAAATTTGGTGTTATTTATATTTATATTTTTATTTTAATAAACAAACCAAAGCAAATTCTTTACTCAGGATACTGATTGTTTTCCACTGTGAATCTAACTTCAGAGACAGCAGGAAGGAAGCGCCTTTATTTTAGAAATATTAATATTCTATAGTATAATCTATAGATATAAAAGAGTAAATTCACAGATTCACTGATCACTGACTCAACATAGCCGTGGCTATTCTATGGGAGATAAAGGTAAAAAATTTTGTGAGCAAGTTGGTTTTAGGACCCTGACGGGACACAAGACGGGATTTTGTAAAATACCTCCCCTTCCCCGTTTCCCCCGGGGCGGGGGGAAATCACCTTTATAAGCATAACTCGGCTCCAAATAGCTTCACGGTGAATAAATTGCAGAGGGAGGTTACCGAAAGAGAATGATATAATAATATACACACGCACACACAAAGGAAAGCCCATACGCATACACAAACGGGCCTTGATTAACTTCATGATAGGCCCCGAGGAACACATATTTTCGTGGGCCCGTTTCCCTCTTGCTCTGTGCACCAATCAGCACATATATAGATTTACCTGTTTATAGGACTAATATGGCAGAAATTGCATTATGACACCTTTTTTTTTTTTTCATTTTTAGTCGTAAAAGGCAAAATGCAGGGATGGAACACGGGCGCAGTATTCATACCGGAATCTGTTGAAGAAATTTATCTACCTATAATATCGTTGATTTAAGAGGTAGAAAATTTTCTTACATTGATAGTGGTATGAATTCTGCGCCCGTGTTCCATCCCTGAACATGGTATTTTCAGGGCCAGTTTTATGGCCTTCGGCTACTCAGGTCACATGCCCCGAATGCCTCTTGTTAATCGGCTCTTGCACGCAAATTTTTCTTCTATATTTTTCTATACAAATTCACTCAAAATAAATAACTTTATTAAAATTAAAAAAAGAAAGAAAAAAAAAAACTTTATTTAAAGTATCACAGATCAATAGTTCAATTATTCGTTTTAAAGATATTGACGAAATTTTTTAAAAGGTGCCATATCGAAAATTTGCCCTCTCGGAGGGGACTTATCCCAAGGACTACAGGGGACTCATCCCCTGTATGTCCAATTTCTTTTTTTTTTTCTACTTGATTATTACTATTATAAACAAAACTTTTTAATTTCATAATGATTCGTTAAAAATAATTTTCATTGTGTACGTTTATAAGAAATTTCGGTCTATACCACCAAGTTAAGAACTTAGAAAAATCCGGATTGGAACGCCACCTGATGGACGATTATCACCAAAAAGCAATAAGAACTATTTTATGTCATGGTGCAATTGCATATAAGTTTACATGCAATTCTGTGCAGTGTAATAGTTCCTGAGATACAATTGGAACAAAATTTTGCTCCCACACAGATAGGCATTTTCTAAAATTTCCTAAAAATGGTCAATCATGTTCTAGATATCGCAAAACATGTAAATCCATCGAAAACTGGAAGTTGAATTTTTTTATGAATCCAACGCTTTCTTCTGTTGAGTACGGAAGAAAGTAAAAATATTGAATTCATGACGCAGGATAATATATTATAGCTATAGTACGAAGGTGGATGAAATTAAGCGAAAAAATATAACAAGATTAAGGGAGAATGGGTTTTAAGACGCTCTAGAGTTTTAATATAGAAAAAAAAAAAGGACATAATGGGAAAAATCTCTTAAACTGAATTTGTGAGTTTTAAAAAATTTATTTGTATGTGGGTTAGTATTTTTTAAACATCTTTTTAGGCAGCAATGTTTGCTTTATACTTGAGACTACACGAAAACAACCATTCATCATTTATTTCTGTGGGAGGGGGAGTGGACCGTCCCTTTGCCTACGTCCTTGCACATAACATCACATTAATACAAATCATTCCCATTTTTTTTTTTTTTTTTTTTTTTTTTGAAAGTGAGTGGCTACAAATAATTATTTTCTTAATTTGTTTATCGTTGGTTCTCTAAACTCTCTCGTGGTTAAAGTTTTAATGGATAAAATGGTACTTCTATCTTGTTTGTTTACACTGCCGACTTGAACGAAAATTAATCTAATAATTCTCAGAAAATTAGAAAATAAATCCTAAATTAAAAGTATTCCCTGATATTAAACTATAATACGATTTTGTTATTTCTTACAGGTACTACTTTTATAGACTTTGGTTGATATAACATATTTTAAAGTTTTGAACTTTTTTGACGTGAACAATTCAGCTTAAGAATGCTCAAAAAATAAATTTTGATGTAGTTTTATCTGAATAAATGATATTTTTTCCATGTAAAATTCTAATGCGTCAGTTTAATTTTACTTTAAAATTAATAATATCGAGTTTCAAGTAGGTTATAAATATACGAAAAATGGAAATTTCCGAAATTTGTAATTTAAATAGCGGATATTCATTATAGAAAAAACTGGGAATGTGTTATAACAATAATCCTAACACACACGCATACGCGCAAACGAAACCTTATAATAACAACTTTATCTAAATTAAATGCGCATGGCTGTTAGCGTTACCCGAGAAACACCACGTGGAGGTCGCCATGCATCGTTTCTCATGGGGACTTTTGATAAGGCAGGTCCCATAGCCTACTGCCAGCAAGCATCCCGAGGTAATTTATTCTTTTACACTTCGAATGCAGCAACAACAACATATTTTCATAAAATTCCTCAATTTCCGGATTTTCTTTTTTTTATGATGTTGTGGAGAAACAGAAACTGGTTGATTTTCAATAACCGTTTCCACTGTCTGAGAATGAACTGATTCCACTTCGATAAACGGATTCGTCAGTAGAATTATCAGGCAGTGCAGTAGAAACTGTTTCTTTTCCATCGAGTGCGTTCACTACCTGAGACTGAACTGAGTCCACTTCGGTTTGGAACGGAGGTTCATCAGTAACAGTATCAGGCAGTGAAATAATATTACCAACTTTTAGCAGTTTTTTTATATCCAACTTTGGATGCTTGCAAATACGAGCTTTATATAAAGCTGGGTTATAAAATTTTTGACAATCATTATTCATTGACAAATAACGTCCAGCAAAGATGGAAGTCACTGGACACGCATACCTTTCCCGAGCATCCTCCATAGGATGATGCTCGAAAAGTTTAAAAATAAACCACATGAGGAACTTTTTCAAAAAGTAACTCACGAAGAGAACACCTAAGAACGAAAGATACATCATTCTCAGATAAGGGTCAGTAATTAGACTGAAGAAAATTGTTAAAAAAAGAAACTTTTCATTGTTGTAAAAATATATATATAAACATTGTTGTTTATCAAAAATTATTTTTTATTAAATAGTTGTTGCAATTGTTCATTCAATTGTTCAACTAAAATATTGGATACATTGTTTAAAAAACAAATGATGGCAAAAATCCGTATAACATGAAAACTAATTTTGTATTCCATGCCATGTGAAAATTTCGATCAAATTAAAATATGTCATTAATATAACGATAAAGTTAACAGGAAATGATAGCATATCAAATAGAGAAATTATTCTATAAACTGGGTTGCAGCCATAGATATAGTAATAAGACATAGATTGATCATTGGGAGGGAAAAACTGATTTTTTTTTACTCGGAGAAAAGTCCGCAATATGGCCGTCTTTCGCCGAGTGAATACACACAGATAATTTAGAAAATAAAATTTATGAACAATTTATGTACTAAAGATGAATGAAAAACTGCAGATACAATTAAAAATTAATTATTCTTTTTCTTTCTTTTTTTCTTTTATATATTTATTAATTTAGTTAATATTTAAACTCTTTTAAATGCTAAAACTAAACTACGCCGCTGCTAACTATATTTAAAAGAATTTTGAAAATTCTATATTACTTACTAAAGTAAAATCTTAAAAAATATCAAACCTTTAAGAACGTATTCCATTAAAAATCAAACCAGTTTTTGTTTCATAATTATATCAAGGCAACTGATTATAAAATTTATATTTTTCATAATTTAGTCAAATATATTTTACTTTTATAATAACTTATCCATTTCTTTTGATAAATTTATTTGAAGAATTAAAAGACGCAATATTTCAACATTTTGAAAATTCATCAACATTCTATTCTATTCTATTATAATTGCCGAATTTCAATGGTTTCTATGACACTATATGGCTGATGCCATAAAAATTTATCAGCATCAAACATTTTTGCATGATAACAATGGGATGATAGATCTATATAAATTACTATATCTATGGTTACAGCAGAAATTAAAACTCCTGTTATTTTTCATTATATGCTGCTGAAAATCTGTTGCCAGATAGTATGAAATTTCGAAACTTCATCAGTTGCAACTATATCAAGATGAAAAATTTCACCATAACTAAATTTCAGGACGCCCATAATGCACAAAAATGTGTCAAAACATTTAACAGTCTTATGGCAGTGTCTACTAAAGACTCTAAATTTATGTGCTGCGCTGTGTTGTGTTGTACATTTTAAAGCCGACTACAACGCGATTGGCTTAAGTCCTAGTGAAGTACCCTTCGTGGAGATCTTCCTAAGCAGTTTTTTCTATGTACCTTGAGAGTGGGGGGGGGGGGAATAAACCCGTGTCCAAAAATAACTTCGCTTCAAATTATCTCAGCAAGATTTATTTTTATGTGTAGGTTGTTTATGCCTTCCCAACACGCACTGTAAAATGATTTTACGAAATTTCTCACTGGCCCCCTTTAAGGGCGGGGGGAGGCAAAAACACGCTTATAAGTGCAACTCTGCTATAAATTAACTCAGGATAGTGATTTTTTTATATGCCGATTGGTATTCAAGACGCATACTACAAAGGGATGTTGTAAGATTTCGTCCTATCCTCTCCTTGGGGGTGGGGGGCAAAAAACTTGTTTCCAAGTACATATAATTTTGCTTCAAATTATCACAGTAAGAATAATTTTTACGTGTGGGTTATTTATGAGTTCCAAACACGCGTTATAAAGGGATTTTGGGAAATTTTCCCTTTTCACCATTTTGAGCGCAAGAGGGGGGGGGGGACAAAAACACGTTTTAAAGAGTAACTCTGCTCCAAATTATCTCAGGAAAGCATTATTTTGACATGTTGATTGGTTATGCGTACTCAACACACACAAGCTACAAAGTGATTATTTTAAATTCTGTGATTTTCCTCCCCCCTTGGGGGGGGGCGTTTCCATGCGTAACTCTGTTCCAAATTATCTTAGAATGGCAATTTTTGATGAGTGGACTTCTTATGCGTATTCAACACACACTACAAAGTGATTTTGTGAAATTCCACCCTACCGCCCCCTAGAAGGCGGAGGAGGGGGGTAAACATGTATTTATGCGTAACTCTGCAGTAAATTACCTTAGAAAAGAGATTTTCGATGTGCGTCAGTTACATGTATCTAAATTATAATATAAAGATATTTTGCGAAATTCCTTCCTCCTTCTTACCTTTAAGTGCGGGGTGGGGGGGGGGCTAAAAAACACGTTTTAAAACATCACTCTGCTTCAAATAAACTGAGGATCCCGATTTCCTAATGTATCGGATAGGTATGCGTATGCAACATGCGCAATAAAGGGATTTTGTGAAGTGTGGCGAGTAGGAAAACCGCTACCGAATGTAGCGAAAAATTTAACTTAGATTTTGTCTAAGTTAGTTAAGTTATTTAAGTAATTTAAGTTAAGATTTTGTCTAAGATATTTTGTTCTGATTTCAATAATTTTTTTTATTATTATTAATTATATGGTATTTTAAAAATTCATTTCAATATAATGACCAGCGAAGCGGGCAAAGCCTGCTAGTCTATAATAAAAGAACTTATATCGTTATTTTTATATATGATCATTCACTTATTTACTTATTTTGCGTGTGTTTGAATTTAGGTTTCATGTTTTTATTAATGTCTTCTGTTTACAAAAGACGAAAATGTTGGAGTTCATGAGAGTTTTTAATTACCAGTTTTCAATGAATATTTATTTATTTTCAGGTGTCTTAACACAGGATTCGGCCATTTTTAGAAAACATGTGTCGTGCGATAGCACCGGTATACAATTTCCACCATGGAAGATAAGGCTATATCGCAGTTTCTATAGCGTATCAATGCACGAAACTTAATAGGAATGAGAGTCGTGACGAAAACCTATGCTTATTCAATTAGTGTGCATATTTGCTGAGAGATAATGCTGTTATGATGCAATGTAACCCTGTTTACGGGAATGCAATATAACTTCTATTATATATAAATGCAGCAAACTTAGAATGTAAAATGGATATTTTGAAAAACTATGCTATGTCAATTTGGCATTTTATAATGGTGACCGAGAAAGAAAATCGGTATATCATTAATTGATGGTCCTTACATAGAATTACATCTATTCATTTAAATTGTCTTTTATTCTTGATTTATTTGTTTCATATCGCAAGTAAAATTTATTTTTCTCAATACATTTTTGCAATTGTGACGTCAATTGTTTTCTGTTGAATCATCCTTCTTCAGTTATTTTATTCATCCTCCAAACCACGAAAAGAAAAATCTTTATTTTTGTAGCTATGACATTAGTTTCAGCATTATCTCGGGCAAATTTGGGCTTTTTTTTATTAAGAAGATTTTTCAAAAGTTTATTGCCTTAATTATGTATTTTAGAAACATTTTTTAGTGAAATTCTGAGGCTGTTGAACGTGTTTAAATGTCATAATGCTACTACATGACAACACAGTAATGTATGAATTAAATTTGTGCATAAATGTATTTCCATTATTTGTTTTTCTATATTGATGTTGATTTGGTGTTGCATTAATAGGAAGTTGTACATATAAAAGAAGTTAGTGTATTCTATATATTTTATGATATAATGAGCTTGTCACATTCAATTCGAGCTTTATATATATATATATATATATCTAGAATTGACATTTAAATTAGCATTATGAAAGGGATTAAAAAATATTGGAGTCCAATATCGTGATATATCGTGATATCGCGATTTTGAATTGACAATATATCGTGATATTGAAATAGTGGCATCGCCCACTCCTACTTAGCACTTCCCAATCCTGCTTTGACACCAAATTCTCCGTATGCAAAACAGAAAGAAAAATATGTACCCACCAGATGAAATGTGTGTAAAGATACCTTTTAACAGATTAGGGTGTAAATTTCAATCTTTTTTTTTTTTTCAATTAATAATTAATTTTTAAAAAAATTGTAGAGAAGTTACAGATTTATTATTATTATTACTATTAACAGACTTTGTTTACAGTGTACCTGTTTTCTATTTACCACTAACAGAACATGCTTAGAAAATGCTTTGTATGACTCACAGCTTTATAACTTTTCCTGAAATTTTTAATTAAAACAGCTTCTTGCATAATTTGTGAAATAATAAAAGTAATTTTATCCAAATTCGTAATTTTCCCCTTTATTAACATTCTTTATATAAAGGGCAATGACTTTACCAGTGTAATAAAACTTTCCTTTTTTTATTTCACCCATGGTAACTTTTTCCATAATATAGAAGTATGTTTTCTTACTATTACCTTATAATCACAAAGTCCTTTTATTAATATTTTGCTCTTTGAAACTTAAGTGTATTGTGTCAACTTCCAAACAAGTACACCAATTTAATATTTTTTTTTTCTTTTACGGCCTTCCAATTAGAATGATATATTATGTCAATCTTTTTCTTAAAGAATAATAAATGTCAATGGATTCTACGTCTAAATTACTTTTAAAGGAGTATGTTTTTTTTTTTTTTTTTTTTTCATTTCAAAAGCAATTCTGAAACAGAATACAATTGCCTGCTTGTAAAATATTTTATATGTGTTTATTGTATTAATTCAATGATTAAAACACGTGTTTTAATCTTAAGTTTTTATTATTCGAGAAGAAAAAAAATATAATTTAAAATGAATGTTAAAATTCTTAATTAAAAAACTAGCAGGTTTTACTCATTTCGCTATTCACTATACTTGAATTAATTTAATAAAAGAAATTAATTATTACATTTTATATCACTCTATTAAAAAATAAGTAAAAGAAAAATCCGGTGAAATCGCTCAAAATTTCGTTTCGGGTGATTAAATATACGAGTAATATTGGACCGCAAGATTCCTTTAACATCCCGCTGTCGCTGGTCCACTTTAGGCAGTTAAGTTGCTGTAGACACCTTTTTTTTTTTTTTTTTTTTTTTTTACTTCCATTACCCTACTACCGTAGGTAATGGAAGTACTGTATTCGGTCTGAAAATTCGATATCGGGTTTTCATCTGATTTACACGTTTTAAGGTCCCCTGAGTCCAAAAAAGTGGTTTTTGGCAATTGGTCAGTGTGTATGTATGTGTGTGTGTGTGTATGTATGTGGAGAATCTTCTGGCTATTATAGCTCATAAACTAATAAAGATAGAGCTACGAAACTTTAGAATTGAAATACGTCTGGTGTACAGATGAAATTTCCAAATTTTGGTGAAAATTGAAAAACCGGAAGTGGGACATCGGAAACCGGAAGTGGGACCGTAAGTCCGTATCTCAAAAACGGCTCTAACGATTTTCTTCAAACTTGCTATATAAACACTCTATTAGATGTCCTTTCGAATGATATAGTTGGTTGGTTTAGGAAAATTGATAGGCATCCCTTATAAATAGCTCAATTTCAGGCCTCGCAAAGGCGTTCCTTTAAAAACGGTTGTACGGATTTTTTTCAAACTCGCCATTTTAACTCACTTTTAAATATGCTTTCGTATGTAATTATTGTTTTCCTGTCAATAATTGAGTTTAACCGGAAGTGGGACATCGGAAACCGGAAGTGGGACCGTAAGTCCGTATCTCAAAAACGGCTCTAACGATTTTCTTTAAACTTGCTATATAAACACTCTATTAGATGTCCTTTCGAATGATATAGTTGGTTAGTTCAGGAAAATTGATAGGCGTCCTGTATAAATAGCTCAATTTCAGGTCCGCCCATTATTATTTTTCTAATTATTATTTTAAATAACGTATTTGACGGATAGAGCAATTTTGTTACTTATTTAAATCAAAAATGTTTATAATGTGTGTAGTACTGGGTAATGGAAGTCGTGTGGCTGTTACACACCAGATTTTTTTTTGTATGTAGTGCGGCTTAGGCACACTGTCTTCTTCTTCCTTTTTTATTAGGGCTGAGGACTATTAGTCTCAATCTGCAGATTTTTACGATACCAGTTTTACGATAGTTGGACATTTATCGAAATATAAAATTTATCGAAAATATAAATGAATAATATGAAAGCAATGTCATAATTTGAAAAAAAAAAAAAAAAAAAAGTTCTCCGTCCTAAACTAAATTCTGCTTTTGCCAGAATTTCATCAAAATCACTTTTTTTTTTTTTTTTCTTTTTTTTTTTTTTCTTTTTTTTTTTTTTTTTTTTAAAGAAAAAGAAAAGAAAATTAATAATATTCAGTATCGAAACAAACACTATCGAAAAAGTTTCTTTAAAAAAATAAAAATAAATAATAATTTTTAATTAGGAAATAGAAAGCGCGAGTGCAAAATGAAAAGAAAAAAAAGATAATTAAGTTTGAATTTGAGTTGATAATTTAAGGATGCCATTGATATAGTATTTTTTTATTTTTTTATTTTTTATTTTTTTGTAAATTGTTTTTAATAAATTAAAATGCGGATATCATAATTGGGCTAGTAAAGAGCTTTGTGAGAAACGTCCGAGTTACTTCGGTGGCAAATTTCAAATTTTGCCAAAGGAGTCCTGTACGATCCATTTCCATTTCCCTCAGAATTTCCCAACAAAACAAAACATTCTCCCATAAAGTGCAAATATTTTCCTACAGAATACAAATATAAATATGAGATTGTTTCAGGTTTCCCTATTATGGTTGAAGGGTTCCATAACATGCTGATAAATTCCACTCAGGATCTTTGGGTTATTTTACATCCTTTGATACGTTTCGCATTTTTCTGAGCTCAGCGATTCTAGAGAGATAGCCGCAATCCGATTTTAAAAGTCGCATAACTCAAAACCTTATTTAAAACACAATATAAAAACTGAAGTGGCACATTTCACATTTTAATAATAAACTTCAAAGAAACAATTGCCCCATTTACAAGACCAGATAAGACTTTTATATGATGCCGTAATGTCATAATCATTTACAGTGCGTATCGAAATGATAGGTCCACCCACATTTTTCAAAATTTCGACTCTTAATTGAGAATAAGAATCACTTTTTTGGTAGAGATAATTAATCAGTAATTGTTATAACTATTTATGAAGAAATTTCTTTAAAATAAATAATTCCTTTTTATTTTATGCAAATTTTCATTTTCAGACCGTTTCAAAAAGATAGGTCCGCCTACAGAAATTTTGCACCAATCACATTTATTTCCAAAAAATTTGCATAAATATCGTTGCTTAGTCTTACTGCGGGATTATGCTGGCTGCTGTGGAGGTATTTAAACAGATTTGAACATCACGTTGTAATCAAACGAAATGGGTCGTCGTTGCAGTCTTTCGCTGGTTGAGCAGGGGAAAATTTATGGATTTAAAACGTGTGGAAAATCGATTAGAGAAATAGGTAAACTTTTAAACAGATCACATAATGTTGTAAACAATTATTTGCGACTTAGAAATGCTTATGGCAGTAAAAAATCATCTTGCTGTCCATCAAAAGTGACACCCCGACAAAAAAGGACTATCGTAAAGGAGTTAAAATTTGGAAATATGAGCTTATCCACTGTGGCCAGACAACAAAACCCCCCAATATCAAAATCTACAGTCCATAGAGTGGTAAAGAAGTTCGGCAATATGGTTTACGTGAAGAGGAAAGCGGCTCCAAAATTGACTAAAAAGCACAAAGAAAAGAGATTGAAATTCGCACATGAAGTGATATTCTGGAAACAAGATTGGCATCGTGTGATATTCAGTGATGAAAAGAAATTCAACCTGGATGTTCCAGATGGCTGGCAGTACTACTGGCACGATCTGCGTAACGGTAGACAGATATTCTCGAAGAGGCAAGCTGGTGGTGGTTCCGTTATGGTATGGGCCGGATTCGGAAGTGCAGGAAAAACTGATCTAGCATTTGTAGACAACCGTTTGAATGCTGCAGGCTATCAACAGCTGCTTAAACAATATTTTCTTCCACAAGCAGAGCACATTGGGGGTCCATTCTTCATGTTCCAACATGACAATGCTCCTGTGCACACTGCAAAGTCCACTTTTATATGGTTTCTGGATAATGGTGTACATGTTATCGATTGGCCACCTTGGAGCCCCGACCTGAATCCAGTAGAAAACATGTGGGGTATACTCGCAAGAGCGGTGTATGCAGGCGGAAGGCAGTACAACAATACTGCAGACTTGAAAAAGGCTATTTCCTCCGAATGGACAAAAATCGAGAAAAAGTGTTTGCAAAAACTTGTAGAAACCATGTCGAATAGGATTTATGAGCTTATTCTGAAACAAGGTGGGAAAATTTCTTATTAATTCAACATTAATTTGATGCTTGGTTCAGTGGACCTATCTTTTTGAAACAGCTTTTTCATGTAATTTTTGTTTTCCTTATTATTCCTATTATTTGTATATTATTCATGTATTATTTTACATTGAATGAAGTAATGTAGTTTATAAAATGGTACTTTGTACACAATAAAACCTTTTTTACCAACATAACTTTCATTTTTACTGGTGGACCTATCATTTCGACACGCACTGTATCTCTCAATATCAGTTTTTAACTAAATTATTATGATCTAAAATAAGTTCAAATGAATTCAAAACGAAAGAAAAAATAATAATATCTTTCAGAAAATATTCCGTAGAATTTGAGAAAACAGAAATAGAGGAAATCGGAAAAATATCTCATTTCAAACAAGTTTCCATAACTCACAACATACTTAGAGAGATGTTTTAGCAGGAACTAAAGCATTTCGTTCAAAGAATTCAGTAATCATTTTTTTTTTTTTTTTTTTTCAATTTAGTATTTTGTTAAAGTTATTTTCTATTTTATTATTCAACATTTTTTCATGCCTGCAAAATTCACCTAATTAATGAGACGCCTACCAACTTTCCTGCACTATTCAAATAATACACACGTCGTAAAATAGACTTTGGATGAATGAATAGCCAACCCTGAAGGCTTACTCGAGTGAGTTTTAAGCCGGGATAAACCCTATTCCTGAGGACGAAGATTCCCGCATAGAAACCATTAAGATTACAGGCCCCATAGACTGGTCCGAATGGTTGTCCATTGGTGTTACATTACTTAAAATTTAATTAAACAATCCTTTTAGAATAAAACTTCCTTTAATTGATTTAAAACGAACAACTAATTAACTATTTAAAAGAAAATAATAAAAGAGTAAACCTGTATTAGCCCGTAATAGGTTAATTCATGTGGGGGTTATTCATCTACTAATTAAAAAATAATAATAAAGTGAAATAAAATAAAATAATATTATAGTTTTAAAAAATTAAAGAACACGCTTTTATAGAAATGTGAACTAAAAAGCACAAAATATCTATCATAGTATTAAAATGTAGGGTAAGAGAAAAGCGTGTGAGTGACACACCATAATATTTACATACATTTAAATATTTAATTAAAATAATTTAGAATTAAACAAAAATCATTTTTAAAAAATCTCCCCTGACTGGGCTCGAACACTAGACCTTTAGGTTCGTAGCGCGGCACTTTATCTCACAGCCACGGCGTTCACGTAAGGAAGGCCTTTTTGTTACAATATAGATTTTTTGTTTGCTCCCAGAGCGGTTACAAACATGCAAACATACAAACATACATACAGGTGAAGCTAATAAAAGCGTGTTAATAAAAAAGGTAAAATCGTTTGCAAGTTTACTAAATACATTCTCCGAATCTAAAAAATAAAACATTATATACAGTGCAAAAAATAAATAAATAAATAAATAAATAAACCCGTAAAAGTACAGGAAAAATCTGGCAGCTGGGGTGTCAGTATTTCTCCGTCAAGTATACAGTTTAAAACCGTAAAATTGTATCACTGATATATATTTTACGCAGGAATCCTGTAAATCAAACAGGTTTTTTTGTTAGAAGTACAGTTTTGTCCTGTATATTTAACGGAGAAATACTGTCACCCCAGCTGCCAGATTTTTCCTGTACTTTTGAGGGTTTTTTTTTTTTTTTTTTTTTTTTTAATGTAGGGTATTAAACGAAAATTTGTAAAGTCGTATTTCGAGACACCCATTTCCGACATCTAAAACTGACCTGCCCAATCAGGACACCTATCAATTTTTCTGTACTATCCAATTAATGCATGCGAAATGACAAATAAAAAGGGGTTTATGTAGTAAGTTTGTAGGAAAACGTTAGAGCCATTTTTAAGATATTGACTTTTCGTCCCACTTACGATTTAAACAGGATTTTACAAATTCATCTGCATACCGGAATCCAACTACTAATTACAAAAATGCATCTAAAAGGGGTTTACTGTAGCTACTATGAAGAAAATGTGTACAGCCGTTTTCGAAGACACCTATATCCAAGATTTAAAATTGACCTAAAAAATCTGTCCGACTACCAATTATCCACCAGTAACCAGTTAAAACATACGTAAGGACATTGAAAAGAAGTTTATAGAGAAAATTTGAAGAAAATCGTTTAAACTGCTCTCGAAATGCGGATTTAAATTAAAATATATACACTTTTTTGGCGTTCCATGTCTCACTTCATTTTTTCCAATTTTTACCAAAAATTAGTAATCATCTGTTCATCGAGCATGTTTTGTTTAAAAAATTCGTTGTTCTATATTTTTTCGTTTTCAATATATAATAGTCAGTCAGGAAATTCCAGCACTCCATCAACACACACACACACACACACACTAACCAATTCACAAAAACTTTTTTTTTTTTTACTCAGACGATCTTAAAACGTATTTTTCAGGTGAAAACTTGCTAGCAAAAATTTTCATCAAATTTAATACTTTCGTTACCTGCAGTTAGCACGCAAAGGAAGTAAAAATGGAATGTTCAGATAACAATGTCTGTGTTATATATCTGTCATACTATCTTTTGATTACAGATAAAATGTGAAAAAAAGAGCTATTTTTATTAAGTTTTTAATGTAAATCTTATATAAAAGATATAACTTCTAAGAATAATTTGTGAAAACACTAAATACTCTTTAATTCGTGCATTTCTAATATGACATAAAAGAGAAATTTGTCTTGTGTTTTTTAGAATCAAAAAAGTAGGATTAGATAAAACCAAAAGTGTATTTTTTATTATACGAATATTTTTAAGAATTGATTAAAATTTAAAAGAAAATAAATAATTTAGACGACTTATTAATATTATTATTTTTTAATTCAACATTTTCAAAAAAAAAAAAAAAACTGTTTCTCTTTTCTGTTCTGTAAATTGAAATGACTTTATCCATTACATCATAATGTATGTCATCAGCCTAAAGAAAATAATTTTCCTTCTTACTACTTTTTAAATTGAAACAACTTTATCTAACATTTCCATTATGTGCATCATCAAAACAATGAACTGAAGTATCGGATTTCTAGTATTTTCAAAATGAAAACGACTAAATGAGTTTTAGTAAAATAAATACATATATTTATTTAAGCAAAAAAGCAATAAGTACAATAAATTCCAAAGTCAGACAGATGGTTTTTAACGTATATGCAACATTCTTTCTATGAGCTATTATCGAACAAGGAAAAATAAACAAAAAATATCTATGAGTAAAGAAAGGTACATATGAATTCATATTTCAGATTTTTTTTTTTTTCAATTGAGTAATGTATGATACACGTAAAACATAAATAAAAATAAATGCTGTATTTTCATAAGTTAACGTTATGTAATTTTTTTTCTTTCTCTTTCAGATGAAATATTTTTTAAAAATAATAGTATATCAGGGCACAAAATCGGTTACTTTCTTTTAAAAAGGGATATTATTGCACATTTGAGGTTTTTGGTTAATATTTTATAAAAAATTAGAATTGTGTTTGTATACTCTTACTACTGAATTTCCAGCATATGGTAAAGGCCTTTTCCTAAACCTGTTTACTGAAATTCCTAGAAATGACAACCTAATTTGAAAAGACTTGTAAATTTGGTAATTATTAATTTATATTTCTTAACTCTGAAGCTTTATAAACCTAACACCTTTATAATTTTTAACTCTGAAACAGAACTGTAACATTTTTTGCATATAAGGTATTGTATTTCCATACAGACGGCCTTGCGCTTTTGTGACATCCATTAAAGTGTTGTAACATGAAAGCGTTGCTCACCTTTTTTGATTTTAACACTGAAACAGAGTTCGTACAGTCCTTATTTTCCTGCACCAGTAAAATTTTTATAGCAATTTTTCCCATAAAATAAGACTACAATTTTAAGTAAAATTTTATTGTATTAATATTGTGGCGGCTTACAAAGAGCGGGTCCGTACGAAACCTGTGACTTTTCTTGGAATAAGATGTGGTATGCCTATAAAGAGGGCCTTGCGCCTTCCTGATATCGATGAAAGTGTTATGGGTGATTCCATGGAAGAAGGTAACATCAGTCACAATAAAGGATAATATTTCCTCTTTTTTTGCCACCAGTATCACCATACAGAAATTTTACCAGTATATTTTCTGCGATTATTATGATTGGATAGGATGGTGATTATATTTAGAAAATATTGGTGGAAGCAGAATTATCTCCGTGTGTGACTGACATTACATTCTTCATGGAAATGTCCTTATAACAATTCGATCGAATGTCTTCTAAAACAATCCTGCTAGCTGTTTTCCCTACTCACTGCCTTTTCTCTTCTGGTACTAACTGTTGGACAGAATTTTGCTGTCAATGTTTCTAAAGCAGACTACATTAGAAGACATATTATTGAATAATTGCAACACTTCAATTTATAAAACACCCTGGTTGTTGAATAGAAAAAATATTCTTTCCATAATTTTTTTCGTGATGAATTTAAACAATTCTGGCAAGCAACTGGTCGGCAATTTTCCTCAAATTCACAAAGTAGCTGTTGTATATAAAATTGGTATCATTATTATCTCTCAGTTAATTATATATTATTTTCATATCTTCATCAGTGCTTGTATCCGGAAAATATTTCTTTCAATTGAAGGTGAATTATAAAATATCTGAATACACTTTAGGTTATACAAAGCATTCACAGCAGCAAAGGCTGTTTCTAAAAGTTCTAATTGGATCATACGATCCATTAATTTAATTCCCATTTCATCATCATGTTTTTTACACGCTGACAAAATAGTTTTCCAATATAATTTTTCATCATTTAATATTACGCTTAGACAAAAGAAACTTTGTTTCTTTTTTAATAAATTCATCGGTTATCTCGTGATTATAGGAAATGACTTTTCTTGTAAAGCCAAACCTAGAAGTTTAGACATTGCAATCGAGCTTGTTTAGAAGGTATGTAGGAGAACAGCTTACTCGACGACCATAAGCTAGAGTCAGTCCTTCAATATTATAATTTTTTGACAAACACTGTGAACAATAATTTGATCTAATCCTTTAAATAATTGTTCATTAGAGTGAAAATTTTTTACTTATTACTAGATTCTTAGAATCTTGCTACTTTATTTTTGTCAATCACAACTTCATCTTAGGTCACATTCTTTTTGAAAAAGAAAGCTTGTTCTTTGGAAGCATGTGAGGAAAATTTAGCATTGCTATTTGCATATACGTTTATACTGATTGTTATGTTTTAAAAAACATAACACTACTTTATTCTTAAGTTTCAAATAATTCAACACTATTTTATTTAAAATTATAGGTTTTCAGTTGCCTTTTATTTAAAAAGCTTTCTCTTTCGAAATTTATTTTATACTCCACGAAAATGTCTATCAAAATCGATCGCGATCTATTTATTTAAAACATTTCCGTTTTTACTTGAAAATTTGCCTTTTTCAAAAATAAAATAAAATAAAAACAAATACAGAAATTCCATATTAATATAATATCGTAATCGATATTCTATGCATAAATCACTAAGAAAATAATAGTAGAGAAATTACTAAAAGTGCAAAATTAAAATTAAAATGTATAAAATCAGAAAAACCCTAAATTATCTGGTCAGCAATCAGTGTCCCGATTTTGCATTTTAAATTATTTTTCCAAGCTTTATTTATATGTAACATTAATTTCATTAGATAGCTTATTTTATTTACTTTAATTTGAGCCATCGCTCATAGAAATAGCTTAAAATTTAATTGTTTTCCCTTCAAAAAATCATAAGTCCAAAAATACCTTTTTTTATTTGACTGTATTCTTAAATTCAGCGGTCAGCCATGTTTACTTAAAATGCTCGACTTTCCCGCGCTTTCAGAGGGGGAAGAAATGTTCTAGAATAATCCGGAATGGTCCCGGCGTCCGTTCGTGACGTCACAGCGTCCCTTTCGTGCACGCTCATTGGCTGGCTTGGAAGAGAGCGCGAATTTCCCATAGCTTTCGGGCAGAACAGCAGGAGTCCTTGGGTAGAGAGGTGTTCACGCCAGCGGAGGCCGGGGGATCATTCCCGTGCCGAAGCTTGGTTCAACTGCTAATAAGAAAATATGAAATTTACGTACCATGTTGATTTTTCCAGAATTATAAGTTGATGTAATAGGAGCAGCAAGTCTTTGAAACAAATATAAATATATATATATATATTTTTTGGACAATTTCTTCTGAAAATGCTGAGTCTATTCAAGCTGAACTTTACCAAGTTTTAGGACTGTTCTAAGTGGCTGCTAGATACGTCTTTATTTTACCAAGTACTTGATCCCTTCCAACGTTGCTCAGAAAAAAAAAAAAAAAAAAAAAAAATACGTGACGATGTGGCAAGAATCTGATCCTCTCAAAGTTCTACATCTGTGCTAAGTGGCTGCTAGCCACGTTTCAGCTTTACTAAGTCTGTCATTCCTTCCATCAAGGCTGTAAGATAATAAATATGCAAAATAATTTAGAACTTACCTCAATGAGATGAATGTGCGAATATGAAAAAAAATAGAATCTACAGCCACACAGATAAAAAATTGACGATTGATGTTGTGCGATTATAAAAACGCCAGGAATTCGGCATTCTCTACGAAGGGTCCTCAGTATCCATTAGTTGTATCTACAGGTTACTTCAAATCTTTGATGATCACGGACTAATATTCTTTTTTTCAAAAAGGAACTTTATAGCTGCACGTCCTAAGATGATCCTAAAACTGTCTATAATCTGAAATTGGCTTATATTCGTAATATCGATTCAAACTTCATCATGATATCCGCGTTTTTAGGGTGCATCACATATTATTATAATAATTTACTAGTCAAGAAGATTGTATCTGTGTATTTTTTTGGTTTTATCCGCGTGAATGTGCATAGTGTCTTATCAAGTGGTACCACTGCTTAAAATTTTCTTGGATTAATACCTGATTTTATAACTCTATGAAATAAAATGATGTTGGGTAAGTCATTTCTCATGTCTTTTATTATGCATGCCTTGTATTTTCATTTAGGATATGTTTCTCTTTCAGGGTAAATCACTCCAGAATTTAAATTAATTTGTACTCCACTACATTTAACGATCATATGGTGCTATAACTTAATTTTATTCTGAATTTTATACAAGGAGATTAAAATTCTTTTCGGCCATTAGCTCTGAGTACAGTTTAAAACTTAGTAACCTTTCAGAGACCTTTTTTTTTATTTATTCAAAACTTGTACTTTTCAAAACCTAACTTCTAAAAGTTTTTTTTTTATTTTATTTTCCAAATTCCTAATTTTTCCCCTGTTAGCAGATTTTCCTGCTAACACTGATGTACACACTTATAAATCTGAAATAAAATATGGCGACAATTTCTTTATCATTTTTTGATTGTTAATTGCGGTTCGATAACAGTAATTTTGATTACAAAAACTAAATTTCAAAAAGTCTATGGACAAAAACCTTTTATTTAAGATCAAAATAAAGTAA
Organism: Salticus scenicus; assembly: GCA_963930645.1. Taxonomy (NCBI): domain Eukaryota; kingdom Metazoa; phylum Arthropoda; class Arachnida; order Araneae; family Salticidae; genus Salticus; species Salticus scenicus. The sequence goes on along the minus strand of OZ005654.1, from coordinate 223,505,966 downwards.
ACTCGTCAGTAGCTTTGTTTCGCGGATTCTCTAAAGAAAGAGACTTGCTTTTTAAATATATCGATTTTCCAAGTGTTTCAGTTTATACTGATGAAATTATTGATAAGCTTGAATACATTTTCTTTTCTTTTCTTTTCTTTTCTTTTTTTTTTTTTTTTAATATTAGTGAAGTTTCCATGACATGTGATATACATTTTTTTTTTTTTTTTTTTTTTTAATAATTAAAATAAAAAATATGTATACAGTAACCAATTAAATAAAGTTTATTTGTTATGTTCTTAAATTTATTTACTTATTATGTGTTTACTTTTTATTTATTTACTTTTATTTTACTATAGGTTATCATTTATTTATTTAACGCAGATTTAAGTTCCAAAATCTACGTGGCAAAATGGCTCTGTTGCCACTCCGCTAACTGCTTGCGGACGAAAGACAATTGTTCGATTCTCATGCTGCCCCTAGGTGTTTTTCCAATTCTTCGTTCTGTAATCCTATCAACTGCTATCTGTTCTTATCTCCACAAACACTTACCAGCGGACCCCGAGTCAAGCATACTAGTTTGATGTATGTGTTAAAAATAAATAAATAATAGTTGATCGGGGAGCTAGTTGTAACAGGGGTAGGAAGTAACACGCAATTTACGAAATATTTTGTAAAATTTTTTATTACTTTCTCTTACCCATAGGATCGAGAAAGTATTGTTTTAGGGTCAAATTTTCGAAAGTGAGTTTTTGTTTTATTTACATGTTCTGAGGGCCCCTAAATACGAAAATCATGTTTTTAGCGAACGGTCTGTGTGCCTCTGTGTCTGTCTGTTATCAGCATATCTCAAGAACAAATAGTAGTAGAAATTCCAAACTCGGTATTCTAAATGTGTATCATATAGGGATGCTACAGTAAGCTTTTCGTTGAGATGAAGCAAATGGTTTGTGTATAGGGACACTCAAAAGTATTCTTCAAATACATTACATCTATGGGGGAAATTGCAGGTCAGTAGAGTTTAACATCTATAGACGGAACAAAACCAAATGAAACGAATATATATATTTTTGTAATAGAGATAGTCTACTGGGAAAAAAAATTGCGTATGTAGGAGCTTCGCCTCCCCTCCTGGGGGCGGAAGTCCGAGGGGAGTAAATTTTCATGATGGGTATCATTCAAAAGAGCTCCACAATACCTTTAAAACGAATGGTTGAACTATAAATCCGTGATAATTTAAAACAAAGTTATCGATTTTTTTTTTACTTCTAACAAAAAAAAAAAAAAACCCTTAGAATATTTTTTTTTTTAATATTGAGAGTAAAATGGACTTTTTTTATATATTTAGTGTTACACTACTTCTCTAATATGGAAATCGTCTGCATTATCATGAAAGATAATTTTTTTAAATAATAATTTTAATAAATTAAAAAAAAAAAAAAAAAAAAAAAAAAAAAAAAAAAAAAGGAATTATTTTTTTTAATAACCGAATTAAACTCTATATAAATATAGGTGCATTAATGAAATGGGGGGTTGAGGGGGTGGTAGCCCCCCTCACACAGAACTAATTATCGTATAAAACTTTTCTGAAGCCTAATTTGAATTGCTTAGCATAGGTTTACATGACAGTTCTTGCTATCTTACATCTTAATCTGCAACCTGTATTTATAGTATTAACTTTCAGGGTTAGAGAAAGCCGTGTGAGTGACCACACCAGATTATTTAGTATTTCGATAAACATAATTCTAATGACGCGCTTTATTAGGTAAGCACAATCAATGTTCTGCAAAAATGGTTAATGAGAGGTTCTGTACATGCGCTTCATTTTAGATAGTTAGTGGAAAAAAAATTATTTCGTAAACTTTAATTAAAGTTAGGTTAATTTGTATGTTGTAACATATTACAATTTGCGCTTTGCGTTGCGATTCATGCAATTAGACATTCTACTTTAAATGTTAACAAGCAAATTATTTATTGTATGTTTTTTTTAACATGAGGAAGTATAAAAAGAAATCTGAAAGAGATTCAAAGGATCAAAATATATACGATTTGGCTAAAGCTGAAATCTTCGAAAAAGGTACAAATATTGCACACCCATCACTCGAAAGAAAAAATATTTGAAAAATAATTTCAAGAGATAATTAAAAAGTAACACAAACATAAAGAGAAATTAAAAGATTATAGGAAGAAACAAATAAATAAATAAATAAATAAACGAAAGGATAAAAATATAAATAAAATGTCTTTAACTCTAGGTACAGATTCTGGATTAGACTAGTGTCTTGTGGAAATGTCTACAGCCAGAGCTCGTAGTCTCCGCCCATTTTCAGAAAACTTTCAGAAATGAAAATTTTTTGGCTTCTTTGCCACTACTATATTTATACAGAAATTTTTTCTGTGTTTTTATATTATAGTGCCGGGATTGTTTAATCACGAATTATAATCACGATTTAATCACGAATTGAAGAATATTGCATAAAAATAGTGGTAGGAAAAAAAAAATTCTGATCAGTGAGAGTGTCCTGAAAAAAGGGTGGAGAATTCGAACTCTGCTAAACCCTCTCTCAGGCAGAAGAATGAGTATAATTTTTAATTTGCAAAATGTGAACACAAATTAAATGTATGAGAGGGAACAAAATATCATTTGTTTGAATTAATTTTAACTCTGACTAAGATTGACTACTACCTTGATTTTATATTTAATTTAATTTTTATTTTACTATAACCCAATTGATATAATTCATTGTTACTATACCAGGAAGGTTAAAATTTAATATTAGCCATTAATTGCCTTTTTTATTAAACTAATAAATGATTGATAATGCTAAACCTTTTGAAATATTGTCGTTTTTATTGTTAGTGATCCCTTCCTATATGTTAAAATTTTCCCGAAATCTGGGGCAAATTGTAACAGGCAAATGATTTTGAAAAGTATTTTTTTTGCTAAAATTAGCAAAATTAAGGAAAGGTTTTTTTTTTTATGAATATGATAGATGAATAAGTATGCTATGGATAACAGCAATTATAAACAGGAAAACGTAAATACATTTCAAAATAAATTTAATTTTCCAAAATCTATTACAACCAGCCCCACGCTCCCCTGCTAAAATCAATAAAAGATATTTCGTATTCTAAAACAAAATATTCACAAAAAATTTTTAATCGGAATCTTTATTTTATAAAAGTTGTACACTAAATGTAAGTTATACACTAAATGCAAATATTCATTTCATTTTGACTAAATAAATATCAGCATTTGCTTTTTTTAATAAGAATAAATATGAGCTAATTTATACTTTTCTTATTCATTTTGTGAAAACTTTTTTAAAATATTATTCAACAAATAATTTTTTTCATGAATCTAATCTTCTAAGAAATGATGTTCTTTATCTAGATAGTAAAGAAATTTTATTTTTAATATTACATTCTTTGTAATTGTCATGTATTGCTTTAAGGAAGTATCTGAAAATTTGATTTGGGATAAGTCATCCAAAAATTTTATCCGTGATTTAAATTTAGATAATATTTTTATGCGTTATTTCGAACTTCAAAAATGTGAATGATAGCAAAGATAAATGTATTTCTAATTTATATTTTTGCAATCATGGATTAAAAAAAAAAAAATCTGTGATTTTAATATCGATGATGAATTCTTTCTTATAATTTTTTTCATTGGATATTTTTTAATTAAATTTTAATTTAAAATTATTAAAAGTATATTTTTGAAAAATGATATACATATTAATATTCATATATGTTTAATATTTCATTATATATTTCATATAGTTTTATTTTTTATCCAACTGTTATAGGAAACACTTCACATAGCTAATGGAAGTAAACATGCAACACATTATGTTTATCGGTTGAAACCTCTCAAAAAACATAATATAAATTATGATTTCTCAAAATAATAATAATAATAAAGAAGAAGAAAAGAAAAAAGTTTTCGCGGTACGTTTATATAGATATATATACACATATATATATATATAAACTTTCATTTTATGATGCAAAAGTGATGGTGTTTTTAACACCATTATATTCCTGAATATTAGTATTTTTTTTTCTCTGTGTGTGTGTGTGTAAGGAGGGGGGGGGTCTTTTGGTAAGTAACGACACACAAATAAACAGGTGCCTGTAAACTGTATCGACCTATAAATGATCTGTTTAGTTCCCTATAGATGTGTAGTTTTCCCTCTATACTTATAATATCTGTTATGTACACCCTAAAACTAAAACAGATCAGTCTTCAAAATGTAATCGTTTGTGTATAAATCTATGTTAGCTGCAACTGTTATTTTGTCTTTCATTAAATTCTGTTTGGAAAAAAAGAATTATTAAAACGATTAGTTATTTTCCTTTAATGTATCTTTTGCATAAAATTTTACTCTTCCTTTGTTAAACTTTTCTCAATCTCATCATGAATAAAGAACTATCATTGAGTAAGAAAAAATACACTTATCATTTAGTAAAATTTAATGCTATATTACCTATGAAAGGACACTTTTTTTACAGTACTGTGAATTGCCGTGGTCTTTTAATCTTAATAATTTGATCATTAACCCCTAAAAAGTAATGATATCAATACAAAAACCCTTAACGAATTAAAAGTTTGTGACGAGACATTTTACTTTATGTGTATATGAATTTGAAATATAGACCTTTAAAATAGTGATATCTAATTTTAAGGGACGCCATTTATATTAATTAAAATATATACAGGTATTTTCATTTCATTATTTACTTTTTTCTTTCTGCTTATATTAACTGTAAACATTATTTTCTATATGAAAAGATATGTAAGATTTGTTAACTGATGCATTTCGATTCAGCTCTATTATGAATTCAAAATATGGGCTTTAAATAATGATATCAAAACTTCAGTGACGCTTTGGATACTTTTAAAGGTTTGCTTTTGAAGTTCATAAATATTTCTTTGGTTTTGGCTATTAAACCCCTAAACGGATAGTCTAAAGAACCCCTAAAGTCTATCAAATTCCCATCGAAAACAATAAAGAATTTTTCTCTTACATTGGACAGACTAAGAGGATTTTAAATAAAATAATACAAGAACATATACGAAATATCAAAGAAGGAAATATTTCTACTCTAGTCGACTTCATTTATGCCAACGCAAATGCTAACCCTATACGGGATAAAGCTACTATCCAAGAACTTTACATCTCCGAAGCATTAATATAATTAAATGCAAAAATACAATAAATTCCAAAGATGCTGCAATTTTGCCAATCATTTGGCACAATATTATAAAATAGATAATAGTTTGTTTCGAACAGTTCATTATGGCTTTTCTTCTACAATTGCCTCGTGTGATACTTCAATAGTTCCAACTTCTCTTATTTTTCTTAGCTCCTTGATCCAACCTTTACCAGACTTCAAATTGACTTTGCTGATATTCACATTATTAAATGATTTAACTGTTGACTGTGAAAAGAAAAAATATTTAAAAACTGCTCATTGGAAACGAATAATAAAAATCCCTGATGATGCTTTACTATTAAAGTGAAAAGCTTCGGATATATATTTTTTTTTTAATATTTTAAATAAAATTTAATTTTACGTGTGTTTAAAGAGTTTTCAATATAATTAACAAATGACACGTGTTCAATTTAACTCTTTTTTTAGAGATAATTTATTATAATATGATTATTAAAGTATATTTATACATTAAAATTATGCTTTTAATTTTGAAATACACTGGCAATTATATCACACTTCCAATGAAATTATATTATGTATTGAAAAGTATTTATTTCAGTAAATTGATTTATCTATTATGTCACGCTATCAAAAATAACAAGTAAAATTTATATAAATGTTTATTTTGTGTCACAGTATACAAACCAAGTGAACTAGTTTGTAAATTGATAATGGTAAATTAGGGTACAGTCTTCAATTTGTAGTCCTTTGACTAATGTATCTATGTATCTATGTTAGCTGTAACTGTTATTTTGTCTTTCATTATATGAGGAAAAACAGAATTATATCTTATCGTCCTAATACCATAATTTACAGTCTAACCATAAATCTTCATCCTGCAAAGACAAACATCTAATGTCAATATTTATTATACTGGGAATTCAAGTAATGGAATTTAATTTTATCTCAGAAATAAAAAATATTTTCTGTAGATTTTAACGCCATTTTAATGCGAAAATAACTTCCTCAAAAATATAATAATACTTTTTGTTGTTGTTGTTGTTGGTCACAATAATGTAGTAACCCATTTGCTAAAATTAAAGGAATTTATTTCCACATTTAAAAAATAAATGATTTTATTGAGCAAAGTTTAAATCTTGAAATTTTAAAAGCTATTATAGTTGTATAAAAATTGTATAGTTTCTAGAAGTATGAAATATCTTATATTCGTTTAATTTTCTGATTTATCAGGTATTTGGAAAAGTAAACGTACAATGCAAAAACAGATACAATCACAATTTATCATAAAAATCACAAATGATGTAATTTTTAAACATTAGACGATATTAGAAAATAGCGATATTAAACTCTCTATTGAACTGCTGATTAATATTACTTAATTCCAGTAATAAAATTCTAATTGAATTCTTAAAGTAACTTTATTTATTTATTTATTTATTATTTTTAATTTAATTTTTTATTTTACCAAGACGTCAAAATTTACCAATTTTGGTTTTAAGTGATTATAATATAGCGATTAATATTTTTTATGAAAATTTGTTTACATACAGTGACTAGTGAAACAGGCTAAGCTTGCTGATAAAATTATAAAATTAAGTTTTAACATTTAAAAAAATAGTTGAAATGAAACTTTCATTGCTCACCTAAAGCTATTTATTAAGAATTTATTTTCGCATGTTTGAAAATTTGATGTTTCATGGCTCACGTGTATTTATTAGAACGTATTGCATAACTTAGCTCTGAACACGAATTGCTCAGTAGTTCTCAAGAATGAACTAAAACTTTTCCTTGAGCAAAACAGATTTTCAAAATTGGAGACGTTTTTAGACTCGGAAAAAAAATGCTATATCATTGTACTTGTAAAACTACTCGATGTAAAATGAATAGTTCAGAAGATTCAGTAAAATTGCATTTGAATATTCTATGTAAGAAAAAGTTTCAGTTTATCATGCAAATTTTAAAGATTTTGCTTCATCCCAATCTATGAAAGTTTACCAAATTCTAAATGTTAAAAGTTGTGCCGCATGGGATAGTGGATTTTTTTTCTTCTTTTCTTATAAAAAAAAAAAAAAAAATTCTTAAATGCAACTAACTCTAACATCAGTTAAATCTGCTTTATACAATGTAATTTAAGCTGTTTGAAAAATATTTCATTCTGTTTCATACAAGTTTTTCATTTAATTTTGCAGTATAATATTAATAATAAAATTATCGAAACAAAAGTAAATTAGATTCCATTTATATTTTACATTTTTTTTTTTCCACGAAAGAACATATATATGCAGATAAAAATTTGTATTATTTTGCTCGTGATAAATTTAATATAAACTAATATGTTACTCAGATTTTATATTTTTCAAATATCTTTTAAATTGTTTTCATGTTTCTTTAAAAGAGAATATATGATATGCTTATTTTTATTCTCAGACTAGTAATAAAATAGTAAATCAAGATAAACATTCTAATTCATCTTTTAAAATTTTCATCATTTTTTTTTTAACATGATTATATAATTCCATCGAGTCATCTCCCAGTGTTTTTCAGAGGTCGATAGTTTCAATCAACAAAGATGAAAGGATTTACAGAAATAGAATAAATACATCAGTAGTAGACCCTGTACTATTAGTGAATACTTTTATACTTAAATTTTGAAAAAAAAAAATTGTTGCAAAGATTCGAGAAACATTCATAGTTGGCGCTAGAATCCGCCACCATAAATATCTTATGTCCATCTGTAGGGTGTCTGTTAGTTTGTTAGTCCGTTAGTGTGTTAGTCCGTTCGTGGGTTAGTCTGTTAGTGTGTAAGTCCGTCAGTCCGTTAGTATGTTAGTTTGTTAGTCTGTGTACACGAGATCTCAAGAACAAATAGCCGCAGAGAAGTCAGATCGGTTCTAAAATATTACTTTTGACACTGGCAAGAATCTTATTCATTTGCAACATTTGAATTTAAAAACTTTGTAAATTATTAGAAATTTAAGTTTTTCTTAACATGGGAAAATAGGACAAAATTTTACTTAAACGTGCATGAAATGGAAAATATTTACTGTAAAAATGTCAGAAAAGTTTTAAAATATCATGTTTTGTGCCAGAATGAACATTATTAACTATAAATGTACTAGTTCGAAAATTTCGCAAGTTATTGGAAAATTACGAATTTTTTAACATGGCAGAATAGGGAAAAATTTCACATAAACGTCGTTTTTGAGGAATATTTTCATCGTAAAGATGTCAGACCACTTTTGAAATATTATTTAAGGTACTGACATAAATATCATTGACTATAAAAATATCAATAATATTTTCAATATTCATTTGCAATATAAAAATTTCGTAAGTTCTTGGAAATTTACGAATTTCTTAACGTGGCAAAATAGGGCAAAATTTAACGTAAACGGCAATCTTGAGGGATATTTTCATCGTAAAGACGTCAGACCACTTTTGAAATATCATTTAGGATACTGGCAGGAATATCATTGAATCTGAATTTTCGAATTTAAAAAAATTCGTAAGTTATTTAGAATTTACGATTTACGAAACATGAGAGAATAAGACAAAACTGAGCATAAACATCCACTTTGAGGATCATAAATATATCAAACAACTTCAAAATAACATTTATGATACTTGTTTGTACATGATTGAGTACAAATATTCTAATAGGAAAATTTCGTAAGTTATTCGTAATTTAAGATTTTATCAACATATCAAAATTGAAAAATTTCCATACAAATATGCATTTTGAGCATTGTTGCATTGGAAATAGAAGCATGAAAAATGAACTACGAAATTAACCTTAATAAAATAAATTAATACATTAGAATAAGACAAATATGCCAAAGTGAACGGTGGATAAACTATTAAGCGGGGATTTCATTCTGTCACTGTGTTTTGGTCAAATTCAACAAACGTTTGGTCAAATTCATTTCTCTGAACATGGTTATAATATGTCCTGCACTAGAAATTTATGAGTACATTGTATATGATGAGAAACTGAGCAGAGTCCACCTATACCAACTAGTTTTTTCACGTAATCCTACTTCCCAAGTCAACATTAGTGTCCATACCAAGTTTAGTGCAATTTCTGTATCTTTTAATCTTTATTCAGTAAGCATCATCGTCCCTCTACTATTTTTGGAAAAACAAATATTTTGTTATGATTAATATTATGATTATGATTAATGATTTTTATGATTAATGATAATAATAATGGGCTTAAAGCATAAAAATTAAATACTTATAAAACTATTAAAAGCAATATATAAGTAAAACGTAACGAACTTACAGATTTGGCAGAATTTTAAAACAAACGATTTTGATTAAAATAAATTTTTAATAGATCTTGAAATTAACTACTTGCAACAGAGACAAAAATTGCCATAAGAAAGAGCATATTTAAATACTGTAAATATTCTTTTGGTTTCCATAGTTGAAAGGTTCTCTTCTACTTTTAAATGTAGACTTAATTTTAGAAAGAATTTCAGCAAATTTGTGAGGGTTTCATATTTTTGCTGCAACAGCTTGTCTACTCATTTTTAACTGCTAAATGTGTAAATGTTGTAATTGAAAGAACAAGTTTTAAACTCAACCTTTTATTTGAACTATTTTCAAAGTGGTTTTTGACTTCTTATGCTCTATGTTTGACTGCTATGACTGCTCTATGTTTGAGCATTGTCATGTTAAGTGTAGAATCTGGCTATATTATAAAGTAACTAATACTTCATACACTTTCAAGCAAATTTCTACGATACGCGTTAGAATCTCTCATACAATCATTGGAATCTTTCACAAGTACACTGAGGCGTTGAAAGCACGCTACTCAGATAGTTTAGACTAGAGAATTACTTCGCAACCTTCATCTTAAAACACCTTTACAAACATAACGGCATCCAACTGAGACGTCTCAAACTTCGCAATTAAACCAGGCTTCTACCTAGGACTTCAAACTATATACCAAAACCGTCGCAGCCTGAACAAACGTTCCATCGATTTAAAAAGCCTGATATCTCAGCAAGGTTTTGAACGATTACTCGAATGAGACTTCACATTTTTACAAATTAGATGAAGTCAATGTTTTATTACAATGAGTCAAAAGAAATAGACGCATGTGTCAGGTTTCAGGTAATAGTGTATTCAAAGATAATTATGTGGTATAGTAATGTATAGGTAAAGGCCGATTGACTGCACGAAAATATTAGGATTGAATGGAATGCCCTTCATGAAGGTCTTTTTAAAGGATCGTAGTCTGCGAGTTTGGGAGAAAACAACGAAAAACTCAAAATGACTACGATTACTATCTGGGTTTGAGTTCAGTACTTCCCGTCAACCAGCTTTAACAGCAAAATTTTTCTGCCACATTTGGTATCAGCAATAGTTAAGAAAACACATAAAAGTTATAAAAAATTAGGTATCGAACACATGTCGATGTTGAATTTCAATATACTGAGATAACACAATGTTTCTTTTACAGAATATTTCATTGAAATATTTCCTTATTTTAAATTTCAAAAGACGATACTAATTAAAAAGAATTAACCTTCTGTTGCAAAACATCTTCTTTCACTCACTTATTTATAACTTCTTCAACCGCCATTTTTTTTTATTAAGTCCGACAATAAACTAAAGATTATCATTACTACAGAGTAAATACATTCCTTATACGTTATTTACTCTTCAGCTCTTTTATTTTATTTATTTATTTTTCAGAATCGAAAAGTGAATACCTTCCATATTTATTTTATTATCGCTATCTCTTTTTATTAATATGAAGTTCTGAAACTTGAGCGATTTTTATCGACTTCGGAACAAGTACTACAATATTATATCTTTCCTCAAGAGTTATTTTTAGTTCTTCTATAGATGTTGTACAACTATTTTTTCCCTATGAAGCATATCTATAAAAGTGCTTAGATCTCCTCGTATTAATTTTATCTGAGTACAATCTCCTTTTTCTCTGGAAATAGAAAGTTACTTTTTGTTAGCTAAAAAAGGTTTGGATTAACAGCCTAAACTAAAAAATATTTAACTTTCATAACTCTTTTGTGTATATTTTTATGAAATGTTTCTTTAAAACTATAAGTATAATAATTAAAATTGTTACAAAAACATTATACCGTATTTTCCGGCGTATAACGCGCAGATCAAATTAATGAGTTACACACCAGAAAATTTAACTTACAAATGAAGCTACATTTGTAAGAAGCAAAAGCTTGTTATAAAATAGCTTTTACAATAAATTTAAATTCCCGGTCTATAACTGGTTTAACAAACCTGTGCGTTATAAGCAAGAAAATACGGAATATAATGATAATTATTATTTTTATGTTTCAGGAATTAAATTCCTTCAAATAAATTTAACAACTTCTATATAGCTGATGAAAAATAACTTTCAATAGCTTTTCCTGAAAATTTTTTTGAAATGAATTAAACTTTTTAACATTATATGGTGTACATATAATAAAAAAATCTTATACTACACTACCTGACTAAATCTTAAACATTATTAATTACAGAAAATAATCGCTGCAAATTCTTTAAAGTTAAATTATACATTATTATTATTATTATTAAAAAATGTAAATGTGCTACAGAATGCTAAGACTTAAGAATTAATTTTACAAATATTTATGAATGATAGATATAAGAATTGGTCAGTTAACTGATCGATCTTAAAAATTAACTTTGTAACTGCGGGCAACAAAATTAATTAAATTTTACCATTATCAGTATACACTAGATATGGACAAGTTAATTATAAATGTTTATTTAGAAAATTTCATAACTTAAGACTTTAGTACTCGTTGGAGGCGAGTCATTGAGAATATCTCAAATTAGTTATAAAGATATTAATTTTTTTTTACGTATTTTTTTTACGAAAGAGTATAAAATATGTTGCTTAAGGCTATGTGAGGAATTCAGTTACAAGTCACTGCTTGCGGCTTTACAGACTAAAACAACACCTAATATTTGTTATGGTAACAATTAATTACTAACGGACTCAAACACTGATATTTGATAATTTATGGTACATTTGTGTTATTTTTATAATCATTAAAACTTCTTATTTTCTTTAAATTTGTTTTAAGACACGAGAGGCAAGATTATTTAGCATCCGTTTGTTGTTAAAATTTCAAATACACAGTGCAAACTATTCCTAGAGATAAAAGTATATTTCTAAGCCTAATTTATTCATTTGAGATTTCCTGACATTTGCCATTGGATTTCTGATTTAATCCCCCGAAATTTTATACACTATCAGAATTAAAATGATATGTTTCACCAAAAAAATTATTCCAATTTTGGTGAAACCAAAATTCGGACAATTGTGAATTTTCTGAATGGTAAACGAAATTTAAATATGTGTATTCGTTTCTGAGTTATAATGGGGCAAAATTTTCCTTAATATAAAATTGGCTTTGGCTTTCGGTGACAATAAAGAAATTTCTAGAGTGTTGGCATGATTTTCTAGAGTAACGTCGCCAAGCGTTTTATGAAAAGGAGACTATTAAAAATTAAATTAATTCTTAGTTTTATTTAGAGCCGATGATGTTAGCTTTAGAAGAAGCATGTATGAGGAAAAATGTTTCTCTCAAGTATATGTCATTACATTGTTGTTTGTTAGTGTATTCAAAAAACCTTGACTTTGGCTTTTATTCCTTAAGCTTTAACCTTAAACATATACAATATAAATTATATAAATGAGTTAATAAGTACAGAATTTTATGTAATCCATTGGAAATCTAAGGGGATTTAATTTTAAAGATAATAAAACATATATGGTCCCCATGCAAAAAAAATATCAGTGACTAAAATTTCAGAATTATACCACGAAACGTTTTAGAGGTATAATAAAAAAAAAAAAAAAAAAAAAAAAAAAAAAAAGCCGACTTAAATCACTTTCCAATGAATCGAAATAAATACTTCCTTTTTTAGGATTTTAATACTATCTTAAATAAATTGTATTGCTAACGTTAACTGTAAAAGTTTATTCAAATTAATTTTAATTCTTCTTCCATAACTTTTGGATGATAATTCAAATTATAGCAAATTACTCTATGTTCCAAATGTAAAGATCCAAAAAATTTGAATTGTGATTTTCCAATTAATGTTTAAAGATTTTTTTTTCTTAATGTATCAGCATATTTTAAGTTAATTAATAGGAAGGTACAATAAAATTTGCATAAAAATTCATTTTAATTTTATATTAAGACATCTAGTGTCTGTAACTTAATAAAAATTTTTCGTTTTTAAAATGCATTTAAGGTATTTAAACTGTTGTGTATATTTTTTTAAATAAATAAAAAATAAACTAAATTATTAATTAGACGCTTTTAAATATCAGTTATCACTAAGATTATACATTGTTTTCTTTTCACTATATATATATATATATATATATATATATATATATATATATATATATATATATATATATATATATATATATATATATATATATATATATTATATTAACTCAGGTTTAAAATTACAAAAATTAATAGTCAGTTACCATGTACAGCTCAAAAACCAGGATTCAAAACTGACATAATAATAAAATTAAAATGTGCTCTAACCCACAGTATCCGTAATGAAAATATGTTTATTACAGCATCTGCAAGAGAATATGTTGTGATTTTCTTATACAGTCAACAAAACACGAAATTTATTTAATTTTCATTACTAATTTCCGGTAATAAATGAAGTTAAATTAAAGTTTTAAATTTATCCTATTAGCAAGTTAACTGTATTACAAGAGCACAAACTATACATATCTTAAAATAAATATTTTTTATATAAATATGATTATTTTTATTATATATACATTTTTTCATGAAATTTTAAATACTTTAATTACATTCTTATATCAAACTTTATTTAACAGTATAAACATGCTTTTCCTCTTCAAAAATCATGCTATTTATTGAATATGGAATGATTATTATTAAATATTTCCAAGGAAATAAAAGAAAAAAAATCCAACTACAGTAAATAATATTAGAGGAAATTTCTTGAAATCCATTTTCACATGCGTTACGTTTTTCTAATGCGTCACAATAAAGTTAAGACACATATATTACTTCAGTTCGTCTACGTTTTTCTGTGTCTAGATGTCTACGTTTTTGTGTGTTTATAATGGTTCAAATACCACAGTTAGTACATGTAAATGATTCTAACAAACAAAACCTGATGTATTATGGTCTATGAGAAGTATTTCTTGAAATTATGTTTCAATATCTTTAAACTATAAGCAATATATGATAATTTATATATGTTATTTAAACGCACAAAATCATATTTCCTATAGAATGTGATATGATTAGCATTTGGGATTTATTTATAGGGCCCCACAAAGTAACTCAGTTACATCTAGAAATATTAATGGAAATTTCTCAATGTAAATTTTAGATTGATATGATGTTTTTTTATTTCAGTATCTTGTATACGAATAAGCTGTTTTAGACGATATACAGGACAATACAATAAACACCATTTTATGCAGTTTCTTTATAAATAAATCCATAAAGGTAGCTTTTGTAAGATTTCTTCCTTTATAGTTATAGTAAACAAAATAAACTTTTATGTAACTTTGCTTCCTTTAGCCAATGTACAAGGTGGCTATGCAAAAACAATCTATTATATAATTTTTCTCTAAAAGTTGTGAGGTCGAGACTACAGACCGTCACCAAAGTTGGGACGGAAATCACTTCGTCGCCAGTGACTCGGCGAAAGTTTTGGTCGAGTTTGTTTTATGTCAGCATGGTGCTCCAGTGAAATAATTAGGTTCTGAGTGTTTGATGAATTGGAAGTGATAAGAAGTTTGATTGAAATGAAGGGAAAGGAAATTGTAGAATGTAGTATAAGATGGAGAGAGTGAAAGGAATATAGTGAATTGAGAGTGAATTGCTAGCGGTAATGAATTGGTAGGGTATCTTCCCAGAGACCACCCCGACCCCTCTCAAGGGTTGTGATTGCTTTTGTTGAAGCTGTCAGGGAAAAGAGCGATAAAGACTAGCTATGTCAGTCTGCACTCTTCGTTTTAATTCAAGCATTTCCCCTCTTTCGTTCAAGATTCAAGATAAACTGTTATCGGAGAATTATAGAGGGTGAAAGTGAAAGAATATAAGATTTATTGAAAGATAGAAAAAGAGCAGAATTTCTAACGCATTTAAAATTGTAAATTTTGTTTTCTCCATAATTATCTTTTACAAGTTTATAAAAAATAAATAAATAAACTAATTAATTAAATAATTCATAAATAAATTCATAAATATTAGAATCGCCCGGTGGTTGAATCTTTATTACTTTTTTAAAGTAAGCATTGAAATAAAAAATATAAAAATTCAAAATTTAAGTATAAAAAATGTTCTTAGAAATTACACTATCCATCAAAATAAATAAAAAATGAAATGAATGAATAAACAAATAAAATTAAAATTAATAAATATAAGTAAATATCATCATCTTTTTACTTTCCAAACACTATAGTGAGGAAAGTATTGTAATCATGTCAAAAATCCGAAATTTTAAAATTGTAAATTTTGTTTTCTCCATAATTATCTTTTACAAGTTTATAAAAATTAAACAAATAAACTAATTAATTAAATAATTCATAAATAAATTCATAAATATTAGAATCGCCCGGTGGTTGAATCTTTATTACTTTTTTAAAGTAAGCATTGAAATAAAAAATATAAAAATTCAAAATTTAAGTATAAAAAATGTTCTAAGAAATTACACTATCCATCAAAATAAATAAAAAATGAAATGAATGAATAAACAAATAAAATTAAAATTAATAAATATAAGTAAATATCATCATCTTTTTACTTTCCGAACACTATAGTGAGGAAAGTATTGTAATCATGTCAAAAATCCGAAATTCAGATTTTGATGTTTCTATACGTTTCGAGGTCCTCTGAGTCCGTTTTCACTATTTTTACGATGATGTATGTATGTGTGTATATATGTGTGTATGTGTGTGTGTATGTATGTGTGTATATATGTGTGTGTGTATGTATGTGTGTCTGTGAGTGAACACGCTAGCGTCTAAACACTTTGTTCGAATAAGCTGAAAGTTGGTACATATATTGCAAGTCACCAAAGTACGAACCCTATTGATTTTGGTGAATCTAGCACTTATAGTTTTTTTACAGGGACACCAGGAAAAATTCTTTATCATTAAGGCCTATTGGGCCAAATTTTTAAAAGTGCGACAGCGTCTAAACGTCTCATTAATCTGAGCAAAAAATTTGTACACATGTTATAGGTCACAGTTGCACGATTTGTATAGATTTTGGTGAATTTAGCACTTACAATTTTTTTACAGGGTCACAAAGAAAAATTCTTTATCATTATGGCCTATGGGGCCAAATTTTTAAAAGTGTGATAGCGTCTAAACACCCCTAATCAAATATTTCTGCAATCTGCATAAAGAAAATCAAGATAAAATGGCAATTATTTGTAGAAAAAGAGCAGAATTTCTAACCCATTTAAAATTGTAAATATTGTTTTCTCCAGAATTAACTTTTATAAGTTTATAAAAAGTCTGATGAGAATCGGGATCCCGATGGAAAAGTTTAACGTCAAACAACGAAATTAGTAAAGGTTTTTAATGTATTAATTTAGTAATTTCACTTCGTTTTTTAATTAATATAGTTTAATGCTAGGTAAATAAGTTAATTAAGTAAATAAACTAATTAATTAAATAAATAATTAGAATATTGAATACAAATGTGGAAAAAATGTTTATTGATTTATTATCTTTAAATATGAACAGATATTACAATTTTTGAAATAAATTTAAAAATAATACATCAGTTAATGCAACTAAATTATGTTGTTTAAGAAAATATGATAAACTGTCATTAATTCATTATAGAACTTTAAAAAATAAAAGGATCGAAGGAAAATTTTATAGTAAAAAATAGAACAAACCTCTTACCGATTTTAATGAAACTTTGTATAATCATGTACAATTTGTGAAAAAATTACAGTAAGTGTCAAACATACTTGGAGGAGGGGGGGGGGGACAGAGGAAAATATATTAAATTTTTAAATTACCATTTTAGCAATTTTAATAATATATTACCACTTAATTTTTATGAAGATTACAATGAGTGTATTATATACCTGGAGGGGGGCAGGGGAGGGGGGGTAGATGGAAATAAAATATATTTTCCTTTAAAACACCCTATTATATATTTAAACAAAAACTTTGTATAATAACATTCAATTTGTGAAAAAAAATCACAATAAGTATCAGACATACTTGGGGGTGGGGGTGGGGTTAAAGAGAGGGGGGAGACAGAGGAAAATAAAATATTTTTTAATATCACCATTTTACCGATTTTACCTAATTTCTCCTTGTAAAATTGATGCTTAACATCAACGAGAGTGGAAGTGTTCTATTTCTACATAGGGCGGGGGAGGACAAAAGAGACAGATTAAAAGAAGAAAATTCATTTTTGAATAACTTTTTTACAGATTTAAATCATATATCGAATTTTTGCATAACTCACTATAATTATTCATTAATAGTAATCGATACACACAAAATATAAATAAACAATAAAACAAACGATAATAAGTGTTGTTTAAAAAGATTATTTTATTTTCCATCTGTCCCCCTACCCCCCCCCTTATCAACTTTAGTTAACTTTCACTATAATTTTAATAAAATGAAAGTGATAGTCGTACAAAGTTTCATATAAGTAGGTAGCATGGTGATATAAAAACAAACATTTTCTTCACTCTGCCCCCCCCCCCCCTCCTTAGCAAATCGTCCAGATATGTGTACACTCACTGCGATTGCAATTTTTCATAAGCAGAAAGTTGCATAGATACAAAGTTTTTTTTAATCGACAATGCGGTTGTTTAAAGAATAATATATTTTACTTCTATCTGCGTCCCCCTTCCCCCCCCCCACAAATATATAATGCACTCATTTTGAGATCTTCATAAAAAGCAAGTGATAGCTATAGAATATGTCTTTAAAATCGGTAAAATGGAGATATAAAAAATATTTTATTTTCCTCTGTCCTCCCCCCCCCCCTATCCTTAAGTATGTCTAACCTTACTGTGATTTTTTTCACAAATTGTACGTTATTATGCAAAGTTTTTGTTTAGATCGATGATAGTGTAGTTTAAAGAAGAATACATTTTATTTCCATTGGTCCCCCTTGCCCCCCCCCCCCCAGGTATATAATACACTCATTGTAATATTCATGAAAATTAAGTGGTAGTTATAGAATATATCATTAAAATCTCTAAAATGGTGATATAAAGAGTCTTTATGGGAGTGAGCTATTTTCAAAACTATAACCATATTATTTAATATTTTAGAGAATATAACATTTTACATGCTGAAAAAATCATTAGTGAATCAATCATTAGTGAAGTTATAAAATGTTTCATAACTTCTATCGACAAAAAAAAAAAAAAAAAAAAAAAAGCTAGATTCATGTTAGTATAGTTCAGTCGATAAAACAACTCCTCTAGAGTATTTTGTCAAAGTTACATAAGATTTATATAATAACTTTTGGAGTTATGATGTTTTGTGAAAAAGCAAAATGTTAAAAATCTCATTCTGAGAAAAAGCAAAAAACGTAATTAAAAACCAGATTTTACCTATTAAATAAGAAATAATTTTAATAACTTTCCTGATTTATTTCAAAGTTTTTTATTCCTTCTTATTATTTTTAAATTCATTTTATATTCAGTGACAAATTTTGATGCTTATACTGAGTAAAACTTTTATGAAAACAAACATTTCCGGTCACTTCTGGTTTCAAAAAGTTGCGAGTGACTAATATTTAGATGCCTGTAACTCAAATTCTAAGCAAGATAGAAAAAAAATTCAAACTGATTTAGAAAGTTTAAATGGCAGGCTTTAATACTAAACCAAAAATAAAAAATCTTAGTTCTGACTGAAAATTGCATTTTAAAGGTAGGCAGGCGCCTTAAAAAGTATGTAGGAAAGAATTTAAAACTGAAGCTGTAGGAGATTTGTCCACAATAAAACATTAATAGACTATTACTTTTTCCCCCAGATATTTTCGAGTGTGTAAAATTATTACCTCGCTTTATCTTAAAAATATATAGAGAGTATACAATGCTATAATTAACTGAAAAATTCCATAATAAAAAGTATAGACAAAAGAAAAAAAAAAAAAAAAGTAATTTTCTTTCTTTCTTTTTTACAAGTAACTATGTAAAACCAAAAAAAAAAAAAAAATCGACAAATAATGACAAAAAATTAACAGTTTCCAAGTGGTCGTACATTAAAGCTGTAGAGCAAATGGTCTAGATATTACAAATTTCTTTCTATTATGGAAAAGAAATTATACCGATTTTTAGCATAATATTTCATTTTAAGAAATGGGGTACTAATTGTTATGAATTTCAATTTAACATTGAATATGGGAATTTCTGTAACTTTTTTTTTTTTTTTTTTTTTTTTTAATCTTTTGTTATAGACTATTAACACGCAAATTCTTAAAATCCATTAAAATTCCATAATGATACCTCCTGTAATAAATGAACATTAAGCAAATTTTAATAATTTTTCAATCATTAAATGTTATATTTTTAGTCTTATATCCTATTTTATATGCGCACCGATGGTTGACGCGGCTTTATATCATATTTGACACTGTCTGCCACCGATGGCTGACAGGGCGCTCAATGTTTTAATTTTTAATTTTTACTGGTTTTACTTTAGGGGTAAAACTTTCACTGAAATGTTTGAAGTATAACAGGTTCTGCACACTCCTAAAGTTTCAAGATGATTCCTTCAGTACTTAAAGATATATGACAAAATGTCTAGTATCTAGAATGATTGACATGGCGCTCAACGTGTTAATATCGGTTTTCAATAAAAAGCAAAGCAGCGAATAGGCGGGCAGAGCTTTGCAGTGGTTCATAAGTAAAGCGAGTAGAGTGGAGTCGAATCATCATTCATTAGGTCAATTATATGTCTTCTGAGTGCAATTCTCTTCAAAAAGTGCACATAATACTTGTATATTGTGTAATAGGAGTCGTGTGGTTGTTCTTTTTTTAACGCATTAGCGCCCAGTATCCTCATTTGAGGACAGCTAATAAAATGACACGTATATTTTTTGTGGTTTCTTGGAATGATTTCTGCTTTTTAGTGACAGTTTATAGCGTCACTCTAAATGATCCCTGAAAGTTTTATGTGCCTACTATTAATTATTATTTCATAATGTGGATAGTCATTTTAAGATTTTTCATTCGTCGCACATACATTTGCTTTTTGCGCAGGTATACTAACTTAAATCAAGTTGAATAATAATATATACTATAATACTTTACTTTTGAAATCTTCGTCAACATATAACAGGATATTAATCTGTTATCTCAAAGTTTTTCTATCTCGAAGTTTTCTCGCTAGAACACTAAACGTCAATAAATGAGGATAGCATTGAAATTTAAAACTATCAGAAGAATTGTTTAAGTTAATATATTTTTCTGTCAGTTGTGTATATTAATTTAGAAGTGAAATAATCAGCTAATAATATTTTACAAAATTAATTCGGGCGTTAACGGGTTAATTACCCAAGATTACTATGAGCTCTTGATGCTCAATTAGCTTTCGTGCTAAGTATACTATTCTCATAAATAAATTTTTTTAATGTTTTCTTTCATTATTCATATAAAAAAATATTTCATGTTTAAAAAGAAAAGATTGGTAAATTGTTTTTGGCGCTAAATATAAACTAATATTTAAATGACTAACTTTTAAAACTATTATAATATTATTTTCTTATTTTAATTAAATAAAAATAATAATAATAATAAACATTTCAAAAATGGGGCTTCGAGATGCACTAAGACACCTCAAGCGAATTCTTGTTGAATCTCTTGACTGTACGAGTACCAACCTTACGCTTCGTTGTCCACAGACACACCGACACGCACAAACATTGGTTATATATAAATAAAATATATTTATATTAAATTCCCTTTAAAATTCCTTCTTTTATAAGTTTACGTTTTTTGTAACCAAAAAAGTATTAAAATTAGAAAAATAATTTTATTAACTTTTTAATACATTTAAGTTAATATATAACTGTTCAAATAAATTTAAAACACCAAACTTATTTAAGTTAACTACTTATCTAATCGGCTTCTGTGGGTTTCTGTGGTGAATTATTCAACTGTTTGGTTTCCGTTATCATTCTTTTCATTATTGTCATTAAAAATTATATATATTTGTGTGTGTGGGGGGGGGGATTTTTTATTTATTTATTTATTTATTTATTTTTTTAACCTAAATTGTAAAATTATTTTTTTTTCTTTTACTAGACAGTTGTTCTATGTAATACTGCTCAAATAAAGTGAGATATATGTAATATTTAATTCCGTAGTTTAAGTAATTTTAAAAGATATTTTTCCGTGCAATTATTTACCAATTCATTCACTGTATTCAATAAAAAAACAGCAAATTATCAGCTTCTTTATCAATCTTCTTTCCCCGTTCTAGAAAATCCCATGGCTCTCCTCTTTGAGGGACCATCTTTAACAAAATTACTCAAATGCAAAAAAGGTAACCCTACTCCGTACCAAGGGGAGATGACTATAGTGATTGATGATCATTTTCCTCCACGGTGTTGCGTGGGACATAATCAATTGGTAGCTGCTTATTGTGTGAGAGGTGAAGTTAAGTGACGGTAGAGAGGTGTAGCGAAAAGTAAGAAAAGAATCTATCGCGCTTCGGGAATCTGGCCGATAGTGCTAGTGTGAGATTAGCTAGTGATAACAGAGAGCCGTCATCGACAAGATCAGTATTGGTGAGATAAACTACCTTTTATGTTATGCTTTGTTAAAGTTATTATCTGAGGTCATTTAAGTTATAACGGAGTTAGCCCAACACCCTCCTTGATATTGAATGCTAAATAAACTTTGTTATTTATTTGTTAACTTTGTCTCTAGCACTCCTTAAGTAATTAAGTTATTAAGTTAATCTTTAAGATCTAATATCTATCCATATTCTAAGATACAATTGAGAATATGGAGACCTCGTATTCCACACAGTGGCGCCCAAACGAGTTCGACACCCCCCCCCCTCCCCGCTCGAGTATATTTTACCGGCACAAATAATGTACTTAACTTTTTTGAGGAACTTGAGCAATATTTTGATGTATGTAAAATTGAACTTGCCGATAGATTTAACTGGTTAAGATACTCCTTAAAAGGAGAACCTAAAATGTGGTTTGACCTCATTGCCTCTCATTCTTTGGGTCAAAATCCCACCTATGATAATTTAAAAAGAAAAATTATAAGCACCTTTTCTTCAAGTGCCGATAGTGCAAAATTAATGCAGGAACTGTATACAACAAAAATGTCTAGATTTGATAAACCGACAACCTTTTTCCTGCATAAGCTGGATTTAATTAAACAACTGGAGTTAACTTTATCATTCTTGGAAATATTGGATATTATAAACCCGCTGTTTACAGTCCAACTCCAAGATTACCTCGATTTAAAACCAACCGCATATTTTGATACTCTTTTTCAAATTCTCGATAAATATCAAGCACGTCACGCTGCTAAACTTTCGAATACCACTAATCGCCGGCAAGAACCCGTCAATGTTCAAAATGAACAGCGAGAAAATTTCGCCCCCCCCCCTCAAAATGTTAATTTCAATCATCTGCAACATACTAACTTTTCACAAGCAAGACCCAGTGACTTAAATCACCCTGAAATTGTTGCAAGAAATCCACTGAGCTCTCATAATACAACAGTACAATCTATATCTTTAAATTTTCTTACTATCTGTCCAGTAAACTTGCCGCATTTAAATTTTTCTTCTCAATGAGTTTCTAATTTGAACTCTCCGTTACCTTCTAATTTAAAGAAGAATGAAATCCCATTAAATGCAGCGGCTAATCCTTTCGTCAATAAATCAAATTGGTGTTTTGAAACTGTTAAGTCAACAGACTTTTTTAGTAGTTTAAATGCACCTCCTCATAAATTGCAGTCTAATTCTAAAACTGTCAAGTCAGCAGATTCTGCTATTTCTATTGATAACTCATACGCAAATGCTTGACCGATCAAATCCGGGGAGTTATCTAATTTCACAGAAACTGTATTAAAAGAGAAAGGAAAGTTAACTCACTGTGCTTCTAAATATCTCGCAACTACTTTAAAAGAAAATCTAGTAGCTAATGTAAATGAAAGTAATACATTTCAAAATGCAGTGTTAACTAACTTTACTTCTGCAAATCTAGTGCATAAATTCAACGATAAAGTCGTAAATTGAACGGAAAAGTCAGATAACTGTGTCACTAGTTTAAACGACGAAGTAACTGAAAATGCTATGATAAATAATGCTGCGTCTAGCAATTTCTTTACAAAGTTAAGAGAAAATGTTGTACTTTCCACTAATAAAGTGAAATGTTTTAAAGCTTGTAAGCCCTCCAGGACCTCGACCTCAACGAGTATAGACCCAGCTAAACCTTCTCCTGGAACTGTGGACAGTAACAAGATGCCGGGTTCGAACCCATCCCAGGAAAGTGGCTCTCCTACGCCTGACCTCGTGCTGCAAGCCTCCAGCCCTGTGATTTCTGCGACGCGTGCAATGGCCAGCAGGATTAACAGGTTTCATGCTAATGCTGTTACAGCGGAAACCTTCAGTCAGGTTCTATCGTTCCTTATTTTATTTTTTCAAAAGTGTATTTCTATCAGAGCTGTGCTAAAATGTGCGACATGTATTGAAGCCTTTTGGACTTGTGAACCTTTTCTGAAAGCAACGAACTTTCTTAAACTAAAAACTGTAAAATTTGAATTAGTGCATGAAGTTTCATATCGAAATTCATGCTTATGCTTCAATGTCAGCATTTTTGTTCTCTCTTAAAATATATTTTGTGTATGTGCACTAAGTTCTTTTATTTTGTAGCCATCACCTGCAGAGCGGGTAATGTAAAACATGTTTTTTAGCCTTTGTAAATATTCCCCCACTTTTTTCGTATTTCTGTAAATATTGTATTTGTATATATAAAATGAAATTTGATATTTGTAAACTTTTGTACATATTCTAAAAGTTTCTCTGTATATATGTGTTTGAGAAGGGAAATACATTTTTGGCTACATGCATAAATCACGCTTAACTTGTAACTAAAACCACTAACAAATTAATTTTTTGTCTTTTCGCATGCTATAGCCCAGGAGGGAAAAAATTTTTGTATATAAACTATTTTATGTATTCAGAGACAATTGATCTCGTTTATCTGTCTGCAAGACGCACTTTAATTTGGTATATTCTTTTATACTGTTCAAGTCTTTTCATTTTAGAAACTCTCCGATTGGACAGATATTTCAAACTAATCTGATGTTCAAAGTGTTAATCTGATGCCTGCCGTATTCTGACTGAATTGTTCTTCAATCTCTACTCTCAAGTTACTTTGACTAGCTGATGTTTCTGGGCCTAGACTGGCCTTCAGATGGGTGAAGAAATTCCTCTTCTAAGTTTCGAAAGATGGCTTACTTCAGAGGAAATTGCAAGATTTTTTTTTTTTTTTCAATAAACATTTTCTTCATGTTGGTAGTTTATGTTAAAGCAACCCCCCCCCCCCTGTACTTTAATCCCCTTACAACTCAAGTTTAAAATTAAGTTTTTTTCCTTTCTGGATTAACAGAGAGATGTTTGTAATCCCCGCTGTACTGTTGGGCTACGTATTTGTTGGGGCGTTTTTTTTTTTTTTTTTTTTTTTTTTTTTTTTTTTCGGAGTTTCCGGCCGTAAAGGGTAACCATTTTAATTTAAAATTTAAATTTCTTTTTTCGGGGTTGGTCCGGTTTTCCGGTCATGGAATTTTTTTTTTTTTATCGCCATTGTATTTGAAGCTGTAAGCAGTTCATTGCTCAGCAAATTAAACTTTCATTTTTTTTTTTCTAACTTATTCTAAAGTTTGGTTTCAGAAATTTAAATTATGGCTGCACTCGCACCTACGAGATATGGTATTAGTGTTTAAAATTACTCGTTAAAACCCGTTGGGGATTTTCTCGACTAAATTTTTTTTTTCTTGGAGGGGGACTGTGAGGTCGGGACTGACCGCCACCAAAGTTGGGACGGAAATCACTTCGTCGCCAGTGACTCGGCGAAAGTTTTGGTCGAGTTTGTTTTATGTCGGCATGGTACTGCAGTGAAATAATTAGGTTCTGAGTGTTTGATGAATTGGAAGTGATTAGAAGTTTGATTGAAATAAAGGGAAATGAAGTTGTAGAATGTAGTATAAGATGGAGAGAGTGAAAGGAATATAGTGAATTGAGAGTGAATTGCTAGCGGTAATGAATTGGTAGCTACTTAGTGTGTGAGGAGGTGAAGTTAAGTGACGGTAGAGAGGTGTAGCGAAAAGTAAGAGAAGAATCTATCGCGCTTCGGGAATCCGGCCGATTGTGCTAGTGTGAGATTAGCTAGTGATAACAGAGAGCCGTCATCGACAAGATCAGTATTGGTGAAATAAACTACTATTTATGTTATGCTTTGTAAAAGTTATTATCTGAGGTCATTTAAGTTATAACGGAGTTAGCCCAAAACCCTCCTTGATATTGAATGCTAAATAAACTTTGTTATTTATTTGTTAACTTTGTCTCGAGCTCTTCTTATTAAGTAATTAAGTTAATCTTTAAGATCTAAGATCTAAGACTGAGGAATTGAATCATGGCTCACTTTAATTCCTCAAAAAGTAAAACTCTAAATTCATTTTTTTTTTCTTGCACAGTTAAAAAATGTAATATTTATTTTAAGAAGTAAGCACATTAGTAAAATATTGCAGATTACACGATGTAACACCATAGTGCTAGTTGGAAATTGTTTTGAAATCTATATAAACCATCTGATTTTTATTATCATCATCATCAGTATCATTATTATTATTATTTGATATACTTTGGTGTGCGTAGATGGATAACCTGTCCTTGAAGCTGTAATTCTATTGAATAAGGAAAGCAAGTTCGATTTTAAGAGAAAAATTATCAAAAACTAATGATAGTTGAAATTATTTTTCACAGAATATATGTACAAAATATCATGTGTTTTGAATTTGAAAACGTTCTAATTAATTAATATAAGAAATAATGCAAGTGTCAATAAATCGTTTTTTTTTTTTTTTTTTTGTGTGTGCGTGTGTGTGTGTGTGTGTGTGTGAGTACTGTGACTAATTGTTTTCATAAAATAAGAAATTTTGAATATTTTCCTAAGCAATAGTTTTTGCTTAATTATTTTATTATTATTATTATTATTATTATTATTATTATTATTATTATTATTACTTTCTTATTTCGAAACAGTAATGCAAAGCAATGTCCGGGGGATTTTTTTTTATGATTTTCTGAAGATAATACTCAGTAAAGAAAAATTTGCTTAATGAATTTAGAAGAAGAAGATGGTTTGAAAATTGGAACAAAGGGAAAAATTATTTTGTTGTTACAAAAAGAAATAGGAATTTAATCTTCAGGAAAGCTAATAGATTAGTCAAAACATCAATTTATTTTCTAATTAAGTTATTCAGTTTTATTATAGACATCTTATCTAGATTTAAAAAATAGTAGCTTCCGTTGTTATATAACTCTTTATTTTTAGCGAAGTTTTATAATATGTAAACGAAAATTTATTTCATCTGCTATCTGAGGATTAATTAGCTGATGCAAAAAAGATCTTTAAAGAAACGTTGCATATTCTTATATTTTATCTTTTCCGTAAGTTTTTAAAGTAAAGGAATTTGTCTTAACATTTTAAGTACATTTATGCAAACATTAAAAACAATAACGAAACATTATGCAGTTCGCATAGATTATGAACCCTTTCCAACTGTACGCTCTCGTTCTATCGCTTAGCATTCAGTGTACTATTACTGACTAGGGGCCCATCCCCAACTCGCACCTCTCGTCAACCTCCGTCGGGCTCTGCTCGCCTGATTCCAGCGCTTCTTTTCACTTATTAGGGGTATTAAAAGTTCATAGCACAAAAAAGAAGTAAGACAATATTATAGAATTCTTCATATTTGATATCAAATTAAATACAGAATATTTAATTCTATATCGTCTATTTAAATAAAATATGATAATAATCTGTCGTAATATTCGGCAATTTGCCGTTATTTTGGCATAAATATATGCTATGAATGTGATACCTAATACATCAATTCTAATGACTCATTAAAAAAATAAAAGTCAGATCGCTAGAATAAGCAAAATTGAATAATTCCAGCTGCCTACACAAAGATGTTACGATCTAACCACTTTGCAAGCGTCGACATACGTTCTGCAGATAAGTTTTACAAATTAATAGAGCATATTTTATTCAGGAAAATTATTTGTTGAAAAACACACTTTCAAATGTGAGTTCACGAAAATTTATGATCGAGTTCTAATTACTATTTAAATTGAAATTTACAATTTGAATTTTTCTAGATTTAGTGAAAAAATCACTAAATGAAAACTATAAATTTATTTACATGTTCCAATATACGTTTCGAGAGAGAGAGAAATCGAAGCTTTGAACAAAATAACAAAGAAATGGATTGCACAACTACTCACTCGTACCGGACCGTTCAAAGTACTACTTTGAAATAAACAAAAAAGACAAATAATAATAATAATAATAATAATAATAAACATTTTTAAATTTTGTATAATAATTTTATTTTCTTATTTTAATAAATGTTGGTAAATATTGTACTGTTCGATTCTGACAGCACTTTTTATCTGCAATTTCAAATCCAAAGCGTTTTCGGTATGGAAGCGACACTTTTTTCGGATCGTTTTCTAAAAAAACAATGACTAGAAGAAACTATTTACAAGTTGGCAAATAGTATATGTTTATTAACACTATGTTTTTAATTTATAACTTCTTGAATTAACGTAACAAAAATTTCAATCAAAGCGTAACATGTCCCATGAATTATTCTGAAAACGTCAATATTTCTCATGACTGTGACTTCATCATTCTCTCTTCAATTATAACTGATACGATATCTATAAATACCTTCTATAATTCAACAGATATACTTATTGTAATATGCAAATATAAACAATAAAATATATATAACTTACTAAAGGTTTGTTAATTTTTTAGAGACAAAACTCACTCTGATAAATGAATAAATATATAAATAAATCACAGTAGAAATAATAATTAAAATAAAAGGATAGCTTTTAAATATAAATTTTATACATATAAAATATTTTAATGTGACTGTCACATAACTTGTCCTTACCTTTTATTACTATAGACATATTACAACAGTTTGAGATTTAACGCATGATATATTGTATCAAAATATAACTAGTGCATTTCAGACAAAAGTTCAAAATACTAATATCAGAAAAGTTTGTCTTTAAATGGGGCTACCAATCCCTTCAAACCCCCATTTGAATATTGTAGCTACATCATAGATTCAGGGCTTTTATTAACTTTTATAAATTATTTCAATTTATTCAGAGAAATATCGCACAATGTCCTAAAACTATATTGAATTAAATTTGAGTAGCCCATAAATTTCAACTGTATACGTAATTTTTGTTAATAATAATTTTGAATGTCACTGTATATGAACCATTTTTCGATTTCAATAAAAAAATTTCGAGTAGCATATCCATATGATACAGAATTATAATAACGAATTTGGAATTCCTGTCAGTATTTGTTCTTAAAATATGGTGATAATAGATTCACAGATACACAGACACACTGTAAAAAAAACCACAGTAAAATTACAGCATAAAATGCTGGCAATTTGGGTGCCAGCATATTTTGCTGTTAATTTACAGCAATTGCGTTTTTCCTAAGTAAACAGCAGCTTTGTAGATTTTACAGTATTTTGTGCTGTTATTTTTACAGCAATTTTGTATTTTAGCTTTTACAGTTCTTTTGTAAATTTTACAGCATTTTTTGCTGTTTTTTTACAGCAGTTTTGTATTTTAACTTTTACTGCTCATTTGTCAATTTTACAGCATTTTCTGCTGTTTTTTTACAGTTGTTTTATATTTTAGCTTTTACAGTGAAATTGTAGATTTTACTGTTTTTTCTGCTTTTTTTACAGCAGTTTTGTACACTCCTGTTCAATAGTTTAGCAAGATTTGCAAACAATCAGTTTTTTTTCGATTTAAAACTTATCTCTCGATAAAATGTTTCAAACATTGGGTATTTAAAGAACTGGATCGTCCGCATGTTTATCAGCGAAGACTGGTTTTAGCAACATTTAGGGGGCCAGTAACAAATTGAGCAAAATCTATAATGTTTGTGATCACCCTGCATCGTTAAGTGAATGAAATGAACTGTAACTTTAGGATATGTTAATAGAGACCCGGTTCAAATTGAGGATGAATTTGTGTGACGATACCATATTAAATAAAAAAGATATAGGCAGTTATTTTAATTTCCCCCCACACACACACACACACACAAAAAAAAAAAAAAAAAAAAAAAAAATCAACTAGTTTTTTATTTATAATGTACAGAGTTTTTAACGAAAATTATTCTCATGTTCAGATAAGTTGAAAAAACACTTTTAAAAGAATGTACTGCAATCGATATACAAATATCTCATGAAATATGAACATTTTTAAAAAAAAGTTTTCACTGTGTGACAGATAGAAAAGTTTTTATTGCATAGGTTGAAAGCCAGATATATTGGGCAACTTTTTGTCAAAAGTGCATTTGAATAAGTAAAAATAGCAAATTATACGAAAAAGAACGAGCTAGATTTTAGATATTTTCCAAGAGCTGAAATTTTTTAAGGGTTTTTTCACATGCCGCATAATTAATTTAAAGATCCACAATTATTTTAACCATTTAGCAAATGTTCTTTTTTTTTTAAGAAAAAATCCTTATCTTACAAAGCTTAGTAAATAAACAAAAATATGTAAGAGTTACAAGCTTATAAGGGGTTTTTCCCAAAAAGTACATTTGGAGCGTGGTTAAAATAATTGGATCTTCAAATTAATTACGTGGCATGTCAAAGACCCCTTACGAAATTCCAACTTTTGAAAAATATCTAAAATCTAGCTCGTTCTTTTTCATATAATTTGTTTAATGTTTACTCTATTCAAATGCACTTTTGGCAAACATTTCCCAATATATCTTGCTTTCAACCTATGCAATTAATATTATTTTATCTTTCGCACATGGGCAGTGAAAACGTTTTACATGAAAATGCTCATATTTCATGAGATATTTAAGATATTTGTATTATGATTGCAGTATATTGTTTTAAAAGTGTATTTCCAACTTATCTGAAAGTGAGAATAATTTTCGTTAAAAAGTCTACATTATAAATAAAAAGTGGACTTTTTTTTTTTTTTTTTTTTTTTTTTTTTTTTTGAGTTTTAAAATAAATGCTTATATCTCCTTTATTTAACATGCTATCGTGACACAAATTCATCCACAATATGAATTGGGTCTCTAGTAACATAACCTAAATTTACAGTTCATTTCATTCACTTACCAATACAAAGTGATCACAAACATTATTGATTTTGCTCAATTTGTTACGTGCCCCTAAATGTTATTTTAAACCAATCCTTACTGAAAAACATGAGGAAGACTCAGTTCTTTAAATACCCAATGTTCGAAAGCATTTCATCGAGAGAAACGTTTTCAAATTAAAAAAAAAAAAAAAAAAACAGATCGTTTGCAAATCTTGCTAAACTTTTGAGCAGAAGTGTATTTTAGTCTTTATATCACATTTGCAGATACATTGTTTTATTTGCTAAAACTGCAATTTTAAAGTTAAAAAATTAATATATTTTTCGATACCCCAATTATCACATATTCTTTGACTTTTTATACATTTTTATTTTTCTGCATCTGTGGATTATCAGGCAAATTCAGTTTTTCTTTATAGTATCCCTGCAGTAGATATAACCACATTTTGGGGGAAATATGTGATGTTTCATTATACACAGTAATTTTTATGATAAAAATTTATATATATATATATATATATATATATATTTAATGTTAGCTAGATAATAAAACTTAGACTGAAAAATTAACCCGTTTTCATACGAAAAATAATAAAAATTTCAATTTGCAAAAAAATTGTGTCTAATAAAATATCATCTAAATTTACCGAAAATTTGATTAAAGCTATTTCAGAAATACAGTAGAGAAAAAAGGTGAATTTTCCAGAGAATCTGTAGATGGCACCGAAAGGAAAAATGAAAATATATAAAAATTCGAAGATTGTGCGATAATTGAAACAGTCTTGAAAAATATACCTTGTGGTATTGAAACATATGTTAATATTTTAACTTTTTAATTACATTTTTAGCAAATAAATCAGTGTTTCTTTATATTGAGTGCTTTATTCATATCTATATGGGCATTTGTAGACTTTATAGAACTTTTTGTTGCTATTTTATTTATTTATTTTTTAATATTTTGTGGCATTTTGTAAATTTTATGACATTTTGCCTTGTTAATTTCACAGCAAAAATTTGCTGCAAATTTTTATTTAAAAAAAAAAAAAAAAAAAAAAACTCTGCAAAAAGATAATTTTTAACATTTTTTCTCTGGTGTTTGGAACAATTTAAGTATTATGAGAGTTTGGTATCTTATTATAACACATTTTTTCTTTCTTTCACCTTTCCCTCTTATGTAAAATTGTTATAAATTCATGCCTTACTGGCAGAAAAACTGAACTTTTGCAGAATTTTGTTTATTTTTCTTTTATTTCTTTTAGAGCTCCTTATACACAGTTTAGGAACATGAAATATCAAATCGTGTGCGGTTTTCCATAACTGTACCTATTAGGTACAGCATAGGATTAGATACAGACCACCATAAAAATATTTTTTAAACATTTTTATATTACATTTTCTATAATATTTTATATATTATAAAAATTGTAATAAAATACTTAAAAAAAACTGGAAGCAACTAAATTAAAATGTTTTTTATTTTTATTTATTTATATATTTATTTTTTTTTAAACCTATATCAGAATTGCTATAACAAACACTTTATACATATATATATTTAATTAAGAAAATCGGCTGTTTGATTTCCGAGAAAACCTACACCCAGGCAACTAAATTAAAAGTTAACAAAATTTTTACTTGAAAGAATTTTGTACGAAAGAACAAATATGTTACATTAAAATACGAAAAATCTAAAATGTTAAAACTTTCTTATCATCAAGAAAAAATAATCAGCAAATTTGTATATGTTTACACATATGTATACATAAATTCACAAATTAAACTCGTGAGATGATTATTAAAAAAATCTTTCTGTTAATAAATTTTACGTCAGATTTTTTCTAAGACATTCTATTTTCGTTTACCGATGTACATTCAAAAACGAAATTTAGTAATTCAACAATGAAAAATTCAATTTTCAATGGCATACAAAATATATGAACTAAAAAACTTTTACTGCTTAATAGAGCTTTCGAAAAACTCTATAAATTTGCTATCCTTATTTTTGTCATTGATTTAAATATGATAACGTTTTTGGTTGATTAAAAATTTTCTACCGCAGAATTGTTATATTAAACATATTAACCCTTTGCCGGTCTATTTAATTTCACTCATCTTAGCAATGTTGCCAAATTTAGGAATTTCTTTTATCCAATATTCACCATGAAATTTTAACTGTAGAGGTTCAAAAATCATTTCGAAGGTTATTTGTACATTATATATGCCAAATATAACTCCTAAAAGTTATTAGTGATATTTGAATAAAATTAGCCCTAAATTTTGCAACACTGCTTGTAACGTTTTAGAGCGTTATAGCCGGCAAAGGGTTAAAATAAAGCTGAAAGATCTCTTAAGGAATGATAGTTTGTGAAGTGACGCAAAATGAAGAGGTATAATAACAGAATCTAAATTTCTTTTCTCTTTGACTATTTTCAAACAAAAGAAATAAAAGTAAAATAACAGAATAATTATAATAATAATAATAATGAAAAAATAAATATTGTAATTTTACAGCTAATTTTCTGTTTTAAAACTACAGTAAAAGAAAACATGTATATATTTACAATAAGTGATAAGGAAAAATGGTAACATTTTGTTTACAGCACAATATCTTTTCATAAAAGACATTACTGATAAGAAGTATAGAAAACTAAAATGATGACTTTGTTTCCCTTTTGACAGAAATTCATAAATTTTCAAATAACAGAGAAAAAGTTCTTCATTAATTATATATATATGCAAAATAATTTTTTGAAATCTGAATATTTGTAGTTTCAATCTTTGAACATTTATGAATAAAAATGATTTTATAAATGTGTCAATGTATGCAATCTTGAATTTCAGAACAAATAAATAGGCAGAATAAAGATAATATTGAACGTATTTCAATGAAAATTTTCAATTTATTTACTGTAATTTCTGTTACATAATCCGCAGGTTAGATAAGTCAGTTCTGCACCAGAAATTTTATAAGAGAGATAAATTTATATTTGTTCAAACTGTTTCTTCGATGAATTAAAGTTGCTTCTATTAAATAAAACATCTGGTGGAGAAATGACACCCCTTAATTGCGGATTATACGCTAGAAATTACGGTACTATATACTATGTTGGAAATTCAAAAATATATATATTGAAAATTTATGGGTTATTTTCTAAAAAAATTAATGAAAAGCCCCCTTCTTCCTTTCCATTCTTTTTTTCTTTTAAGTGTTGATGAAGATTCAACATTTTATTTATGCTATTCTTGCATTTAGAGGTAAAATGAAAAAGATAAACGAGATGTAAAACGAAGAAGCTAAAACATAATTATCTAAAATATTAATATGGAACATATTTACAGTAAAACTACGTGAAAACTGTAATTAAAAATGTTTAATTTTTATACGAACATATATACATTTATTAAAGAGGTTATATGACATTTATTAACATATCAAAACCATTCATAATTCGGTACGTTATTCATCAACAATTACTACACGCGGGGCATGATTCCGTCTTTTATGTTATTTTTTCTTTGTTTATTTTCCATGCTTGGGTTCATATTCATCAAGCACCTGGAATAAAAGAGATAAAAAATTTTCATTTAGAAAACAATAATCTCAAATGAATTGTGCTTTACCTTTGAAAATATTGCACACAAAGAAACAGCATAGGGCTATATATATATATATATATACACGCAACATTATATATAACGGACGAGAAGAACTTCATAATTTCATCTATAATTTCATTTTTAATTTCATCTGATAGATAACTGACAAATTTTCATAAAAATCAAAATTTACTGGTAGAACAAAATCTGCTTTTATCAATAGCTTTGCCTCAGTAATTCCCTTCTATTAATTTTTCTTATATAATTAGAAGAAATACTAGTTTTAACCCGCTCCATCTATGGCCAAGAGGTTCTGCTCTCAAAGCAGGTAGACGTGAGGTGCCGGGGTCGATCCCAGGTCGCGCTCGTCGGCCTAGCTATCGCAATTTCCTGTAGTTTTCTTCCAAACTTGGGTAAATATGGTCTAGGACTCCGAAAAAAAAAAACTATTGAGGGAACTCTCCTCAGACCTAGGAACATAGCGCAGTCAATTTGGCTGAACCCCAACCCAGCCACAACTTAAAAAAAAAAAAAAAAAAAAAAAAAACAGTAATTCACATCACATTTTCTTAAATTACATACATTTTTATTAAGTCTCAACCTTACCATGTAGCATATAATGCATATTTCTCTTCATCCAACTCAAATGTTGCTGCTGTAATAGTTTTAGTAGCTGGGCACTCAATACACTCTTCTAGCAAACAATTTTTATTGTTTATATGCATAAACATTTTATTAGAAGATTTCACAAGCTAACGAAATCACTTATTAACCCAATAAATACTGTTTTTTAAATATTCAATTTATTTTAAAAAGATAAATACTTCATTTTTCTACAAAGAAGATTAAAGGTTATTGTTCAAAAATTGTTTAATACCGAGAAAGAGACATCTGCTTGTCACGAACGACAAGTAACTGTCTCTTACTCTTCCTTCAAAGGCATATCAAAATGTTTATTTAGGCACAATAATATCTTAGTTTGTTTAAAGAAACTATTCTGAACCACTGATTTATATACACATACAAAAAGAAATTGTTATAAATTTTGCACAATATATTAGAAAAATAGTTGAGTAAATAAAGACCTTTTAGGAAATATAAATTCAGAGATATTTATAACTTTTAAAATTCCGTTTAATTATTGTTAGTTAAGGTTAGTTAGGATAGATTAGACTTTAAGTAAACTAACCCTTAAAACAAAAACTTTTAGACTAAATAAATATAGATAGGAATGGTTAAACATTTTCAATAATAATAATAATATGTTCTTTATACAATTATTTTTAATACTTTTATTAATTATTACTAATATTTAAAGCTTAAAGTTTGTAAATTGTAAAGAGCTATGCATCATTATTCTATATTTTGTAAAGTTAATTTAGAAACAGTTATAATTTATTTACTAAGTACATATAGGGTTTCATATCAACAAACTTTCAGGTTTCTTAAAAAATGGACTTTCTGAATACTCAAACTTTATAATTTAAAATTAAATGGGGATAATTTTAAAATTCGAAAATTAAAATATTAAATTCTAAAGGTTGCATATATGGTATGATTAAACTAAAATTTGTTGTGAAGTTATAATTATTTTCAAATTGCCAGTCCTGTTTAGTTCCAAAATTGTTTTTATTATTATTATTATTCTTTAAAAAAAATTTCAATATTTAGAAAAAAAATTAAAAATTTTCATCAAAATATTTTTTTTCTTTATTTAAAAATCAAACAATTTTTTAAAAACTAAACTAAATTAAAATTAAAACAAATAAAAAAATAAAAAAATCAATTGAATAAGCTATATATATATATATATATATATATATATATTTAAACAGGGCTTATTTTAAAAATAAGAGTTTTTCTAATTTTCCGAAAATTCTCAATTTTATGCAAAGTATTTCACTTAGTTAGTAATTCTTAGTTCACTTAGTTAGTATGATCTTTTTATTACTTATTTACCTGTTTAAATAAAAAAAATAATAATCTATGATGGTGATCAAACATGTCCTTCCTGAGATAAGATGGAATCATCATTTAGAACGAACGCTATTCCGTAAAAACAATCAAATTAACAAAAAAAAACAAAAAAAAAAAATATTTTTTAGTAGAAATTCTTAATTTTTTATTTTGAAACTTTTACATTTTCAGTTTCAAGCATTAATAAAAAAAAAAGCTGCATATAATGAGAACTTTAGGATTGGTAAAGATATAAGCATACACAAGGTACAAATGCATACATTTTGGTGCTTGTAGTGTTAACCATTATCCAGGGAGTGCAACCACTTTCAAATAATAATAATAATAAGTAGGAATCTTTAGAATTTTAAATGAAATTTAAAAATTTTCGCAAACATAATTGCACTAATTTTATCAATTCGTTCATCATATTTGACATAATTGAAAACAAATGAAAATTCCAAAGCATTTTAACATAAAGTTTGGAAAAGTTGTTAAATGGTATTTCTTTACTTTGTAATGCATTAACAACCATATTAAAATCTTCTGCAATAAATTTCATATTTTGTATTTTGCGCAAAATGCTTCGCATACAAGGAAAACAAATGCGGAGAAATATTTTTTAAATTATGTAAAGTATGAACAATTTTGAGAAAACTCACTCAATAATTCATTAATTTTCATACAATGAGCCAATTTAAATTAACATTTTTGAGATATGTGTATATATATGTTAATATAAAATTTCCGACAAATAAATAGAAATGTAACTAACGCTTAAACACTTATTAGCAAAAATGGAAATAAATAAACAAAAAATAAATAAATAATGCCAGGAAGAAATTCAAGTCTGAAAACTAAGCCTATAAAATCAGCATTTAAAAAAAAAAAAAAAAGATTTAAAACTAACTCTTGACAAAAATCAATGAACTTAAAACGGCCTTTCACAAGAATATGACGAGTTTAACACTGCGAGAAAAACACTGGATGGGAAAATGCAAAAACTCCTAGAAGCCTCTTTTAAAATTCCCGTTTGTATTATATATACTAAGTCCATAAGTTTGAAACCAGTAATAACAACAAGATTTTAAATAAAACAAGAAATCTATAAACTTTTACAAATAATACAGTAGCAAAAAAAATCAGATTAAGTAAAAATTATATTGTACTTTATCTCAACAAATACTACAAAAGTTTACATTTCATGATAAGAATTTCTATTGTATTTAATAATTATGCAATAGGTTTATAAAAGAATGGAAGATTTATGTCTGGAGCTTTGTGAATCAAGTATATAAGTATATATCAATAAAATAATACAAAACAATAAAAACAGCACTTACCAGGAATCAAAGACAGGAATGAAAGTTTCAGCTTCATTTTGTCGGAATCTCTGGATAACAAAATAATGGCGCACGTAGCCGTAGAACAAACAGATAACATAAAACAATAGCAGACGATTTCACAAATTACAGTAAAAAACCTAAAATGCTGTTTTTCCTCCGATTGCGAAAAATTTACAGCAGATTACGCAGTTTTTTCCCTTTTTTTTTTTTTTTTTTTTTTTTTTTTTTACAGTGCATTACACAGAAAAAATCACATACACACAGAAAAATGCTAAAAAAACTGATTTTCTTATTAAGGCACCTTAAAATATGCAACTATAACGAAATCTCGTTTTCGAAAATTTGACTCAAAAACAATATTTTCTCTTCTAATAAATGAGTAAGAGACCATAAAAAAGGTAATATTGTAAGACCAGTAAAAGTTTTATTAATAATGAAACGTAATAGCACAAAAATACTTTTATTAAACGCGTAACAACAGTGGAAAAAAATCAATTTCTTCTATACAAATTGTAAAGATGAGAGAATCTAGTAGAAAAACTTCACAGATACTTTTCTGAAAACAAGATATTGAATTCTTTATAAGTGTAGTATACTCTTTTTCCTTTTCAGTTACTTTTTTCTTCTCTCTCTTTCAGCTTGCCATGCACTATGCTAGACTGATGGCAAAAGATAATCTTACGAAGAAATTCTCCAGATTGCTGAGTGAAATAAGATTTCCATTAATGATTCCCCTCGTCTGTGTAATATAATGAAGCAAAAGGAAAAAGTCTATTTTCTGATGCATTAAACAAAGTTTCATCAAGCAGAAAACTTGTTTATTTCTGAATCAAAGATTGTTCTTAATGAAATTAAAATTATTAAAAGACTGTATGTAGAGTACGGTCCGTAAATGAACAAAGTATTTTTAATTTAAATTGTTCGATTGAAGGGATTTTGTAAAAATGGCTAAATTATAAAATTAAAACGAAAATTCTAGTGTGGCCCTCACACCGCATTCCGTTGGACACATGTAATTACAGTTTAAGGTGTGTGACATGAAGTACTGTATTTTATATTTTGTTGTGTATATCAAAACCACTTGAAAGTAGGTTTAGAAACATATTTATTAGATACCCTTTCTGTGGGAAAGAGGGGCTCCCCTCAATTCTCTCCTCCCCCTTTTGAACATTCTAGCTACATTTATAAAACATTTAAGACATTTATAAAATTTTAAATATTGTTTCATATTATTGAGAGAATCGACGCCCAGACCTCTCTCTGAAAGTTATTGCACTAATTTTCGTAGCTTTGTATTATCTGTAAATTACATATTTACACAACAATGTATTTAAAATTAGCACAGCATAGAAAAGAAATGAATTCATCAACTTAAAATGCACTTCGATTAATTTCCCAAATCTACCACCTGCGTATTAGACTCACTTTGACATTCCTTAATTTATAAACATTTACTTTTATGTAACATAAAATTATGCATTCATGCTTAAATTTATTTATATCAATATTTACTGACGGGACTCTACAGTAATACAAATAAAAACTAGTTGGCATAGGTAGACTTTGCTCAGTTCCCCATCATATTTATGTTCTCACAAATTTCTAGTGCGAGACATATTATAATCATGTTAAAAGAAATGAATTTGACCAAAGCTTGATACAGTGACAGAATGAAATCCCCGCCTAATAGGCTAACAACCGTTCACTTCGATATATTTATCTTATTCTAATCTATTAATTTATTTCATCAGGGTCAATTCCGTTGTTTAGTTTTCATGCTACTATTTCCAATGCAATAATCCTCAAAATTCATATTTATATGAAAAATTCACAATTTCGCTATGTTGATAAAATCGTAAATTACGAATAATTTACGACATTTACCGATTAGAATATTTGTATTCAATCATAGTCAAACAAATATCATAAACGTAATTTTGATTTTGATGTATTTAGGATCCTCAAAATGGAAGTTTATGCTCAATTTTGCCTTTTTCTGACATGTTAAGTAAATCGTAAATTCCAAATAACTTACGAATTTTTTAAATTGGAAAAATTATAGTCTATGATATTCATGCCAATATCCTAAATAATATTTCGAAAGTGGTTTGACATCTTTACGATGAAAATATCCCTCAAGATTGACGTTTATGTTAAAATTTGCTCTATTCTGCCATGTTAAGAAATTCGTAAATTTCCAATAACTTACGAAATTTTTATATTGGAAAATTCATAGTCATTAATATTCATGCCAGTGTCCTAAATAATATTTCAAAAGTAGTCTGACATCTTTACGATGAAAATATCTCTGAAAATTGACGTTTATGTGAAATTTTGCCTATACTGCCATGTTAAGAAATTCGTAAATTCCCAGTAACTTGCGAAATTTTCAAAGTAGCATATTTATAGTTACTGATGTTCATTCCGGCATTAAAACTGATATTTTAAAACTGGTCTGACATTTTTATAGTAAAAAGTTTCCATTTAATGCACGTTTAAGTGAATTTTTGTCCTATTCTCCCATGTTAAGAAAATCGTAAATTTCTAATAACCTACGAAGTTTTTAAATTCGAATGTTGCAAATGAATAGGGTTCTTGCCAGTGTCGCAAGTAATATTTTAAAACTGATCTGACCTCTCTGCGACAATTTGTTCTTGAGATATCGTGTACACAGACTAACAAACTAACGGACTAACAGACACCCAATAGACAGGCACCACAGGGCTAAAGAATAAATGGGCTAGCTCAATCGTCTCCGAAAAGTGAAGACCGGAAATGGTCACTGATGACGTAGTATGGTTCACGCTTCGAATCAAAGGGTAAGATAAAAACATAGGAGAAACACCGTTCCCCAATTTTTTTTTTTTTTTTTTTTCACAATTTCTCATTCCAAATTATTTATACTTGATAACATCTGTAGAATTTGAAATTTAATGTAATAAAATATTTTTTTAATAAATAAATAAATAAATAAATTGGTAATATTTTTAACTATAGAAAAACATCCGAAATAATTTAATTTGTTATTACTATAATGTTACAAAAAAAGAAAGAAAAAAAAAATACGCAATGGTATAATGATTTTAACAGAAATTTCGTTATTTGTTCTAATATTAAGATTTCAAAGTTAATGCTTCTCTCTTACGCGGAAATATTTAAATAT
The DNA here is from genome assembly GCA_963930645.1 of Salticus scenicus. Lineage (NCBI taxonomy): Eukaryota > Metazoa > Arthropoda > Arachnida > Araneae > Salticidae > Salticus > Salticus scenicus. The sequence continues at coordinate 223,465,297 of OZ005654.1, read as the reverse complement.
TTTATACATATAAATCTAGGAAGAAAACTTAAACTTCATTAGGAATAAGTATGCATTTTAAAATAACTGTTGCAATAGATAATTTATCATATAATAATTCATTTTTAAATATTGTTTTTGAATAAAAATAAATATAGATAAATAAATAAATAATAATAATAAACAAATAAATAAAAGAAAAGAAAGAAAGAAAAGGGAAAAAATATAGCGTAATTTATGAATATTTTATTTTATTTAACATTCTGGATTTTTTTTGAATATATCTTTTTTGTTTCTGAGCAGCACTGCTCTGAAAGCTAGTTCAAAGGAGGTGCCTGGTTCGAAGTAATGTACCGCTTAATGGTCTGACCGATCAGAGTTTTCCATGGTTTTCTGCGAAACTCGCGTGAATACAAGATAGAGATCTTTAGAAAGACCCACCATGAAGAGCATCTCACACAGGCCTAGACCCCAAGTATAGACATTTGGCTTTCAAATCCTACAATACAATACATTTACTATTCTAAGAATTTGCACGAAAGCGAATTTCATTCTCTTATATTGTCAAATAAATCGTGTTAGTATTTATGTTATAAAAATCTAGCCACTTTTATTGAATATAGATATTCATTAACTGATTTAACAAGGTAATGCATACCCAAATAATAAAGTAATTAAGTAATTGAAATAGTTATAAATAAATGAGTAATTATTAAAGTAATTAAATATTTTTAATTACATTATAAATGGGCAGTATACAGAGTAATAACCAAAGTTCTAGAAGGAAATTTATAAATGCATAAAAATACGAATTTATTATAAAAATTAAACGCCTTACCTCAAGTTTTAGTCTTATTTAACCCACTATTTACATATCAAATTATTGAATCCATTTTTTATTTTTCTGTTGAGCCTTTCGGGCTGACACAAGAGTTCGATTTAAATGTCTAATTCTAATAAAAGTTCGAATTCTCGCAAATAATTGAATAGCACTTTTCTGTACAAAGGGAAAGCGAGTTTGGAGTTCTATTATCATATTTTTTATAACTCCTCTTCCTTTTTTGAAATTTTCTCCATGAGTAACTCGAAATACAGCATCCATTTTTTTTTACAGTTTCCATCCACGAAGGAGTAGGAATTGTAAGTCCACCGGCTGATAATTTTATTATCCACTTAACATACAGAGGGGCATCAGGTAAGTTTTTTGTTAAAACACCTAAAGAAAAGTCATTGTTTTTCTGACGCTCTCGGCATGCTATGTAGCCAGCAATAAAAGCAAGTGCTTCTTCTTCATTTTCTGATAAAGTTACGTCTGTATAGTTTTCAGATATTGGTTCATCAAAAATATTTTCAAAATTTATCAAATCTTCGTGTACGTCGGGAGCTTCGATATCTTCAAATAATTCATTTGAATCAAAGGCATTTTGGATCATTTTACTAGTTAAATATGAATTCGCCTCTTCTGTATAATCTGTATGATTTATCTTTGGTGATAAAGTTGGAAGTTTATTCGCTAGAAGTAATTTTTTTAACCTAATTATTACTTCTGAGGGTGAAGGATGGTCATTGAACCTCCCAAGTCCTCTAATCTGGCTGAATAGACTTTCAAGCGCATCTTGCGTCAATCTTGTTGTTAAGATATATTTTATATTGTATTGTTTTAAAGTTTCACTTAGACCAACAAGAGAATTTATTGATATAAGAATTGCCTTCTGAAAAGGCATCATACTTTTCTTCCCAGTCACTCGCAGCTCTGAAATTTCTTTTTTCATTGAATTTAAAACTGTTATTTGATCTTTGTAATATTTCTCCAAACCAAAAGCAGCTATCAATGGTTTACTTTTGGGGGGTTCAGGAAATTTGCTATTCATTATGTCAAAAAAATTATCGATCATTAAAAAAAAATTAAAGGCTTTATCATTACCCGTTAAATGCTTGATTGCATTTGCTGTAGTGGCTGAAAACAACGTTTTAGCTGGGGCAACTTTCTGCCTTTCGTTACCTTTTACATTCAGCATTTGAAATTTTAATTTATGGCACAACTTTATTTCCCCTTTATCTTTCTCTAAAATTTCTTTCACAATTCCAGAATCAATATTTGTTCCATCTCCTAATAACAGTCCTTTATCAAGAAAATGATTACGTAATAATTTTAAATAGTGCGGCATATCTGCAAAAATCCATATTTTTGATAGAGGATTTGATGGATTAGAGAAAAATGAATTTGTTTCGGAAATTTTCAGTTCTTTCCAAAGTGTCTGACATCCACCTAAATCCGAAACAATAGCTGTAACTTGAACACCGGTTTGTTCAACGCATTCTATGATATGAAATAAAAGATTTTTATTCATTTGTTTTTCAAATTGAAAATAAACTGGCTGCTTCCATGGTGATGTAAGGCCCCTAAGAAAAACAAACTGGACTTTTTTAAAAGGACCAAGTATTTCATCCAGTTTTATATCATAGCATAATTTTGAGTCAATGTGTATCTCGTCGAAACTTAATACACTTAATTTCTCAGCTTGAGTTAAATTTTCAGCATTTTTTTTTCATTAAAAGGAGAACGTCTTTCAAAATACCTGGCGTACAATCAAATTTAGCACACCACCTTTTAATTGTGCTGTTACATGGAAGTGGTATTTTAATTACATTCCTGCAATAATCATAAGATCTAGACGATAAGGATTTTAAGACAATGGATTTTGAAATATCATCAGCAGTCCAGTTTACTTTTTTACTGCCTGCAATTGCAGCTACTTGAGTTTCACTCAATACACCTTTAATATTTTATTTAAATTTTTTTAAGTTTGCGTTTTCTTGTTCCAGAAGTTGAATTTTTTTCTTCAATTTTTTTACTTCAACTATAATTTCTCTCTTATTACGTTGAGTTCTTCTCAATTTTTGTGCAATAATTCTAAATGCATTACGTTTTTCTCTCTTTAATATAGACAATTCACTTTTTACGCATCTTAACTGAAGGTTTAAATTCTCTTGATTTTTTAATAACACCTCACATTTTTGGCAATTTTCTCTGGCTGAGTTTTCGACTTCATCCACATTTGTATTAATATCTTCAACATTAATTATTTCTTCGCTGCATATTTTTATATTGTCTAAATCATCCAGTCTAGCTTGTGCATTTTTCAAAAATTTTCCTTTTTTCTGTCTTTCAGATAGAGGGGTTATTTCTTCTTCGGATTTTGTAAAAGGTAATTTTGCATTTGGAACCGAAGAATTCTTCAATTTTCTTTTAAGCGGTAAAACCTAATAATCTATTTTGGATATCGTCAACATAATCATTTTCAAGAAAATGATCACTGCAAATTCGTGCGTTTTTCGGATTAACCAAATCTTTTCTTCGGCATCTGCGAATCCATTCTTTTTGCAGTTCTAAATCTTGAGGAAATCGATGAAATAAAACATTCTTTTCCTTATTTATATGCGTATCACTGCAAGTAGCAATAGCGCAAGAAGGCATTTTTACATTATTTACGCGCTTTTACGTAAAATATAACTTAAACTTATTCTTTAAATAAAATTAAAGCAAAATTCAGAAGAAAAAAAAGCTTTTCAGAATCATTTATCTGTATATTCTAATAATGAAAATAACCATCTATCCCAGCTTATCTCTATTTTTCTTGGCGTGTGAACGTGAACCACACCACAGCGTGGACCAAGTGACGTCATGAGACTTCCTGTTTTAGAGAGAGGGTGGATTCAGAGCGGCGAGCGTTATCTCAAAGGGATGAGCCAGCCCTTCTCTTTCAATAAGCCCTGTCTTTCACCAGCTTCTGGAACTAAAGTAGTTCTTCCTCCCTATATGGCGCTCCTAAAACACGGAAGGCTCATCCCTCTTGCCTTAAATCCGGATAGTTCCACTACGGGGGTATGGAATTTCCGAATGGCATACGAGGACAACAACAACAAAGACAACACTTTATTTCAGTTGTAGAACATACTTGTGGATATAAGATATATAGTATATTAATTAGTCATGGCGCTTCTCATGCGACGTTCGAGTTGAAGTGATGAATAGGATGCTGCCTTAGAGGCGACGTTCAAGAGCAAACGGTTAATTGTGGTAAAAAATTATTCTTCTTGAAAGTGCACTGGAAAATAAGCGGAACCTCAAAAATAACTTCGACTTTTTTTTTTTTTTTTTTTTTTTTTAACGCATCTGAAATGCCAAAATATTAGAGACTTACAGTGTGTCATTTTACAACAAAAAATTTATAAAAATGTATATTTTTCATTAAAATAAACTGTGTATTGATGCAAATTGCAGTATATTTTAGCGATTTTTTATATTTTGTATAAAAATATTCTACATCAGAAAATTATGAAGGTCTTTCTTTAGAATTCAACATGTACACTTTTTTCTAATATAATCATTGATTTAAAATTTAGATTTGCGATCTTTTTCGTTAAAGTTTCCAGATGAGGAATCGTATTGCCGTAGAGTAAATCACTTGAAAACATTCTCTTTTAGGTGTTTTAAATTTCCTGGAAGATTGTCTATGCGTAATAAAATGAATATTCAAATTCCCGCACACTTCTCTATATTTTGAGACGAGCAATTTAAACAGTTACGATTTCATCGATTATAATAACTATATATTTGAAAATATTCCTATGAATTTTCTTTTCTTTTCTGAAATACTTTTTGTTCATATTAGTGCAAAATTTTTCAATTTTATTTAAATGTGTTATGCACGTTTTTGTCATGAGTACAGGGGTCGTAATCTCCGCCCTTTTTTCAGGTTATTTTGAGAGATGAAAATTGTCGCCTTTTGCGACATCAATAATTTCATGCAGAAATATTTGTGGTGATTTCATTCCGTTGTGTCGCGATTAAATAGGATTGAAATTATTGAATACAAATAGTGGTAGAGATAAAGAAGGATATTTTTCTTCCCTGTGAGTGTGTTGAAAAAAGGGTGGAGAATACGTCCCCCGTCAGTAGATTTCGATGTTACTCCATAATATTTGGGTAATAGGATTTTAATTTATAACTTACGATTTAATTTTTATTTTTAAGTAACTTTTACCTTGTGAACATATTTAAAATACTCAACTTATCTAAACATAAACAAATTTTCGTTAAAAAATGTTGCTATTAAATTATCGTAACAGTTGCAGCTATCAGGCATAGAACACTGGTGCAGATCTCATACCAGTATTTGTTTAAGAAATTTATGTACCTACAATATCGTGGATTTAAGAAGCAAAAGTTTGTGTTTCATTCTTAGTGATAAGAGTTCTGCTCTCGTGTTTAACCCTGTTTTAGTAGGTGTGGCTAAATTAATTATTTTATAGCAAATATTCGTGCTTTTACTGAAATGTATTCGGGGAAAATAAAAAAAAAAAAGAAAGAAACTTATTATTTGTCAAAATGCTTGTTTTTGTGCAGGAATTGCATTCTTCGATTTCTTTTCTTTTTTTTTTTTTTTTTTTTTTTTTTCTTATTGGGCACATTCGGGAATGAGAATTTTTCAGCTTTTTTTACTATCACTACTTTTATAGAAAAATTTGCATTTATTTTAATCATGACACTTTATTAAGAAAATAACGTAAAAGTTTCTCTATAGAAATATTAGTAACCCTACGTCAGGTGCATCCTACCTGAGAGGCCAGGTAAATATTTATTGTTAAAATACTTGTACCACATTCAATAAATTCGCACTGATGCATCAAATTTTCGTTTATTAATTTCTATGTATTCCTAATAAGGTCACCATATGGGCGTTTTTGAATTAAAAATCATGTGTAGGATATTTAGAGAATAAGAACAGAACGGGCCTCTCAGGCAGGGTGCGCCTGACGGAGGGTTAACATAAATATTGAAATTTTTTTGAATCTCCCTTTTTTGAAGTGCCCTAAATGAAAGGTGCAGAATGTGAACCCTATTTGTGTCCTCTTATTAAGAAACAAAGAAGTTTTAGCATGGATAACCACATTTGCGTCATTATTGTAAATCTTCCTGTTGACTTCCTCACAACATGAAATATTATTTATATTTCAAATATTTAATTCTTATTATCCTTATTTCTTTTAGATAATGTCAGAAGTAAGAAAAGAAATAAATATCGATACCCAGCTCATTTTGCCGTAAATCATCTTAGAAATATGTAGCTAAAGCCAATAACGTTTAGTTTTTATTGAGATATTTAGGTTTTTCTCATTAGGTTGCTTACAGTTGAAAACGTACATAAAATTCCCTTTATTGATCAGCAACACTTATTTATGAAAATTATTTTTTCAGTTTTCGTATTAAATCAGCCAGGAAAAAGATGTAGCTCATACTAATCTGAAAATATCAGAGAGTTATGATTTATCAGTTTCCGAGAATGCTTATGTTAAATAAATGCGTCAGATTTTAATTCATAGCCAAAACTCATTGTATTCACATTTCCTCTTCTTATGCGTTAGAATGAAATGATCCAACCATATTCCATGAATATTAAAAAATAAAAATAAAAATAAAAATAAATAAAATTATACAGACACGACATTATTTCATTATTTAAAACATGAAAATCTGACATTGACAGATTTTAATTTAGTGCCAGAGGCCTACTGCTAAACTTGTTAATATCGACAAATTCTTCTTTAGTTAATTCGTGACGATCTAAATTCCATGATAAAGTTTTCATAAAATCAAACCAATGTGTTTCAGCTGCAGATATTGTAACAAATAACGTTAGAAGTCCAAACTGTCTTATAGCCGCAAAACAACGTTTTTTCTCTTTTTCCCAATGAGGGGGAGGTGTGCCTTGGGGGGGACTCATGTCAAAGGTGTGCCTTGGGGGGGGACTCATGTCAAAGTTGTACCTTGGGGGGGGACTCATGTCAAAGTTGGGCCTTGGGGGGACTCATGTCAAAGTTGGGCCTGGGGGGGGACTCATGTCAAAGTTGGGCCTTGGGGGGACTCATGTCAAAGTTGTACCTTGGGGAGACTCATGTGAAAGTTGGGCCTGGGGGGGGGGACTCATGTCAAAGTTGTGCCTTGGGGGGACTTCATTCAATAAATCCCCATTCAATAAACCGACTGAAATAGGCCCTTAGCACTATTAAGAGTGTATTATAAAAATTCGACAACGCTCTACCGATGAAATAGGGGTACCTTGGGGGTGACTCATGTCAAAGTTGGGCCTGGGGGGGGGACTCATGTCAAAGTTGTGCCTTGGGGGGGACTTCATTCAATAAATCCCCATTCAATAAACCGACTGAAATAGGCCCTTAGCACTATTAAGAGTGTATTATAAAAATTCGACAACGCTGTACCGACTGAAATAGAGGTACCTTGGGGGGGGGACTCATGTCAAAGTTGGGCCTTGGGGGGACTTCATTCAATAAATCCCCATTCAATAAACCGACTGAAATAGGCCTCTAGCCCTAATTAAGAGTGACCTATAAAAATTCGACAACTGTACCGACTGAAATAGGCCTCTAGCACTAAAAATAAATAAATAAAGTAAATAATAATAATAATAATAATAAAACAATTTTTTAATTATAAAATATATATATATATATATATATATATATATATATATTCAAAATAATTTAAATTGTGACTTATGCTCATTTTTTTTTTTTAGGACTAGAATAATACCTGCTAAACATCTCGTTAATAATCGGAAGATTTTTAGTACCCGCATTTTTTTTTTTTTTTTTTTTTCATATCCGTCTTTTTTTAGAGTAATTTTATTCTTATTTAATTTGGAGATTATTACTCTAAAAATAAAGTGGTGCGGAAGAAGAGCGTATATTAAAGAAATCTCCTAATTTATAATTAGGATGTTGGCAGGTATGATAGAATAAGCATCATTAGAAACATGGGTTTACAAATTTACAACTAGAACTTATCATAAAATTCCGAGTTACACTGATATTTCGTTTCGTGTTAGTTGCATATTATCGTTTCCACCATTTACAGGAGTCGTACTCTCAGATGTAATAAATTTCTGCCTTTTTTGCCACCACTGTATTCAGGACGAAAAATTCGGATTTGAGTGATGTGCCCTGATTATACAGGGTACAGATTATTGTATAAAAATAGTGCTACCAATGAATTTTAAAATTTATCAGTCCTGAGAGTGTCCTGAAAAAAAGGGCGGAGAGTACGACCCTGCATTTATGACCGAGAGCAAAAATCCGCTGAAAAAGATTTATTAACACTTTTGTGACCGCATGCTTTTGTTATTTTGACAGTAAGGTCCGCCTTTCGGCTTTATTCTCCCAAGTTATAATATTTCAGAACAAAATTTTCTGTATTCACATTTATATTGCAAATGGATATGCATTATAATTATACTTTTCCTAATCAAAGTTTTTGTAACTACAGTATATTTGATTGTGCAAATATGAATATTGGGTATATTCTTAAGAAATATCTAACATACAAATCACGAAAGAAACGCCCACTGGAGGAGTTACAGATTTACAGTGAATGTAAGTCAACGGTTTGGAAAGTGTCAAGTTTTCTTTTTAAATTAAATTAAATTTTTATTTATTTTTTATTTTTATTTATTTATATTTTAATGCTCCAAATTCCAATATGATTACTATTGTGTTTCAATAGATGCTCCTATGTATACCATACAAATGAACTCACTTTTTAAAGATAATTGCGAGAGATTGTTGGCGCAGCTTACAGGAAACACGAACCACAAATTTAGACATATTTCCAAAACACTATTTTATTTTAAAAATGATTTTGCATATTCATGATGAACTGGTTATGTAATGCCGACATATATAAATGCATTGTTTTCTGAGACCAAAATTTAAATCATTTCCTCACGAAACGTAAAATCATTTTGTAATATAATGTTTTGGGGCAAAGCGTAAAGGCAGAGCTAACAATCTAAAATAGAAAAATAACCAATGAAGCAACAACAATATGTTAACTCTTTTCTTCTTAATAAATAAATAAAGGTAAAAATAAATGTATAAATAATAATCTGTCGTAAAATTTACTGCTAATTTTTTGTAATAATCGTGTTATCCATACTTGTGTGTTTAAATGGTTTAGGATTCGTACGCCTGAAGCTGAATTAAATTGAAGTTATTATTATTATTATCTGAAAGTTAAAGTTAAATGAAACTGAAATTATTATTATTAGCATTATGCTATCCTGAATGTGAAAACATTCAAACGACATTTTTTCTTTTCATAATTATCCTACTCTACAAATAAATATTAAATTATTTTAGAAAATTATTAGTTCAAATTACACAAATTATACAAAATTATTATTTATTATTTATTCTACCATATCTTCGTTTTTCTTGTGATTTACCTGATATGCATAGCAGAAATAATTTTTCTTTTCTCAAAATGTTTTATAATACTTACTTATTAAAATCGCGCCTTTATTTCTTCTTATGAGTGAAAACCATTCTCTCACAAGTCATATGTACCAGACCACGCCCTTTTAACACCTTTGCTTAGTGCATAAATAGAACAATTTCATCTTTTTTTTTTTTTTTTTTTTTTTTTTTCAAATTTCATTCATATTTTTTTATTATGCACTTGAAGAATTGTACTCTTAATATTAGACACCTTACTTAAAATAATCCCAATTAATTTTACTCTCTTATTATTAAGATGTAAATTTAACCACGTTACTGTTTCAAAGATTAAACGAATGTATAACGCTGTAAGATGGCACTAGCATCACATAAATTTTACATTTACACATGATTAAGTAAAATCATAAGATTAATAAAGCAATTTAGTTAGCAATTTAGTTTAACTGAAATATGTAAAATTTTATTCACATGAATCTGGTTATTGTTCAAAAACTTATGCATGATAAGAATCAAATGTGCTTACTTGCAAGTGTTGACGTTCCCATTAGATTTAACTCGCTAGGTTATTTGCATGAAAGTTAAAAATGCGACTGCAGCGATTCTATGAGGGAGTGTGAGAAATACCTTCAATAACAGAGCGCATGCTCCGAACTAACTAGTTCTGCAAAAGTAAATATGCTGTGTCACTGCCTGTTTTAGACATGGATATGTTTGTGCGATTTTTTATGAAATATATAAGAAATTGTGAATTGTTATTGCGAAATTATGTAATACGGATCAATTGAGACTCTTAAATACACACCCAACCTATCTGCTAGCTTCTTATAGAATAGTAACTTTATTTTGAATGTCATTAGAGCTGAAAAATACATTTTTATTTAAAATATGTGAATGGTGTGTATTTCTTTTCTTGAGCTCTTATAGCTTAATTTTTTTTTTTTTTATCAATAGTGATTTAAAAAGTTTAATTTCCTTTTTAAAATAGTGTAATAAATTTCGTATAAAAGTGATAAATAAATAGACCAATAGAAAAATAACACATGACACAATAATACAGCACGTAATATATATATTGTTTACAAAGTAAAAAAATCACTAATTGTAAAAAATTAAGTTGTAAGTTTTCAAGCCATAAAATACATAACATTCAAGCACATATTTTTAATAAAAATGCATTTTTCACCGTTATTGTCATTTAAAATAAAGTTTCTATTCTATAAGCTAGCAGACGATAACAACACATATTTCAGTTTAAAGAGCCCTAAAATAACTTACCATGGCGCATGTGTTCTGTTATTGAATGTAGTTATTTCTCGCACACACTGATATCATCGCTGCAGACGCATATTTGACCCTTATGCAAATAAAATCGTAAGCTAAATTTAATGGAAATGTCTGAAAAGAATATTGATAATATGTTCATAATTTCAAACCAACCAGCAGAGTTCCATATTTTGTAATTTATTGTTTTTAGCCCCGCCACTTTTTCATACCGGAAATTTTGAAATATGATTTTCTTATCGTTGTCACCTATTAAAGAGAAATAATCTTCAAAATTTCTGGTGCTAAAAAAGCTCGTGAATAAATTATAAAAGTTAGGAACGCTTACAACCAGTGTCTGTACTATATTAAGGGGAAGAAATAATAACTCTTTATTGCCCTAACCTAAGCATCATCCTAAACAGCCAACATACAAACGCCTTTACTTGGATTTCCAATCAGCAACAGCTGATCTGTTTAAAAACTAACATTGAGTCAAAGCAACCAACAGAACAGACACAGCACTGCCAGAAATAAATACATATTACTGTTTCACAAAAGAGGTATTGGTGTCAGTTTTATTTTGTATTATTTTATTGTGATTTTCCATATTTGTGTTTTAAAAGTAATATATTTACATAATTTTATTATTATTATTATTTATTTGTTTATTTTATTTTTGAGATGTCGAAAATATTGTAATTGCAGTTGATCAACAGATTTTAAGGCATATTAAGAGAATAAAAAAGGATTTTGACAAGACATTAAGATGATGATGATGTAATTTATAAAAAAATTTCTAAAATAAATTACCATCCTCTAGTACTGATTCATATTATTCCATAATGAGTACATCGCAATGGAATTTTTTATTTTATAATATTTATCAACATAGTAATTTAGACTAATAACTAATTAATATAGTATTATTAACAAGTATTTATCAAAGAGAAAATATAATTAAATATTTAAAAATAACGGGCTCAAACACGGCTACCTATAACGCAACTTAGTCAAAACTCAAACAAGGAAATTTCCGCATTGATGACCAAATATTTTGCACTATTATAGAGCTGCCAAAATCCTAATTAACACTTTCGCGACCGCTCACGTAGATTCATGTCATTTGGAAATCTGTAATTCCTTCTGTGGGCATCCCTTTTGCAATTTGTATATTCTAGTAGTTCTTAAGAATATTTCCTGTATTCATTTTATACAATCAAAATAGTATAGCTATAAATAATTTCACTAAAACATATATAAAAATATAATTATTATGTATATTTACGTAATATAAATATGGATAAAAAAACCTTGTTCTGAAATAATTTAACTTGAAAAAATAACGCCCTCAGGCAGGACGTACTGTCAAAAGGACAAAAACATACGATCGTGAAAATGTTAATAATCTGGAAGATATGTAGTATCCGCCTTTTTTTTGCCCACACCAGTCTTTTTTTTTATTTTTTATTATTAAATATTTTCTTCTTATTTTATCGTAAATACATTTAAAGAGAATTACTATAAAAATTAAACAGTATAAACAGAGGGACGGGTACTAACAATTTTCCGGATCAGATTGGTGACTATGCTATTATAAATATTTCAGGTGATTGATTGTTTATATTTGCATTATTTAATATTTTTATTATTATCAACGTCCTGATTATCAGTTTTATGTAAAGTTAGCAGAGGACAAAAAAAAAAAAAAAAAAAAAAAAAAAAAAAAGCTATAACCATTTAAATTCTATAAATAATCGTTCAAATGTATGGCTAATGCTGGTTATTTATGATTAATTAATATTAATAATATTTAATAATTGGGAACACTTTAAATCATTTTGTAAAACAATATTTTAGGATAAAGCGTAAATGTATCTAAAATAGAAAAATATCCAACGACAATATGTTAACTCCTTTTTTCCTGAAAATAAAATACTCTTACCTAATTTTTTACTGTTAATTTTCTGTTTTAATCTTGTTTTCTATATATGTATTTGAATACTTTAGTTTTTGTACAGTTATATGTTTTGTAGGTTAAATGCAATGTTTTCGAAAAACGCAGAACGGTTTATTGCTCAAAATAGCACTATCAGGGGTAGTACCCTCCGTCTTTTTCTTCAGTACACTCTCAGAGATAATAATATTCCGCCTTTTTTGTCACAACTAGATCTTTGCAGAATATTTCTGGACATGTTTAGAGTAATGCGCCTTAATTATACAGGATAGAGATTATTGTATAAAAACAGTGGTAGCAATAAATTTTTAAATTTCTCATTTCTGAGAGTGTCCTGAAAAAAGTGCGGAGTTTACGACCTTTGGATTATTCCTCACTTGATACGAGGACGAAAATGTTCTGCTTTTTCTGCCACCAGTATTTATAGAGAAAATTTTTTGTAATAGTTTTACATTTGTTTTTATAATTTTATAGGTCAGAAACTTTTGTAGAAAAATATTCCCGCAGGGTGACAGTCGAGATTTGCTTGCCCTGATTCTTCCATCAGTATATTTATATAATTTTTTATTTAATTAATCGTGCGAAATTACAACCATAGATTTCGAAACAAAAGTACTGGTGGAAAAATCAGGAAAAAAATTTCGACCATCGAGACCCAGAAATAACAAAAAAAAAAAAAAAGAGAGAGAGAGAAAAGAAAAGCTTTTACCTCTGCTCGATGCATGCACAGTTGTTTGAATAACTTTTCTAGTTTTTTTATTGCTTTTTTTTTTTTTTTTTTTTTTAAATCATGTTATTACGTATATTTGAATAAAGTAACGTTAATACGACTAACGTTGTTTAAATTTTATTACATGATGTAACTTGAAAAACTATGACATTTTTATTAAATAAATAAACAATAAATAAAAACTGAATGCATAAACTGTATTTAAGAAGTAAAAAGCAGAAGAAAAATAGAAAATAAAATGTTACATTACCGTTCGTATGAATTAAAACGACATTAATATAAGATTTTTTCACGTTATGGTACTTTGTTTATTAGCATCCCTGTAAATTATTTTTATTTATTTTATTTATTTTCCATTGTATTAAATAAAAGCATTTTGAAGTTTGAAAGTTCTCCATCACACTGATTAATTAATATATCGCCGATATTTTGAACGGCTTTAAGCGCGCTTTCTCCACGCTTTTTATATATAATTTTACAGGTTCTTTCATTTTATTAAAGATAATTATTTAAATAATTTCTACTATCGTTAAAACTGCATGCTAGTAAATTTAAATACTAATTTTTGTTTTAAAATAAACCAATACGCTAAAAAGAAATTTTTTATTGAAAGAATGGTTCTGCATGAATTCTTGGGAAACAGCGTGGCCGAGAGAATCCTGTATTTCTTTATCAATTAGCCAAAGTGCACTTATATTATTAAATACCTAGCTTACATAAAAAATATAACTTTACAATTTTTTTTTTTAATTATTATTAAATTATAATGGGAATTTTCAGCTCTGAACAATATTTATTTGCCTGTTTCAGAACTGCCAACCAATCTAGCAAAATCATACTACTACTCACATTAAGTCCTACTTGGCAATCATCTCTTTAATAAACGTAAAATTGTTAACGCCCTTAAAAAAAACGCCCTTTTATCCACACCACTTTATCTTTAGAATAATTCTCTCCAAATGTTGGTACGATTAACACTTTCGCGACCGCTGACGTAGATTCACGTCATTTGAAAATCTGTAATCTATGAATGTAAATACTTTGATTAAAAAGAGTATAATCACAGTGTATATCTATTTGTAACATGAAACTGAATATAGAAAATCTTGTTCTGAAATATTGTAACTTTGGAGAATAATGTCCAGATGCGGACTTTACTGTGAAAAAGACGAAAACACGCGGTCGCGAAAGTGTTGAATACGAATAAAATTACTCTAAAAAATGAGTGGTGGGAAAAAAAAAAGGCGTGTATAAAAAATTTTACGCTTCATAATGTGGTGGTTGGCCAGAATATCTAATATATATTCTGCTTATTTAATTACATAAATTTCACCTAAATATAAAATGGATATTTATATATACGAGGTGTGGCTATTAAATAACGAGACTATTGCTGTACAACATTTTATTTTAAATTTATATATATTTAATTATTATCACCTTCAATATACACACTTCCTCTATCCCTACAACGCTCCATGCGAATTTTCCATTGTTCGAAACAGTGCTGGAAGACTTGTCCTGTAAGCTTCTGCATGAGGCGTGCCGCATTTTCTTTCCCAGCTTTAACTGACTCAAATCGTGTTCCTTTTAATGCATATTTTACTTTGGGGAACGGATAAAAGTCGCATGGGGCCAGGTCAAGCGAATAAGGTGGATGGTCAAAAACTGAGATGTTGTACTTGGATAGAAACCCCTTGACAGACAATGACGTGTGAGCCAGCGAGTTGTCTTGATGGAGAACCCATGACTTGTTCTTCCACAATTCGGACCGTTTTTTCCTTACCCCTTCACGGAGTTGAGCAAGCACCTCAAGATAGTAATGTTGATTAATAGTTTGACATTCAGGAACCCAGTGAAGGTACACAATACCATGAATGTCGAGAAAAAGGATCATCATCGCTTTGAATTTCGGTCATCATCTCCAAAGTCTTCGCAGCCATCTTGGAAACGCTTGAACCACTCATAAACTCGCGCACGTGATAAACATTCATCGCCATAAACTTGTTTTAATGAAAGATAAGCTTTACTAGCGGTTTTACCAAGTTTCACGTGAAATTTCACGACAATTCTTTACTCTACTTTTACACTTATCCCGTTTTTTCGGCAAAAGAAAACAAACACCTCTTACACAAATGAAGGTTGCGGCCAGACTGATTTCTCTACAAACACGGGAAGTACTGCAATCGAAAGAGAAGGCTTTACGCTACACAGCTGTCGGTCGTTCGGATTTGGCGCATATGTAGTTCATCTGTAGCAGCAATAGTCTCGTTATTTAATAGCCGCACCTCGTATATATATATATATATATATATATATATTCTTTAGTATTTAAAAATCCGTTAAGTTAGCAAGACTATTGTTTTAATTAATTTAAGATTTTTACACTCCCTCCTTTTTCTAGGTCACCTTCAGATTTGAAAAAAGTTTCGCTTTTATTGCTACCATTATTGTTAAACAGTAATCTATATCCAATTTAATTACGACACATAAAGATACCATAAAGATTCCTGCAAAAAATTAACCGTTTACCATAGAAGAATGTTTTGCACCTGTAAACCAGCAACCTGAAACGATTTTCCAGATATTTGGTGATCATCATATAAAACTTCCTAATTTTTCGGGTTCTGACGGAATAATTTTTCATACTAGGAAATAGGCATTTCATAAAAGGGCATGGCTTTAGAATAGAATTCGAATTTTGTAAGAGATCTATTCAAAAGTATATATATATAAAGAAGTACAGGGTATTCAGCGAAATATAAGACCTTATGTTATGCTGTCAGCGTCATAAAAGGCGTGGCTAACATAATACATGTTTATAACCCTTTTACAAGGGCCACTCCTTCTTTTTTTATCAGGACTACTTTTACGCAGGCAACCTTGTATTTTTAAATATGCTGACCTGGAGTGTTATGGAAATTTAACTTTTTGCATCCGAACCTGCTTTTAGTAAGAATAATGAGTTACTCGACAGTAGTTTTTTTTTTTTAAATTGTAAAATATAAAACATAGGAATTTTAAATATAATTATTTTATTTCTATATTTGATGTACAGTCACCCAAAAAAAAAAACGCCACCCCCCCCCCCACCTAATTTCGCCGTAAATTATCGTAGAAACATGCGACTGGTACCGATCAGTTTGTAATAACGTCTAGTTTATAATGTTATAGTTAGATTTTACTTAGGGGGTCGTCTACATATTAAAACTAACATCAACTTCATTTTTTTCAATGGTAACCCCCCTTTTTTATAATTTATTTGAATTCTTTGGTTCAAATCATCACGGAAAATGGTATAGTTTATATATTTCGCTCATTTTTTCATGGAGTTATAAGCTGTCAAAGTTTGGGGATGCTAATGTTAAATGAATGTGACAAACATTAAATCATATCTTCAGAAATAATTATGATATTTAAATTCTGTTTTTTTTATTCGTTAGAATGAAGTGACCCAACCATATTCCATGCAAATTTTTGCTAAAAAAACATTTTTTGAATTATGAAAATTATTAATAAATTCATATTTGAAAAAATTATGAATTATGACCTATGTTAATTTTTGCACAAATAGAATGGGCATCATCAAAAACATGGGTTTCCAAATTTGCAGCTCGTTCCTAACATTATTTTTTGAGTTACAGGGATATTTCACTTTTTATTCCTGTTAGGGGGCCGTCACTTGTTATAATCTGTATCCTCTATAAGTAAATGTTTGTATATAATTTGACGGAAAACTATTTTAATTTACCTTTATGTTATTTTTATTGTCTCCTAAGCAATATTTCGATGTTTATTATACAAATTGGCATATTTTTGTAAAGTTATCACAATGTAGGCGAGGGATTGTGAAAGAATTTCAAAAGAAAAGAAGCCCCGCCTCTGATTCGCTGAAACACTATTTTAAAAAAAAGACTAATTTGCATATTTCTATTTGACTCTATATGTGACGCTGGTATGCATAAATCACAATGGTATTTACTACATCGATTATTGAAGACAAAACTTAAATGATTTAATTACAAATATGCAAAAGTATTTTGTTTTATATTATAAAGTTTTAGAAAATTTGTGGAAAGGCGTGGCTTACGGTACAAGAGAGGAATATATCCGATCCTAATATGTTAAGTCTTTCTTCATAAGTATTAAATATCTTTTTCTAGTTTTTCGCTGCTAAAATTCTATTTTAACCCTGTTACACTTTTTTTCGCATTTCAATATTCAAGAGTACGTACACCTCTAGTTAAATATCATGTTTTAGAAAACACGGTACAGCGAAACTGATTGCATGGAACAGCAATTATGCATTCGACAATCGTTTTTTTTATTATTATTATGAATATTTAATAATTTTAAAAAGATTTTTTACCATAGATTTTCTGTTTAAATTTTGTTGTGACATATTTGCATTTGGTTAGTGTACCGTTTGTAAGCTTTGTGTTATTTAAAATTTATCCCATAATGTAACATAATAAAATATCAAATTTCTATTAAAAGTTTTTTAATACAGAATCAAATAGTGAAAAATTGCTTTATTATTATTATTATTATTATTTTTAAGTTTATAAGATCTATTATTGGAACATAGCTCAATAGTATTTATTTTCAATTTCCTAATCACGAAATCAAAGTCACAGTTATTATGGAATAAAAATTTAAAACAAAGGAATTGTCTTATTACTTTCAAATATATAGATATTGATCTTACAGAATCCTAAAATTTCATTTAAAAGACTTTAAACGTCTAAATTTAAAAATTCAAAATAAAATAAATTAATCTAAATGCTTTTAAAGTTGAAACGGGAAGATTTGAAAATATATGAAAATTGGCATTTGTGTTTTGAACATTTTGGTGCGGCAGATATTAAAAACAATATTTTAATGATGAGCGGAACCTGAGCTTAAGAGAAGGCGGATCCAGCTATTTAGCACGAGTGATATCACCTGACTAAAACCAGAATAAACATTTTAATTTATTCTGGGGTATTTTTAACCCAATGTTATTCTTTTTTTTTTTTTTTTTTTTCACATTTCAACACTAGCTACAGTACGCTTACGTCCTATTTACATTAAGCCTTGATATGGAAGCTACGTTGCTGTTTTTCGATGCTGCGAAATTTACAAAATATATTTGTGTTAATATACTACACAGATACAAGAATAATTATATAATATCAACAAAACTTCTTTAATCAATATGTTTATATACATTACTGTATGGAAATGTTTATATATGAATATTGTATTTATTTTTAATGAGAGATATAAACACAAAATACTAAAAAAAAGAAGAAAATGTGTTATAAATTTTTATAAATCAAGCAAAATACATCTGCATACTTGCCAACCTAACCCGTAACATTGTTAGTTCCCGCCCCTGTGTGTACGCAATTTAATTTTTAGAGTAATTAACTTCAAATACATTTACGATTAACTCATTGAGCGCCACGCGAATTCTTATGGAAATCCCATTCAGGCCACACGTGTGCTTAGAAGCGTGTTATGTTTATCGAGTTTCAATAAACCCCGTTAGGCCTTAACGATATAATCCTATAAAAATCCTATTAAAAAAAAAAAAAAAAAAAACATGAAGTAAATTTTAAATAAATTGTCAGTAATTACTTAAAACTATGTAAGTTCTGTAGTTTTATATCATATTTTACACTGCCGGCTGACTTAGCCTAAATGGAAAGATCAGTGTCAGCCACCGATGGCTGACATGGCGCTAAAAAGACTGATGTGAAAAAAAATGTACGGAAAGGGGAGGGACCAGTAATCTTTCGGGGTAGGTTGACAAGAATGTATATACATAGAGCAATGCCAGAAAAATGTTCTTTATTTTTCATGAACCAGATGAATGGTACTTTTTTTCTGAACAGTCTATGTATTAAATATAATGCTGCTTTAAATACCCTTTAAATGAAAAGTTTTATTACATAAAGTAATTTTCTGGCACTCTACAGCTCCCAAATGACACACAATACGAAACCCCGCCCTTTTCCAGTGTTTAAAGGGTATTAACGTTTAATATGCTTTTTATTCGTTTTGATCATTCCTCCTCCTCCTTATCTATCTTTTTTCCTTAAAAAAAAAAGAGTTATGTAACATTTTGACGTTTTCAAGTGAAGATTTAGATTAAGGGTAGTCAGCCTTTCTACACCCACCGTCCACTTGGGTATCTGTGTTAAAGAGTAGAATTTTAGAACATCCCATTAAGTAGTTGGATTTATTATTTTGCATATTAATTTGTTACACATTATAAAATATAAAAGCAAAAGAATATCGTGGAGATTTATGTAAAAGTTTTTAATAATGTCATGAAAAAAAAAATAATAATTAATTAAAAAAATAAATAAATAAAAATAAAAAAATCTGTTTTAATTTTTTTAAAAAATCAATTAAATTAAAGAAAATGAAAGTACTGCAGTATCAGAACAAACTCCCATTGTCACTGTGAAACGGCCGTGGGAACCAGGTTGAGTGCCGCCGTTTCAGGCAATTATACGGCAGCTTGAGTTAAAATAATTTTGAATTTTCAAACAAATTTAAAACCATTCACCTTTTTTTTTTTTTCTTTTGATAGATATTTTAATATCTATTCAAGCTATTTAATTTTCTTCGTATGAAGTGAACTATCTGATGTTTAATCAATGGAAACCAATAAAAATCTTTTAATTTATAAACTAACTCAGAAAGTTCTGTGAATTAGTCATTATTTTTAGTTTATAATTGACATCTCTGAAATTTTTTTCCGGTGTGAAACTTAATAAATAATGTATAATGGGTGATAGATCATGATTTATATTTTCTAAATGTATAGACGGACCCCTAATACATTTTCACGTGTAACTCTATTTAAAATTGATTTAAGGTATATAAGTAGGTATGTTTTTCGAACCGCCTTGATCTCAGAAATCTGAATATGAAGTCAAAAATGGGGGTTGCTATTAAAAAAAAAATGGAGTTAATGCAGTTTTAATATGTAGACGACCCCTTATGCAAAATGTAACTGTACCGTTATAAACTAGACGTTATTACAAATCGATCGGTACCAGTCAAATGTTTCTACGATAATTTACGGCGAAATTGGGGGGGGGGGGGGGGGCGTTTTTTTTTGGGGTGACTGTACATTTACATATTACAAGCATTATATATGAATATTATTATTTATAATTTTCCATTTTCTGATACTTTACAAAGCATTCTCCAAAGTATAACCTCGGTTTTTCAGGACAGGTACCACAGTAATATACCGTTTCGTGCCTTCTGCGATTCTTTGTCCTGACAGAGCTCACTCGACATTCTCTTTTTTTCCCCTTTTAGCATTTCATGTTGTTAACCATTCAATCAACAATTGTTATCGGTAGCTGCAGATATAGAACGGGGGCCAGCATATACAAACATGTTTTTGGCGAATTAAACACTGCCCTGGTCAGCTCATTTTCGAGTTATAAATTTCGAAAGTTTGCCAATAATCGATGCGACCACTCCTGTATTGATAAAACCACGCCTTACTGAAATAATGAATGAAATCCAAAACAAGAAATAATCGAAAGAGTGTTGTAACATTCTATTAATCTTAGTACAACATTGCACTGAATTTTTACCTTAACTTTGTGAGTTATGCATATGGTATATTAACTTTATTAGTATCTTCCTTTTAATTTAACTGTTTACGTTTAATTTCCTGAAATTTACCAGTACTAATAAAACTCTAAGATAATTTAAATTTGGCCGTTACAATTAGTGGTTATACTCCTAACTCTTCTATGCTCCTGCCTGAATTTAAGGTAAATTTCAGGTTCTTGTGAAATTAAAAAAAAAAAAAAAATTCTTCTGAAAAATGTTCTTGTGAAGAATATTGTTAATGAGATTTGATTGAAAAATATCTTCTTTCGCAGCTGTTACCGAAGATAATTAAAATATCCGAACAAATTAGTTTTTTATACAATAAAAAGTGATATTTATAAACGAGCACAATTACAAATTTTGTTTTTAAGATAAAAAGCATAAAATATGATTAGAAAATATATTTTCATTTTTACAACTGATATAAATTCTCCGCTTACATCCGATAAGAATTGCTTTTTACCTCATAAATAATTACAAATGTTTCGATAAAATTACTTCCGAAAAATAAAACTAAATCTGGACATTTTCAAAAAGTGTATTTGAAACATGAGATGTCTAAGTAAATTTATACAAGTAACATTTCTTTTTTTTATGCTCAGCGTTTGAGATTACTCAAACATCTGTTACATATTTATGCTGTCCATGTAGATTTCAAATATTTTCTATTTCCGTTATCTTCTATGAGCTGTTTCAAATTTTGTTTTTAAATCTTTTCATGTTCAAGAATAAAATAAAATAAAACCGTTTGAATGTTTTACGGAAAACTTCAAATAAATATCATTTTTTTTTTTTTTTTCTTCTTCGTACATATTTTCTTAAAAACATTTCATTTCTATGTTTTAAAATAATAATACCACTTCATTTAGAAAACACTTGTGAAAACAAAGACGATTTGTATGTTTAATCCTTTCATGGCAAACAATATTTATAAATACATTAAAATCTCAACGACTGCATCAGCTTAAAAGAAATTCCATTAAAGTTTCGAAATTCAATTTAGCAAAATGTTTTATTATTCATGCCTTTAAAAGATTCGAAAATTATTTTTAAAGATTGTCTCAAAAGATTTTCTTTTGATATTTGTTCAGTAAATCTTTGAATTATTACTATCATTATTATTATTATTACTTAATTTTTATACATCAGAAATATATTCAAGAATTATTTTCATAAAGAAGTACATTTTTCAGTATTGTAAATCACCAAAAAAAAAAAAAAAAAAAAACTGAAAATTAAGCACATATTTTTTTAGATTGCTTTCAACATATATAATGCTATATTTACTAAGATGGTGAAAAATAATTTTTCAGACAAGTAATTTAGACTTTCTTTTTTTCTATCCAGATGTATGACTTGCATATGTACGGTGAGGAATTTAATGACGAATATGGTAGTACTGTTATTAAGTTTAAAAATGGTTACATTAATTCAATTCATATATTAATGTTTTAAACATTTCATTAAACATATAATGTTAACACACATTTATGATAAAAGATACGTTTTCGCAGAGTTTATACTGCGCTCGTTTGTTATGATTGTTATAAACAGATTGCTGCATCCTTAGAATAATATACTTATTCTCAACAATAGGAGCACATGATCATTAGTGGAAAACTCAATTATATTAACTTCAAATTCCTTTAAAATAAATTATTGTTAAAATCTTCTCCCAAAAATGACTGATTAATTCTAATACATATATCTGGCACTCTCTGTAATTTCAAATTTTGACGACATCAAATTTTTTTTTTTTGCTTGAGTTTATATCATGTTTTCAGATACTTTTTTAATATATTGTATAAGTTTTAGATTTCAGGACACTGAATTTGACACGACTGTAAAGCTGTATTTTAAAATTTGTAATATTAATTCATTTTATTTTTACTTTCTGACCATATAATAAGCAAAGAATGTTTTGTAATTATAATAATTAAAAAAAAATTCGCTGTGATATTCTGGTATATTCATATATCCGTTTCAAGGCGACTTGAATTTATTTTTGCAGTTTGTACTGTTATATTTCCCCGTTATCCTATCACACGAACTGATTTAAGAACGTAGGTTTATCATGGTTATTTATAGGGACACAAAGAAACATTCTTTATCATTCATAATGGCCTATGCACTCAAACTATTTGAAGTGCAATAACATCTGAACACCTTATCCGCTTGAGCTGAAATTAGATTGTAGATCCCCATCACGAGATTTGTGTATATTTTGATGTATATCATTATTTATAGCTCTTTTGCAGGGATACGAAATAAAATTATTTATCATTGTGACCAATGGACTCAAATTATTTGAATTACAATAGTGTACAAACACCTTATTCAATTGAACTAAAAGTTGGTAAGTAATAAATATCATCATTTCACGAATTGTATAGATTGTGATGAGCGTAGGTCTTGTATTTCTTTTACCGGGACACAAAGAAAAATTTATTTTCATTATTTCCATGGGCTGGAATTATTTCAAGCACGTTTGCCTGTAAACTTCACAATCGTTTAAAATAAAATTAGGTAAGCATGTTATACGCCAGGGACGGCCAATCTGCAGTCCGAAAGCCACATCTACTTTGTCAATCCTTTACATGTGATCCGCGGTTCGTACTTCAAATCTCGAGGTATACGTTTATTATTAGAATTTGGAAAAAGAAATATCGAAAGGAACTGAAGAAGAAAAAGAAAATAAAACTAAATATTATTCAAAGCTAATCTACTTGGATCCTAAAACAACATTTTCCTCTGTCGTGGATGCATTCGTATGGATAATTAATCGGAAATGTGAAAAGCCTATCTGCTTGGTACTTACAAGGAAAGTCTCCTTAAATCTCATATTCAGAGTATCCTAAAAACATTTTACTGGCACTTGTTACTTTCGTAATATAAAATCAGTTAAATTTATCGACGGAATCTCACTAGATAATCTGAAAAAAAAAATTTTTTTCGAATATTTGACGCGAAAAGCGGAAGAAACTACACAGTTTAATCAACAGGACACTTTCTCGCCAAATGCTAGCAATTTTAATATGTTTGAAAAATTCTTGCCGAACAAATGCTTTACCGATTAGCCTAATATTGAATAACTTTAAAATTATCAGATAATATAGTTGGCTACTTTTTATATGAGCTTCTATAATATACAGTCGGCAGCAGAATTATTGAAGCCCACATCCGCATTTATAATATTATTTATTTCAGTTTGATCGATAACTTTTATCATCAACTTACTTTTTATAAACAGCATAGGACTAAGTCCATGACTCGACAAATATTTATTAAACAAAACAGTATTTGGTTTTTTTTTATTGCTAACGTATACATTATATTTGTATGCTTGACTTAGAGTTCGCTTGTAAATATTCGTCAGATAACGACAGATAGCGCATGACAGAATTACAATACGAAGAATTGGAGAAAACACCCAGGGCCAGCGCGGGAATCGAACCCGCTCTCCTACGCTCGAAGGCGATTAGCAGTGTGGTGACATATCCACTCGGCCACGAAGGGCTCCAGTATTTGGTACACATCTTTTAAACAGGAATTATTGCTAGCCTTTCAATAATTTTTCTGCCAGTTATACCAAAGTGAATTGTTGTTGAAATAATTTAATTTTACCCCTAAACAAATGCTTTTTATCGCATAATTAACACATTTTTAAACCCATGTGCTTAATTTATACGAATATTTAATGTTTTAATTTATTTTAAAATTCTTTTGTATTTTACGAATTACAAATATCAATTTGTAAATTTAGTTAACTTTTAAGATCTTACTTTAAAATCTGAAAAAAAAAAAAAAAAAAAAAAAATATTATTTGCTGAAAAGAATGATTTTGAAAATTAAAGAGTACAGTGCTGTTGAAATGTAATTTGGGAATTCCGTTTATTTCGTATTTAGAACTAGAATTGTCGATGTTTGTAACTAATTTAATCTATTTAAAGGAACTTTCATTCCTTTTGTGGTGAAAATTATTTTTCTGTTTCCAGCATTTTTTTTTTTTTTTTTTTTTTTTTACTGATTACTATTTATAAAAATAATATACATCGTGAATGTATAGATATTTTCATGAAAAATAGTTTTAATTAATTAAGATGTCTGCAGAACAAGAATATTTTATATGTTTTAACAGAATTACGATTTTATTTTACCGCCCCGTCCTCCAAGTAAAAAAAACAGCATCAACTACATACACTAAGCGACAAAAAAAAGCCGCACTTGGATGTTTTCCTTTTCGCCTTCTACAACCGCCAATTTTATCGTTTAAAAAGCAAATTTTCGAACAGATTTTACTATGTTGTCCTCCACATACACTTTAGCTTTGAGTCTAGTGTTAAAAACAAAATGCAATTGTCAGGAAAATTGTAATTTTAGAATTTATTTCACAAATGGTAAGAATAAGGCAGTTAACGATACCACAAAAAGTATTAATTGTTAAATTAAAATCAAAAAATATTTTAATTCGTGATATGGCAAAATATTTAAATGCTAACGAAATATTGGTAAAATGAATTTTAGCAAAATATAAATTTTTTTGGCCGTTTAAACTGGGAATTTGGCTTTAGGCGGTCATGTTGCTCATCCAAGCAAGATAACCGCAAGTTAAAATGCGAATGTTTAAAAAATCGATTTGTATCATGTTCAGAACTTAAAAAGGATTTTAAAAAAGTGTATAGTAAATTACTTTCTTCAAAAACAATGCGGGAACAATTAAACAAAGCGGGTTAAAGAACGAAAGATCTGCGAAAAAAGCCATTATTAAGGAAAAGAATTAGAAAAAACAATACTTTAGTTGACCAAAATTTAAAAACATTATCAGTTAATTATTAGGCTGAACTGGTTTTCTCTGATGAATCAAGTTTTCTTTATTTCGTGCAGTTGAAAAAAGCTAGAATGAAGACGAAAATGTGACCGACTTAATGAAAATCGCACTTTTAAAACAGTGACACATTCTCCGTACATTATGGTACGGAGGTGCATAACTGTTCAAACACTCGGGGAAATTGTTATGCTCAAGGGATCAATTAACTCGAAATAAAACACAATCTGCATAAAAGTGGTGCCTAACCGACTATTTTGGAGGTATCTTAGACATTTCCGTAAACAGCATTTGAAGATAATAAGGCACCTTACTTACACGGCGTCTGTGGTAAGTTTATTCACTTCAAATTGTCAAAATTTCTTATACATTCCCATGAGAACCTATAATTCTGTAAGTAATCATACTTTTGTTCACTTTAAGTTAAATACCACAAAGGATATAGTAGAATTTCTTCTTTCCCAGACATGGAAATGGTCAAAATCGCGATCCGCTCGAAAATGTTTCGTCTATAAAAAAGCGGGGGAGAGGGGAGAGGATTCGAAATTTGCAGCCTATAACTCTGCCAGAACTAGAAAAAATTATTTGTGATATTTGGCACATTGAAATTTCTGAGATTTATATTAAAACACTGTATAAAACTATGCCATTGCGCATTAATGCAGTAATTCCATATAAAGGTGGAATTAACCCAAATCAGAATACATATTTTTAACAAAAAATTGCTTAGATCTAACAAATAAATAGTTTTATTTCATATATTAAAATATAACTTGTTTATTTCATATAATAAATCATAATAGAATGCAAAGTGTATAGTTATTGCATTATGTTCAAAAAGAAAGTTTTATGCAGATTTTT
This sequence comes from Salticus scenicus, assembly GCA_963930645.1. Lineage (NCBI taxonomy): Eukaryota > Metazoa > Arthropoda > Arachnida > Araneae > Salticidae > Salticus > Salticus scenicus. The sequence continues at coordinate 223,438,738 of OZ005654.1, read as the reverse complement.
AAAAAGTACTTCGTAAAGTGCAATAAAGCGAATTATTAAATCGAAAATATACATAGGTATCATTTCATACCTTTGGTATTATGCAAACAAGACAGTTTTATTTGTTTCAGACATTAATTTTAAAGTTATTACAAATAACAAAGGTATAAGTCATTTTTTCTGCAGTGCGGCTTTTTTTTTTTTGTCGCTTAGTGTATATGTTTTTTTTTCTTTTGGAGGAGGGGATAAAGAATAGGGTCACATCTTCTAATTAAGCACATTTCAACACCAATTCGTATTCTATTATAAATAAATTCGTTTTTGATCAATCCAAGTGCTTTCGATTCCCTCTCTTACATTATTTTTGCAGTACTTTTTCTCACACTATTTCTGTTAAAAAAATATTTACAATACCGTTTCAAGAAAGGAAAAAGAAAGAGAAATTCGGAAAATAGCCCGTTTACGCTAGTGCGTAGTTAAGTAGGACCTTTTTTTTTTTTTTTTTTTTTTTAATTATTGTTATAGAATAAATAAAATTATTTTTAGAAAATGGAATAAAATATAACAAATCAAATGAAATCACTTAAGGTATATTCGAAACAGTCTGTTCATCACTAGATAAAAAACTAATTTAAATAAAATTTGGCGAGCGTTCCTCTATACTTTTATTTTCTCTTTGCACAGTTTTTTTTTTTTTTTTTTTTTCTCTCTTTTTTTTTTTTTTTTTTTTTTTTTTTTTTTTTTTTTTTGGGGGGGGGGGGGGGTGGAGGTAGGATAGTGGAAGTGGACGTAAACAGAAAATTGCGTGTTCAATGTTTTGTAGCAAAGAAATTGCCAGTACAATTTATATTCAAAAGATTATACTGTTGCTTTTTGTTCTTGAAGTTTCCTCTTTCCCTACTAGGCAACCAGACACAAGAAATAATCTAATTTTTGATACTGTTTTATCATTTGCGAAAACTGAAACATTGGTGAAAAATAATTATATTTATGGTTAAATATAAATAAATTGATTTTCCATACTATTTGTGTTTTTCAAAAGTAAAATATGTCTCCTACATCATTTTTTCTAAAACTATAATATATTAATGCATTTATAAATACTAAATAATTTTTATCAAACCTCCGTAATCTAACGATAAGATTAACTCATTGTTAATAGTCCAGTATTGCATTAGTACCATTAGTTTATAGTTGCGTTTGACTCTTCATACATATAAATAAATTCCTTTCAGATGCACGTAAAAGGAGAAAAAAGAAAATTAAAGTTACAGAAATTTCTTTTTGCATTTAATTTTTTAAAACTTGAATTTTCCTTTTCCACTACATTTTGATATTTCCATTTATGTGTCATAATCTTCTAAATAAAGAGACATAATTTTCTTGTACTTTATAGTATTAGTACATACTTGAATAATTTAAAGTTTTATACTTTTGACATCTCACGGTGAAAATCCCATGTCGTCATTTATAGAATTAAATTTACACTAATGTAATAATTGTTTCTCATTTTTATTTGATAAATTTCAGTTATTTAAATTAAAAATTTTCAGAATGGTTCTTTTAACTTTTAGCTTAAAATTAAAAAAAAAAAAAAAAAAAGAAAAAAAAATTAAATGTGATATTAAGAAACAAATTTTATTGATCTTAATCAAAAACGTTTTCTTTTTAAATCCTTGTGTTTAATGGATTCAAAATATCATAGAAATTTAAATTTGAGTTCTAATATCTGACGATTTTTTGACTTTCTATGTGTGTGAATTTCACCATATAATCTCTTTATGAATGCTCGCGTTGTCCAAAGCCAACCTTTTCTATTCTTCAGTTCATAAAAATAAAAAATTAATATATTTTTTCGAAAAACATATTACAAAGTTTTGGCCGCCTAGCTGTATCAGCATTTTTTTTTTTTTTTGTTTTGTTTTAACAGTAAGAAAAAATTTTGATTAAAGAGCCATAATTGGTTCTTAAACTCAGAATGGAAATTTTTACTTTCTCTTACCACATGGTAGAGAATGTGTTGTTTTTGGGTCAAATTTTTGAAATTGAGTTTGTGTTATATTCACACGTTTTGAAATAATCTGACTCCAAAAATTATGTTTTTAGCGGTTGGTCTGTGTGTCTCTGTTTGTGTGTATGTGTGTCTGTCTGTCAGTTATCAGCATACCTCAAGAACAAATCATAGCAGAAAGTCCAAACTTGGTATTCAAAATGTGTATAGAGATGCTACACGAAACTTTTCGTTGAGATAAAGCAAATGGTTCGTGTACAGGGACACCCAAGAGAATTCAAATATATTACATCTATACGAGAAATTGCAGGTTAGTAGAGTTTAACATCTATAGACCGTACTAAACCAAATGAAACGAATATATATATATTTATTTATTTATTTATTTATATGCGGAAAACATATTTCGTGTGGAATATGATATAGAAATCTATCACTGTTCGTTTATAGGGCTATACAAAATGACTAGATTATAGTGCGACAACACTTGGAAATTGACGGAACTGTATTTCAGGTTTTGCCGTGTGTTACAAATATAGGAATATATTTATATACACCATGTGGTGTACATAACCTTCAGAAAATATACAGGGCTGCCAATATTTAAGCCCTAAGATTCTTTTTATTGTTAGTTGGAGTGCTTTATTATAATATTTTACCCTGTACAGGAAAGCTTCTCAAGAATTGAAATTTATTCCTCATAGCCATACGGCAAATAATGTATTTTTTAAGCTAAATATTCATCACTTAGTTTTTTGTATATTTACACATATTGGGGCTTTCCGAATACCGAAGTCAAGTTTTTATTGTTGGATCTTTGTCTATGTCTCTTAGAGTAAGTTAAAAACAAATAATTTCAGGAAATCCAAATGTTGTATATTTTGTTGTATATAGTTAATACTTTTGTTACTAGAAATGTTGATCAAGATTCATAAGTTTTAAGGAATGCTGCGTGTGAAAGTTGTCTGAATAATTTTAAATGAACTTTTGAATTAAATAAGGGATTTGAATTCTATATAAATGAAGGTGCAATAATGAAACTAGTGGTTGAAGGGGTGGTAGCCTCACACAGAATTATTTGTCAAATAAAGCAGTTCCGAAGTCTAGTTTGAATTATTTTAACGTGGGTCTACATACCAGTACTCGTTATCATACCTTACCCCTTAATCTCCAATCCGTATTAATAGCATTAAATTTCAGGATAAGAGAAAGGCGTATGAGTGACACACTAGATTATTTTAAATAAATAAGTTCTTTGTACTATAATGCAAAAACAAATTGCAAAAAAATTCGTGATATGTATTTTTAAGCAAAAGAAATATATTTTGCAGGAAATTGAAGTGTATATATTATGGGAATAAATCTTCCTTGACTTTATTAGAAATCTTGACGTAGGAAAAAACGACTTTATAAAACTCTAGAAAGATCTCATCATAAAATATATGATGATCATTTATTCATAATATCCTAATAATACATATAATATCATTTTATGCTTTTTATTTTTTTTTTCTTATCATTCTTCTGAAAGAGAATTCAACTGCAATTTTCTTATATCGCCTTTCTTAATAATATTGAAATTTCAAATTAATATTTTTTAAGTGTAACGACATTTTTAAAAATGAATTTTTATTAAATTTCAAAAGATTTTACTATAGGTACTTTATAAACACGTATGCTCTTTTTAACAATACTTTTTAAAAATGTGTGCTCTTGTTTTGATAAGTGTCTTCGAAATGGATTTTTATTTTGAAATAGAGAAAATTTCACAGCCAAAAAAGTGTTTCTAATGCACTAAACATCAGCATAAGCAATTATTTGTGAATTGTATGAGCAAAATTATTATTTGAAATCTTCGACACGGATGAAAACTTGATAAATTCCTAGTTTTGACCATTTTAACCAAAATATAATTTTATAAACTGTTTTACATTTTGATCTCATACTCATTATTTTTAATGCCACATTATGTGAAACTTAGCAATTTGAATTACAGTAAAAGGACAGTTTCTTATTTCTTATTAATCTAAAAATTATTTTCAGGAAAAACAGGGTGCAATATTTTGTAAAAGTTGCATAGATGGAATTTTATTCTTAAATTTTCTACATAGCTACTTTTGTACAAATTCTAAAATCCAGGGTTTGAAAAGCATTCAAAATTGAATGTTGTTTATTGTGGTTTTAATACAGAAATTGGTAATATACATAAATACATAGTATGGCATTTGAATAAAGTGAATATTTAATGTTTTATTTAAAAAAAATGTTGCTTTGATTAAACTTGTAACACGCTATATATATATATAACGATGCTACAATAAGTATTAAATGCATAATATATTTAGTGGTATATATTTTAATAAATTATACTTTTAAAAATCCTAATACATTAAAACATTATTTGGCAGATTTAAAACTTATATTCCTGCAACTAAACTAAAGAATATGAAATCTAAGAAAATGTCTGGACAGACCTCCTCATCAATGAAATTTTCTTATCTGTATATACATACATAATTTATCATGACAATGATCAAACACCAAAAATGAAGACGAAAAAATAGTCTCAAGTTATGTAGTATTTTTACTTTCCGAAAACTATAGTGAGGAAAGTATTGTAATCATGTCAAAAATCCGAATTTGAGATTTTGATGTTTCTATACGTTTCGAGGTCCAATGAGTCCGTTTTCACTATTTTTGCGATGATATATGTATGTGCGTGTGTGTATGTGTGTGTGTATGTATGTGTGTATGTGTGTGAGTGAACACGCTAGCGTCTAAACGCTTTGTTCGAATAAGCTGAAAGTTGGTACGTATATTGTAAGTCACAATAGTATGAGCCCTACTGATTTTGGTGAATCTAGCACTTATAGTTTTTTTACAGGGACACAAAGAAAAATTCTTTATCATTATGGCCAATGGGTCCAAAATCTTAAAAGTGCGATAGCATCTAAACGCCTTATTCAGTTGAGCAAAAAAATTATACACATATTATAGGTCACAGATACTCAATCTGTATAGTTTTTGGAGAATCTAACACTTATAGTTTTTTTACAAGGGCACAAAGAAAAATTCTTTATCATTATGGCCTATGGGGCCAAATTTCTAAACGCCTTATTCAATTGAGCAAACAATTTGTACACATGTTATAGGTCACAGTTGCACCAACTGTATAGATTTTGGTGAATCTAGCATTTACAGTTTTTTACAGGGACACAAAGAAACATTCTTTATCATTATGGCCTATGGGACCAAATTTTTAAAAGTGCGATAGCATCTAAACGCCTTATTCAATTGAGCTGAAAATTTATATGAATATTATAAATCACTGTCGCATTAATATTATAAATCACTGTTATCAGGGGTCGATCCAGGCAAAATTTGAGTCCCTTCTGCGGCCCCTTCACAAAATTCCCCATAGTAAAAAGGGACTCTTCACAAAATTCAAATTCATAAAATGGGACCCTTCACAAAATTCAAATCCATGAAAAGGGACCCTTCACAAAATTCAAATTCATAAAATGAGTCCCTTCACAAGATTTTTTTTATAAAAATGATCCTTTTATTAAATGTTTTCAGTATTATTTTTAATTAATGCCTTAATTTGGCTCAACGAAACTGTTAACTTGATTTTAAACATTACATAAAGTGATTGTAAAAACGAAAAATTTTACACAATATTTTACTTTTTCACAAAAATATTTTATATTTCACAAAAATAAATAAAAATTTCACAAAAATATTTTGTTTTTCACAAAAAAGGGACCCAAAAATTAAAACCTGGATCGACCCCTGATTATGATCTATGGGTTCAAAGTTCAGTAGCGTTAAATAAAACATCGTGTAATGTATGGAGAAAAATACTCAAACACTCTGTTATGGTTTTCTCTCTTTTGTTTGTTTAACAACCCCTTTTTTTTTACTTTATTTACAAAACTGTGAATTACTCAATGTTCGGAAAGTCGAGTGGAGTCACTCCAGATTTTTTTCTTACATTTTTTATAAAACCTCTTTATAAAAAAATTTAGAAAGACATTGTTCACAAAATAAAAAAATACATGTTCTCCACATGTTTATCCAAAAATGAATAAACTGAGGGAAATATTTGAACTCCTAACCGATTTCTTATTACAGAAAAAAAATAACTAAGCTATCTATCATGATGTTTAGTACCGGTGCCACAGGTGTTTTATTTTCTAATTCAATAACTTTTCCTTCGTGTAAAGCATTTAAAATACATTTCCGTCATCTGCGTCCACTAAAAAGCAAACTTTCATCTATTTGTCTTTCTTAGCTGATCAAGACAAATACTTCCATATTGATTAAAAAGTACCAAATACTTTCCAGTTCCTGAAAATAAGATAGAAGTTTTTCGTATTTTTTCCCCTACTTTTACAAACTTAGTAAAAGCTTGTAGTTTAATTATTTTGTGTGCATATATATACATGATAGATGGATAGATAAATAAATGCATATAGATAGACATAATGATATATAGATAAATAATTATAATATAGATAAATAAATTTAATTAGGTATAGAGGTAGATAAATGATAACTTTTTATTATTAATTGATTCTATATTTATAAAACATTGACGATGTTTCTCTGAAATGTGAACGTATGACATAATTAAATATGCTGCGCCCATCACAATTTTTTTCTATATCCTTCTATATCTTTTATCTACCGATTAAAATCACAGAAATTTGACTAGAATAGTTTCTCAAGGCATCATACATATACAATTTTCACCAACAGATGCTGAAATATATCCATTTGGAATAATCGCACAAAGTAACAGTAATGTCACCTGACGACCAATAAGACCCGGATGCCAATGCATTGCGTTCTATGAGAGACATTTTTATAAAGCAAGTTTAACTATTTCTTTTTTGCACAAATTGTTACTAAATGCATATTTATTGTCACACACACACCGAAAAAAAAAATCTGCAGAATAAAGTACGATTTGCTATAAAGTGTACAGGGCCACACAATAATATGCAACTACATTGAGGGCTGGAATTGGAAAATACTGGAATTCCATTTTTAGTTATGATTATCGTTTTTTGTGTTTTCCGATATTATTTAAGAGAGATTATGACTCCCGTTAGACTTTCTCCATGTCCGTCCGCACTCTAAATGTCTTTAATAATGACAGAATTCTTTGAATTTAATATAGGGTAGGTGTTCCAGTGATTGGCATGCTCCAATAATTGAAAATAAATGAAAAAGATATAATAATAAATGAAAAAGATATAATAATACTATTTATCATTGTCGGAAACGAACAGAAACATAGGCTCTTACTTTTTACGGAACTAAATATACATATTTATTTAGCAACAAACATATCTGAAAGCAGCATTATTTTTTTTTTTAACTACAACATTAATTTTTATTATTATTATTATTATTATTATTATTATTATTATTATTATTTCATTTCATGTCTGTATATAAAAGGGAAAGTTCCGTAAAAATTACTTTTGAAAAGCATAAGTTTTAAGGAATTCTTGAAAATCAATGTTTGTTCATTTTTTTTTTTTTTTTTTTTTTTAAGTACAAATGAAATTATGCAAGAAAATTATTTAGAATGGATGTTTTTTAAACTAAAAAAAAATTCAGATGCTATGTAAACCATGCTGTGTAAACCAAACATACTTAGGATAATTTTGACAAACTGACTTTTTGACCTCAAAACAAAAGAATAACTTATTTATATTCCATATTATAGCGAATCATATGTTTATTCTGCAAATTTTCATTAATAACATAAAGTTAAAATTTTGTTTGCAAAACTAAATAGTTCTGTAATTTAATTTTTCCTATTCATTAAATGCAAAATGTGTTTAATTGTGCATTGAAAATTTAGAGGACAAAATGAGAGAAACTTTTAAAAATTTTAAGCGATCAAATAAATATAACACAGGGGGTTTGAATATTCAAGCAAATTAAATATTAAAAAAACTTCAAATTTAAAATACATACTATGAAATATTTTTTCTATACATAATAGACCACTGTACTGATGAAAGTTTCATAGCAGTGGAAATTTTAGTTGCATTTCTTTTACAGAAATGCCAGCCACTTATCCTTTTTTATTCGTAATAACTTTAAAATTAATGTTTGATACAAATGAAACTCGCTTATTTGCGTAATACCAAAGGGATGAAATGATACCTATGTACATTTTCAATTTAATAATTTGCATTATTGCACATTACGAAGTAATTTTTAAAAATGTGCATAAAACTTTCTTTTTGAGCATAATGCAATAACCATACACTTTGTTTTCTGTTATGATTTATTAAATGAAATAAAGAAGTTATATCTTAATATATGAAATAAAACTATTTTTTTGTTAGATCTAAGCAATTTTTTATTAAAAATATGTATTCTGCATTGGGTTAATTTCACCTTTATATGGAATTACTGCTTTAATGCGCAATGGCATAGTATTATACAGTGTTTTAATATAAATCTCAGAATTTTCAACGTGCAAAATATCACAAATAATTTTTTCTAGTTCAGGCAGAGTTATAGGCTGCAAATTTCGAATCCTCTCCCCTCTCCCCCGCTTTTTTATTGACGAAACATTTTCGAGAGGATCGCGATTAGGACTATTCTCATGTCTGGTAAAGAAGAAATTTTAAAAAATCTGTTGTGGGATTTAACTTAAAGTGAAAAACGATATGATTACTTACAGAATTATAGGTTCTTATTGGAATGGATAGGAAATTTTGACAATTTGCAGTAATAAACTGACCACAGACGCCGCGTAGTAAGGTGCATTTTCAGCGTAAAATGCTGTTTACGGAAATGTCCAAGTTACCTCCAAAATAGTCGGTCAGGCAACACTTTTATGAAGATTGTGTTTTATTTCGAGTTAATTGATCCCTTGAGCATAATAATTTGTCCGACTGTTTGAAAAGTTATGCACCTCCGTACCATAATGTACGGAGATTGTGTCACTGTTTTAAAAGTGTGATTTTCATTAAGTCGGTCATATTTTCGTTGTCAGTTCCGCTTGTTTTCTTTAGCTCGAAATAAGTTAAACTTGACTCATCAAAGAGAAACAGTTCAGCCCAATAATTAACTAATCATTTTTTATTTTTTTAGCCATCTGAGGTCATGGTTTCCTAATTTTCTTCACTGAGAATGGAATTTTTTCAAATTTTCTGTCATTTAAACCTGCTTTGTTTAACAGTTGCTGTACTGTAGTTAAAGAAATTATGCTGCTAAACACTTTTTCTGAATCTCTTTTATGTTCTAAATGTAATACAAACCGATTTTATAAGAAATGGCTTTTTAATTTACGGTCATCTTGCTTGGATGAGCAACATGGCCGCCATAAACCAAATTTCCAGTTTAAACGACCAAAAAACGGTATAACTTGCTAAAAACCGTTTTACCAATATTTCGTTAGCATTTAATTATTTTACCATCACACGTATTAAAATGTTTTTTGATTTTCATTCAAAAATTAATACTTTTTGTGGCATCGTTAACTGCCTTATTCTTATCATTTTTGAAATAATTTCTAAAATTACAATTTTCCTGACTATTGTATTTTGTTTTTAACACTGGACTGAGTACTAATGTGTATGTGGTGGACAACATAATAAAATCTGTTCGAAAATTTGCTTTTTAAACGATAAATTTGGCGGTTGTAGAAAGCGAAAAGGAAAATATCCAAGTGCGGCTTTTTTTTTTTTCGCTTAGTGTATATATATATATATATGTGTGTGTGTGTGTGTGTGTGTGTGTGTGTGTGTGTGTGTGTGTGTGTGTGTGTGTGTGTGTGTGCGTGTGTGTGTGTGTGTGTATGGGAAGAAAGTATTTTTAAACCCTATTTTCCTCAGTTTTTACTTGGTTTACATATTTCGAAATTTTCAGAACACCAATCAACCACTTATCAGTTGATGGCCATTTTTGTTCCAAATTTACTAATTTGTAGTTACATTATTATTAAATATAACGTTTATTTTTTAAGGTTAATATTTTTTCTAAACTTAATTTATTAAAGAATATCATGCTTACATTTCAAAATTGATGGTAGATCAAAAAGTAAGTGGGAAATAAGTCCGTGTAATTTGGCAGCATAGCGGTCTAACAGTCTGTATATATATCCTATGCAAAATTTGTGAGGCTGCAACTCGAAATTTATTTCTCAAATTTACCGAAAGTTTATATTTAAGCGAGAAACCATATAAAAAATCAGTTCTCTGCAAGCTTTAAAGCACGCTGTCTATTAGGGACAGTTTTACATATAATTTCTTTTCTTTTTTTCTGTTCAGATAATAAATTTACTTTGATAATAGTGAGATGAAACCAAACCACTGTATGTGAGATGTGTATGATAAAAATATAAGTTAACTCGATTATGGTTGAACAGATGCTAATAGTATAAAAATTGTTGAATATATACTAAGTATAAAATCGAAGAACAGCACAATTTTTACACAAGCTGTTTTGCTCTTTTTTAATGCTTATTTTATTTATTTCATTTTATTTCATTTTATTTAAGTTATATATCTATTTATTCTTGTATATTAATCAGCACTTTTTGAGAAAGGATTGCAGAGACGTTGATCGCAACTTTGCAAAAGATTCGCATTTAAAAATTTATGCTTCAAAGAATTTTTTTTTTTTTTTTTGCATTAATTATACACATTACTAATTTAATAAAAAAAAAATTAAATTAGTTGTACAAGATGTGAAGAATTTTTTGTATTCATTTTACTTTATTCCTTATCTGTTTAAATATTTTCATTTATGGGTAAGATAAATAAGCTTAAAAAATATACAGTATTTGGATAATATTATATTTTGTTTGGACAAACGTTACACTATACAAAACAAAAATACTGTATAAAAACTACTTTTAGAAATATTGCTTTATTATGAAAGCTATTTATTTTTCTGCTAGTGTGTACTAAAAAAAAAAAAACTTTGTTTCTTAAAAACATTCTGATTAATATTCTTGTCGAACGAATCTACGTTACGAAATAAATCTTCTGTAACTGTATTAAAAACACACTTGTATATCTTGTTTGATATTTTAAGCGAAATATTTTGGAATAAACACACAGATAAGAAAAAAAAATAACTGTTGAATGATCCAATGCGAAATTAAAAAGCAAACATAACATAATCTTCATTTCAAAAGTTATCGGTTTGTACGTTACTCTGTTCTGAGAATTATTCAAATTTGAGAAAATTCAAAATTCAAGAGGCTCTCACTCCTAATTTTTTACTCTGATTCACATAAAACTGAGAATTTTCTAGAGAATTTGTTCTACTAGATTTATAAAAAAATAATTGATTTTTTGAGATTGTAAAACTCATGTAACCCTTTAAAGTAGTAAAATGTTCCCTGTCACTATTTAAAGTGTAATTAGACTTGAGTTAGAGTTATTCTTATTCTCTACACAATCTTTTCTTTTTATTCAAAAGTATATTACTTCATATGCTTGTAAGAAAAAGCGATACCAAAAGCTCTCAAAAGCAATGTTGGATGAAAAATGAAAAACAAAATAATGCCATGATTAGCTCTCTAAAGATTATTTTCAAGTTAACATGTTGCTTAATGCCCCATATTTAGTCTAAACTAAATTTGTTTTCAAACGCAGATATTTATTTTAGGTTTCGGTATTTATCAGTTCAATTGAATAAAAAAGCATGAATGTTTTGTATACCTGATATCAAAAGTATTCGTTAAGGGTTTTATAAAAATTTATGAGTTGAGTTATTTAGCTAAAATAAGATAAACTAAATTAACTTTACTTAAATAATTTTTATTTGAAGTATAATCTCTACAAAACACATACATTAATAAAATATTATTAAAAACATTTTAACAATTACAAATCTAAAATATATTAGTTTGGTAATGTTTTTCACATTATGCTTTTGGAAAACTTGACAGTTATCAAAACTGGGCTCAAATGCGTATTAATTGAGCAGTTTACTTGTCTTTTAAATTAGAAAATAAAGTACAGTAGTAACTCATATTGCTTTTCTGAAGAGTAATAGGCAATAAATAACGCAATATAATCCCTAACAGCACAAAATGTTTCAGAAACATAACAGTCATATAACATGGAAACATTGTAAATATTACAGAAACGTTCAGTTTGCTTTCCGATTACTTTCATAAACATAGAAATGTCCGCGATCGTAACAAAAAAATCGGATACGTAACAGAAACTTTTCAATCACATAACAGAGAGAACATAGAAAAGGCCGAATGTTTCAGAAAGGTATCAGAGAGCATATTAAAATGTGTTATGTTTTTGAAAGTTTGTGAGCATTTTAAAACATAACTGAAACATTCTGTGCTGTATGACATATTACGTTAACTTCTGGCTATTTTGTTGATTTGGGCAACCAAAATCTTGATAATTTCATGCATATTCTTTTAAATTTAACCAGAGTGTTTCTTTAGAATGATATAATAAATTGTGTGATCATGCATAAATACCAAAAAAAGATTATATTAATATTTGTAAAATCCTGTAGTATTTCATACACATTAAAAAATATGTCCTATTTGCTGGCAGAAATTCTCTGTAATTTCAGAAAATATGCGTAATTTACGAAAAAATTACAATGTCAGAACGTATTTTCTCAAATTACAGAGAATTTCTGGCAGCAAATAGTACATATTTTTTACAGTGTAGACTTTTTATATTACGATATCTGTGACCAATGTGCATGGATTATATATTTTTTGATTGGTTGCTGAAGTCTGTTATTTATCCTTGCAAGATTTCTTTAGTTTTGCGTATTACTTGAAGCACTTTCTTTTTTTCAAATCGCATGTATTTTCTCAAATTTTCTATTGTTTTCTTTTTACTTCCTTATACAAAGTATAAGGAAGTATAGTAATTTTTCAATTCTCACCGCAAGCACGCGGTCGCTTTTTTTTGTTTAATTTCAGTGTTAATATAGCCATGGAAGGCTAAAAACAATTGGTTTCACCCACTCAGAGTTCCCCATGGGGGGGACCAACTTGCCAGAAGCCCCTGTAAGTCATCTTTTTACTCAATTAAAAATCTAAAATTTCTGTTTATGTCATCCCTGTGCATCTTGCCTGTTTCAGGCCTAACCATCGACTAGCTATTAAAGGCACAGATTTTCAAAATTCATTTAAAATTACTAACAATTGATAGATACAAAAACTAAAATTAATGCTCTGATCTTTAAAATTAAGTGTAGGAAATTTAAAAACTAATTAGCTTCGAAGAAAGTTTAATTTTAAACAGTAATTCTCCAAAATCACTAATTACTCCTAAACTTCTAATCAAAAATCACTGCTAAATTCCACTATAATTTTAATGATAAACACTTTAATTAAGCTAAACTCCAAAAAATTATTACTGCTACTTAAATTAAAACTTAATTGCAATGTGTATTAATGAATAATTTTAAGCTGTCTTTGTTTACTGATTTTTTTGTGCACATTTAAGTCTCCTTCCCTGTTCAGCCTTTTTTTTTTTTTTTTTTCTTGTTGGAAGAAGGAAAACTCATAATTTTTTTTTTTTTTTTTTACTGCTACAATCATTATAGCTGAATTGCTCTGTGTTAATCAATAGTATTAAATTGTCTTTGTTTTTCTTTTTTTTGGATATATGTAATTACACATTTAAGACTCCTCCCCTGTATAGTTTTTTTTTTGTAAAAAGAGAAGCCCCCCCCCCTTTTTTTTTATTTATTTATTTTTCTCTCTCTTCCCAATAAGTAAATTTAAAATTTAAAATTTATCCTGGTTCTGCTTTCCTTAAACCTCACTATAAAAAGGAAAAGAAAAGAAAAAAGCAACAACTTGTTAAAATAACTATTTCTCCCCCCTCATTACTCTGATTAGGTTAAGAATAAGTAGAAATTTTCTCTAGGCTAAGACTCCTAATTTAATTGCAATGTGTATTAATGAATAATTTTAAGCTGTCTTTGTTTACTGATTTTTTGTGCACATTTAAGTCTCCTTCCCTGTTCAGCCTTTTTTTTTTTTTTTTTTTTCTTGTTGGAAGAAGGAAAACTCATAATTTTTCTTTTTACTGCTACAATTATTAAAGCTGAATTGCTCTGTGTTAATCAATAGTATTAAATTGTCTTTGTTTTTTTTTTTTTTTTTTTTTTTTTTTTTGGTTAAATGCAATTACACATTTAAGACTCCTCCCCTGTTTAGTTTTTTTTTTTTTTTTTTTTTTTTTTTTTTTTGTAAAAAGAGAAAGCCCCCCCCCCCCTTTTTTTTTTTTTTATTTATTTATTTTTCTCTCTCTCCCCACTAAGTAAATTTAAAATTTATCCTGGTTCTGCTTTGCTTAAACCTCACTATAAAAGGGAAAAGAAAAAAAAAGAAAAAAAAACAACTTGTTAAAATAACTATTTCCCCCCCCCCTCATTACTCTGATTAGGTTAAGAATAAGTAGAAATTTTCTCTAGGCTAAGACTCCTAATTTAATTGGTGTTTTGTTCAACATTTAAAATTATTTCCCCTTGTCTGCACTTTTATGGATCTGCCTTTGACCTAAATCTCATTTAAATGCATAATTTGATTAAATTCAGATTTCCAGACTTGGCTGACTTCTTGGCTTCAACTTGGCAACCCCCCTGGCGCATTTTCGCCAACTTGGCGTAACAGTTTGTTTACGTAATCGGAAAGCCATTTTCAATTCTCACCGCAAGCACGCGGTCGCTTTTTTTTTGTTTAATTTCAGTGTTAATATAGCCATGGAAGGCTAAAAACAATTGGTTTCACCCACTCAGAGTTCCCCATGGGGGGGACCAACTTGCCAGAAGCCCCTGTAAGTCATCTTTTTACTCAATTAAAAATCTAAAATTTCTGTTTATGTCATCCCTGTGCATCTTGCCTGTTTCAGGCCTAACCATCGACTAGCTATTAAAGGCACAGATTTTCAAAATTCATTTAAAATTACTAACAATTGATAGATACAAAAACTAAAATTAATGCTCTGATCTTTAAAATTAAGTGTAGGAAATTTAATAACTAATTAGCTTCGAAGAAAGTTTAATTTTAAACAGTAATTCTCCAAAATCACTAATTACTCCTAAACTTCTAATCAAAAATCACTGCTAAATTCCACTATAATTTTAATGATAAACACTTTAATTAAGCTAAACTCCAAAAAATTATTACTGCTACTTAAATTAAAACTTAATTGCAATGTGTATTAATGAATAATTTTAAGCTGTCTTTGTTTACTGATTTTTTTGTGCACATTTAAGTCTCCTTCCCTGTTCAGCCTTTTTTTTTTTTTTTTTTTTTCTTGTTGGAAGAAGGAAAACTCATAATTTTTTTTTTTTTTTTTTTTTTTTTTTTTTACTGCTACAATCATTATAGCTGAATTGCTCTGTGTTAATCAATAGTATTAAATTGTCTTTGTTTTTCTTTTTTTTTGGATATATGTAATTACACATTTAAGACTCCTCCCCTGTATAGTTTTTTTTGTAAAAAGAGAAGCCCCCCCCCCTTTTTTTTTATTTATTTATTTTTCTCTCTCTTCCCAATAAGTAAATTTAAAATTTAAAATTTATCCTGGTTCTGCTTTCCTTAAACCTCACTATAAAAAGGAAAAGAAAAGAAAAAAGCAACAACTTGTTAAAATAACTATTTCTCCCCCCTCATTACTCTGATTAGGTTTAGAATAAGTAGAAATTTTCTCTAGGCTAAGACTCCTAATTTAATTGCAATGTGTATTAATGAATAATTTTAAGCTGTCTTTGTTTACTGATTTTTTGTGCACATTTAAGTCTCCTTCCCTGTTCAGCCTTTTTTTTTTTTTTTTTTTCTTGTTGGAAGAAGGAAAACTCATAATTTTTCTTTTTACTGCTACAATTATTAAAGCTGAATTGCTCTGTGTTAATCAATAGTATTAAATTGTCTTTGTTTTTTTTTTTTTTTTTTTTTTTTTTTTTGGTTAAATGCAATTACACATTTAAGACTCCTCCCCTGTTTAGTTTTTTTTTTTTTTTTTTTTTTTTTTTTTTGTAAAAAGAGAAAGCCCCCCCCCCCCTTTTTTTTTTTATTTATTTATTTTTCTCTCTCTCCCCACTAAGTAAATTTAAAATTTATCCTGGTTCTGCTTTGCTTAAACCTCACTATAAAAGGGAAAAGAAAAAAAAAGAAAAAAAAAACAACTTGTTAAAATAACTATTTCCCCCCCCCCCCCTCATTACTCTGATTAGGTTAAGAATAAGTAGAAATTTTCTCTAGGCTAAGACTCCTAATTTAATTGGTGTTTTGTTCAACATTTAAAATTATTTCCCCTTGTCTGCACTTTTATGGATCTGCCTTTGACCTAAATCTCATTTAAATGCATAATTTGATTAAATTCAGATTTCCAGACTTGGCTGACTTCTTGGCTTCAACTTGGCAACCCCCCTGGCGCATTTTCGCCAACTTGGCGTAACAGTTTGTTTACGTAATCGGAAAGCCATTTTCAATTCTCACCGCAAGCACGCGGTCGCTTTTTTTTGTTTAATTTCAGTGTTAATATAGCCATGGAAGGCTAAAAAACAATTGGTTTCACCCACTCAGAGTTCCCCATGGGGGGGACCAACTTGCCAGAAGCCCCTGTAAGTCATCTTTTTACTCAATTAAAAATCTAAAATTTCTGTTTATGTCATCCCTGTGCATCTTGCCTGTTTCAGGCCTAACCATCGACTAGCTATTAAAGGCACAGATTTTCAAAATTCATTTAAAATTACTAACAATTGATAGATACAAAAACTAAAATTAATGCTCTGATCTTTAAAATTAAGTGTAGGAAATTTAAAAACTAATTAGCTTCGAAGAAAGTTTAATTTTAAACAGTAATTCTCCAAAATCACTAATTACTCCTAAACTTCTAATCAAAAATCACTGCTAAATTCCACTATAATTTTAATGATAAACACTTTAATTAAGCTAAACTCCAAAAAATTATTACTGCTACTTAAATTAAAACTTAATTGCAATGTGTATTAATGAATAATTTTAAGCTGTCTTTGTTTACTGATTTTTTTGTGCACATTTAAGTCTCCTTCCCTGTTCAGCCTTTTTTTTTTTTTTTTTTCTTGTTGGAAGAAGGAAAACTCATAAATTTTTTTTTTTTTTTTTTTTACTGCTACAATCATTATAGCTGAATTGCTCTGTGTTAATCAATAGTATTAAATTGTCTTTGTTTTTCTTTTTTTTGGATATATGTAATTACACATTTAAGACTCCTCCCCTGTATAGTTTTTTTTGTAAAAAGAGAAGCCCCCCCCCCCTTTTTTTTTTTTATTTATTTATTTTTCTCTCTCTTCCCAATAAGTAAATTTAAAATTTAAAATTTATCCTGGTTCTGCTTTCCTTAAACCTCACTATAAAAAGGAAAAGAAAAGGAAAAAGCAACAACTTGTTAAAATAACTATTTCTCCCCCCTCATTACTCTGATTAGGTTAAGAATAAGTAGAAATTTTCTCTAGGCTAAGACTCCTAATTTAATTGCAATGTGTATTAATGAATAATTTTAAGCTGTCTTTGTTTACTGATTTTTTGTGCACATTTAAGTCTCCTTCCCTGTTCAGCCTTTTTTTTTTTTTTTTTCTTGTTGGAAGACCTCATAATTTTTCTTTTTACTGCTACAATTATTAAAGCTGAATTGCTCTGTGTTAATCAATAGTATTAAATTGTCTTTGTTTTTTTTTTTTTTTTTGGTTAAATGCAATTACACATTTAAGACTCCTCCCCTGTTTAGTTTTTTTTTTTTTTTTTTTTTTTTTTTTTTTTTTGTAAAAAGAGAAAGCCCCCCCCCTTTTTTTTTTTTTTTATTTATTTATTTTTCTCTCTCTCCCCACTAAGTAAATTTAAAATTTATCCTGGTTCTGCTTTGCTTAAACCACACTATAAAAGGGAAAAGAAAAAAAAAGAAAAAAAAAACAACTTGTTAAAATAACTATTCCCCCCCCCCTCATTACTCTGATTAGGTTAAGAATAAGTAGAAATTTTCTCTAGGCTAAGACTCCTAATTTAATTGGTGTTTTGTTCAACATTTAAAATTATTTCCCCTTGTCTGCACTTTTATGGATCTGCCTTTGACCTAAATCTCATTTAAATGCATAATTTGATTAAATTCAGATTTCCAGACTTGGCTGACTTCTTGGCTTCAACTTGGCAACCCCCCTGGCGCATTTTCGCCAACTTGGCGTAACAGTTTGTTTACGTAATCGGAAAGCCATTTTCAATTCTCACCGCAAGCACGCGGTCGCTTTTTTTTTTGTTTAATTTTAGTGTTAATATAGCCATGGAAGGCTAAAAACAATTGGTTTCACCCACTCAGAGTTCCCCATGGGGGGGACCAACTTGCCAGAAGCCCCTGTAAGTCATCTTTTTACTCAATTAAAAATCTAAAATTTCTGTTTATGTCATCCCTGTGCATCTTGCCTGTTTCAGGCCTAACCATCGACTAGCTATTAAAGGCACAGATTTTCAAAATTCATTTAAAATTACTAACAATTGATAGATACAAAAACTAAAATTAATGCTCTGATCTTTAAAATTAAGTGTAGGAAATTTAAAAACTAATTAGCTTCGAAGAAAGTTTAATTTTAAACAGTAATTCTCCAAAATCACTAATTACTCCTAAACTTCTAATCAAAAATCACTGCTAAATTCCACTATAATTTTAATGATAAACACTTTAATTAAGCTAAACTCCAAAAAATTATTACTGCTACTTAAATTAAAACTTAATTGCAATGTGTATTAATGAATAATTTTAAGCTGTCTTTGTTTACTGATTTTTTTGTGCACATTTAAGTCTCCTTCCCTGTTCAGCCTTTTTTTTTTTTTTTTTAAGTCCGAAGGTCGGGGGTGAACTTGGCGACGATCTCGGAGGAGTCCGGATTCTTTCTCCTTGCTTATTTAAAGGAAGGAAAAAAAAAATATTTTTTTTTTTTTTTGGGGGGGGGGGGACTTTCCTCCCCTAGGCCCATTTCACTTTTGGTCTAATCAACCTTAATACTTAAGAAAATTCCTAAAACATTAAAATTAATAACTTTTTTTTTTTTTTTCAAATATTAATCTCTCCTATCCACTAATTGTATTACTTTTGTGACTTCTTTGGCCGTGGCTGTAGGTCCCCCCTGGGGAGCTCCTTTGTGGGCTCTCCAATTTCAGTATATGAGTATGAAGACTAGAAGAGACAACAGAAAAGAAACTAGCAGGTCTCCCCCTATCATCAGCATAGAAGACATAGAAGATAAAGGCACTAATCTCAACAAAAGAAAATCCTCAAGTGCCACCTCACTTAGAAGCTACGTTAGGAATAACAAAACAAAAATCACAGACTTCCTAACAAAGAAACAAAGGCCAGTAGACGAAGAAAACAGCACGGAGAACCAGATTGAAAACAAAGAAAAACACAAGCCATCGAAAGCAAGGAATGCAGTAAATGAAACTGAACGAACAACAAGTGAGGAAAGTAACACTGATGACCATGTAGAAAAAAAGAAAGAGGAAGCTAAAAGATCTCGGAAAAAGGTGAATGAGAACCCTGTCAAGAAGAAAAACAAGAAGAAAGAAAATGCAAAAGATATTCCTAGCACTTCTTGGGCATGAGCAGTGGAATCTGAGCTACAGGATGTAGACACTAGTGATTACGAAGAAAATAATGATCAGATCCAAGGGAGAAGAAAATTGAGCAGCAGAGCCCAGACACTAGCGGAATCCAAGGAGCTCCTTCAAGATAAAGAAATCGTACAGATTAACTCCCAGATTGAAAGGTTGAAAGAAGAGCAATCGACGAAAGGATTCTCCACAGCAACTAGGAAGGCCCTGCTGGCAAAGCAATACGTTCAGAAGCTCACAGAGAAGAGCACTAAAATCCCAAAACCATTAACGTTAGCAATCTCCGAAGCACTCCAGAAGCTAGAAGAATCGCTCCTAGAGCTAGAAGGAAGGATACAACATTCAGAAGCAAAAGCACAAACGCTGGAAGCAATTATCAAAGGTAACGGTATGAACACTCAAGAATCTAGCAACCAAAGATCTACCACAACAAACAAGACTGCACCGATTAATTATGCAGCGGCAATCCAGGAAGCAACAGCCTCAATAATAGTCAAGGCTACAGATAATAGGAATGCGATGGAGGTTGCCAAACAAGTAGAACAAGTTAACATCACAGAAGAAAAGATCAAGGACGTCCAGAGGGTACGGAATGGGATAAAAATAGTATGCCATAGTGCAAGAGAGGCTGAAGAAATAAAATCCGATCTTAGAGCATCAACTGAAATTACAAGCAACGCCAGCATAGAAACAGCAGGGCTAAGAAAAAAGAAGCTCGTCATTAAGGATATACCGGAAAGGGTAGAACCAAGTACAGCAAAATATAAGATACTGCAGATGCTCAACCTAAAAACAGATGGAACAGACGACTTGGCAGTGCAGCTTATCGACCAATTACACAAGAAGGACCTGAAGCTCCAGAATCTAACAGTCCAGCTTCCAATTCCACTGGCAGAGGCTCTCCTGGAAAAAAAAACAATATGCTTAGGATTAAAGCAATGCCATATTAAATCGAAAGTAATAGTCACTAGGTGTTACAACTGCCAGGGCTATGATCACACGGCACGACTGTGCCGGTGGGATATCCGCTGTGCGCGGTGCGCCGGGAGGCATAGAACGGCAGATTGTTCATCTGACAGGACTGGCTGCTTCCCCTGCTCGCTTTATAACAATGAGAACGCGCACAGAAACAAACCAAAGCTAGCCACAGATCACACGGCATATTCTGGTCATTGCTACGTATACAGACAAATACTGGCAATCCGGAAAGCGGAAGTAGAAGATGGCAAGACGGAGCTAACACCTGCTTATGATGTCATCACAGGGAACACATCGATTTCTTACTCAACAGAAGGCGGAAGACCGCTGATTAACTACGACCAGCTAAAGAAGGAAGAAGACGGATATCAGCGGGTAACAAACAGACGAAATTTCACAAGAAGAAACCAGCCAGTAAGAATAAATCAAGACCGACCAAGGCGAAATTATGCAAGAAATTATGGACGGTGAAAATGTAATACACAAACACAACACACAGCCACAACAGAACAGTAACAACACAAAGGGGCCATGCGCAATCAATATAATTCAGATAAACCTTCATTCTAGCAAAGACGCTACAAGAGACTTATTTGGCTACCTCGCACAGCAAAAAATCAACATAGCTTTAATTCAGGACTTTCACGAAAATAAACGCACTGGGAAAATCTCGGGCCTGGGATCGGGCTGGCAGGCATTCAGGACACCAAATAATAGGGCAGCTATCATAACTAAGCTAGGAACAAATCCACTTGAGATTGTCAATCTAGAACACACAGTAGCGATATTAATCGAGAACACAAAGGAAAAAATCACTATAATAAACACTTATGCCCCCCCGAGCTCAAAATTTCAATCGGTTCTCCAAGAAATAGATCACATTTTACAAAGAACTCAGGGAAATATCCTTCTGGCAGGGGATTTTAACGCTCACTCCACCCAGTGGGGGTACGATGAGGTGGACACTAGGGGCAGACAGTTGACAGACTTCCTGGCCCAACACTCTCTACTGGTTAGAAACGAACCAGGAGCCCCACCTACGTTCCAAACGATCAGGAGCAGGGGTTGGCCCGATCTAACGATCACAACGGCCAGCCTCCTGAACAACATTAAGGGCTGGGAAGTAAGTGACGATCACTCTGGAAGTGATCACAAATTCATTAAGTATACGCTTGACTACAGCAATCACAGCTATCACAGACATAGACTAGAGACAAAACATGGCAAACACTCGAAATTTGAGAAAAATGTTAGAAAACTCAGCAAACGCTTTGTCGGTCCAATAACATCAGCACAGGATAGGAATACACTAGACATAATTACGGCAGAACTCCTCAGTGAACTTAAAACACTGGCCTTCGCATGTTACAAATTGCGAAAAACCCCGGATCAAAAAGAACCCACTTGGTGGACCGACAAAATCAAAATTGCTAGGAATAAAGTAAGAGCCTTCCGCCGTAGGTATCAATCCCAGCCAGACCCTGACTTGAAACAACAACAACATATACTGTACAAAAGAGAACGAGCCATATATAAGAAATTGATAAATAAGGAAAGATCTAAGGCATGGATAGCTTTCTGTGAAAGCGCCAAAGATACCTACGGCCCCCAATATAAGATTGCCTCAGGAAAAATGTCAACCCCTGCGAAGCTCTGTAATGTTCTGGATGATAACGACCTTGTAAATATAGACAGCACCTTAAATAGATTCCTGGACACGCTTTATCTAACCGACGCTAGCATACCACACAAACTAAATCCGTCACCTCCCTGCTTTGCAGAAAATAGCCCTAAAAATGTAACTCCACAAGAACTAAACAGGATAATTAAAAATATCAAACAGAATAAAGCTCCTGGCCACGACTACATCGACTACAATCTAATAAAAAGAATAAACCATACTAGCCAAAACCTACTCCTGGCCCTATTTAATAAATGTCTTCAGCTAAAACACTTTCCGAAGCCATTCAAAATGGGTACAGTGGTTCTGTTCCACAAGGAAGGCAAGGATCCAAAAGACCCCAAAAACTATAGGCCAATCTGCCTCCTTCCAGCTATCAGCAAAATTTTGGAAAGAATAATACACGGCAGGATGAATCACTACTTCACAATCACTAAATATTGGAACCCTAACCAATTCGGATTCAAGCAAGGCACCTCAACAGAAAACGCGCTAAAAAAATTATTAGACAATATTCAGCAAGACAAACTAGACAAAAAACAGACACTTTTAATATCAATAGACATAAAAGGTGCCTTTGACAATATCAGGTGGCCAACACTCTTAGGTAACCTCCAACTATCCGGCTGTCCGACATATCTAGTCAACTGGATAGTTAGCTTTCTGGAGGACAGGTATGTCAAGCTGGAGGAAAATGGAATAAGCAAGATCAAACAAATCTTTGGTGGCTGTCCCCAGGGGAGCTGCCTAGGACCACTCCTTTGGCTACTAATAGCGGAGACAGCACTTAATCGTAGCTGGGGGAACAACGTTAGGATCCAAGCCTTTGCAGACGATTTCATATTAACTATAAGCGCGAAAGACCCAAATACTTTAATTAACACGGCAAACACAGCATTAGTCGAATTCGGCAATTGGGCAAACAGGAACAACCTAACCATTAATTGGAGCAAAACAGAACTGCTGTACCTTAACAGACCTCACACAGGAAACCTCCCAACTGAAAATTCATATAAACTTGAAGGAATACGCTACAACGATATTGAATTAGAGACTAAAGAAACCATGAAGTATCTGGGAGTGGTCCTTCACAAAAATCTTAAATGGCAGTCCCATGTAGAACATCAGGTGAAAAAAATTTATAAATCCTTTAGCTTGTTCGGGCGCATGGTCTCAAGGGGATGGGGGATAAAACCTAACTTGATTAAAACATGGTACAAGACCGTGGTGGAAAAGACACTGACCTATGCAGCCCCAATCTGGGGCAATAAAATAACACAGCAAAGTAAAGACAAATTACTTAGCTGCCAGAGACACTTTGCACTGGCCATTGTGAGGGCTTATAGAACAGCCCCGACCTCGGCACTACTGGTACTCTCTGGCCTGATTCCAGTACACCTGCAACTAAAATATGAAGCTGCGTATGGTACAATTACAAGACTACACAGGAACTACCAGCTTCAGGAACACGTATTCAACCACACAGACTTTACAAAAAAGCAAAACATTTGGTGGAAACACCCTGCTGACACCCCAGAGCCATTTATAGGGTCTTCTGCTGACGACACACATATCTACACGGACGGGTCGAAGCTGGAATCAGGTGCTACAGGATCGGCCTTTGTAGCGTTCAACAACTCTCAAAAAATTCACGAATGGTCAGTGCCCCTAAGAAAGTGTAACAGTGTCTTCCAGGCCGAACTACTGTCAATCCTCAAGGCAGCAGAATGGGGCAATACAATGGGTATCACATACAGCATCCACTCGGACTGCATGTCGCCATCCAAGCAATATCCAAACCATTTTCCACCGATAAATTGATCCATAAAATCCACAATGAAATAGCCCGATCTCATAACAGCTTCAAAATTGAATGCGTTAAGGCCCACGTAGGCATACTAGGAAATGAAGAGGCTGATAAATTAGCAAAACTGGCAGCCGATAATGCAAACAATAAAGAACAATACTACTTAGAAAAACCAATCTCATACTTAAAGAAAAATCTGAAAAAGCTTACTATGGACCAATGGCAGTTCGAGTGGGACTACGGGGACACGGGCAGGCTAACTCACAGATACTACCCAACAGTAAACACAAAGACTCTAGTTAGCTGCAAGCTTCTATCACAAATATACACGGGCCATGGGGCATTTCCGGCTTATCTTCATCGGTTTAAGAGAAAGAAGAGCCCGGATTGCGCCTGTGGCGAGCTAGGAACATCCTTACACTACTTACTAGCCTGTCCGCTAACGGAAAACCTCCATCTGGCCCAAATCACACAGGATAATGAACAACTCTGGTATAAACAACTAGCCAACAATAAACACGTACAGAACAAGGCAAAACACATGGTCAGTTGGATCACAAACAACATAGACGACATTTCACATTGATCAAAAGCCAACATTTTGAGCAGCAGGAACCAGCCACGTACTGTCAAAATCTGAAGAAGAGGACCTGGCGGATTTTTATTTACTAGATCAGGGGACTTTTTGTTTATTTTTGGTCATGATCGTGGTCCTTGAAGTTAAAGCGGCGGGTACCTATACAGTCTGAGCCCCGGTAAAAATAAAAATGTAAAATCAGAAAATCTAGAAATAAAAAGTAAAAAAAAAAAAAAAAAAAAAAAAATTGTTAAAAAAAATAATGAAAAAAAATGAAAAAAAAAAAAAAAAAAATGTAAACGGTTCTTGGCTTATAAGTCCGTAAGTCCGCGCCACGCCCATGACTGTGCATGAATGTTTATTTTATTTTATTTATTTATTTTTTTTATTACTTCTATTAGTGTATGAAATTACTTACTTACTTTAATTAATTTATTTATTTATTTATTCTATATTATTATTATTTTTATTCTATATATTTTTTTTTATTTAGTTTATTTTTATTATTTCTATTTTATTTATTTTAATCTCTTTTTTTTATTTATTTTAATCTCTTTTTTTTATTTTTATTTTTTATTTATTTATTTATTTATTTTTATTTATTTATTTTTTTTTTTACGAGGGTGTGGCGGTGTCTGGTCCTCGTTAATCTGTGCTGCACCGTCAAGTGCTCGATGGGGTCGTTTAGCAGTCGTCGGGCTACCAACGCGGGGAACCATCCCCCCGTGGTGGATCAAAATTGCGATGGTCCCTCTTTCGCTTCTCCATTCGGCCACCCTGCGCATAGTAATTTCCCTCCCAATTAGGATTATTTAGGCCATGCCACTTCAAAAACTTCAAAATTTTCGCTATGCGCCCAAAACTATCTTCCATCCCCCAGTGACTTCACGTAATTATTTTTATTTTATTTTATTTTATTTTTTTATTATTATAATAATCTCATTGTTCCTTCCTAGTTCAGCTTGTCTTTCTCAATTCTTAAGTGTTGTCTCCTTCCCCTGTTCAAATGGCCTCCTCTTTTGGCATTAATTATTGTGTGCACAACTAACTTTAGTGGCTTCCCCAGCGTTTTTTTTTTTTCCTCCCTACCTAAATTCAAAATTGTTTTCATTTTGCATAATTCCGGTTATTTCGACTCTCAGCTAGTAAGTGCACTTATTCCAAATTCCTTAACATCCTGGAGCGTGTCTATGTGTTTCCACCGTAGCTATCCTGGAGGGTGTGGTATACAAATCGAGCTGTGTCTCCAAGACAGAGGTCGATACCCTGCAATTCCTGAGCTTTGGCGATCTAGTCACATTGCTGCCCAGTAGCTTCCACGCGGAGATCTGGCGATTTATTCGCTCCGGCGGACGGCATCCAACCCGTTAAGCTTGGCCGAGCCCAGGCAGGCAGGGGCCGTCCAATGGTTTCAAAGGAAGTATAGTAATCCCGATTTGCGAAATGGATTTTGTATTTCACATTGCTCGAAAACGAATGATCGCTGAATGTTGCCTATACGTGTGACTGTCATGATGTCTAGTTGCACACCTGCAAGTGTCGTCTTAACATGAGCTCTCGTTTTAGAGATATAACGGATTTTACACGATTTTTCGTGACGTCTGTATGTGTGTGTGTCTGTGTGTGAGCATGTCGCATAACTCAAAAACGGTTGGATGTAGAAAGTTGCGAATTGGTACATAAGTTTGTTATAACATCTAGTTGTGCACCTCCCTTTTTGTACTTTGTATGATTTTTCGTTTAGGAGATATTTAGGAAAATTAGGTTCATAATGACAAAAATACATAGGTTTTGGCCATAATGTATCAAAAAACGGTAATAACTCAAAAACGGTTTAGACAAATCTTGCAATTTAACTGACTTCCCGACTAGCTAGACATTTGAAACTTTCAGAAAAGCTCAGAACACTTCGACAATGCATTTTTTAAATATTTTTAGCTAACTGTTTCCGATACCTGCTGCCTTCAGCAGCGTTTATGCGATTCAACAGAAAATTTATTTAACTAACTTCCCGACAAGCTAGACATTTGAAACTTTCAGACTAGATCAGAACACGGTGAAAATGCATTTTTTTAAATATTTTTAGCCAACTGTGTAGGGTTCCTGCTGCCTTCGGCAACGTTACCAGTACAAATCTTGGAATCGATTTTTAACTAACTTCCCGACTAGCCAGACATATAAAACTTCCGGAAAAGCTCAGAACACGGTGACAATGCATTTTTAAAATATTTTTAGCCAATTGTTTCGGGTCACTGCTGCCTTCGGCAGCGTTTATATGGTTAGGAGATATTTAGGAGATATTTATGGTTAGGAGATATTTAGGTTATATGGTTAGGAGCCGTTTAGGAGATATTTAGGAAAATTTGGTTCATAATGACGAAAATACATAGGTTTTGGCCATAATGGATCAAAAAACGGTAATAACTCAAAAATGGTTTAGACAAATCTTGCAATTTAACTGACTTCCCGACTAGCTAGACATTTGAAACTTTCAGAATAGTTCAGAACACGGTGTATATGCATCTTTTTAATACTTTTAGCCAACTGTTTCAGGTCCCTGCTGCCTTCGGCAGCGTTTATATGGTACAACAGAAAATTTATTTAACTAACTTCCCGACTAGCTAAACATTTGAAACTTTCAGAATAGTTCAGAACACGGTGGTGAAAATGCCTTTTTTTTAATACTTTTAGCCAATTTTTTCGGGTCCCTGCTGCCTTCGTCAGCGTTACCAGTACAAATCTTCCAATCGGTTTTTAACTAACTTTCAGAGAAGCTCAGAACACGGTGATAATTCATTTTTTTTAAATATTTTTAGCCAACTGTTTCGGGTCCAATGTCAATGCTTTTTAACATTATGTCTATTTCTAAAAGTGTATAAGGAAGTCATGTGGTGCCCACATCAGATTTTTTGTTTGCATCTTCTTGAAAAATTAACTTCTCGATTTCAGTGCGCCAAGATAAATTTTACAAGACTCAATTAACAAAAGTCAAAATATTCAATATTCGAATTATAATGATTCGTTAAAATGCTACTTGTCTTAGTACCACGATTTAGAAGGCGATGACGCGGGATCTCATAACCACGCAAGGTCGGAAATGATTTCCTGATACGGTTGTGTACGTAGAAACATCAAAAATAAAAAAGACACCACGTAAGTGAATATCCTTTTTAATTATAAATCTACATAAACAAAAGGAAAATGGGTTAAAGACAATGTGTTTTTTTTTATCCACCATCTTCGATGGTCCTCACATCTACGGTTCATTGAATACAGAATATTGTGGAGTAGACAGGCTTATCTCGAATTATCCGGGCAGCTACAGCGATTCGTGCAAACAACGTTCCGTGGAGGAGGAAAATTGTGATGGCAAGTCTCCGGAACACCTCTAGGGGTGAATTCCAGACCGTCGCCAATTGCCCATTGCGCAACACTAGTGCGACGTAAAACCCAACCAAACAACCAACTTGCAAACAACGTCTTATTGTTGTAAACTGTGTTACCATGAGCCAGTGTTTTCACATACGCCAAGAAAGAAATCTAGATATAATAGGTCCAATGATTGAGGAGGCCAAAGCACCGGACCTTCATGTCTAATCTGTTCATATTTGACGTCTAGGTGGTTACGAACGCTACAGCTGAAGTGTGCGGAGGCCCCATCGTGTTGGAAGCACACTATTTGTCACATCGATGCAAAAGTAATCAGTTCATCATTCATTAGTTGTGCTAATACTTGTTGTAGAAAGATTAAGGTCTAATGCCCCAGCCCTACCTTCCCACTCCTCCATGTCTTTTCTAGTCAATTTTGTCCTTTTATTACTTCCGGTGTGAGCCATTTATTTATTTATTTATTTTATTTTTTTACTCAGTTGACATTGCGAGTTTTTTTTTGGTTTTCATCCCATGCTATTTCTATGGGATTTTAGCTTTTTTCCCCATCGTTTTACACATTCTGAAGTGCGGTGGGCGAGTTAGACAAATAGGTAACATGTAAGGTTCGATAAGGAAATCTCAACAATGCGGATCGAAATATTAACTGAAAACCGATTCTACGTTGAAGGACGTCATGTTCTATGTGGGCTGCCACTGCCCAGAAATAGACGTTATATGTATTGAATATTCATTTCCTTGTGAAGAATGCCTCATAGGTTAAAACACAATAGCAGGAAAACGAAAATCTGTGGAAAGATTAATATACTATTTTGCAAAATCAATATGAAGTGAATAATGAACCGGTTATGACCCTAGTTCGCTCGAACCTGCATGTGATACGGATGCATTTCGTTTGTTCTGACAACCCTTCAGACGCTAAAACGGAAAACTTCGACTGCGTGCTCTATACTTCGTCCACACACACTAAGATTCGCCTTTATCTCCTATAGCACATTCTCTCCCACGTGCAGAGTTCGTGAATTTCGTTCCCAGTACATGGGAGGTTTTTTAAAAGAACCCTGTATCAGCTAACCTCTTCATCACACTTGGAAAGAAATTATACATGGGAGTACGTATCATAAAATATCGTTCCACGTACAAGTGCTGTGCTGCCCACTGCAGTTTTTAACCCTGTATGCAGAATACATATCAGTCCTAACTCTGTGTCCTTGTGCGAAATGACGATTACCTGCGAGAATGGTCAGAATTTTCACGTTACAGTCGGTAACAAAAGTCTCCGAACACTAGCAAAAATTCCTATATAAAAAGAAATTCACTTATTTCAGTTTTGTTAAATAAATCATTGTCGAATCCTGTTCTTAGTCAGTCAAAAAACAGGATTCGACAAGGATTTATTTAACAAAACTGTATTAAGTGTACTTTTTTAATACAGGAATTTTTGCTAGTGTTCGGAGACTTTTGTTACCGACTGTAACTCAATCTACTATTATTTCTGTATGATTCCGAGTCATCAGGATGCAGTCTACACTTTAAAACACGGATGAAAATGCAGCACAAAATGCCGTAAATAAATTTCTCAGTCCTCAATCACTAAAATTAGAGCGATTTTTTCTAATGCTCTGTAATTTTTAGGAGCAATCTCTTGATCCTCGAATATTATAAATTATAATTTATTCCTTAGTCTTTTTGTTTAAGTTGGTGTTTAACAAACAGTAAATTAAAATTTCAAAGTCAATAGTTACTTAGTAAATTTAGTAAATGTTTTATGTGTCCATCAAAATTTCGAAGCATTGACATTTTTAATTAGTATTTAAAACAAAATAATGGAAAACATTATTTTGATAAGCATATAAAATATAAAAATGAAACATATTGCAGCTGTTTCGTGCGGGAATTCATTAAAATCTATATATATGTTTTATTATAATTATTAAAACTTAACATGTAAAAGTTAATAAGAGGCAAACTATAATTGGTTTGACAGCAGTAAGTTTTAAAAACCTAAACAAACGATCCACATAATGTTTTATCAGCATATAATTATACAAGAAGTTATATAGCATTGGTGCAAAAATTTAACTATTTTTTCTAACTTTTTAACTTATACAGAATTCAATTCTGAAGTACTTTCAAATTTCTGCTTGTCGCAGTAAACGTTCTTCTTTCCAACATTCTTCATCATTTTAAAATAACTGTAATATATTTTAATAAGGTTACTTGGACTCATATAAAAATATTTTGTAGAAACGCGTAAATAGTACGATTCATCTCTCGTTCGAAAAGGACTAAAATCATATAGTAACTATCAGTCTATACTTAACTAAATGGAAAAAGCATGCAAAATGGCGCAGTTGATAAAGGAAAAAGCTTTCACGCAGATGGAAGGAATTCGGATCCCCAAAACGGACACGGTGTATTTTCGTTTATTTTTATTTACTTTTTTATTTATTTATTTAGTCGTAGAAACCTTACAGCAGTTTCATAAATCTACATCACGAACAATTTACAAAAATGCTGGTACCCAAATTGCCAGTGTTTTTCGCTGTAAAATTACAAAAGCTTCTTTTCTTTTTTTCTTTTTTTTCCTTATTTATTTATTTATTTATTTTACAGTGTATACCTTTCAGGATTTCTGAAATTTAGTAATGATACGCCCTGTATAACTGTAATCATTACAGTTCAAATTTTCAGGAGGAGTAGCATAGATCGAGGGGGGGGGGGGGGGAGAGAGAGAGAAAAACTGAATCACAAGTTTCAATGTAAAGAAAACCACGGGAAGCAAATACAGTAAAAAGAAAATTTGTGGAAATCGTAAAAATGAAGTTAGTGTTCCTGATATTTCAGTTTTCGTTTTGTATAAGCGGCTTACACTATGTACATTAGTTGTCTATTTTATAAGAAATAGTAAATTAAATATTAGAAATTGTGTCTGGCGATCTCTGTTAGTGCTGCTGAACCCTTTAAAAAAGGATTGAATGAATAGTTTCATACCGGAATTTAAGAGATTTTGTTCGTAAAAATATCGTGCAATTTTAATATTATATCAGTTTTCTTTTCTTTTCTTTTTTTTCTTTTTATTCTACATTCATAGGAGAAACCTACAGACAACAAGGAAAGACAATTAAAATGCACTTACAAAAATATATTCTGTTTGGAAACCTATCACAAGACAAACATTTAAAAAATAGTTTATTTTGGAAACTTGTAGATGGGGAAAAAAAAAAAAAACGATTAAATGAATTAGAGATATTTGTGACATGATCGTAACACTGCTGAGAAACACTTTATGTTAACCATAAAGTTTTCTAAATTATCTGTACAATTTACGAGACTAGGTGTAATTAAAACTCAATAACCAAAGACCAGAAACGTCTTTCAAAAATGTTCTGAAAATAACAAAACATACAAAGGATATGGCTCCATAAGAGGGTTTTTTGGACATAGAAATTTGTTTAAAGCTGTTTTATGGATTGCATTGCTAGTAAATTAGATGGCGCCAGTGCACCAAGTTCCTATTTTATGATATGAATGGCTGTACCATTATAAGTAAAAAATGATGTTAATAAATTGAAAATATCTGCTATGAAATATGACATATTACTTTACAAGTAGAAATATCAAACTGATCGCTCGTATGGAATTTTTGCATTTAAGTGTTTTATAAAATATATATTTTAAGTTTTCATAAATATTATTTATACTATTCTAATAAATATTTTATCATAGCGGGCCAAGTTTTCTTACTATACTTGTCGTTCTTCGCATTAACAGTCGGTTTAATGTGATGACTGACAAGTAAACCTTCTCTCCTTTGATACCGGTTTACCAGAAACCCATATATTTTCTGAAAGCTTATGTCATAAGTAGAAAAACTGTGAAATCTTAGGGGCAGAGGAACAAGCGTTTAGGAGCTACAGGACCCACAAAGTATCAGTTAAGTGTGTACAGATGGACATATTCCCATAATGACGTCTCTATTTCTTGTATGTTCCCGTATGTTGCTGTGAAGTACTAACGTATTGTAGTCTTCTTACATTGTAGATGGACCCTAAAGTCGTTGTGGCTGCCTTGGTCTCGCAATTCGGAACAAGCAATCGGTCTCCGAACATCCAGGAATCGGAGATAATAAAACACATAACTACCCTTCTGGAAAATGATATGGAAATCGTGGAAGAGATCCAGACATTAGGATTTGCTGGAGGCAATGTAGAAGAATGGGACGAGGAAATGGATTTCGGAGATGACGGTGTCGATAAAGAACAGCAACAGTCGTCGTCCTCCACTTCTATCGTGACGTATTTTGGCCAAGTATGCCTGATGACAGGAAGAAAATTCTGCTTTTAGGGGATTCGTAGTGTTCTAACAAAGATCATGCATTGTTTGCTTTTGAAGTACCTGATAGTAAAGTCCTACAAAGATAACTGGTACCTAAGGATGTACAGGAAAGATCCATCCTCTGGATATTCATTTTTTGTGGCACCTACAATCTTTTGTTCGTTACATAACGGACACGATCATTATCGAGACAGAGGAGCACATCTCGCATCGCGATAGTTTTCCGGCCCTGCAGACATTTTCCCTATATAAGTTCAATGCTCCTCGTTTAAAGAACTTGATTAAGTATGCTTTTTATAAGTGCGGATACTTGGACGACGAATCTGGAACGTGGATTACGCCAATGGATTACTGCTTCGATTCGTTGACGAATGATGAGTGTGCAAAGTGTGCGGCTATCGCTTTTGTAAAA
This sequence comes from Salticus scenicus, assembly GCA_963930645.1. NCBI lineage: Eukaryota > Metazoa > Arthropoda > Arachnida > Araneae > Salticidae > Salticus > Salticus scenicus. The sequence continues at coordinate 223,405,942 of OZ005654.1, read as the reverse complement.
TGTGCCCATTGTGAACTGTCTTTCTGCCCGTTTCACTATTTATTTGATGAATTGCACACTGATTTTCTCTTGAAATAGATTTTGTTTCAAGTCAATAACACAAGACACATTCTCAACATCCCAACGTATATTTTTTCATTTCAACGAGTTGTTTCTTCCTTTATTTTGAGGTCTCCACCTTCTTATCATATTATTAGTTCATATAAATTCGTGAAACGAGCATTTTATCGACTTTTGGTGTCATGTTTCTAACACTTTACTGATACTTTGTGGTTCCTATAGCTCCCAAACGCTTATCCCTCTGCCCCTAAGATTTTACAGTTTTTCTACTTATGACATAAGCTTTCAGAAAATATACAGGTTTCCGGGAAACCGGTATCAAAGGAGAGAAGGTTTACTTGTGAGAAAGAAAACCGCCAAATCAACAGTTGGCAGTCATTACATAGAATTACATCTATTCTTTTAAATTATCTTTCATTCTTATTTATTTGTTTCAAACCATGGGTAAAATTAATTTTTTTCTCATTCAACTTTCATGTGATGTCATTTTTTCTGCTATATCATCTTTCTTCCATTATTTTATTTATTCCTTTAAACCAAGGATAAAAAATTATTATTTTATTATTCCAATACACTTTCGAAGCAAACACGTTAGTTTATGGCTTTACCTTTGGGAACTTGTGCTTTTCTTATTTGGAAAATAATATATTTTTATTTTTATTAATACTATTACAACAAATATCAGACAAAAATTAAACTATTTTTATAATGAAAGAAATATATTTCGATGATTATGCATATATATATGTGTGCACGTATATATACAGTTGGTAACAAAAGTGTCCGACCACTAGCAAAAATTCCTATGTAAAAAAAGTACACTTCATACGGTTTGGTTAAATAAATCCTTATTGAATCATATTCTTAGACTGACTAAGAACAGGATTCGACAAGGATTCATTTAACAAAACCGTATGAAGTGCACTTTTTTTTACATAGGAATTTTTGCTAGTGTTCGGATACTTTTGTTACCGACTGTATATATAGACATAGGTATATTTACAGAGACAGAATATACACACACACGCATTGCATATATGTATATATATATATATATATATATATATATATATATATATATATATATATATATATATATAATTGATTATGTTAATATATATATGTATATGTTTTTTATTACCACTGAACATATATACATATACACAGACGGTAACAAAAGTATCTGAACACTAGCAAAAATTCCTATGTAAAAAAAGTACACTTCATACGGTTTTGTTAAATAAATCCTTGTCGAATCATGTTCTTAGACTTTCTAAGAACGATTCGACAAGGATTTATTAAACAAGACAGTATTAACTCCACTTTTTTTATATAGGAATTGTTGCTAGTGTTCGGATACTTTTGTTACTGACTGTACTATATATTAGGGCGTTCCTTAAATAATGCATTTTTTCTTTATAATTTTTTTTTCAAATCCGATACGCATGCACTCTAATTTCTTTCTATTTGATCCTAAATACATTTTAGCAAAATATCAGCTCTCTGGTATAATGTTAATACATGACGAATTGACGGGAAATTCCTAATAACTATATTAGGATTTGCTGGGGAATTTGACGCATGTAAAACAACAAAAGGTGTTAGAGGTACGGGTATCGGATTTAAATAATATATATATATATATATATATGTATGTATATATAAACAAAGAAAAATTAAACTTCTCTTATTCAAAGGACATTCTACTATATATATAATATATATGTATTCACAAAATAATTTTCATCTTGATTCTCTTTTTAGAATTATCTTCCTTCAGTTTTAAAATTATTGTTTAAAATAAGTACTTTGTGTTTAAATTTATTTCAAGATTACTTCTCGTCTTTATGCCTTCTTTTTTGAAGTGGAAGCAACTTAAAAATTGCTTCTGTAAAATGTTGTTCTTAAGTATGTATCTCAGACATCTGGAAGTCATATTTCACATTTTAAATTGTGTCTAACTTGACATATTTTCTTTACATGAAAAGAAAACTGCATTTTTAAAAATGTATGTTTTTTCTCAAAAATACTTTTAATAAATGTATTTTTTGTATAAAAAGACGGATCGTTTATTTAGCTGCGCTTTAAGGGAAAATGCATATCAAAATATTTTCCAGATTTTTTTATTTAACTTTTAATAAAGAGTTAAAGATATCGTCAATCGTTTTAAATTTATATTTTCAATGATTTTCATTTAATTTATTTTAATAATAAGGTTGAAATGATCGATCATCTATTAAATCTCACTGTTCTCCATTTGAAATGTTATTTATTAAAACAAGATATTAATGAGACATATTAACAATATATATGAAAAAATAAAAATCAAATACTTAGTGAGCATATATATGTTAGCAAATAAAGCAGTTTACATAGGATCAGGTGGGGTAAAGTAAGTATACTTAAAAAACGTGTTACATATTTAAGATATTACATTATTTTTAAATTTTTCTTTTTGATTAGCATTTATTATATGACTACAAAGAATTTTTGTTACAAAAAGAAATAGCACCAACATAAAAAATATCGTTTGAATTAAAAATGTTGTTCTGCGTACAACATATGGCATAAATTACTCTTCTAAACTTCTTTTTTCCTCTTTTTATTAGCAAAATTCTAAAATATTTTTTGAAAAATAAGAAGCATAAAATATTTAAGAATAGATATTCAACCTACATTTAAGTTAAATTTATTATGTTTTGTATTCTACGGGATATTTTGCCATGTGCGGTTAAGTGGGTATACCGTTAGTCTTAACTATATGCCTAATTAATTAATAAGGCATTATACTATGAGTCATTCTCACGAACTGTCGTAATGCGAAAATTGAAGTAAATGAATGCTATTGTATGTATATATATATTTACAAACAGATATGTATGTAATAGCTTTATAAGAAAAATATAGATCCTGCATATTATTCGTAATATTTAAATTAATAAATTAATTTAATATACTGAAAAGTTAGAGAAGACAATTATAGTAAGGGGATGATATTTTATTAGAATACACTACTTTTTGATTAATTTAAATGTTACAAATAGTACATTAAATTTGAGATATTCATAACTCGATTTCAAGCATGCATAAAAGTGATAATTGTCGCCAAGTCATCAACAAAATCGCATACATGGACAACAAATATGTTATCAAAATATTTTAATAACCTCCTATCTCTATTTTAAATTTATATTTTTAAAAATATGGAAAATATATTTTGATAATCACAAAATGGCTTTAATGTAGTTTTTTTTAAATTTGCATTCTTTTATTTTAAATATTGTTAATATATCAATCTACTTTATGGTTGTGTACTAGTTCTGCTTTCCCGCTGCCATAGTAAGTTTTGCTTTCACATACACTTGTTACCACCAGAAGTGTTTTACCATGTGAAGGGTCATGCATAAAAATTTTCCCCAAAACAATTGCTTCGTGTTTGTGTAATTTATGGTGCTTGCATAATTTTTTCATCCTTGCTCACAATGCAATAGTTTTAAAATCTCTCTTGCGTAATTTATTCATATTAATTACGGAATGAATAGAGAGTATCCCATAGTGAACTTAAAAATTATATATCAATTTCACGGAATTCAATGAATATTTACTCGAGTTAGAACACAGATAGACAGTGAGTCAAACGGACAGAAAAACATACAGGTACACTAACTGAATGTATAATCACTGTTAAGCATTGCTGGAAAGTGTTAAAAATAATTAATAAAATTGAAAATGCAATTCCAGCAATTTTGTGGTTGCAGCACTTAAAGTATCTGAGTACATTTGTGTGACCCTGTAAATCTTAAAGCTAATCAAACTGTATTCTATAGAAAACATTTTTTGTGTATATGTATAATTAATGACAATTTCATTATGATTTTGAAAATAAAGATATTAAAATGTGGTTTATAGAAATACCTCTCATAGAATTCATTGCTTCGGGATGTCCCCGAGTGTCTCTGTACGCAAACCAACGGTGGTACTTTTTCCATTTTCAATAGAAAACATCTCAAGGTGAACTTAAATAACATATATCAGTTTCAAGAAATTCCATAAATATTTACGAGAGTTAGAGTGTAGACAGACGGACAGACAGACAGATGGACACATACAAACAAAAGTCATGAATTACTTTTCGACATTGTTGGAATGTGTTAAAAAGATTTATCTGCATTTTTGCTCACTTTTTACTAATTACTCATAATAACTCACAGACCCCATGCCATGAGGTAAAGTGGGTATAAAATCTTAGCCTATTTCCAAACGTTATTATTTATTTACTTTTAAATATTGAATCAAAAATTCAAGCTCAACGTATTCTCAGCAGTTTTAATGTATATATGCATCAAAAAAATATTATATTTTATGAAATCTTATATAAATTTTGTACAACTGATTTCCAAAATTGTGTTTATGAACCCATATTACCCCACCTGAACCTACACATTTCTTGTATCAAATTGTTTTTAGATATTACTGCTTTCTAGATATTACTACTACTTTTTTTGCTTGTCAAATATTACCTTGGCCATCAAAGTCACCGGATATCTTCCTCACTGAGGACGTTTGAAGCATTATGAAAAGAGCCCTACAACCAGCTTATATTTTGCTTATCTAACACACCAATTGTACAGAATTTGACAGGATATCTCGCAGGAGGACGTCAGCCAACTCTATCGATCACTGCTAAGCCGAATGACTGCTTACATAAAGGTCAGAGGTGGACCAACGCGTTATTGATTTATTCACATTTATGAAGTTCTTTCTCTTGGTTAAATCATCCAATTTTTTTGAAACTGTAATTATTTGTTCTTTTCTACAAGTACATCCCAATTATGACTTTTCGTGTCATTTGAATAACTCCTTCTTGGTGCGTTTTTTTTTTTTTTTTTGTTATTATCTTAGGATGTATAATATATATATGTGTGTGTGTGTGTGTGTGCACGGTGGGGCGATATTTTTAGCCAACATATTATTTCCAGGCTTCATTGCACTTATTTATTAAATATTCTCCTGGAAAGCTCTAATATTAAATGTTTTGTTATTTTAATTTTCTTACAGAATAACAAATTATCTGCCTGTTTTTAAAATTTGAAGTTTTTAATTTAACGTCACTTTTTATGTGTAGCAAAAATCTGTTGTATTTTAAATAACTTATTACAATATTCTGCAGATTTAGCATTACATCATCTTGTATATCACACAAAATATTGAAACCAAAATGTGTTGATACATTTAGGAAATGTTTTATATTACAGTGTTTTGTATCAGTACAATAATATTTAGAGTAAAAATAAAATTCATTCATGGTTTAATTAAATGTGTATATATACATATAAATAAAGCTAGATTGTATTTTCGCTTTAAAACTCATCATATAAGTACAATGAAAGATTACGGAAATGTACGGGGGAATTTTATTATTATTATTATTATTATTATAAGTAATTTCACTGTAATTATCATTTTAAATAACATCATGAATCCATCGTGGAAAAATTACAGACATGTTAACACTACAGTTTAGCATGAATATTTAACCAAAACACACCATTTATATTAATAGTATGTTGCCTTGTGTAATTATTAAACACATTAATTAATGTCAGAACGATGGTGCTTAAAATTACAATTTAAAAATGTTGGAGAAGAAATATTAGTCAAGTATCATATACTGTTATCAATTTATTCTTTAAAAATTGTTTTTTATTTAAACAATATATTAAGATATCATGTAAAAATGTCTGTTTTATTAAGAAGTGGATTATCATCATTTATAAATTTAACATCAGTCTAAAGTAGGGAACGGATCGTATTTCCAATCTTCAAAACTCTTCCGGAAAATTCAAACTATTTATCTTAATTTTGGCGAGGCAGAAATTTTATCTCAAGATCTGAAATCCGGAAAACTGCTTTCAATCTACTTCAGCATCCAACATATTTGGGATAATGACAGTACTTGGAAGAATATTCTCAGCGATATAAATCTTTAAAATTTCAGCTTTATAGATGAACAAATCTTCTGAAAAAAGAATGTATAATAATATTCTTACTTTAATAATTTTTATCTGAAATGCATAATAATGAAAAATAATAAAATATTTTCTTTGAATTTCTACAAAATGTAGATATTTTCCCTTTTTTAAACGTTTATAAAACTTATTTTTTTTCTAGGAATAAAATATTAAAATATTTTAGGGATTGTAATTGATTTTTATTTAAGTTCATTTAACATAGTTCATTCAATATACAGGTTGGCTATTAAGTATCCGGAAAAAGTATTTGATAATAAATAATTAGTGAAATAGCAAACGAATTTAAAGCTTCTATTTTTGCAGCAAGTAATGTCTAATAATTATTTTTTTTACTACGAGTTTTCAAAATGGCGGTCATCGGCTTTGATGCAAGCTGCAATCTTCTTCGGAAGACGGGTGACGGTGCGGCGCAAGTAGTTTGGATCCAAATCATCCTATATTTTGCTAAGGGCTTACTTGAGTCTATCAAATGTATCATTTTCTGTGTTTACAACTGTTCTTCTAAGAACCCACGCACTGAAATATCCATTGAATACAAATAGCTGTTAGAAGAACACAGATTTTTGGTCAGATACCTTTTCTCTTTGACATCGATTAAAGCAAACGTTGATTTGACTCCATGGGCCAGAGCACAAACTTGGTGAAGGATCTTAGCTGGGTAATTTTGCTTCCATGGAAGTACAGTTTTCTCTAAAACATCTTTTTGATAAACTTTTCCAATATTTTTTTACGTTTTCTTCCATAAAAACCAGTTGAGTCTTCCCATTATTGCTGATCTCAGCCCAAACCGTCAAACTTTTTAGAAACAAAGACCTTGTTGTATTTTTTCGTTTTCTGGTGTTCTTGAGAGCTAGACCCAAAAGTTTGTGAAATTTTGAGAGTTTTTAGCGACTTAAACAGTAAAAACTTTCACATTAGACCGCAAAATATCATAGATGCGCCGCACTTTGAAAAAATCATGAAATGTTTTCATTTTTATAACAGATTTTGCTTTCCTTGATCACTCAAAATCTTCCCGTTGAGTAAATACAAATTATTTCAATAAATAATATTTATAGATAAAAGCATTACAACAGCAAAAAAATGGTTATAATGAAGTAGGAAGTCCATGAAAGCACCTCAATTTTTTCCAGATACTTAATAACCACCCTGTGTATATACAGGGTGATTAGAAAAAAACTACCCCGATATATGAGACCATAACTACCATACCGTTCCGTGAAACTGAATAAAAATTTGGTGGAAGGTATTTTGAGGTATGCGCTCGAGAATTATATAAAACTCAACAGTTAAACTCTAACAGTTACGGTTACAGTGACAAAATTTGGAAAATTTCAAATGGCAACACCATTTTTTTTTAAATTGGAATCGGATCTCCATAGCAAAAAACCATAAATAGCGTTAGAACGGTACCTCTAGCATGAAAATCACAACGCTAGCCATACTAAGAAAGAAAAGAGAAAACAGCTGTGATGTGCCTACCAGAGCACGACTTTCATTTTCTTAATGACGTCACATTTCACACTGAGTCTTCGGCTCTCACTAAATTCTACTGATTCTGCTTCGAAACGAGAAGAATACACCACGGCATCCTTGATTTCATGTAGGTCTACTGAATAAGGGTTTTAATTTCGTTGTTAGTTGTAAGACATCGTCATGAGTGACGTCATCACACTAAGTAAAAAAATAAGGCATTGTGAAATGCGTGATGTGTATCTTGCTTTCTTGCTCTGTGAACAATATGCCGCTTACTGAGAAACATCATTATCATCATCAAAATCGATTTTGATTGCCATTTTACAATGCCTTGTTTTTCACGTGCTGTGATGACGTCAGTCATGATGCGTCTTATGACTTACAGCGAAATTAAAGCCTTTATTCAATAGTCTTACACGAAATTAAGGGTACCTTGATCTCTTCTTTCGTTTCGAAGCATAATACTAGACTTTAGTCTGAACCAAAGACTCAGTGTGAAATGTGACGTCATTAAAAAAATGAAAGTCGTGCTCTGGTAGGCAAATAATAGTCGTTTTTTTTTACTTTTTTTCTTAGACTGCTAACGCTGCCGATTTTCGTGCTAGAGGTACCGTTCCAATGCTATTTAATAATAATTAATTGCGAAATAATTTTTGCGAGTTTGTTCGATTTTATGGTGTTTATTCAAAGTTTTGTACTTATTACTTTAAAACGCCAGTTCTGTGGCGCTTTCTTAATATGCCCTGTTCTAGTATCTTACAAATAGTGTAATTAAGTTATTAGTATGCCGTTTGCCACAAAAGCATTTAAATCCATAAAGGAAATTATTGAACGTGTAGTAAAACAGCAAAACACATTAATTTTATTTTCTTCTATATACACCGAAAAAAAATTTCAGATGTGTGTTTCAGTAACGTTGAAAAATTTTTTTTAGTGTATGCGAACAGCTTGATTTTTCATTCTTGTTTTTATATAAAAATAACGTGGTTCGGTTTATTCTTATTTTCTTATGCCACTTATGACTTTGTCATCCGTAGGTTAAAGAACCAATCTTAAACTAGTATGTTGTGGCCACCACATGATTTTCTTCTGTATTTTCTTATACAAATTCACTCAGTAAAAATAATTTATTTAAATTATTATTTTAAAATATCATCTTCCACGATATAGAGAAGTAGTAAAACACTAAATATCCAAAAAAAGTTGAATTTGAATTGAGTTGAGTTGAGTAAACTTTTAAATTTAATAATAGCTTTAAATTCTATATAAATGTCGGTACTATATTCAAACGAGGGTTTAAAAGGAGCGGGGTACCCTAATACAGAATTGTTTCTGAAATAAAACTGTTCTTTTTTAACGTAGGTTTGTATCACAGATTATTATACAGATAGGATACTCCCGTATATTCTTCGGTAACCAAAATTTGACTGCAACGACCCTACTGTCAACGGCTGTAAGTTTCTCGAGCTCTCCAGCTTACGCAATCGCTCGTCTTATTTTTATTGTATCTATATTCATATCGTAATATTAGTGCAACGTTAAACCCAACATCTAACCAACTAACCATTGTATTGATGCTTACGTTTGGCAAATTTGTTATTGTTTACGAACTTGATTGTCGAAAGCAATTTATTTTAAAAAAGCAAGTACTAAATATTAAGCAAATAAATTTCGAAAATATACATAAACCAGAAATATTTTTTTCATTTTAAAGCATTTTGTATTATTTAAACCAAGCATTGCTAAATGTTTAAGATTTCATATCATACTGCAATTTCAGCATTACAGTTTGTTATATTAATTTGTACACTTGAACACGAATGTGTTTGGCAAAATTTATTTTCAAGCATAATAAAAATTAGTTTTATTTCTTAGAAAATAGCTGTGAATGTTATGATTTTGTGAATTTAAAAGTAGTAGAAAAAGTGAAGGAAAGAAAACTGCACATACGTTTTCGTTTGGCAACTTTATTATTGTTTACAAATGTGATTGTCAAAAGCAACTTATTTTAAGAAGCAAGTGAATCTTAAGAAAATAAACTTTGAAAATATAGATAAAATAAAAACTTTTTTCATTTTAAAGCATTTTGTATTATTTAAACCAAGCAACGTTAAATATTTAATGATTTCATACTGCTATTTCAGAATTACAGTTTTTTATTTGTACTTGAATATGAATATGTTTGAAAAAGCATATTTTTAAACATTATAAAAATTAATGTTTATTTCTTAGAAGAATAGCTGTGAATGTTTTGAGGATAATTTTGTGAATTCAAAAACAATAGAAAGTGAAGAAAAAGAAAACTTTTTCGATAGATTTTTCTAGAAAAACAATTTTCGATCAAAGATGCTATTCATGTAGACTTAACACATGTAGTTCTCCTCTGTTGACACTAGTGGTGCTACTATATTTCCGGTTCGCGTTTTAGCTTCATGATAATCTGTGGGTTTGTATATTGTAGTTGTTATCTTACCTCTTAATTTGCAATCTCTCTTCACAATATTAAAATTCTTGGTAAGAGACAGGCGTGGGAGTATCAGACCAGATTATTTATGTTGCATAATATGTAAAATAATATTTACTACATTAAACATGACGTATTTCTCTTTATAACTATGCATGCCTTTTACTGCATTAATAAGTCTTTATATATTTAGTTATACACAAACTTTAAATAAAAAAATAAATTTAGAAATATCCTCTTATTAAAATGCAATCTTAGTCAATAGTTAACCGTAATTTAATCCTTTGCGTACATTTTTATACAATACTTCGTATAGCATGAGAAATTTGCATTATGCAACATAATAATTATCTACTGCGTCAGACATAATATCAATCATTTGTCTTTTCTATTTCCACCATATTTTATTTAACTTGATATGTTGTTCATGTGTTGGTGTGAGGTCGAGACTGCAGTAGATCACCAAAGGTTTTGTTTGAAATTATGCTGGATCCAGCCAAGTAGTAAGTTGGGATAGTTAAAAATGCTTCGGCGCCAGGAACTCGGCGAAATTTTAGGTTAGAACAGTTAGTGTCAACATAGCGCTGCAGCGGAGGAAGTAAGTTACAAAGTATAGACGAATGTGAAGCAGCTTTAAAGTTTGGTTGAAGTGAAGAGATGGGAAGTTGACTAAAGGTTGGTTGGTTGGATTTTACGTCGCACTAGTGCTACGCAGATGGACAATTGGCGACGGTCTGGGACACACCCGCTTCGGTGACCCCCAGAGGTATATTTTTTGATGGGAACATGGAGGACATTGCGGCCACGACGGATTTTACGTGCACCAGCCACCATTAGTGTACACGACGGTCTTTGGCCGGCTCGAGTACTGAACCCGCAATCTTCCAATTACGAGGTCGGCGCTCTACCGACTGGGCTACCGCGGCCCAGTTGATTGAACGAAGTATAAGTAGGAGGTTATTTTCGTAAAGTTTTGTGGTGTGGTTTGGTGTGTAGTGGAGTTTATTCCGACGCCTGGATACGCTATAATTTAGGGCATAGTGCCTATAGTTAAGGTCTAGTGTCTGATAGTTAAGGTCTAGTGCTATTGGAGATAATTAGTTTGATGTGTGTAGAAGTGCGGTAGTGTTAGATATAGTGAATAGAAAAGTCATCCGGCTGGGGAGCCATCGGTAATTTGGAGTTCACGTCAGCTAGTGAAAGGAGTGCAGCCTTCGCTATTCCTCTGTTGTCTTCTGTGGTGAGATATTTAAAATTATCTAAATTATTTCTTATGTATATTTGTTAAAGTACTTAAATCAGTTGATTAAGTTACTCCCTCAATTCAAGATTGAATAAACTCTTATTTTCATTTTAACTGAGTCTCGTACTATTTCTTACTTAGACATTTAAGTTAAGATGGAGTCTGCGGCAACGCAAACGTCACATGGGGTCAAATCTAAGAATTGAATTTTCATCAATTTCTTCTCCTTGGATTAAGCTAAAATTTTATACACTCTGATGACAATACCGGCTAATATAATAGATATTTACGAACGAACTATGTACGAATATGAACGAACTATGTACGTATTTATGTACGAACTTAAGATAGAGGTCTGGAGATGTGGGTCCCCAAACCCGTTTCAATATTTGTTTTCAAAACATAACCTAAGTACTTCCTATCGGCTTACTTCCTATTGATCTATTTTTATTAGCGTTCAATTAAACTAAAATTTTGTATACATGTATAGTTTAGACGACAATACGTGTTTAATCATTAATAGACTTAAAGAGGGCCGGCTATGGACCTAGACCCTACAATTCCAGACCAAAATTTGTATTCAAATTGAAAAAACGCACTTTCTGTCATTCAGCTGAGCTGAAGTTTTGCACGCGTGTATATTATCCACATCCTGTGAATTGGAGTTTTTAATACATTTTGAAACAAAACCTTGTTTTATTTATTTATTTTCTTTTTTAGATTTATGTCTATTATTTTACAGTTTAATCAGAATAATTCTTACTCTTCATTTTGTTTAAAATATATCAGACTTGTCAGACATGTCAGACTTTAATTTGCAATAATTACAAGTAAGGGTAATAACAACAATATATATTTTCTTTTATTACTGCATTTATCTTTATTGTCTTGTACATTAACAACCTACTGGAGGGCGACTATGACATTAAAAGAAATGGATTACTTTTGAAATACTCTGTATCTGTTACATTTTTTCATATTTGTGGCTGCAGTTTAATAGGCATATACTTCCTTTGTGTTATTGGAAAATGCACAGAAAAAACTCAACCAAATTCAGACATATTATTAAAAAAGTTTTTATTATTATTATTATTATTAAATAAAATGTTTTATCACATAAACTTAAAAATATATATATATATATTTAAAATGATTTAACCTTTCTTAATTCAAGGGAAAGTCAAGGAAGAAAAAGTCATACTGTTTGGTTAGTTTTTAAAAAAATTCCAACTGTATTTATCCGTTATATGAAATTACATGCATTAAGAGAATGAATGTGCGCTTTGAGCAAACTCCATTCATTGCAAAATTTATCTAAATGTCATCTTGTGTTCCTGTAAATCAACTATGGTTGCTGATAACTGATAGTCTTTTTGAAACATACTTGTGTAATAATGTGTATGAATTTCGTTACATTTCGTGCAGCTTAGATATATTAAATATAATATAATAATACCTATTATAAGCCTTAATGTACCGGAATTATTTTGTAAGTCCATGTGTACTGATAAGTTGTTACATTTATGCCAAAGTCAATAGGAAATTGGAAATAGTAAACTTGAGTAATATACATAAATTTCAAGGCATTCTAAAATTATCGGAATGGAGAGCGGTAGAAAGCGGAAGGACAGGCAACCCAACATATCGAATTCTGCAACACTTTTCATTGGGTTATGGTTTTAAAAATAATTGGTTAATTATTTATACAAAATATAAGAAGTAAAATTAAAACAAAAAAAAAAACTGAAAAAAGTCGATACAAAACTGAATAATAACCAGTTGAGAAGCAGAAAATAAGATGAAATAACCAATCAGAAAAGAGTAATCCTTCAACGATATAGTAAAAGAACAATAAATAAATACAACAAGTCTAAAACTGTATAGAAGTGTAAAATAAATAAATTACATAAAATATTTTTACAACAATGAATACAAATGAAAGAAAATTATTATTATTTTTTTTTATCTGATTCACTTTTATTTATTAATTGCTTTCCATTTTGTCCAATTTAAAATTTGCCATCTCTCTTCTTTCTATATTTTCTTTCAGTCTTACAATACTTTTTTAGAATGAAGAAGTACCTTATCTTTTGTTGGCCTTAAAAATACTTAAATAAAATTTTTCGAAACGCTTTTAGATTATTTATTTATTTTTGCAGAAAAGTCATTTTTCTTTTCTTTCGTCTTCTTCTTCGTCTTCTTCTTCTTCTTCTTCTTCTTCTTTTTTTCTCTTTTTTTTTTTTTTCTTTAAGCATTTTTGATGCGGTAGTATTTAACACTAGTTTTTGAATTTTTATTCAGAATGATGCTGCCTCAGAAAAGCTATATATGTTTATTGTCATGTGCAAAGTAATAAAGAAAATTAACTGAAAATAAAATATAGTAAAATGCATTAATAAATATGTTTCTAAAAAGCTACTTTGAGAGATTAAATTTAAGATTTTATCACTTAACCCTTTAACAGGCTGTGGTAAATATTCTACCACAAAGTCATCAATTTTAAAATGAGGAAGGCGTGGTAAGCTAATTTTACTACGCCTGCCGTTTTTCCTTGGCTAAAATACATGAAGGAACAAAATAAAAGAACAAGTGTCCCACTCTGAGTTGATTCTTTTTTTTCTGAAATTCTGTTTATAAGGCCGTAATAAGAAATTTTATTTGAAAAATAGGTGCTTGAAATCATAGCCCATTAGGTGTGCAAAGATAGCTTACCACGCCTTTCTCATTTAAAATTAATTTATTAGGCAGGAAATATACTTCTCATGGACTTATAAAACATTAAAAATCAAATTAATTTTATCTAATAAGTTACATGGAATTCTTTTCTTATTATCACTTTCAATACCAAAAATATTTTAATATACGATTACTACAAATAAACGGCCCGTTAAAGGATTAAAATGCCTCATAGATAAATAAAAAAAATTGCAACTTAATTTATCTTGGATGTAGTTTTTAACATTACCATTACATAGGAATAAATAACCGAAAAAAGTTTCAGTCTTTCAAAACAATCTACCAAAATCTTTTTTTTTTTTTTTTTCCTCTCTCAAAAAGACATTAAGCAAAACTTTCTAGAAAATATTTGTTTTCTGTGAAAATAAATTACATTTCTTCAAGTAAGTGTGATTTAATGCAAAGTAAGATCGAAAACTAATTTGTCATTTTGCATACTTCGAAATCAATTTGTATTTAAAAAAATTATTTAAAAATTATTTTTTATTTCCTAGTTTCAATTATCTTACCATATTTTTTTTTAGTTGATTAGTCTAACTCAAACATATACAGATATGCAAATACACACACACACACACACACACACATATATATGTATACATATATATATATATATATATCATTTATGTTCGGAGGATTAAAATTTGAGAGATACATTTTTTTATTGAGGCTGAAAAGTGTTGATATATATATATATATATTTTTTTTTTTTTACTTTCCGAACACTATAGTGAGGAAAGTATTGTAATCATGTCAAAAATCCGAATTTGAGATTTTGATGTTTCTATACGTTTCAAGGTCCAATGAGTCCGTTTTCACTATTTTTGCGATGATGTATGTATGTTTGTGTGTATGTATGTGTGTATGTATGTGTGTATGTATGTGTGTATGTCTGTGTGTATGTCTGTGAGTGAACACGCTAGCGTCTAAACGCTTTGTTCGAATAAGCTGAAAGTTGGTACGTATATTGTAAATCACCATAGTACGAACCCTATAGATTTTGGTGAATCTAGCACTTATAGTTTTTTTACAGGGACACAAAGAAAAATTCTTTATCATTACGGCCTATGGGACCAAAATCTTAAAAGTGTGATAGCATCTAAACGCCTTATTCAATTGAGCAAAAAATTTATACACATATTATAGGTCACAGGTACTATATTTGTATATATTTTGGAGAATGTAGGACTTATAGTTTTCTTACAGGGACATAAAGAAAAATTCTTTATCATTATGGCCAATGGGGCCAAATTTTTAAAGTGTGATAGCGTCTAAACGCCTTATTAATATAAACAAAAAATTTGTATACATGTTTTAGGTCACAGTTGCACACACTGTATAGATTTTGGTGAATCTAGCACTTACAGTTTTTTTACAGGGACACAAAGAAAAAATCTTTATCATTATGGCCTATGGGACCAAATTTTTAAAAGTGCGATAGCATCTAAACGCCTCATTCAATTGAGCTGAAAATTTATATGAATATTATAAATCACTGTTGCACTAACTATAAGCATTTTGGTGAATCTAGCATTTATAGGTTTTTACAGGGACACAACGAAAAATTCTTTATCATTATGATCTATGGGCTCAAAGATCAGTAGCGTTAAATAAAACATCGTGTAACATATGGAGAAAAATACTCAAACACTCTATTATGGTTTTCTCCCTTTTGTTTGTTTAACAACTCCTCTTTCTTTACTTTATCTACAAAACTGTTAATTACTCAATGTTCGGAAAGTCGAGTGGAGTCACTCCAGATTTTTTTTAATTAAGTATAGGTTTAAGTTGGCATTATAGATCGAATGTTTTTTTAAATTTCTGGTATTTGAAGTTGCTTTTCATTTTATTGATTTAAATCTATGTATTAATTCCATTCATTCTACTCTTTTATTATTTTCATATTTTTTTTCATTTGTTAATCTCAATCGGTGTATATAAGGCCTAGATACTTGTAAATTCTTAGCATTTGCTGACAAATGCACCGAAATTTGCATACAACATACAATCTAGGCCTCTGATGAATTATTGTACTGTTGTAGGCCTTCAATTTATTTTATTTTATTTTATTTTTTATTGTTATTTTATTTTTTATATTTATCTTCTTTTTTTCAAATTGTTCATGCTCTCCTAGTGATGTCATTTCATTATTATTATTTTTTTCACTATATGAAAAGGTATTTATAATATATATATATGTATTTTTAAAAAACTTCTTTTAAAGTTCACTGAAACTTAATAATTTTGGTTTTAATAAATAAATTATAATCATAATTTAATAATAAATCTATACCTCAAAAATAACTTCTCAGTTTTTTATTTATTATTTATTTATTTATTTATTTATTTATTTATTTTTTTTTTTTAATTCGTTTAAATATTTTTAACTTTTTAATTTAAAAGGAGTAAACAGGTATTTTTCTCTTTATATAATGGTTTATTATTTAAATATAATATTTATTTGTATTTAGACTGTCGAACTGTTTAATAAGTTTCATTTTTAAAATAAGTTTAGTTAGTCTTTAAACATACCAAATTGTCTATAAACCCATGTCAATGTAACCCTGATACTAAAATATTCAATAAGCAATATAAGTTACCTAATACGTATATAAAATTATTATTCAATTAATATGAACAAATATTTTTTAATAGACTGTTTTTTTTTTTAAGATTTTAATAGGGCAAACATTAAAGTAAATAATTTCTAAAATACGAATATTAAGTTCAATGGTATACTGTAAAAAGAAAAAATCCCTGTTATATTACAAAAAATTCCTGGCACCAAAGTTGCAAGAAAATATCCGTATGTTATGCAAAAAAATAAGGTAACAAAAATTTTCTGTAATAGAACAATACAGAGAATATTCCTGCACAACGGATTTTTCTGTACGGCACACTGTAAAATATCTTGCAATAAATAAAATTTTCTAGTACCACCATTTAGGATCGAACCAGAGACCACCACAGAATAGGCGACGACGATGCAACGGAATCATAGCTCGTTTGTTACTTAGCACATCACAATCCTGCTTTGATACCAAGTTCTCCGTATGCAAAAAACAAAAAATATGTAAGCACCACATGAAATCTCAACATGAATAAAATTTTCTCTGACTACAGACAAAATATTTCTTTTAACAGACCGGAATGTAATTTTCGAATTTTTATATTTATGTTTTTTATTTTAAACATATATATAAATTATTACATATTGCATTATTATTATTATTATTATTATTATTACTATTGATAGATTTTGTTTATAGTCACCTGTTGTTCTATTTATATCTAAATAGCGTATTGAACTTCCTTTGAACAACCCATAGCTTTACAACATTTCCTGTTACTTTTAATTAAAACAGTTTGTCGTATGATTTGCAAAATAATAGAAGTTATTTTATCCAAATACGTAATTTTCCCCTTTATTAATATTCTTTATATAAAAGGCAAATACTTTCACGGCGTAATAAACTTTTCTTTTTATATTTCACCCATGATGGCTTTCTCCATTATACAGAAGTATGTTCTTACGATTAACTTATTTATCACAAAGTTCTTTTATTACCATCTTTTGCTCTTTGAAACTTGAGTGTATTGTGTCGACTTCCAAACAAATATACCAATCTAATATCTTTACAGAATATCTTTTTCTTTTGCGACCTTTCATTTAGAATGTTTCGTTATATCATTCTTCTTCTTAAAGAGTAATAAATGTCCATAGATTCGACATCCAAGTTACTTTTAAAGGAATTCAATCGATTTTCATTCCAAAACAATTCTGAAACAGAATACAGTTGGCTGCTTGTAAAATAGTTTATATTTCTTTCTTTTTTATATCAATGATTAAAATATATGTTTCAGTCTTTCATACAAAATGCATTTTAAATCTTCATTATTCAAGAAAGAAAAAACATTCTTTCTAGAGATGCTTGTTCAAAATTAATTAAAAAACTAGTTGGCATAGGTGGACTCCGCTCAGTTCCCCATCATATTTATGTTCTCAGAAATTTCTAGTGCGAGACATATTATAATCATGTTAAAAGAAATGATTTTGACCAAAGCTTGATACAGTGACAGAATGAAATCCCCGCCTAATAGGCTATCCACCGTTCACTTCGATATAATTATCTTATTCTAATTTATTAATTTATTTTATCAGGGTCATTTCTGTTGTTTAGTTTTCATGCTACTATTTCCAATGCAATAAACCTCAAAATTCATATTTATATTAAATATTTACAATTTCGCTATGTTGATAAAATCGTAAATTACGAATAATTTACGAAAATTTCCTAGTAGAATATTTGTATTCAATCATGTTCAAACAAATATCATAAACTTAATTTTGAAGTTGTCTAATGTATTTAGGATCCTCAAAATGGAAGTTTATGCTCAATTTTGCTTTATTCTGACATGTTAAGTAAATCGTAAATTCCAAATAACTTACGAATTTTTTTAAATTGGAAAAATCATAGTCTATGATATTCATGCCAGTATCCTAAATAATATTTCGAAAGTGGTTTGACATCTTTACGATGAAAATATCCCTCAAGATTGACGTTTATGTGAAATTTTGCTCTATTCTGACATGTTAAGAAATTCGCAAATTTCCAATAACTTACGAAATCTTTATATTGGAAAATTCATAGTCATTAATATTCATGCCAGTGTCCTAAATAATGTTTCAAAAGTAGTCTGACATCTTTACGATGAAAATATATCTAAAAATTGGTGTTTATGTGAAATTTTGCCCTATACTGCCATGTTAAGAAATTCGTAAATTTCCAATAACTTGCGAAATTTTCAAAATAGCATATTTATAGTTACTGATGTTTATTCCGGCATCCAAACTGATATTTTAAAAGTGGTCTGACATTTTTACAGTAAAAAGTTTCCATTTAATGCACGTTTAAGTGAATTTTTGTCGTATTCTCCCATGTTAAGAAAATCGTAAATTTCTAATAACTTACGAAGTTTTTAAATTCGAATGTTGCAAATGAATAGGGTTCTTGCCAGTGTCGAAAGTAATATTTTAAAACTGATCTGATTTCTCTGCGACAACTTGTTCTTGAGATATCGTGTACACAGACTAACAAACTAACGGACTGACCCACTAACAGACTAACACACTAACACACTAACAGACACCCTACAGACAGACACCATAGAAATTTTGTCATTTTCGGATTCCTCACACCTGAAAACGTGTAGAAAAGTCAAAAAACCGAGGTCGAAAATTTTCACGATTACCTAAGTTCCCCATACCTATAGTATGATGGGGAACTAACTAGCAGGTTTTAACTACTTCGTTAGTCACTACATTTAAATGATTTAAACAAATGAATCACTAATATTAAAATCGCTTAAAACAATTACACACATTGTCTTGCTGCCACCCAACCACTTCAGACAGTTGAGCTACTGTAAAAGCCATTTTTTTTTCTTTTTTAATTACACATTGTGATACCCCTTTGGAAACCCTTGATTATTTCTTATCCTGTGGCACTTTTCGCATTTATCTGCATTCAACAGTTCTGGATGGGGTAGTCAGACATATGTACAATCTGGTTTCAACAATATGATGATTCAAAACCTGATTTAATTCAATTTAAAAATTGAAATGACATATTTTACAATTTAATGTTAAACTTCAAAAAAATAAATGCTCACTTACGTCATCATACTAGATATGTTTTTGTGTGATTTGTATGAGCTTATTTGTGAGAGCCGTTGTGTCAATCATTTCTGTAGGACCCTAATATATTGACTTGTAATGCAAAAACTCAATTTAGGAATATTCCCTAATTAAAATGCAATCTCAATCAATAACAGAACAACAATTTAATCGTCTGAGTATTTTTTTTAATACTAATACTACTTACAACATGTGAAACTTGTGTTACGCAACATTAAAATTATCTATTGTGCCTGACATAATAACAATAATTTGTTTTTCCTCTTTTTACATATTTTTGCTTAACTTAATATGTTGTTTATGTATATGGATTAATTCTGAGAATTAAACTTTTACCTACTTCCTATCCTTCGATTAAGCTGAAATTTTACATACATGTATAACTCTAATGAATATATAGGCTAAAGTAATACCGGACTTAAGGATGAAAGTCTGGAGCCCAGGGTCTCCAACTCCGTTTCATTTATTTTCGAAACTTCCTATTATCCGATAGAGCTGAAATTTTCCATACATGTATAATTTTGACAATACCTGTTCGAGCAGCTATGGTCTTAAAAAGGCCCTAATGACCTAGGCCCTCATCTCCAGTTCAAAATTTTTATTCAAATTATAACCCACATCCTATTATCCGACTGAGCTAAAGTATATTATAGTTAGACCACGTTTCCTACGACTAACAGTGAGGTCGAGTCCAAAAGTTTGGAAGGATGCAAAATTGGCGGAGAGATAGTTATTTGGCAAACATCCCGTTATTCGGTGTTCCCTTATCGCTTGTTTTCTGTCAGTCACCCCTATTTTAACACTGGACTCGTTCAATCCACACTTGCGCAGAGGCTTCCATGATCGCAAGAAATGTGGTTAAAGAATACACATATACTATTATTTACATCGGAGGGAATAGTGTTTTTAATTCAATTTGAAACAAATTCTTGATTTAATTTTTTTATGCATTATTTAACAGTTTAACGGGAATTATCCTGTACTGAAAAGTATAAAGTATTTAAGTCCATATTCTTGATTTTTCAGGAAACGAAAAATAAAATTAAACTGTCTAAAAACAAATCAGAAGAATCGATTAGGGAAAAGGTTGGTTGGTTGGAGGATTAAGGCCGATTGACTCCTTATGTGTCCTAGGCCTATAGGGGGAATGCCCTCCGTGGGGGTCTTTCTAAGGGGTCCCAGCCCGTATTTACGCGAGTTTCGGAGGAAACCACGGAAAACTCCGAACGGCTAGGTCGATGAGCGCGACCTGGGATCGAACCCGGCACCTCCCATCTACCAGCTTTGAGCGCAGAACCGCTCGGCCGCTGGTGGGCATTAGGGAAAAGGGATTATGTTGATTTATACCCTTTATACCATTCAGTGATTGTCAACCTTCATTTAAAAATAGGAAAAAACTGAATTAAATATTTTATACCATACATGAATGGTAAATTTCTGATTTGAACCTTTTTTTATCAATCGATTTTCTCAAAGACTTAATGACATAGACTTAAATCCTTTATACTAATCGACTGAGAATATTTTTCTGAGTCTGACTATGTACTTAACTCAAAATCGACATTTTTGGACTTAAACCCTTTATACTTATCAGTACAGAATTCGCCTTCTCCCTTTTGTTTAAAATATACTGCTACAATATTTCAAACTTTAATTTGCAATCACTACAAGAAGTATAATTACAATAATATTTTTTAATACTGCACTTATCTTTCCTGTCTTGAACATTGACTACCCTCTTGAGGACGGAGATGACATGAAAAGAAATAGCAGTTACGTGCCAGTTACTCTTTTTAGTTAATCTGTTACATTAGTTTGTATTTGTTGCTACAGTTTAATAGGTATATATTTACTTTGCGTTATCTGAGTACATACAGAAAAAAAATTCATTTAAATGCAGACATTTTTGTTAAAATGTTTCTATTACTATTTTTTTTTAATAAAAAATCTTTAAACTTTAAAATTAGATGATGATTAAATTAAGATAAATTTAAAATAAGCGCTTTTAAATTGAATTAACCATTTTATTTCAACGGAAGGTCAGAGACGAAAAAATCATATTGTTTGCTTAGATTTTAAAGTACTTTTCAACTGTACATATTCATTACATAAAATTACATTCATTAAAGGAATGAAATTGCCCTTCGAATAATCTTCATTCATTGCATAATTTATCTAAATTCTGTCCTGTCCTGTAAGTGCAGTCCTGTAAATCAATTGGTTGCAAATTATATCTATTCTATAAAAAAAAAAAAAAAAAAAAAATCCTGTGTAATAGTATTTATACATTTCATTATATTCCGTGCAGCTGACATATATTAAAAATATCTCTTATAGACCTTAATTTTTCCAAAATTCTTTTGCAGTACTATATCGGAAAGTGATCCACTTTATCACAGCGTAAATTGGCGTAAAAGCAAAAAACGTCGACTCGTCGACAAAGATGAAATTAATGAAAAATATATATTTATACTTTTAAATAAAATTAATGAAATTTGAATGTTTTAGGCGTTATTTTATATTACGAAATGTATAATTATTGTATAAGAGGTAATTTTAAGAATTTTAGATTGTATTTTGTTAAAAATATTTATTTATAATTACGTTAATTGTAAATAAAATTACTATGATTTAATCTGATTAATTTTTTGAAAGGTATTTTTTCTCTTTTTTCGATTTTAATGGTGATAATTAATAATAATAATAATAATAATAATAATAAAGAAAGAAAGAAAAAAGAAAAAAAAAATCTAGATTTTTTTTTTTTTTTTTTTAACAGTGTTTACTTTTTTCTCAGGTCTAAAGAGATTAAAGAGAATTAATTCAATTTTATTTAAACGCATTTCTATTATTTATTTACTTTTATAGAAAAGTTTTTTTTTTTTTTTTAAAGCATTTTTGATGCAGTAATAATATTTAACACTAGTTTACAAAAATTTATTCAGATTGATGCTGCTTCTGACATGGCATACATTTATTTTCAATTATAAAATAATAAAAATGAAACTTAACTGAAAAGAAAAATTCTGGTGTGAAACAACCATACAACTTTCATTACCCACTATTACACATATTATATGTTTTTTTTTTTTGTTGTTGTTGTTGTTTTTTTTCAGATAATATGATCAGAAGCACAAAATTGACCTAACAAAGTAAGAAACCTATAATTTTTCCGGTATGAGAAACTTAATACACGCATAAAGACATATAAAACTAAGTTTATATAGCAAGTTAGAAAGTAACAGAAAAAATGGTTGAGTTATTTCTTGAAACACCAATTTTCGAGATCTAAAACTAATCAAGCTAAGCAAGATGACTGTTAATGTTCCTGTAATAACCATGTAATACATGAGAAAAGATATCTAAAATTGATTTATGAACAATTTTCCAGAAAATCATTAGAGCCGTTTTTGAGATACCAACTCCTACCAAAACTTGGCATATTCATTTATTGACCAGAAAACAATAATTACATATAAAACGATATTTAAAAGGGAGTTAATATGACGAGTTTGGAAAAAATCCGTACAGCCGTTTTTAAAGGACGTACATGCGAGACATGAAATTGAGCTATTTATACAGAACGCCTATGAATTTTTCTGACCTAACCAACTATATAATTCGAAAGGACATCTAATAGCGTGTTTATATAGCAACTTTAAAGAAAAGTATTAGAGCCGTTTTTGAGATACGGACTTCCGGTCTTCCAATTTTCATCAAAATTTGGAGATTTCATCTGTACACCAAGCACGTATCAATTATGAAGTTTTGTAGTTCTATCTTTATTAATTTTGAAGATATGATAGCAAGACGATTTCACGCATACATACACGCACACTGACCAATTGCAAAAAACTAATTTTTTGGACTCAGGAGGCCTTAAAACGTGTAAATCAGTTGAAAACTCGATATCGAATTTTTGGACCGAATACAGTACTTCCATTACCTACGACATTAAGGTAATTGGAGTAAAAATAATAAAATGCATAAATAAATATGTTTCTAAAAAC
The DNA here is from genome assembly GCA_963930645.1 of Salticus scenicus. NCBI lineage: Eukaryota > Metazoa > Arthropoda > Arachnida > Araneae > Salticidae > Salticus > Salticus scenicus. Next base: position 223,382,223 of record OZ005654.1, on the reverse strand, counting down.
ATATTTTTAGGATTACATTTTTATCACATAAAATGATATATAAATAGATAAATGAGTTTTACAACTTAATTTATCTTAGATCTGATTTTTATCTGATTTTTAACATTACCATTACATATGAATAAATAACCGAAAATATTTTCGGTATTTCAAAACAATCTACCTAACTTTTTGTTTTTTCTTAAAAAACATTATTCAAAACTTTCTATTAAATATTTGTCTTCTGTGATAATAAATTACATTTCTTCAATTAAGTTGTGATTTAATGCAAAATAAGATAGGAAACTGAAATGTTTGTCTGCTGCATATTTTAAAACCAGTTTGTGAGTGTGTGTTTCAGATTTATATTTCAAATATTTATTCATATTTTATTTCAAGTGGTTTAATCTGACTAATTTAAAATTCACAAATATATCTATTTACATTTATATTTATATATAAATTAAAAAAAATAATTTCTTTTAAATTTTATTGAAACTAAATAATTTTGACCTTACTGAATAAGTTCTAATCCTTTTGTTCTAATTAATCTATACCAGTAAAATAATTTCGAAGATTTTTATTTTAATAGTTGAAATTAGTTTAAATATTTAATTTTTAATTTAAAAGGACTAACGAGGTATCTTTATTTTTATACAATTATTTAGTATTTAAATGTAAATTTATTTTTATTTATACTGTCAAATTGTTTAATAAATTTCATTTCGAAATACTATATATATATTTTTTAATCTTATAACGATTAGTATCATTTACAATGTAATACAATATTTTTTATAGCAATAATTGTTGCTTCATAAGTAATCTTCATTGTTTTATAAATATATCAAATAAAAGTCTTTAGATGCATCAAATTATCTATAATTCACGTTCAATATAAACCGGATTCTTAAAAAATTCAATAAGTAATATAAGTTATTTAATATACAAACTATTATTTAATTAAGAGGTCAAACATTCCTTAATAGACATTTTTTAATGTGTACATCGAGTAAATATTAAAAGAAATAATCTCCAAAATATGAATACCAAGTTCATTGGTACATTGTGAAAAAAAAAAAAAAATCCTATTATGCCTATCTGGAGAAAATTTCTAGCAGCAAAGTTGTAAAAGACTATCCGTATGTGTTCAGAATTCTAATAACTCTGAATTTTGACAATAGATGGCAGCACTATGCAATTCTGAAAGAACTTTAGTAAAAAACTTTGATTTAAATTCATTCTTTTTATTGATATTTTAATGTGTTTTAAACGCAAAATTAATTCTTTTTTTCTTTTATTATTATTTATTTTATTCATGTTTTCAATTAATTGTTAGTTATACTTTAAATAATTTCTTTTTCAATTTGCTGTGAACCGTTTTTATTTTTCTGCGGTTCTATTCTAGTTTGTTCTTTTGTTGTGTTCTAGCGGTATGCTGGGAAAATTCATTCTAACGTATGAGCTGAAATAAAGTCAATAATTCATGTTTGTATTCAACTCGGTGTATTTATTCAAGTTTTTATTCATTGTTTCTTAAATATGATGTTATTAATTCAATTGAAAGGAAGGTGAGTCCTTCAAATTCATTTTAAACTGATTTATGATTTAATATAATTTAAACCAGCGATTTTTAAAATCATACAGTCCACGATTCCATTCAAAATCCCTCCATATTTTTGGCCGTCTAGAGCCGGAGATATATTAAATTATGAAATCTTTTAGTAAAAATTAATATTTTACAAACTTGAAAAAAAAAAAAAATGTTCTAATGGCTTCGAAAATTGAAAAACTAAAAGTAAAAAGAACTATTATTCGGTCGTCAGTGACTAAATTTGAAAACAAAACGATAAAAGCTTTGGAAGCGGATCCTTTAGACATTCAAGAAATAAAAATTTTGAAAGGTCATTTGCTTGAAAGGCAAACTCAATTAGAACAAATTAACAATGAAGTTGAGGAAGTTATTTCTGATTTAGATGAATTAAAAAAGGAAATTGAAGATAATGAAAAATGGACAGAGAAACTTACTCGTATAAAATATGAGATAGAGTCAAGATTAGAACTTTCTTGTTTTCAGAACACTAAAGTTGTAACACAGGTTAATGAAAATTCTTGTTCTGCTTCGAAGCAATTTATTCACCTTCCAAAATTTGATTTGCCTCATTTCTCTGGCAATTTGGAAGACTGGTTAAGCTTCAAGCAAATATTCGTAACCACTATTCATGAGAACACTCAGCTTTCCGATTTGCAAAAATTACAATATTTAAAAGCGTCTGTTATTGGATCTGCCAATAAGTTAATAAAAGGCTTTCCAATAACTGAAGCAAGTTATAAGGAAGCTTGGGCAACACTAATTTCTAGATTCGATAATAAAAAAAATCTAGCTTATGCAAAGTTAAACAAATTCTTTAATTCGAAATCTTTGAAACCAAATTGTAGGAAATCTATGCTAGATTTATTAGATAGCTGTAATGAAGCAATACGTAACTTGAAATGTTTAGGATTTGAATTTAATTTATTTGTGGATTTAATTCTTGTTTATAATTTGCAAACAAAATTGGATGATAATTTAAAGAAGCAATGGGAATTATCTTTAGATAGTGATTCTTTTCCCACCTATGATGAATTTATTTTGTTTCTTGAAAAACAAGCGAGAAGCTTGCAAGATATTACTGATAGTACTTATTCTAAATCTGAAAGTAAACAAAAAGTAGTATTTAAAAAATCTGTGTCTAATGCTGTAATATCTAATTCAGATATAAAATCCAATAATTCTATCTGTTCAGAATGCTCGGAATCTCATGCACTTTTCAAGTGCCCACACTTTCTTAAAAAATCTGTTGAAGATAGATGGAATACTGTGAAGGGTAAAAAACTATGCATAAATTGTTTACGTGGTAATCATTTCGTTAATAAATGTTTGATTTCGACAAAATGTCGACAGTGTAATGCTAAGCACCATACACTTCTCCATTTCGAGAAAAATAAAGTTAATTCTCCACCTGTTATTGAAAATACTAATCTCAACATTGAAAGTCCATCCTTTGTCAACTCTAGTTGTTTAACCAGTACCCAAGAGAGTTGTCAAACTTTGTTATCGACAGCTATGGTTCTTGTAAAATCAAATACTGGAAGGTTTGTGCCCTGTAGAGTCATGGTGGATTCAGGAAGTCAAAAATCATTAATTTCCAGCTCTTGTGCTAAAAAATTAGGGTTACCTATGAAAACCACAAACCATAGAATCTCGGGTGTAAATAATATTGTTGCAGAAACTGCTCTTTTTGAAGTTAATATTATTTTAAAGTCTTATTATAGTAATGAAATCTTTGATGTGAATGCTTTAATAGTAAATAATGTTACGGTAAATCTTCCTAATTTTGTTGTTCGAAAATCTTCATGGCCTCATTTGGAAGGTCTATCTTTAGCAGATCCTAAATTTTATGTTTCGAATCCAGTTGAAATTTTGCTTGGTGCAGATTTATTTCCCTTAATAATTTTAGGGCAATCTATTCTGGGTCCTAAAGGTACTCCATGTGCTTTAAATTCCAAATTGGGATGGTTACTCTCGGGTGTCATACATGCAAACAATTTTCAGCATTCTAAAACTGTCCTTAGTTGCCATGCTACAGTTCAGTTAACTTATGATCTTCAGAAATTTTGGGAAATTGAGTCCCTTCCAGCTGCAACACCAATTCACAGTTCTGAAGAAAAATACACTAAAACTGTTAGACGAATTCAGTCTGGAAGGTACATGGTGGATCTTCCCTTTAAAGAAGTTCCAAATTTAGGTGACTCACAATCAAATGCTTTAAAATGGTTTTATTTGTTAGAATCCAAACTTAATAAAAATCATGAGCTTAAGGAGCAATACCATGCCTTTATGCAAGAATATATTGACTTACATCATATGGAACCAGTCCCAAATTCTGAAATTGATTCTAAAGATTATTTTTACATGCCTCATCATGGGGTTTTGAAAGAAGATAGTACAACTACTAAATTGAGGGTGGTATTTGATGCCTCGGCTAAAGGAACATCAGGCCACTCTTTAAACGACTTTCTTGAAATAGGTCCAAAGTTGCAACCAGATTTGTTTAAACTTCTTCTTAAGTTTAGAACATATTCAATAGCCTTAACCGGAGACATCGCCAAAATGTACAGAAAGATATTGGTAAACCCCAAACATGTTGACTTTCAGCGAATCTTTTGGCGATTCCAGCCACATGAATCTATTGCGAGTTTCAGATTATTGACTGTAACATATGGCACAGCCTGTGCCCCATTCCTGGCTATAAGGACATTGCACGAACTAGCCAAAGATTATAGTTCAGAATTTCCTATTGCTGCGCAGTCAATTTTCGAGAACTTTTATGTGGATGATTATCTTGGTGGGTCGCATTCAATTGATGCAGCAAAACAATTGGTCAAAGACCTAAATCACGTTTTAAATCAAGGAGGCTTTACACTTAGAAAATGGGCTTCCAATGTACCCGCAGTCATTGAAAATCTACCAGAAGATCTTAAATCCACTAGGCAAAATGTAAAATTTTCCGAAGATTCCTCCCAAAAAATCTTAGGCCTAGTTTGGAATTCGGCAGAAGACTCATTGAAAATTCATTTAAATGGCGTCAAATCGGTGCATACCAAGCGAGAATTGCTATCGATGATAGCTCAAATCTTTGATCCTTTTGGGATTCTAGCTCCAACCACGATCATGTTAAAAATCATGATGCAAGAGCTTTGGAAAGATAAGTGTGCTTGGGATGATCAAATACCAGATTCCATTTTGAAAACTTGGCAAGAATTTAATTCTCAAATTGAACTCTTAAAGTCCATTGGCATACAAAGATATCTGAACTGTGAAACATCTCCAGAGAACCACATAGAGATCCATGGGTTTTGTGATGGATCTGGCAAGGCCTACGCTGCAGTGGTATACCTTCGGACACTATCTTCTCTAGGTGAGATTTCAGTTAACTTTGTCGCTGCAAAAACTAGAGTTAATCCTTTAAAACATGTCACGCTTCCCAGAATTGAGTTATGTGCTGCATTCTTGCTTGCACAATTAAGTTCCACAATATTAGAATCTTTAACCTTTAATGTACATAAAATTTATTTCTGGTCCGATTCACAAATTGCTTTAAATTGGATTGAATCTCCTCCAACCAAAGGAAATCAGTTCGTAACAAATCGAGCAAACAAAATCAAATCACTTGTCCCACAAGCAGTGTGGACTTATGTTGAGAGTTCGTCAAATCCGGCAGACTGTGCCTCAAGAGGCATTCTACCGAAGAGTCTTTTGCATCACAAATTGTGGTGGCTTGGGCCTGAATGGCTTAGTGTTAGTGTCAAGTTACCATTATTCCTAGTCAAATCTTCAAATGTTAAGTCAAAAAATTCTGAAGAAAATTTAAGTCACGTTGCAACATCTAGTCATAAAGCCTTTCCTGATTTTCTACTCAAATTCTCTTCTTTTTCAAAACTTTGCAGAGTCCTTGCATTGTGTTTGAGATTCATTTATAACATTCGTAGTTGTAATCGTAATTCTAGACGTATTGGACTTGTCAGTACGCCTGAAGTTTCAAGTGCTATTACACATATTCTTAAATTGATTCAGGAACAAGAGTTTTCGGTAGAACTGAATTTGCTCAGGAAAAATCAACCTTTACCAACCAACAACAAATATTTATCCTTAAATATATTTCTAGATGATCAAGGTTTAATCAGAGTTGGCGGACGGTTGTCCAGACATCAGTCACTTAATCAAGATCAGAAATATCCAGTGCTTTTATCGAGAAATCATTTAATTACAAAATTAATTGTTGAGCAATATCATAAAAAACATTTTAATGCTGGTGCACAACTGATTCTTTCCCTAATTAGACAAAAGTATTGGATACTAAATGGTCGCTCTTACATTCGTCGAATTCTAAATGAATGTATTTTGTGCAAACGTTTGAAGAAACAAACTTGCCAACAAATTATGGGTGAGTTGCCAGTCGAACGTATAACTCCAACTCGACCTTTTTCAAAGGTGGGACTAGATTTTGCTGGCCCACTCATCACTAAACCAAATGTGCCTAGATCTAAAGTTAAATTGAAGTCATATATTTGTGTTTTTGTCTGCATGTGCACAAAAGCGGTGCACCTAGAAGCTGTTTCAGATTTATCTTCATCAGCTTTCTTAGCATCCCTAAAACGATTTGTTTCTAGAAGAGGATTGCCATCAGACATATTCAGTGACAACGGAAAAAATTTCAGAGGAGTTGCTAACTATCTTAAGCAACTAATTCGAATCATTAGTTCTGAAAATGTTCAAAATTTTGCTACCAGCAACTTCATCAATTGGCATTTTATCCCACCATATTCCCCTCATTTCGGTGGACTGTGGGAATCTGCTGTTAAATTGACGAAAAGTCACCTACTTAAAGCTTGTAAGGCTACCATTCTAAATTTTGAAGAGCTTACTACTCTTTTATGTCAAATAGAAGCCTGCTTAAATTCCAGACCATTAACACCACTTTCTTCAGATCCATCTGATGTTAGAGCCCTCACTCCCGGACATTTCCTGATAGGAGTTCCACTCCTTGAGATTCCAGAAAGTGGGAATTCACCAAATCTCACTTTATCTTCTCGTTGGACTCTAATCCAGCGAATGAAGCAAGACTTCTGGAAGAGATGGTCTAGAGACTATCTACATCACCTGCAGAATCGACCTAAATGGTTCACTTCACGAACTGATCTTCAAATTGGGGACTTGGTTGTTATTCATGATCTACAATCTATTCCTCTCCAGTGGAAGCTGGGTAGAATTATTCGTACCTATCCAGGACCTGATAATAGAGTTCGTGTAGTCAGCATTTAGACTCAGAGTGGTGAAATTCAACGCCCTATTGCTAAAGTGACACTCCTTCTCCCGGTGGGGGAGAATGTTCAGAATTCTAATAACTCTGAATTTTGACAATAGATGGCAGCACTATGCAATTCTGAAAGAACTTTAGTAAAAAACTTTGATTTAAATTCATTCTTTTTATTGATATTTTAATGTGTTTTAAACGCAAAATTAATTCTTTTTTTCTTTTATTATTATTTCTTTTATTCATGTTTTCAATTAATTGTTAGTTATACTTTAAATAATTTCTTTTTCAATTTGCTGTGAACCGTTTTTATTTTTCTGCGGTTCTATTCTAGTTTGTTCTTTTGTTGTGTTCTAGCGGTATGCTGGGAAAATTCATTCTAACGTATGAGCTGAAATAAAGTCAATAATTCATGTTTGTATTCAACTCGGTGTATTTATTCAAGTTTTTATTCATTGTTTCTTAAATATGATGTTATTAATTCAATTGAAAGGAAGGTAATCCTTCAAATTCATTTTAAACTGATTTATGATTTAATATAATTTAAACCAGCGATTTTTAAAACCATACAGTCCACGATTCCATTCAAAATCCCTCCAGTATGTTATGCATAAAATACGTTGACAAAAGTTTTCTGAAACAGAATAGTACTGAGAATTTTCCTGCACAGTACATTTTTCCCGTAGGACACACGATATAAAAGCTTGCATGAAATAAAGTTTTTCAGTTTCACCATTTTGGATCGAACCAGAGTCCACCACAGAATAGTCGACGATTTACCTCTTAGTCCCGGAAGCATAGCTCGTTTTATTACTTAGTACTTCCCAATCGTGCTTTGCTATCAAGTTCTCCGTATGCAAAACAGAAAAAATATGTAAACGCCACATGAAATATGTATCCAGGGTTACAGATTTTATCTGGATACAGGGAAAAAAATGTTTCTTTTAACAGATTAAGATGTAATTTTCAATCTTTTTTTATTATTATTATTATTATTTTTTTATTTATTTATTTATTTATTTATTTTTTTTTAAGTTTTAAGTTTTTAGTTTCAAAAAAAATTCTGTAAGGAAGTTGCAGATTCTCTTATTTTTCTAATTATTATTACAAACAGATTTTATTTACAGTGTACCTGTTGTTCTATTTATCATTAAATAGTGTATCGAACTTGCTTTTACAAGCAATATCTTTATAAAATTTTCTGCAATATTTCATTAAATCAGCTTGTCGCATAGTTTCTGAAATAAGAGCAGTAATTTTATTCAAGTTCGTAATTTTCCCTTTATTAACATTCTTTATATAAAAGAAAATACTTTCAATCTGTAATAAAACTTTCCTTTTTATATTTCATCCATAATGACTTTTTCCATAATATAGAAGTATATTTTCTTACGATTAACTTATTATCACAAAGTTCCTTTATTAATCCTGTGCTCTTTGAAACTTGAGAGTATTGTATCGACTTCCAAAAAAGTGCACTAATCTAATATCTTTACAGAATATATTTTTCTTTTGCGGCCTTTCAATTAGAATGCTTTGTAATATCATTCTTTACCTTAAAGAGTAATAAATGTCCATAGATTAGACATCTAAATTACTTTAAAAGGAATTCCATCTTTTTCCTTTCAAAAGAAATTCTAGAACAAAATTCAATAATCTGCTTGTAAAATATTTTATATTTGTTTCTTTTGTAATTTAATGATTAAAATACATTTTTCAATCTTTATTACAAAATTAATTTTAAATTTCCATTATTCAAGAAAAAAACTCTAAAAATGCCAGTTGAAAATTCTTAATTAAAAATCTAGCAGGTTTTACCTACTTCGCTAGTCAATATATTTGAATTTATTTAATTAAAAATTGGTGTTTTCTATTTTCTTAAAAAAAATATATATATATATATCTGTTAAAATCGCTCAAAATATTGTTTAGGTTGTTTGCATATAGTTTGGGACTTTAAGGATCTTTTAACATATTCCACTGCAGCTGGTTGTTATCTGCCACCAAAATACTTTAGGCTGCTGTAGACGCAATTTCTTTAATTATATATTTCGCCACTCATAGACCCTGTGTTTTTTGTTTTTGTTTTTTTATTCGAGGGTAGATTTTTGATTGTTTTCCACCACCCTCTCACACACACACACACAGATGATTTTTCTTGCTCCATTTTCCTAAGAATTTCCCAACAAAACGAAACATTTTTGCATAAAGTGCAAATATTTCCCTACAGAATACAAACATAAACATCAGAATGTTGTAACAAAACAGGAGAGTGTTTGAGTGTTTTCTTATTATTGTCACGCGTGAAGAGTTTCATAACGCACCGATAAAGTCCATGCGGAGTCCTTGGGTTATTTTTCACTTTTTGGTACGTTTCACATCTTTCTGCGTTCAGCGGTCCTTCAGGGGGTAGCCGGACAATCGGATTTAATATAGTATGATGATTTAAAACCTAATTTAATACAATTGAAAAATTGAAATCGTATATTTCACAATCTAACTTTAAACTTCAAAGGAGTAATTGCTCATTTGCATAATCCTAGCAGATAAGTTTTTGTTGTTGTTGTTATTGTTTTTAATGATGCCGCAATGTTATAATCATATCATATCTCTCAAAATCAATTAATTCAATTATTATAATCTAAAATAAACTCGAATAAATTCAAAAAGGAAAAGAAAAAGAAAAAAAAAGAAACAAATTCTTTCAGAAAATACTCAGTGGAATTTGAGAAAAACGAAATAAAGAAAATCGGAGAAAAATCCCATTTCAAACAGGTTTATTCCATCTAAGAAAATTCACAACATACTTTACTTTGATACACTGTTGGACAAAACTTTGGCGACCTCTTGAATCTGGTCGCACAAAATCAATAAAAAGGTATGCTATGTAAAATAAAACGATAAATCAATAATATATACATGAACATCAGATTACTATATTATCGCAAAAACAACATATATTATAATGACAAAGGCGAAATGAGATTGTTGAAACTTTGACCACCAGTAACAGTTTTGCAAATATTTCATATGAAGATAAATGCGTCGTGTCTAGATGTACACATTATAGGTGGCACAATAAGCGAGAAGTAACTTAAAGATGTTAAAGATTACCACTGAAGAGAAAGTTGCCGAAATCATCAAGTTGGATGGCTAGCTTAAATGTGTTAGGATGACAGCTGTCCAAACAAGTCTTTCAAAGGATGCAGACATCAGGATGCTCAAGAATAGAAACCTAAAAATAGGGAAGATTACCAGAAGTCCTGAAGCCTTGTCCGTTCTTGATCAAGATAATCATTAGATGGATCTTTCTTAAGTTTCGAAACTTAAGAAAGATCCATCTAATGATCATCTTGATCAAGTTAAATACCACGAGTAAAATTCTGTTATCCTTAATGATCATACCAAACGCATGATAACTCCTTCTGTTGTTAACTGTGCTCGTTTCTATGCACTTCCGAAACTTCATAAGCCCATTCTCTACTTTCGGAATATTGTGTCTAATATTGGTACGGCTTCTTATAATCCTGCTTGATTTCTTTCAATATCTCTTTCTCATCTAACTACTGAAAACCTTCATACTGTAAAGAACTCGTATGACTTTGTAGACAAACTTAAATGCATCCTCCCTCTAACTATACTATGATTTCTTTAGATGTCAAATCCCTTTTTCCTAATGTTCCTGTTCAAGGTACTCTGGGTTCTTTAGAGAGAAGACCACGTGAATTCCATTATTCTTCTATTGAAATTGAGGAGCTTGTGAATGTATTTCATTTGTGTATCAGGCAAACTGCCTTCATTTTTAATGGTATGTATTACTCCCAAAATGAGGGTATGGCAATGGACAGACCTCTCTCTCCTTTGCTTTGCGGCATTTATATGCACTATTTTGAAGAAAAACTCTTCGGTGTATATAAATTTCCTCATTGGTTTAGGTATGTGGATGACACTTTCGTTCTTGTTTCCCCTGATGTCGATTTGTCCAGTTTACTTTCTTTGGTCAATTCGATTGACCCATTCATTCAATTCACTTATCAGATTGAAAAGAATTGCTCTCTGCCTTTCCTTGACGTTCTTGTGAATAAAGACAAGGATCGTTTCTCAACTACAGTTTTTAGAAAAACATTCTCTGTCTCTCTTCCGCTGCATGCTTTCTCTAACCACGCCCCTCAACAGAAAATGTCTGCTTTTTATACTTATGTTTTTCGTGCCTTACACATTTGTTCTGATCCATCTAATCTTTCGAAAGAAATTAATTATTTAAAATCCCTTGCTCTCTTTCATAGCTATAACCCTTCTATTATACATAAAGCTTTATATAAATTTCAGAATACTAAACGTTCTACACCCAAATCGAACGATCACAGTCTCATCCCAGCATCACTCTCTTTTAAAATCTCTAAAATTCTTTCATCGTTTGGTTTGAAAGTCATTTACAAACCCGTCAAAAAAAATAACATATCTTCTCTTAAAGATCCCATTCCTACCGAAAACCGTTCTGGCATTTATTTGATTTCCGTGTTTGTCGTGCAACTTAGGTTATATTGGTCAAAATAGGAGGCGCTTGAAGTACAGAATAAATGAGCATTTTTAAAAATTCGAAAAATCTTGTTAATGATATTTCTTCCACTCCATTCTTCTCTGGTACTTGGAAATTACTCACGTAACTTAGATTTGCGTTTAATTTTGACATTTTTTAGATTTTTAGATTTTGTTATATTTTTAATCTTATTTATTTATTTTCTTGTTTTATTTTACAATTATACTCACACCAGTAGTTATATTTACATTCGACTTTATATGTTTTTGCTTTTCGTTGTAAACGGTTTTGCGCGTTGCCGCATTGACTGCAGCACTCGTGCCTACTTTGTTCTTCTGATGCAGGAGTCGTGTGCTCTTTCGACCCGAAACAATTGTTGCGATTTTATTGCATTTTATGGTGTTTATTCAAAGTTTTGTAAGTAATTATTTAAATCGCCAGTTCTGTGGCAATTTCTTATTTATTGATTTTGCATTGTCACCATTTTGTGATGTTCTGCTACTCATATCCCAGGTTGCCTGCTAATATCCAATTTCACCATTTAATTTTTTTAAACTATCTTAAAATACATTTATTAATGTCACACAATCAACAGATTGGGAAGAAAATCATATATATTGAAAATTTATTTTTCCAACTGAGTGAAAATAATGCCCAGACAAGGAGTCGAAACCGGATCTTTGACTTACAAGGTCAACGCTCAACCAATTGAGCTATCCAGGCCGACAACCGGGGTTCAACTCCGGTCCGGGCATTATTTTCATTGAGATGGGAAAATAAATTTTCAATATATATATATATATATATATATATATCTTTTTAAGATATTTAAATATTTTATTTATAAACTCATTAACCGTGAAAATTCATTTTAAGTAGTTTGAAGTATAAGGTTGATTTTTTTTATACCAACTATGTGAAAAATACCAAAACCAGGAATCGAGCCCGGGCCCTCTGCTAAACGTGTGGATGCTCTTCCATTGAGCCACCCTGATTGATAACCAACTCGGCATTTCTCGCATAATAACTGTTACATCTGCGTTTGCAGATACGGTGACCTTGCAAACGGTAATTATGTGAGAACTCCAAAATACTTCAAGCTACTTAGAATATCTTAAAATATTTTGTCAAATCCGTAAAAACTTTTATATTTTTTTAAAAAATAATCTTCTCCTTGAGATTCTTCCTCGATCGCATGTTGAAACCAATTGCCGATCTTGGTATCTGAGACCATCAATATTCATAAATTGAATGGCTTTTGTATATTTGTTGGCTATAACTTCCATATTGATGATGGTTTCTGGATATTGCTGGCGATATCTTATGCAGATATATTGATAATGGCTTTTTCATATTTGTTAGCAATATCTTTTGAATATATATTGAAGATGGCTTCTAAATATTTGATGGCGATATGTTCTGAATATACATTGATGTTAACTTCTGAATATTTGTTGGCGGTGTCTTTGGAGTACATATTCATGATGTGGCTTCTTGCCAAATGTATTGGCGATATCTTTCTGATATGTATTGGTTACAGCTTTTGAAAATTTGCTGGCGATAATTGAGGATATGTATAGTTTCTAAATATTTGTTGTCAAGGCGTCTAGTATATTCACGGATTATGGCTTCTGTCGGGAATCTCCCGTTCATTCTTCTGCTTTCAGAACAAATGCCTTTCCAGACAGACGGGCGCCTCTTTTTCGCGAAAGGTGCTTTTTTAGAATCAGAAGCAGAACAGAAAAGACCTCGAACGGAGATGGGGCAACGTTAAGATCGTTGTGTTTACACAAGCCCCGGTCCTAAAACAGAACTATTAAATTTAACAGAACAATTAAAACTTTTAAAGAATTAGAATTAATATTTAAGAACTAACGACAATCTAAGAACGTTAATATTAAGATTTAATTTAATATTTAATTGTAAATACTGTAGATATTTTTTGTTCTGTTTTCGTTTTTATTTTAAGTGTATGCTAACAAAGCATTAAAATTCTGTTTTCATCTAAGAAGTGCTACATTCATCAAGTTTTGTTTCTTTAATGGATGATAGTTGCCCCATCCACACCCGGACTTTTGGATTAGAAGATTTCAGGTGAGACCCATCCATATCTTATTATTTTGAAGAATAAATATTTTATTAGAAAATTTAAGTAGTAACTGTAAGAAAAGAGTTAAGATTTGAAATATGCTGTATCGGGTCAGTAATAAGAAAAAGTTTTAGATCAGAAATCTGGTACAGCCACATTTTTTGGCATCCCATACACGGGATGTGGGCAGCTATATCCATTATTTACAATTGAAAAGATAGATAATATTATAAAATTTTAAATTTTGTATTTATTATGGCTAATTTAGTAATAGCTAAAAAAGAAAGAGCTGTCATAAGAGACAGTATTAATAAATTTATAGAGAAATTAAAAACTTTATTTGATGATATAGATCCAGATGCCTTAGATTTAGAAGAAACTATTGAATTATTAAATGAAACTACTATAGAGTTAAAGATTAAAGATACAGAGATTAAAACTTTAACTCAAGAGCTCCAATTAGAAGCCGAATTAGAAGCGGCTAATGAATATCGTGAAAAAATAATTACTTGGAGATTTCGAGCCAATAGAAAATTAAAAGAACTAAAGAAAAGTGAAACAAGCGTTTCATCAATAGAAAATGAAAGAAGACCTATTTCTAAAGAAGTAATGCACATTAAACTCCCACAGCTAGATCCAGTTAAATTTAACGGGAATGCAGCCGAATGGCTGACTTTTTGGTCGTCATTCGAAACGGCTATTCATAACAATGAAAATTTAGATCCTGTAGATAAATTTAATTATTTGAAATCATTTTTAGCACCTGACCCCTTAAAATGTATAGAAGGATTCTCTGTCACCGCGAGTAATTACATAAAAGTAGTAGATATTTTAAAAGAAAGATATGGCAAACAAGACCTCTTAGTGAATGTACATTTGAATAAATTATTAAATATTGCCCCACTAAAACATTCAGGTGACATTAAATCGCTCAGGAAAATTTACGATGAAATCCAAACTAACATTAGAAGTTTAGAATCATTAGATGTTTCTTTGGATAGCTACGGCAGTTTATTGTCACCGATATTACTAAAAATATTACCTAAAGATTTAGCATTACAATTTAATATGGAATTTCACGGTGTTAATTATGGCGTGAAAGATATATTATCTTTCTTAAATAAACAACTTGTATCGCGCGAATGCTTAATAACTACCAGACAAGAGGATAGCGGCGCCAGTCATTTCTCCCCCCGAGCTCAAAGATTAGATAATCAAAATCGTAGAGATGTTTTTCCCCCCGCGTTCATAAATTTGATACTCAGAACCGGAAATTGCCTACTGCTTGTGATTTATTAAATGAGAATAAAAGTGATAGGTGTAATTTTTGCTCAGAATCGCATTTAACTAACAAATGTGTCAAAACTCGTAATTTACCATTTGATGAAAGAGTTAATCTATTGCGTAAGAAAGGATTGTGTTATTTATGCCTTCAACCTTCACATTTAGCTAGACACTGTATATCAAAAAGTTTATGCAAGTTATGTAATCGTAGACATTCAGACATAATGTGTAATGGAAATAAAGATTTGAAACAGGAAATAAGTAATTACGAAAGAAATGATCAATCTAAATTGGCGTTATCGAATCATAATTTACAAGCGAATGTTTATTTGCAGACGTTAATAGTAGCAATTTCTAACAGAGATGATAGTAAATCATCATATATTCGGTTAATTATTGACACCGGATCTCATAATAGTTACATCAGTAAGTTTGCAGCTGATAAATTAAAATTAAAAAGAATGAATAAAGAAACAATAAGAAACATGGAAATGTCAGCTGAACATAATCGTTATGAATTTACGATCGGGAGTTTAGATAATAAGTTTAAGTGTAAAATACAAGCACTAGATCAAGAAAAAATATGCACAGGCGTGAATTTATGTCGCGATGATAAATTAGTAAAACTCTTAGAAAAGGAAGGTGTATATTTATCAGATGTCCCTAGAAATAATAAATCCTGTTTATATCAGAAAAATCCAGACGAAGTACATATACTTTTGGGAGCTGATATGTCCGCTAAACTGTTCACAGATGACATAAAATATTTTCCAAAATTGGGATTAACTACATTTAGAACTAAATTGGGTTGGACCATTTTGGGCAAGACAGAGGGTCACAAGAGTGAGCAGGACAATTCTTTGGCGGGTCTATCGTTGTCATTACACGTGTCAAACGCCAGTTTATCAGATTTATGGCGCCTTGACACTCTAGGAATTACTAATGAAGATAATAAATCGAAACAGGATTTAGAACAAGAAACCAAGAATTATTTTCTAGAAACTGTTAAACGAGATAAAAGCGGTCGATATGAAGTCAATTTACCATGGACTGTTGACCATTCAATTTTATCAGATAATTACTCGTTGGCAGAAAAGTGCCTGTACAAGACGGAAAATAAATTAATCAAATCTGATAGGAAAAAGGAATATGGGGAAATTTTTGATTTCTGGGAAAACAATCAGATTATAGAAGAGGTATTGGACCAGAAAAGGGAAAAGGTACATTATTTAGCACACAGACCTGTGGTTAAGGAATCTAGTGAAACCACTAAAATTCGCCCAGTATTCAATGCCTCAGCACACACTAGAAACAGTCCCTCCCTTAATGATTGTTTAACAAAAGGACCAAATCTTGTAGAAATTATACCTAGCATTTTGAATAGATTTCGCAGATACAAGATAGGAATTTCGTCCGATATAGAGAAAGCATTCCTGCAAATTAAAATAACAGAGAAAGATCGCGACTTTTTGAGATTTTTTTGGTTTAATAGCGAAAATAAATTAAAAATTTATAGACATTGTCGCGTGGTTTTCGGCCTAACTTCAAGCCCATTTTTGCTTATGGCAACATTAAATCACCTTTTAGAAAATGTTCCCGAACAATGGCGAGAGACAGCTAGGCTCTTAAGAGATTCCTTCTATTTAGATAATTCCCTCCTCAGCTTGAATTCAATTCCAGAAACAGAAAAATTCATATCAGAATCTCAAGGAATTTTGGCTTCGGCACATTTCAACTTGAGATGTTGGCGATCGAATTGGCCCCAGGCTATGATCGACAAAACTGAAGATGAACCTAGGTTTGCTCCCTTGTTAGGATTACTCTGGGATTTGAAAAATGACAGTTTAGTTTGTAAAATCGAAGAACCCCTAAAGATAAGTGAACCCCTTACAAAAAGAAAACTTTTATCAGTTACCCAAAGAATTTTTGATCCTGTGGGATTCACAGCACCTGTCAGTTTAGTTCCCAGACTAGTCCTTCAAGAAACGTGGATTCAGAAGGTGAAGTGGGACGAAGAGCTCTCTGAAACTTTAAAACAACAATCTTCTAATTGGCTGAAAGGAATAAACTTTTTATCCCAAATTAAAATACCTCGGTGGCTTAACATTTGCCCAGAGAAAGAAAAGAAAACATCATTACATGTTTTTTCTGACGCAAGCAAGCGAGCATATGCCACTTGCGTATTCATAAGAGTAGAGACCTCAGAAGGAATCAAAATCCAGTTAATCAATGCTAAGAGTCGAGTTGCACCTATTAAGGAATTGACCATACCCCGCCTTGAACTGTTATCTTGTCGTATTGGCGCTAGGTTGGCCAAAAATGTACAGAACGATTTAAACTTACATGTAAATACCATGTTTTGGTCGGATTCAACCA
This sequence comes from Salticus scenicus, assembly GCA_963930645.1. Lineage (NCBI taxonomy): Eukaryota > Metazoa > Arthropoda > Arachnida > Araneae > Salticidae > Salticus > Salticus scenicus. The sequence continues at coordinate 223,365,098 of OZ005654.1, read as the reverse complement.
CTGCTTTAGGTTGGATTAGAAGAAAACAAGAATGGGGTACATTTGTACATAACCGAGTGTTAGAAATACGAAATCTGACTGAAGTTTGCAATTGGAGACATGTACCCGGAAATTTGAATCCCGCGGACCTCCCGTCTAGAGGATGTTCTTTTGAACAACTACAGAAATCGAGATGGTGGGAGGGTCCGAGTTGGCTTTATTTACATGAAAATGAATGGCCTCAAATAGAAGAAGACCCAAACGAAGAAATCATAAACAGCGAAAAAAGGAAGACAATCCTAAATCTTTTAGATAAAAAAGAAGATAATTTCAATCGATTTTATCAGTATTTTTCCTCTTACAAGAATACAGTTAGAACCATTGCCTGGATATATAGATTTTATCATAATTCGAAGACTGCTGAGAAAATATCCGAATTAGATATTTCAGTTGAAGAATTTTCAAAAGCAGAAAATGTACTTTTACGATTAGTACAACAAGAATCTTTTTCAGGGAAAACAGATCCAAAATTAAGAAATTTAAGGCCTGTCGAAGATAAAGCTGGTCTCTTAAGAGTAAAAACCAATATAATTCAAAGAAACGACAGTGAAAACTTCAGATATCCCCTGATCTTACCTTACAAGCATCCCGTCGTCCAAAGATTGGTATTCGAGAAGCATTTAGAAAATCAGCACGCTGGAGTCGGCACTCTAATGACACTACTCAGAGAAAATTTTTGGATACTGAAGTCTAGAAAATCCATTAGAAATTCAATAAGAAAATGCGTGATTTGCAGAAAACTTCAGACTTCCAAAATAGATGTTGAACCTGGAGTACCACCCGAAGACAGAGTACGAGAAGCAGCCATCTTTGAAGTGGTGGGCGTAGATCTAGCCGGTCCTCTTCATCTTTCTGATGGATCAAAAGCGTGGATAGCCTTATTTACTTGCGCTGTCTACCGAGCCATACATCTTGAAGCCATTACGTCTCTGTCTACAGAAAGTTTTATCCAGTCTCTGAGAAGGTTCATAGCAAGGCGAGGCAGACCCTACATCATCTATTCAGACAACGGGAAGAACTTCCTAGGAACCAGCAATGCTCTCTCGAGTGTAGATTGGGAAACCATTTGCAAGGTAGCTTCCACCCAGAAGATCATTTGGAAATTCAACCCTCCTGCCGCACCGTGGTGGGGAGGTTGGTGGGAGAGGCTTGTTGGAATGGTTAAAGGAATCCTGAAAAGAAACTTAGGTCGTGCATCTTTGAATTACGAAGAACTTTACACCATGCTATGTGACTGTGAACAAGTGATTAATTCACGGCCCCTAACCTATGTTTCCGAAGATAACACAGATCCCTTACCTTTAACTCCAATGATGTTCCTAAGAGAACTACCAACATCAGGAGTACCTGACCTAGATGCTTTAGATTCTAAAGATCTTAACCGCAGAGCCAGATATAGGCAAATAATCAGAGAAAACCTAAGAAACAGATTCAGAGCTGAATATTTAGGACAATTACGTCAACATGCATCTAAGACCAAAAGATTCAAACAATTGAAAGTCGGCGATGTTGTCCTATTAGAAGATTTCAATAAGAAACGTGTTCACTGGCCTTTGGCAAGAGTGATAGAAATTTACCCAGGCAAAGATAATGTGATACGCCTAGCTAAGGTGAAGACCGAAAATGGACTTTTTCTGCGTCCATTGCAAAGATTGTTCCCTTTAGAAATTGACAGTACCGAACTTAAGAATCACCCCACTTTACATAAATCTGTTCAAGAAAATTAAAGTCCTTCGACTTCCGAAAACAAGAACCTCTCACAGAAACCGATACTCAACCCCAGAGAAAAGGAACCTGTGAAAGACCCTCCAGAACCTACCAGTTCCAGAACCCATGATCCCACTTCCAATCCCCCGGTGGTCTCCCGAACTGGCCGTGTGGTGAAACCCCCTCAACGACTTCAACTTGGATTGTTGAGTTCCTCCGATTAGTCGCAACTCAAGGTGGGAGGATGTCGGGAATCTCCCGTTCATTCTTCTGCTTTCAGAACAAATGCCTTTCCAGACAGACGGGCGCCTCTTTTTCGCGAAAGGTGCTTTTTTAGAATCAGAATCAGAACAGAAAAGACCTCGAACGGAGATGGGGCAACGTTAAGATCGTTGTGTTTACACAAGCCCCGGTCCTAAAACAGAACTATTAAATTTAACAGAACAATTAAAACTTTTAAAGAATTAGAATTAATATTTAAGAACTAATGACAATCTAAGAACGTTAATATTAAGATTTAATTTAATATTTAATTGTAAATACTGTAGATATTTTTTGTTCTGTTTTCGTTTTCATTTTAAGTGTATGCTAACAAAGCATTAAAATTCTGTTTTCATCTAAGAAGTGCTACATTCATCAAGTTTTGTTTCTTTAATGGATGATAGTTGCCCCATCCACACCCGGACTTTTGGATTAGAAGATTTCAGGTGAGACCCATCCATATCTTATTATTTTGAAGAATAAATATTTTATTAGAAAATTTAAGTAGTAACTGTAAGAAAAGAGTTAAGATTTGAAATATGCTGTATCGGGTCAGTAATAAGAATAAGTTTTAGATCAGAAATCTGGTACAGCCATAGCTTCTAAATATTTGTTGGCTATTTCTTCTGGATATATTATGATACCAATTTCTGGATAGATGACTACATCTTCTCAATGGTGATGGCTTCAAAATAGTTCGGGAAGATTTCAATACGCCTATATATTAAAAAAAAAAAAAAATTACAAGATTGTAATATATAAATTAGTCCTGTCGTACAAAATTAAATTCTGTCAAAGATAGAAATTTTTTCCCCTTATTTATTTATTTACTTATTTAATAAGTTTTATATGGAAATCGTATATAAAACATATAACTTCTAAGAAGAATTTCTCAAAGCATTAAATACTTTAATTCGTACATTGCTAATATCACGTAAAAAGGGAACTTGCCTTACATTTTTAAAAATCAATAAAGTAGTATTAGATAAAACCAAAAGTGCATTTTTTAAAAACGAATTTTTTTACGAATTGATTAAAATTTAAATGAAAATGAATAATTTAGAAGATTTTGTACATATATATAATTCAACATTTTGAACAAAAAAAAAAAAAAAACTGATTCTCTTTTCTATTCTGTAAACTGAAATGACTTTAACCATTACATCATAATGTATGTCATCAGTGTAAAAAAAAATAATTTTCCTTCTTACTACTTTTTAAATTGAAACAACTTTATCTAACGCTTCCATTATGTGCATCATCATCAAAACAATGAACTGAGATATCAGATTTCTAGCATTTTCAAAATGAAAACGAGTAAATGGGTTTTCGGGGGAAAAAATTCATATATTTATTTAAGAAAAAAAACAACAGTAAATACAGCAAGTTTCAAAGTCTGATAGATGATTGTTAACGAATATGAAACATTCTTTCTATGAGCGAATATCGAGCAAGTAAAAATAAACAACAGAATCGATGAGCAAAGAAAAATATATTTTTCAATTATTTTGAGTACTATGTGGTACTCGTAAAACATAAATGAAAATAAAAAATTATATTTCCATAATTTTTTTTTTTTTTTTTTTTTTTTTTTTTTGCAGTCGGCAGCAAAACTAACTGAGCACTAGCAATAATCCCTGTCTTTAAAGGTACACTTAATACTGCTTTGTTAAATAAATCCTTGTCGAGTCATGTTCTTAGTCAGTCTAAGAACATTTTTCGACAAGGATTTATTTAACGAAACAGTGTTAAGTGTACTTCTTTGATATCGAATTCTTGGCAAGTGTTCGGATACTTTTGCTGTTGACTATGAAATATATTTTTAAAAAATAATAGTGTATCACAGGGCACAAAAAGGTTACTTTCTTAAATATATATATTAATGCGTATTAGAGGTTTTTGTTAATATAATACATATATATATATATACATATATATATATATATATATATATATATATATATATATATATATATATATATATATATGTATGTATATATATATATTTAAACAAAAATTAGAATTGTATTTGTTTCTTCTTACTACTGAATCTTCAATATCTGGTAAAGGTCTTTTGCTAAACCAGTTTACTCCAGTTTCTAGAAATGACAAGCTAATTTGAAAAGACTTGTATGTTTGGTGATTATTCATTTCCTTATACCTTTATAAACTTTTAACTCTGAAACAGAACTGTAACATTTATATATATAATAATATATAACTTTATATATATATATAAGTTATGTTATTTCTATACAGCTTGCGCCTTCCTGACGATCAAGAAAATGTTGTAGCAATTCGAATGAATGTCTTCTAAAAGAACCTTGCTAAATGTTTTCCCCACACTCTGACTTTTCTCTTCTGAATATTTTTTCTTATTTTTATACTAATTTATGGACAGAATTTTGGGGGCAATGTTTGTAAAGCAGACCACTTCAGAAGACATGCTACTGAATCGTTGCAAGACTCCCCGTTATAAAATACTCTGCTTGTTGAATCGAAAAATAATATTCTTTCCTTATATTTTTTCGAGACGAATTTTTACAATTTTAGCAACTGCTCGGCAGTTTCCCTCAAATTGATCAAAGTGCCTGTCATGTTTAAAATTGACATCATTATTATCTTCCAGGTGATTATGTATTATTTTGATTTATTTTTCAGCGTTTGTAGCGGTATTTTCTTTTCCTTATTTTTTTTTTTCTTCTTCAGTTGAAGGCGAGTTATAAAACAATTGAAAACGTCTTAGACACGTCTTAGTAGTTAGTAACGTCTTGAACACTATGCATTCACAGCAACAAAGTCTGTTTTTAAAACCTATAATTAAATCATACGATCCACTAATTTTCTTCCCATTACATCACGTATTTTACACGCTGACAAAGTATTTATATATATATATATCATTTTTCATCACTTTATATGCAGTATTACGCTTAGACAGAGGGAAATTTGTTCATTTTTTAATAAATTCATCAGTTATCTCGTGATTACAGAAAATGATTTTCTTCGTAAATCTAAATCTGGATTTATTGAATTTTTTTTATTTTTCCGACAGAGGGAAAATAATGCCTGGACCGGGAATCAAACCCCAGATCTTTGACTTACAAGGTCAAGGATTGTGATTGTGTGATTTTAATATATTGTATTTCTTTCCCATTGTCCTTTACCTGTGGCTTATTTCTGTTGAGCTATCTACATGATAGACCAGATGTTTCTGCCTAAAGAATGTCTGAGTGAGTAATGTCTACAGGTTTGTCGGCCTGGATAGCTCAATTGGTAGAGCCTTGACCTTGTAAGCCAAAGATCTGGGGTTCAATTCCCGGTCCAGGCATTATTTTCACTCAGTCGGAAAAATAAAAAAATTTCAACAAAGGATTTTCTTCCCAATCAGTTGATTGTGTGATTTTAATATATTCTAAATCTGGATGTTTACAAATTGCAGTCGAGTTTGTTTCGAAGGTGTTTAGGATCAGAAACCTATTCTACGAATAAAAGCTTGGAGTCCGTTCTTCAATACTATAATTATTTTTAACAAACACTGTGGTCAGTAATTTGATCTAATCCTTCAAGCAATTGTTCAATAGGCCAAAAAACGTTTGGCTTAATACTAGATTTTTAGAGTCTTTCAATGTCTTAATTTTTACCAATCACAACTTCACATTCCGCCAAATATTTTTTTACAAATGGGTGTTCTTTTTAAGCATATGAAAAATTTTAGCATTGCTGTTTGCGTATAAGCTTATACTGGTGTGCACACTTATAAATCTAAAATAAAATATGGCTACAATTTTTTATAACTTTTTAAATGTTAATTACGATTCGCTAATATTAATTTTGATTAAAAAAAATTAAATTTTAAATATTTGTGGACAAAAACCTTACATTTAAAACGAAAATAAACTTATGCAGTAGCTTTCTTTCATGGATTGCCTAATGAAACAGCTTTGCGTTTTACTGCACTTTAAATACATCGTTTTTCAAGAGTTTCAGTTCATACTGGCCAGATTATTAATACGCTTTAATATTTTTGTTAATCAGTGAAGTCTCAATTACATTCGATATATATATATATTTTAATAATTAAAATAAAAAATATGTATAGCATAATCAATTAAATAAATTTCATTCGGCATGTTTTTAAGTTTATTTATTGTTATTTTATTTATTTTCATTTATTTATTTTTATTTCATTTTATTTTATTTTAATATTTATTTATTTACTAGAAAAAGCCCGGTTCGGGAACGTACCGAATTCCGAATGCGGGAAAAATTTCAAAACCAACCTCGAAATGTACAAAACTCGGCTTGATGCAGTTTGCGTGCCAATAGATCAAAGTTTGTTAACGAAACGATTTTTAGAAGCTACACTTCTTCCAGCAATAGAGGAAGCTTTAGATAAGACAAGAATAAGAAAGAAGGAAGCTTTAGAGAAAGAAGAGAAAAACAAAAAAGAAGATAAAGAAGGAAAGAAGGAACAAAAAAGAAAAACAGAAGAGAAGAGAAGAAGAAGAAGAAGAAGAAAATGAAAATGAAAAAAGAAGAAAGAAAGAAAGAGAAGAAGAAAGAAAAAAGAAATAAGTAGTAGAAGAAGAGGAATAGGAAGGAGAAGAAGAAAGATAAGAAGAAAGAAGAAATGTAAGAAGAAAGAAGAAATATAAGAAGAAATATAAGAAGAAAGAAAAAAAGAAAAGAAGAAAGAAGAAGAAAAGGAAAAGAAGAAAGAGAAAAGAAGAAGAAAAAGAAAAAGAAAGAGCAGAAAGAAGAAGAAGAAGAGAAGGAAGCTTTAGAGGAATACTCGGTGCGTCCACACACAGACAAACAGAGTCCAAGTATATGTCTTAGTATATATATCTATGTAAAAAAAGTACGCTTAATACAGTTTTGCTAAATAAATCCTTGTGGAATCCTGTTCTTAGTCAGTCTACTATCCACTAATCGCTTGTGGACGTAAGCGAATGGGCTCGATTCTCGCGCTGGCCCTGGGTATTTTTCCAATTCTTCGTGCTGTAATCCTATCAAGTGCTATCTGTTATTATCTCAAAAAGAAAAAAAAAAAAAACGTAAGAGCGATCCTCGAGTCAAGCATACAAGTCTGATGTATATGATAAAAAATGAACGAATAATACCAAAATCAATAAAAATTTTTGTATTTTAAAACAGAATATCAATTTTAAATTAATTTTGTATTTTAAAGCAAAATATCAACTAAAAATATTTAATCCGATTTTATATATTTATATATAAAATCTGTAATACTTAATGCAAATGTGCGTTTCACTTTGAATAATTAAATATAAATAAGAATTTAGTTTTTCCTTTATTTTAAATAAGTAATGAATATATCAGCTAATTATCCTTTTTCTTTTTAGTTTTATGAAAACTTTTCTAAAATATTATTCAAGAAGTAATTTTTTTTCATGGAACTAATCTTCTAAAATTTGAAGTTACATGTTTAGGTTGTAAAGAAATTTTATTTTCAATATTACATTCTTTGAAATAATCATGTATTGCTTCTAGCAAGTATTTGAAAATTTAATTTGCGTCATCCTGAAAATTTTATCAGTGATTTAAATTTAGATAACATTTTTCTGCTTTGTTTCGAATTTCAAAAATGTGAATGATAGCAGAAGGTAAATATATTTCTAATTTATATCTCTGTGATCGTAAAATTAAAAAATAATTCTTTAATTTTTATATCAATGTTGAAATTTTTCTAATAAATTTTTCCACTATATATTTTTTAATTTAATGTTATTAAAAGAATATTTTTGAAAAAATTATACATGAGTATTTATTTTTGTTTTACGTTTAATTATATATTTTAAATAATTTTATTTATCCTATTTTTTCTGAATTTTTAACATGGCATTATAGTACAAAATTTCGTACAAATGTACATAATGAGAGTTGTTTTTAACCGTCTGATAGTAAAATTAATAGGCATTATTGGTAATAATTGATAAACTAGTAAAACAAGTCTGTGCATGTGGGAGCATCGCTTCTCTCCACACCTTGGGAGGGAGAAGAACAACATGGGGGTGTAAATTTTCAATAATGGTACCTTTCGAACAATCATGTCAATACTTTTAAAACATTTGGCTGAACCATGGATTCAATTAAAACAAAATTATCGATTTTATTATTTTTATTTTTATTTAACGAAAAAAAATCTCAGATGAAAGTCTTGTGGTGTCCACGTCATATTAGTTTTTAAAAGTTTTTATTATGCATAATTTGCTTTAACATGGCTAATATAGGCATTCAGAATTTGTTTATTGTGCTAAATTTTTAATTTTGTGTTAACCTATAAAACTTTTACAGGTATGCACTACAAGTATTATAAAATAACATCAGGATCAGTAGTGGACAATTTTTTCAACAGAGGCTCATCTTACTTTTTAGACAGATCCAGTAATTCACATAGCTCAGCATTCCTCCAAATTGGAAATATAAATGAAAATCTACTTAATTCACACAAAATTAGACCAGAATGCTTCAATACATTCATAAGAGGATTTTTTTTTTTTTTTTTTTTCTTTTCAGAAGAGATTAGTATTTTTTTCTGAATGACACCCAGAATTCCAATTAATATCAGAACGAAAGACTGGCTAGCCGTAGTATTTATTGGATTACCACAGAAGAAGATCAGTAAATGAATTTTTACAAATAGAGACTCAATAACTTTTAAATGAAACAACGTAATTGTTAAAGCTAAAATAAATTGTTTGTAATTATACAAATTTACATAATTTTTCGTTTTTTAAATGCATTATTGAAACCAAAAATACTGATTGTTAATTAAATATACATTTTCAATCAGTTCGCATTTTACTTAACCTTTTCTGAAGAAATTCAGTGGTGTGCACTACTAGAGCAGAAAAGGTATCCATTACTGACACGTTTTAAACTATCTAGAAAAATAATTTTTTGAGTATAAAAATGATTTATTTAGAATATTACGTAGTACAGTTATATACAAGAATATTTGATTGGGGTATGGGACGTTGATTGTAGTTATAGTTATGGCTTCTAAAATGAAGAACATTAAGCAATAGATCGCCAGAAAATGACCTTAAATTGTCCCCTACTAGTGAAGTTCCTTATAATTGCAACATATAAAATAACATGACCAGAACTGAATTTTTTACATATATGTTTCATACAGAGTAATTACAAAATAATGGTTCAGAAATTAATTAAATACATACATGGGGGATTTTTTTTTTCTTTTCTTTACTGACATTCGACCTAAAAACCTAATGGCACAAAATTTGGCGTGGTGACTAATTATAACATGAGAAGCAGAATTCCGCAAAAAAAAAAAAAAAAAAAAAAAAAAAAAAAAAAAAAATGGCTTAAAATATGCGTATCAAAGCAAAATTCAAATTTATACTTTAATAGGCCCGACAACGCCATCTATATAAACAAACACGTAGACAGATCTAAAAAAAATATTCCTAGCAGAAGTGAGCCACAGCTCATATGCGATTCACATCACCAGAACGTGGTCATATCGAATGTGATCGAATTCTTCGCCGGCAAAATAAATGTGGTAATCTTAGCATTTCACTGTAATTTTCTATGTTTTATTTTTTTTCTCTGTAACACTTTTTACAATGTACATTTCCATAAATACACCAATCGGCAAATTTTTGGAACTAATTTCTTCGCCTATAATCCTACTTTCTATGTCAGCATTAGAATCCATATCAAGTTTAGAGCCATTTCGGAATCTGTTAATCTTTATTCAGTAGGCATCATCGTCCGTCTGTTATTTTTTGAATAAAATACTATTCCTCTAGGGATTAATCATAATCATAATGAGCATAAAGCAGGAAAATTAAGTACTTATAAAACTATTAAAATAAAAATGTAACTAAAAGGCAGTGAACTTAAAGATTTGGCATAATTTTAATACGTACAATTTTGACTAAAATAAATTTTTAATAGATCTTGAATTAATTGTCTGCAACAGCAACAGAAATTGTCCTATGAAAGCGCATGTTTAAATGCTATAAAATTTTCTTCTCGCCTTCGTAGTTGAAAGGTTCTCGTCTACATTTAAATGTAGACTTACTTTTAGAAAGAACCGCAGCAAATGTGTGAGGATTTTACACTTCCAACAACCTCTTATCTACTCATTTTTAACTGCTAAGTGTGTAAAAATTGTAACTGAAAAAAGTAAATTTTAAACTCAACTTTTTATTTAAACTCTTTTGAAAGGGGTTTTGACTTCCCACTAAAATCTAATTAGATACTACTTGCAGTGAAATTAAATTATGTGACTGCTCTATGTGTAAGTAGTGTCATGTTAAGTGTAGAAACTCCTCATATAATAAAGTAACTAATACTTGATAAACTTTCAAGCAAACTTCTACTATACGCATAGAATCTCTCACACATACTCACTGGAACATTTCATAAGTACACCGAGGCGTTGAAAGCGAGTAACTCAAATAGTTTGGACTGAAGAATTACTTCGCAACCTTTATCTTAAATCATAACGACATCTAACGACAAACATAACGACATTCACCTGAGACACCTCGAATCTCGGAACTAAACCAGGTACCTACCTAGGACTTCAAACTATTCGCCAAAACCATCGCTGCCTGAACAAACGTTCCATTCACTTGAAAAGCCTGATATCTCAGCAAAATTTTGAGCAATTACTCGAATTAGACCTCACATCCCTACAAATTAGGTGAAGTCGGTGTTTTGTTACAATGAGCCTAAAGAAATAGGCGCATGTGTTAGGTTTCAGGTAACGGTGTATGCAAAGATAATTAAGTGATGTAGTTATGTAGTTATGTAGTAATGTGGAGGTAAAGGCCGATTGACTGCACGAACATATTTGGATTGGATGTAATGCCCTTCATGAAGGTCTTTTTTAGGGGATCCTAGTCTGCGAGTTTAGGAGAAAACAACAAAAAACTCAAAACAACTACGATTATTATCTGAGCTTGAATCCGGCACTTCCCGTAATCCAGCTTTAACAGTAAAAATTTTCAGCCACATCGGGTGTCAGTAATAGTTAAGAAAACACATAAAAGTTATAAAAAAAATAGGTATCTAACAGATGTCAAAGTTGAATTTCAACATACTGAGATAACACAATATCTCTTTTACAGAATATTTCAATGAATTATTTACTCATTTCAGATTTTAAGATACGATAGTAATTAAAAAGAATTAACTTTCTGTTGAAAAATATTTTCTTTCACTCACTTTTTTATAACTTCTAAAGCTGCTATTTTTTTTTTTTTTTTTTTTTTTCATCCGACAATACACAAAAGATTATCATTATTGCAAAATAAAAACAGTTCTTTATGCGTTACTTACTCTTCAGTTTTTTTTTTTTTTTTTTTTTTGATAAAAGCAAAGTGAAGCCTTTTATATTTATTTTATTATCGCTATCTCTTTTTATTAATATGAAGTTCTGAAACTTGAGCGATTTTTATCGACTTCGGAACAAGTACTACAATATTATATATTTTCGCAAGAGTTATTTTTGGTTCTTCTATGGATGTCGTTCAACAATTTTTTTCCTGTGAAGCATATCTATAAAAGTGCTTAGATCTCCCCGTATTAATTTTATCTGAGTACAATCTCATTTTTTTCTTTGGAAGTAGAAAGTTACTTTTTGTTAGCTAAAAAAAGGTTTGGATTAACAGCCTGAACTAAAAAATAATTATCTTTCATAACTCTTATATATATATATTATAAAATATTTCTTTAAAAATATAAATATAATAATTAAAACTCTTACAAAAAGTTTATATTTAATGATAATTATAATATTATTATGTTTCAAAAATCAAATTCCTTGAAATAAGTTTAATAACTTCTGTACAGCTGATAAAAACATTTTTAAGCAGCATTTTCTTAAGAAATGTTTTTTAAAGGTTGTACATATAATAATAATAATAATAATAATAAGTCATATGCAGCACTAACGGGATACTTTTAAATGTTATTAATGACAGAGAACAATTGCCGCAAATTCTTTAAAGTTAAATTACACACTTTTTAATTAAAAATTTTATATTCAATAAAAAAAAAAAATTCTAAAAACTATTCAATTAATTTTACAAATATTTATGAATGATGGATATAAATATTGATCGGTTAACTAATCAATCTTAAAAATTAACTTTGTGACTGGGCAACAAAATTATCTACATTTCACCAAGTAAGTAATAGATATAGACAAATCATTTTAATGATGTTTATTTAGAAAATTTCATAACTTAAGATTTTAGGACTCGTATGAATGATCATTGAGAATATGTCAAATTAATTATAACGATATTGCGATTTTCGTACACGTATTTTGTACGTAAGAGTACAAAATGTATTGCTTAAGGCTATATGATGAGTTCAGTAGCAAGTCGTTTTCGGCTTTAAAGACTGAAACACGAAGGACAAGATTTTTGCTCATCTGTTTGTTGATAATTTTAAAATATGCAATGCAAACTATTCCTAGAGCTCAAATTATTTCTAAACCTAATATATATATATTTCTTATTTTTTGACATTTGCCATTGGATTTATATTTCAATCCCCAAAGCATTTGTACACTGTTAAAAATAAAATAATAAAATGGTACGATTCACCAGAAAAATGGATCCAATTTAGATGTATTCAATTTTTTGGTGTAATGTTTCATTATTTTAATGTTGACATTTCAGTAGTAAGCAGCACTGAAATGGTGAAACTTAGCACCAGAAAAGTGGTTGCAGCTACACTGGAACCCTTTTTCTGGTGAAACATACCATTTTATTTTTAACAGTGTAAGTTCGGGCATTCGTTATGTAGATCTTTTTAACATTGTTGTGAATTTGTAAATTATATATATATTTATTTAGATTAATGTTTCAAACTGCTTAAAAAATGCTTTAATTTCTCACCTGTTGTTATTTTTTCTGGAACTATTAACAGGCAGATTTTTTAAGTTTAAAACCTTTCATAAGTTTCTTTAAGTTTAAAATCTTTCACTGCCGATAAAATTGACCAATTTCTGGCGACAATGGCAAAAAATTACTAGTTTAAAAAAATTTTGCTCCAGATTTCTTCAAGTAATATTTAAAGGGCCTATCTACTTATCGAAGCCAAGGTTTGTGTTATTTTTGAAGAAAATTTGCCCCATTTTAACTCATTAACTATTGTTAACGCATATTTTTAAATACCCTTTTCGCATTCAGAAAACGTATTCGCAACTATTAAATTGTTTATCATTTTCTAAATCTGATTTTTTTTTTTTTTTTTTTCAGAGCTACAAAAATTAAAATTTCCTTTAGTAAAATTTTGCATTTCACAGCTTCAAATTAAAATATTAAAAAATTAAATTAATCAGTTTTTAGAAAACGATAGCCAATTAAACACATGTAAATTTTCTTAGTGTGAAAACGGAATTTAAAAATATGTATTCGTTTATGAGTCATAATCGGGCAAAATTCTCCACAGAATAAAAATGGCTTTAGCTTCTGGCGACAATAAATAGAAAATCCCTTAGTTTAGAAATCTCTAAAATGTTGGTAAGATTCACTAAAATAAAGTCGCCAAGTGTTTCATAAAAAGGAGAATAATAAATGTTAAAGTAATTCTTAGTTTTATCTGATACCGCTGATGATAGCTCTAGAAGAAGCATGTATGAAGAAAGTCGTTTCTCTTCATTATATATCTTTATATTGTAGCATGTAATGTATTCAAAAAATCTTGACCTTGTCTTTTATTAATTAAATTTTAATCTTAAACATATACATATACAATATAAATTGTAAATTTGTGCTAAAAAATACGAAATTTCATAAATTCATAAGAATTTTCTGGGGATTCAATTTGAAAGATTAAAAAAATTATTCTTTTATATGGTCTCCATATAATAAATTAAAGTGGTTAAAATGCACCTTACACATTTTAATTTTGGGATGTACGAAATTTCACAAAACGTTATATCACAAAACGTTTTAAAGTTATAAGAAGAACTAAAATGCTGACTTTAATTTCAATGATTCAATTTAATACTTCAATTAATTATGATTTTAATATTATCTGAAATAAATTTTATAGCTAACTTTCAATATAAAAGTTTATTCTGTTTAATTTTGGTTCTTTTTTCATAACTTTTAAATGATAATTGAAATTATAGCAAATTACTCTGTTTTACAAATGTAAAGCTCCAATAAGTAATGAATTTTCAACCAATGTTTAAATACTTTTTTCTGTATTATATCAGCATATTATAAGTTAATAAATAGGAAGGCAAAATAAAATTTGTATAATATATATATATATATATATATATATATATATATATATATATATATATATATATATATATATATATATATATATATATAAAATAATTTTAACTTTACACCAAGACTTCCAATGTCTGTGACTTAATTACAAAATGCTGTTCTCGAAATGCATTTGAGTTAATTTAAACTGTTGTGTATATTTTTGTTAAAAAAATAAATAAATAAAAATAAATAAATAAAATAAAATAAAATAAATTGTTAATTATTAAATATCAGTTATCACCAAGATTATATTTTTTATTTTCATAAGATTTTATGTTTCGAAATATTTTATATTAACTGAGATTACTGAAATTAATAGTCAGTTACTAATATAAAATTCTACAATTTGACCTATGTTAAAAACTGACATAATAAAAAGATTTAAAATATGCAATCAACAGCTTTCTTATGCAATCAACAAAACACAAAACTCATTTAATTTTCGTTGCTAATTTCCAACAATAAGTGAGATTATTTTTGTTAAAAATAATAATAATAATAATAATAATTAATTAATTAAATAAATAAAATAAATTATTAACTAAAGCCTTTTAAGTATCAGTTATCACCAAGATTATATTTTTTATTTTCATAAGATTTTATGTTTCGAAATATTCTATATTAACTGAGATTACTAAAATTAATTGTCAGTTACTAATATACAATTCTATTATTTGACCTACGTTAAAAACTGACATAATAAAAAGATTTAAAGTATGCAATCAACAACTTTCTTGTGCAATCAACAAAACACAAAACTCATTTAATTTTCATTGCTAATTTTCAACAATAAATGAGATTAAGTTAAAATTTAAAATTTATCCTATTAGCAAGTTAAGTGTATTACCAGACACAGATTACATATATTTTAAAAGAAATATTTATTTATATTAATATGAGTATTTTTTAATGTAGATATACTTTTTTAATCAAGCTTTAAGTACTTTAACTACACTTTTTAAATCAAATTTTAATTACTTAATTCTATAAACATTTTTTTTTTTTTTTTTTTTTTTTTTTTTTTTTTAACAAAATCATGTTATTTATACAATATGGAATGATTAAAATTAAATACTGGAAAATTATATACAGGAAACAGAAAAATATCCAAGTATAGTAAATTATACTAGCGGAAATTGCTTGAAATCCATTTTCAGATTTATTACGCGTTTCTGGTGCTCTCGAATGATATTAAAATACATATATGACTTCTGTCGTCTGCTTTTTTGTGTGTCTGGTTGTTGGTGCTCGATTTTAGTAAACATCTTTAAAGTACTTCAAACATATGTATGTTATTCAGGTTCACTCTTGCATATTCCAT
Source organism: Salticus scenicus (assembly GCA_963930645.1). Taxonomy (NCBI): domain Eukaryota; kingdom Metazoa; phylum Arthropoda; class Arachnida; order Araneae; family Salticidae; genus Salticus; species Salticus scenicus. The sequence goes on along the minus strand of OZ005654.1, from coordinate 223,349,465 downwards.
ATATAATGATACAAACGCCGCAAGTAGTAGGTGCAAAAAGTTCTCACAAACAAAATCTGATGCATTATGGTCTATGAGAGGTATTTCTTAAAAATATGTTTTAATATCTTTATACTATAAGTAATATATTTAAATTTATTTACGTTATTTAAATGCGCAAAATCATATAATCTGTCGACTATAATATGATTAGCGTTAGTGATTAATTTACAAGGCACAACAAAGTTATTCAGTTACATCTAGAAATATTAATAGAAATTGCTCGATGCAAATATTTAGATTTATGGAAAAGTAATTTCAGCACATTATATGCGACTAAACAATTTTAGACGATATACAGCACTACATAAAATAAGTCTTATTTTATGTATTCTCTGTAGAAATAAGACCATAAAAATAGCTTAGATTTTTTTTTCTCCATGTATAGTAATAAACAAAATAAAAATTTTATGTAACCTTACTTATTTTTGACAATATACAAGACAGCTGCTCAAAAGTAATCTATTATATAATCTCTCTCTAAAAGTAAAACTATAAACGCATTTTTTTCTGCATTGTTAAAAAATATAATATTTATTTTAACCCATTTGCATCATTCAAAAATATTGGAAATTGGCCCATATCACCAAACTGTTCAGACGACCGATATTTCAATACTCTTGTTCGTGATCCAATAATTTTGTAATGTAGGTTTTTGGACCAGAGTAGTAGGTGAAATAAGTAGTGAAATAAATTTTCAATTTCTATATAAAAATTTCTTTGAAACTCAGATCGGTTTGGTCAAATTGATTAGTTTCCACTTCAAAATGTCCAATAATTTCCCGCACTGAAAATAATCCGCAAACGTTCTTTCTAGTAAAATTTGTAATATCATTTACAACACTAACAGAATTAAATTTACGCAGCTTAAGTTGATATCTATTTTTTCTTTTCATCCAAAATTATTTGCACTGTGATCATTATCGTCACTGTCAGAAGATATCGCAATAATACATATACTTTTTTTGGATTTATTTTTTTATTCCCTACTATTTGAATTAAAACCTCCCATCTTTATCAGTTTTAGAATTGTTTTTCCAAGAAAAGTGTGTTTGCAATCTTCACTTTAAACTAGCGCACATATGTGCGCTTCGATGATAATGGCCAGGAAATTTTGGCGCATATATGCTCTTATGATGCAAATGGGTTAAAAAGCCAGCACATTAGTAAAATAAATTGCAGATTACACGATGTAAAAACATAGTGCTAGTTGTAAACTGTTTTCCAGTTTATACAAACCATCTGGTTTTTATTATCATCATCATCATAATTGTCATCAGTATCATTATCATTATTATTTGATATATTTTGGTGAGCGTAGATGGATAACCTGACCTCTTAGTTATAATTCTACTGAATAATCAACTCAAGTTCGATTTTTAGAGAACAAATATCAAAAACTAATGATACTTAGTTGAAATTATTTTTCACATAATATATGTACAAAATACCGTGTGTTTTGAATTTGAAAACGTTTTAATTAATTAATATAAGAAATAATGCAAGTGTTCATTAATCGTGACTTAACGATTTTTAAGAAAATATAAATAATGTATTTTCTTAAGCAAATGTTTTTGCTTAATTAGATTTTTTTTACTTTTTTTACTTTCTTGTTTCAAAACAATAATGCAAAACAATGTCCAAGGTCTTTTTATTTCAAAGAGGGGGGGGGGGATTTTTTAAAATATAATACTCAGCAAAGAAGTGAATTTAGAAGAAGAAGATGGTACGAAAATTGGACCAAAGAGAAAAATTATTTTGTTATTACAAAAAGAAATAGGAATTCAATCTCCGGGAAGCTAATGGATTAGTTAAAACTTCAATTTATTTACTAAATAAGTTATTCACATTTATTGTAGATATTTTATGTAGATTTAAAAAAAAAAAAAGAGTAGCTTTTATTGGTATATAAGTAATTTTTCTTAAACTATGTTTTATAATATGTAAGCAAATGTTTATTTCATCTGGTATCTAAGGACTAATTAAATGATGCAAAAAATATATAAAGAAATACCAGATGTTCTTATGTTATTTTTTTCTTTTCCGAGTGTCCTTGAAATAGAAAAAATTGTTTTAACAATTTAAGTTTTTTAATACGTCCATGCATATATTTAAAGCAAGAATGAAAAATCATGTGGTTCCCACAGATTATTAACACTTTAAAACTCTACACATTCGTTGAATCGTTTAACATTCAGTGTACTTTGCCTACATGATCACGCAACGAACAGACAAAAGATTTTAAATACAGACAGATAAATTAACCGATTACGTAATTACTTGTAAATATTATTGGGAAGTGTTAAAAACGGTTAACACAAATGAAAATGCAAGTGCATCAATTTCCAATTGTAACCCTTAACGTAACTTGATATTTTTTAATCTTAATGCTAATCGTTACTATATTCTATAGAAAGCATTATCTTGTGAATAAATGATAACTGCCTATTATGATTTGTACAAAATAAAAGTATTAAAATGTGATTTATAGAAATAGCTCTTAAATAACGCAATACTTGAAATTGTTTACGGTGTCCCTGTACATAGTCTAGTAGTAGTGTTTACACTGTTTTCAATTGAAAACATCCCATAGTGAGCTTGAATAATATTTCTCACTTTCACCTGATCTCTCTCTCATAGAGCATATTTGGACTGTTATGGAAAGACAAGGCTATTATAGCCATCCCGAAATGTTGATGATTTAGCTTGACGGTTGGAGACATTTGGCAAGAAATTCTGCAGGACACCATCTAGAAATTTTATCGGTCTAGCTACTCCGGGTAACAGCTTGCATCCAGTTTAGAGCTGAATCAACGCCGTATTAGTTTCCTCCTCTGCAGTGATGAAACTTTGAAATAAATTAGCTTTCTAATCGCCAATTTTTTTCTCAATCGGATAACTACTTCTTGGTGCGTCTTTTTTTTTTTTTTTTTTTTTTTTTACAGAGAGTATAACTATTTCTTTAAAAATTTACAAGAAAAATTGCCTGTATTCTTTACTATAATATGTAAATTATTAAGCTCAATGCAGACATTTTTTGGAAACTTGATATGCTACATAGACATTACATACTACAATCAGATTTTAGTCCAAAAGTGTCCTTACAGTTATAGAAAAGTAGTGTATAATGTAAGAAGTAATCTGCACAGTAAAGTAGTGTATATCTGCGTAAAAAAGTTATTGAATTTATTTCGTTTGAACTCTCGTAAACTGCACTGAGTCTATAGCGTAATTTTTTTTTAATACTAACTGGGGGTCCCCAACTCGCGCCATTTGTCAAACTCTGTCAGGCTCTACCCTGTAAAAAAAAAATCCCGTAAGATTATGGGGAAAGCCCGGCAGCAGAGATTCCAGACAAAGCCCGTAAAAAAAACATTGGTTATACGGGCAAAAATTTTTTTACAGGCATGTAACGTAATTTAAGATTATTATATACTTAATTTACGGTAAAAGTGTTTCTTTTAACGGGCTTTGTCTGAAATCTTTGCTGCCGGGCTTTCCCCGTAATCTTACGGGATTTTTTTTTTTTTTTTTTTTTTTACAGTGTACTAGCCTGATTCCAGCATTACTTTTCACTTATTATGAATATTAAAAATTCATAACACAAAACAGAAGTAAAATAATATTATAGAAACCTCCATACTTGATATCAAATTAAATACACAACATTTAAAGTTGTGATGTTACAACATGTTGAATTGTTCGATTCAGTTAGTACTTTTTGTCTACAATTTTGTACAGACGCAACATGACAATTTTAAATTGAGGAAAAGTCCAAAGCGTTTTTTGTAGGATGACGACACTTATTTCGGATCGTTTCCTGAAAAAACAATGACTAGAAGAAACTATTTACAAATTGGCAAATAGAATACCTTTATTAAAGCTACGTTTTTAATTGATAACTCCATTAATTAACGTCACAAAAATTTCACACAAAATGAAACATGTCTCTTGAATTATTCTGGAAACGTCAGTATTTCTCGTGACTGTGAGTTCATCATTTTTTCTTCATGTATAATTGATACGATGTCTCCAAATAGCTACTGTAATTCTCCAAATATACTTTTTGTAATATGCAAACATCGACAAAGAAGTATAACGTACATACATATCGTTATTGATTAGAAATAGGTAAAATAATAATTTCTGGCAAATGACTAAATGAATAAACATATAAATAAATTACAGTAAAAGTAATAACTAGAGTAACAGGAGTAACTTTTAAATATGAACGTTATATATAGAAAATAATTTAATGTGACAGTTACGTAACTTTCCACCACCTATTATTACTATAGATTTATTATAACAGTTTGATATTTAACACATGAGGTATTATATCAAAATATATATAGTGCATTTCAGTCAGTAGCTCAAAATACTAGTATTAGAAAATTTTATCATTGAGTGGGGGCTACCAATCCCCTAAAACCTCCATTTGAATATTGTATCTTTATTGTAAAATATTCAGGACTTTTATTAAATTTTATAATTTATTTCAAATTATTCAGAGAAATGTCGTCCAAACAATTTTCTAAACATTATACAGAATTAAATTTGAGTTGCCCATAAATTTTGACCGTATATGTCATTTTTATTAATAATGTTGAATGTCCCTGTGTTTGAATTATTTGTTCGATTTCAATAAAAATTTTCGAGTAGCATCTCCATATATGATACAGAATTATAATAACGAGTTTGGAATTCCTGCCAGTATTTGTTCTTGAAATACGGTGATAGTATATTCACAGATACACAGACATACGTGGAAAAAATCGCATACGCACAGACAAAATGCTAAAAAATCTGATTTTTTCATTAAGGCACCGTAAAATATGCTACTATAACGAAATTTCATTTTTGAAAATTTCACTCAAAAACAATATTTTCTTTCCCAATAAATGAGTATCAGACCATAAAAATGGTAATCTTGTAAGATCAGTAAAAGTTTTATTACTAATGAAACGTAATAGCATAGAATGTTTTTATTAAATGCGTAACAACAGAGGAAAAAAATCAATTTCTTCTATACGAATTGTAAAGATAACAGAATCTAGTAGAAACACTTCACAGATACTTTTCTGAAAAGAAGATATTGAATTCTTTATAAGTGTATATTCTTTTTCCTTTTCAGTTACTTTTTTTTTTTCCTTCTCTCTTTCAGCTTGCCTTGCACTATGCTAGACTGATGGCAAAAGATAATCCTACGAAGAAATTCTCCAGATTGCTGAGTGAAATAAGATTTCCATTAATGATTCCCCTCGTCTGTTTAATATAATGAAGCAAAAGGAAAAAGTCTATTTTCTGATGCATCAAGCAAAGTTTAATCAAACAGAAAACTTGTTTATTTCTGAATCAAAGACTGTTCTTAATGAAACTAAGATTAATAAAAGACTGTATATAGAGTCCGATCCATAAATGAACAAATGATTTTAAATTTCAATTGTTTGATTGAACGTATTTCGTAAGAATTGCTAAATTATAAATTAAAAAGGATATTCTAGTGTGGCACTCACACCGCATTACGTTGGACACATATAATTACAGTTGAAGATGTATGACATGAAGTACTGTATTTTATCTTTTGTTGTGTATATTAAAACCACTTCAAAGCAGGTTTAGAAACAGTTTCATTTTATGTGTAAGAGAGGGGTTCCCCTCAATCCCACCTTTCCATTTGAACATTCTAGCTACATTTATGAAGCATTTAAGACATTTATAAAATTTTAAAAAAATTTCAGATTGTTGAGAGAATCGACGCCCAAACCTCTCTCTGAAATTTATTTTGTAATAGTGGCTAAATTATAAAATAAAAAACAATATTCTAGTGTGGCACTCACGCAGCATTCCGTTATACACATAAAATTGCAGTTTAATGTGTGTGATATGAAGTATAGTTTGATCTTTGTTGTGTATATTAAAACCACTTCAAATCAGGTTTAGAAACAGATTTATTAGATACCCTTTCTGTGTGAGGAGTGGTTGTCCTATTCTCCCCCCCCCCCCCCTCCTGTTTGAATGTTGTAGCTTCATTCATAAAACATTTAACATTCATTAAATTTTAAAATTTGTTTCAGATTATTGAAAGAATCGACGCTCAAACCTCTCTGTGAAAGTTATTGGACTAATTTTGAGTAGCCTTGTACTATCTGTAAATTGCATACTTACCAAACAACATATTTAAAACTAGCACAAGATAAAAATGAAATGAATTAAACAACTTGAAATGCACTTCAATCAATTTCCCAAATCTGCAACCCGCCTACAAATGTATTAAACTCATTTTGAAACTTTTTAATTTCTAAACGTATCCTTTTATGTAATATTAAATTATTCATTAATGATTAAATATATATTTATCTCAGTATCTACTGACAGGGCTTCACAGTAATGCAAAAAAAAAAAAAAAAAAAAAAAAAATTGAATAACTTTTTACATGCTTTTCTTACAGCGCGAGTTAATAACCAAAGTATAAGACCATAGATTTTGTGTTGACGTAATCTATTCAATTGTGTTGACACATCTATTCAATCAACTTTGTACGAATGTTATATAAATTTTCATTCCCCAACATCCTCTTTCAGCTGAGGCAGTGTCTTTGCTTTATTCTCCACGTTTGGCTTTAAAATGTTCCAAAGTGATTCGATAGGACTCATACATAGTTGCCCACTTTTCTGTTTTTGGCGGAAGATTTCCGATTTTTAAGTTAATCTTAAAGTTTAAATAAAAGTATATTAAAGTTTAAACTTGCTATAAAATATTACATATTTTGTATTAAAAATCAAATTTATCTTAAAATTGTTTAAAAATATAGTAGTTTTTTAATTTTCCTATCACGGAATAGAAATCTTCTTTTTTCTTCCTATTTTAAAGTAGAAATCTTCCTATTTTTAAAGCTGCAGAGTTGGCTGCTATGAAATCAGGACTGATAGCTGTCCATTCAATGATAAGAATGTTGTTTTCCTCTAATAATTTTATTGGAGATTGTTCTTTTTAGGCAACTATAATTATCGTGTTGAAAAAAAAAAAAAAATCATCTCCGAAGTATTTCACAATAGTCGGCACTAACTTACGTTGAAGAACATCCACTTATGCTTCTACATTCATTGTTCCATTCACAATGCACATATTACCTGCGCTAAAGCCTCTTAGGTATCCTCTCATATCATTACGCCCTGAGAAAATTTAAACAATGATTCCAAGCATGTGATGGTTAAATATTCCATGTGTTCTTCTTCTGACTCTATTTTATCACCAAGGGGACAATATCATCACCAACATCAAGGAAAATTCTTGATTCATCAGAAAACACAATTTTTTATCAATATTCTACATTCTTCCCGTTTAATATATCTATTAATTTTCAGCTCAATCGGATAAGGCGTTTAGACGCTCTTGCACTTCAAATAATTTGTACCTGTAGGTTATAATGATAAAAAAAAAAAAAATTCGTTGTGTCCCTGGGAGGGTCTGTAAGTGCTAGTTTCGCCAAAATCTGTACAGTTCAAGCGACAGCGACCTATAACACATATATATTTAAAACTTTATTGAATAAAGCACTTAGACGCTATTGCATTTTAAATAATTTGAGCCCATAGGCCATAATGATAAAGAATTTTTCGTTATTTTTTTATAATATACATATTATATATATATATATATATATATATATAGAAAAGTGGGCTTTAAAAAAAAGTTAGCCAAATAAAATTGCTTCTTTTTTTTTTTTTTTTTTTTTTTTTTTGTGCATGTACATATATGTTACAGTTAATAAAAAAATAATATAAACCAAACTGTATCTGATAATTTTTTGAAATAGTATTATTTTTACTAATTAGAAAAATGAGGAAATGATTGTGAGGGAATGACAAATTTCTTCTAGAAATTACTTTATAAACATATGTTTAGGTTTAATTGTACTTTCAAACACTAAATATTTATTAAAACATATTTTTATTACTATAATAACATAAAAAAGCAAATTTAATTTCTTTAAGTTAACTTTATAATGAATGAGGGAATGACATTAATAAAAATACTGCATTTCAATCTAACGTTTGAGAGCCATATGCTGCTCATTGTAAAATGTTTCCAACAGAACACAAAATGGCTTCTTTACTTTGCAGCTATATAAATTAAGTTTGACTTAAATAAAGTACGTGCTCCTATTAATTGAGTAAGTAGCGGTGTAATTACAGTTTGATGAGGGAATGATGTCTGTTACCAGGGGCAACAATAAAGAGTGTTCTAATATCTTTCATTGTATTATATATAAATGTGGTATAATGGGTAAATATTTATAAAGTATATTTAATAAATTTTCAATTCAAATAATTTAAATATCCATGCTATAATACCATAGAAATCATTTTATTTACTTACATGTGTGAATGGGGTCACAGTGAGGGAATGATATTTTGCATTTTAAAAAATATTTAAAAATTGTATTTGAATTCCAGTAACCAAAGAATAACAGTTTATATGCATAACTGGTAATGTTGATAGTTCTGACAGATTTTTGTTTTTATGATTTTAAAAATATGCCCTCAAGACTACTGGGACATGAAATGACCACTTTTCAGAGAATTACTCATATATATCAGTGCTAGATTCACCAAAATCTATGCAATTCGCGTGCTACTGTGAGCTACTAAAACATACGTATCAAATTTCAGTTCATTCGAACAAAGCGTTTAGACGCTATCATCGTCAATCACATGTCGCATACATACATGCACACATACATAGACATAGACATACATACACATTACGTAAAAAGAAACTCAGAGAACCTTAAAATGTGTAGATAAAACAAAATCTCAAAGTCGAATTTTTTTTTCATGATTATAACACTTTTTAATTCCGAGCTTTATTTCTTTTACTTTCCAGTTTCACATATGTTATACGTGCTCGGAAAGTAAAAAGAAAATGGATCTTGTGAAATTAAAGGGGGAAAAAATCATCTTTGTGAAATAAAAGAATATTTTTAAGGAGATTTTATTGAAAAATGTGCACTTTCACAGCTCTTACCGAAGATAATTAAAATATCCGAAAAAATTAGTTTTTTGTGTGTAATAAAAAGCGATATTTATAAACGAGCACTATTACAAATTTTGTTTATCAGATAAAAAGCATGAAATATGATTAGAAAATATATTTTCCTTTTAACAACTCATGCAAATTCTCCGCTTACATCCGATAAGAATTGTTTTATACCTCATAAATAATTACTAACGTTTCCATAAAATTACTTTCGAAAAATAAGATTAAATCTGCGTACTTTCAAAAAAGTTCATTTGAAATATGAGATGTCTAAGTAAATTTATACAAGTAACATTTCTTTTTATATGTTCAGCGTTTTGAGATTGCTCCAACAGCTGTTTCATATTTATGCTGCCCATGTAGATTCCAAATATTTTCTATTTTCGTTATCTTCTATGAGCTGTTTCAAATTTTGTTTATAAATATATTCATGTTGAAGAATAAAATAAAATAAAACTGTTTGAATGTTTTACAGAAAACTTGGAATATTCTTTTTCTTCTTCTTCTTCGCTTCTCCTCCTTACATATTTTCTTCAAACAATTTCACTTCTGTGTTTTAAAACAATAATACCGCTTCATTCAGAAAATACTTGTGAAAATAAAGGCGATTTATATGTTTAATCCTTTCATGGCAAACAATAATTATAAATACATTAAAATCTCAACGACTGAATCAGATTAAAAGAAATTCCATTAAAGTTTGGAAATGCAATTTATCAAAATGTTTTATTATTCATGCCTTTAAACGATTCGAAAATTATCTTTAAAAATTGTCTCTAAAAATTTTCTTTTGATATTTACTCAGTGACTCTCAGTTATTATTATCATCATTATTAATAATATTATTTAATTCTGATAGATGAAAAATACGTTTATAGAGAAGAACATTTTTAGTAGTGTAAAGCAGAAAAAATGCTTAAAATAAAGCACGTATTTTTTAGATTGTTTTGCTTTTGCTGTATTTTTTACATTGCTTTGTATTTTTTAGATTGCTTTTATACTGCTGTATTTACTGAGATGGGGGAAAATTATTTTTTAGACAAATAATTTAGACTTTTTTTCCCCCTCCAGAGATATGACTTCCATATACTACATGGCGATAAATTTAATGAGCATGAGTATGGTAGTACTGTTATTAAGCTTAAAAATAGTTACATTAACTCAAGACATATATTAATGTGTTAAATGTTTTATTAAACATGCAATACTAACGCATATTTATGATAAAAGATAATTTTTTGCAGAATTTATACTGTGCTCGTTTGTTATAAACAAGTTTCTGCATCCTTAGAATAAAAAATTTATTCTCAACAATAGGGACACACATCATCATTGCTGGAAAGCACATTTATGTTAACTTCAAATCTCTTTAAAATAAATTATTATTGAAATCTTCTACAAAAAATGGCTGATTAATTCCAATATATCTGGCACTCTTTGAAAGTTAAAATTTTGACGACATCAAAATTATTCTTTACTTGAGTTGATGTCATGTTTTCAGATACTTTTTTAATATATTGTATAAGTTTTAGATTTCAATACATTGTAATTCGTACGACTCTGAAGCCGTATTTTAAAATTTGTAATAATAATTCGTTTTATTTTTACTTTCCGATCATATAATAAGCAAGAAATGTCTTGTAAAAATAAAAGTAAAAATCGGGTGTGAAACAACCACACGACTTCCATTACCCACTATTACACTTATTATATGCATTTTTTGGAGATAATTCGATCAGAAGACATAAAATTGACCTAACGAAGAATACACATGAAAATTATCCAGTAAAAGAAACTTGATACACGTATAAAGACATATAAAACAAAGTTTACATAGTCAGATAAAATAATAATAATAATAATAATAATAACAATTAGTAGTAGTGTTATTTTTTGATACACCAGTTTCCGAGATCTAAACCTGACCTACCTAATCAGGATAACTGTTAATTTTTCTGTAATAACCACGTAATACATGAGACAGGATGGTTGGTTGGTTGGTTGGTTGCCTTTTTCTGGCTCAAGGTCCAAAGTAGGACATGCTGTACCAAACAAACAGGTAAAAGAAAAAATAGCCTCTGGATGGGTTTTACCCATCCAGAAAGTTATTAAAAAAACACAGGAGAAAAAAGAAAACCTAGATACAAGATAAAATCAAAAAATAATAAAAACAGTGTATACAATAAAAAACAGATGTAAAATAGGATGAATTTGTAAACAATAAAATCAAATGTCGAAGTAAAAACTAGCCTCTTTCAAAAAATTTGTCAAGTGATGATGAGGATTTTCACCTAAAAGGCTTGTCAGATTGGGTGAAGATGAATTAAAATAATGTCGATAAAGATGACGAAGGCAAGGGCAGTCGGTGAGAATATGGCGAATGGTTAGTGCACTAAAATGGCATTTTGGACAATCAGGTTGTTGTTCTCCAAGCAATAAGTATTTATGTGTGAGTCTTGAATGCCCGATTCTTAGTCTGGTAATAATGACATCACATTTTCTAGGGGAGAGTGTAGGCCAGATTGAAATTTGAGGTTTTATTACTTGCAATTTATTATTGGTTTGGTTATTCCACTCCCTTTGCCAAATATTTTTAAATAGCTTTTAAGTGTGTGCTTCATGTCATCATATGGGACAGGACAGTTTAAAAGAATAGAAGCCTGCCTTGCGGCTTTGTCTGCTGCTTCATTGCCTTTTATGCCAACATGACCAGGAACCCAGCAAAACAAGATGTCAAATCCCTTTTTCAGAAGGTCGTTGTAAGTTTTTAAAATTGAAGTGAAAGATGGATTACAAGAGGTAGATGAAAGAGAATCAAGAACACTCTTTGAGTCTGTATATATAATGAATTTACGATTTGGGTGAGATGAAATAAAATTAAGGGCAACCTCAATAGCTAAAAACTCTGCAGAGAAAATGGAAAATGAATTAGGGAGTTGATAGCTAAGAGTGGTGTTACCAATGACAACACCACAGCTGACTTTATTAGTGGTCTTGGATCCGTCGGTAAAAATCTCGACGTAGTCCTTATAATGGGAGCGATGAGATAAGTAAAGGGACTGAAAAATAGAAGCATCTGTGTTAGATTTGTCAAACCCATTGAACGGATGAAGACAATAAATAACCTGGAAATTCCAAGGTGTCATGTTTAGAAGAGGCCGAGGACGAACTTTGGTATGAATGTGAGAGGTGCCATCAAGAAAGTTCTTAATTCTAAGAGCGAAATGTGGGATGCAAGATGGGCGATTCACATAAAGATTATGATCGTTACTATTTAAAAGTGAATGAAGTGGATGATTAGGATGTGAGAGGATGCGAAAGTACAATTCACATGAAAGTCTTTGTCTGATGTCAGTGAGAGAAGGCTCCACACAGTCAGCATATAAACTAAAGACAGGAGAAGTACGGAAGGCTCCTGAACAAATTCTTAGTGCACTATGATGTGTTGTGTCAAGTCTCTTCAGGTAAGAATCGGGTGCTGATCCATAAACATGGCAGGCATAATCAATTTTAGAGCGAATAGCAGCTCTATATATTTTTAGGAGAGATGGACGATCGGCACCCCAAGAAGTATTAGAGAGGACTTTTAGAATATTAAGAGCTTTGTCACATTTAATTCTTAAATGTAAAATATGTGGTTTAAAATTCAATTTTCTGTCAAAAATAACACCCAAGAAGCGAGCAGTGTCAACAACTGAAATTGGCCTGTTATTTATTAAAATTTCTGGGTCAGGATGAAGCCCTCGTTTGCGGCAAAAATGCACACACTGTGTTTTGTCAGTAGAAAATGTAAAACCGTTTTTATTTGTCCAGTTGATGATAGTCTTGATGGTAAGTTGTAATTGGCGTTCAATGAAGCGCATGTCATTCCCCTGGCATGAAATTTGCAGGTCGTCAACATATAAACTCCCATTTACACATTGTGGCAATTGTTTTAGAATATCATTTATTTTCAAAGAAAAAAGTGTGACGCTCAGAACACTGCCTTGAGGCACACCCTCCTCCTGAAAATAGAAGTCTGAATAAACTGATCCTATTCGAACTTGAAAGCGTCTGGTCCTTAAAAAGTTTTGAATGAAAATGGGGAGATTTCCTCGAAAGTCCAGATTAAAAAGATCTTTTAAAACACCATAGCGCCATGTCTTGTCATAAGCTTTTTCTATATCGAAAAAAATTGACACCAAATGGTTACGTCTCACATTAGCTTTGCGAATATTTGTCTCTAATAATAAAATATTGTCAACCGTAGAACGGCCTCGTCGGAAACCACTTTGCCATGGAGAAATCAAATTATTTCTTTCCAGAATAAAAACTAATCTAGTATTTACCATTTTCTCGAGTAGTTTACAAAGACAGCTTGTAAGAGCAATGGGTCTGTAATTCTTGGGGTCAGTCGCATCTTTGCCTGGCTTAGGAAAAGGAATAACAATAGCATCGTGCCAAGCAACAGGAAAATTGTTTTCAGTCCAGATCCTATTGTAAAGATGAAGGAGATTTTTAAGAGACTGTTTAGATAAATGTTTAATCATAATGTAGGTAACACCATCGGGTCCGGGAGCAGAGTTATGGCTATGTTTCAAACTATTTTTTAATTCATTTTCTGTAAAAGGTCTATTGTAGTCTGGTGAAGGGCGAGAGTGAAAATTGATTGATGATCGTTCAGAATTACGTTTATGAGACAAAAAAAGTTCGGAATATGAATTAGAACTGGAGATGTGAGATAAGGTTTTACCAATGGTGTTTGCAATATTTTTAGTAGAAGTTATAGTTTGGCCCTTATCTTTTAAAAATGAAATACTTTGATTAGATTATATTCCCATTGCTTTCTTGACACGACGCCAGAGCTGTTTACTGCTTACATTGGAGGTAATGGACACATATTTAATCCAGGAATTTTTTTGGGAGTTTCTGCGGATTCTTCGTGCGGCTGCCCTTGCTTTTTTGAATGCGATATAATTAGCAGTAGTTTCATTTCGTCTGTGATAGTTGCATTTATAGTGAAAGTAGCCCAGCAAAATAAGACTATTGAGGTCACGTTGGCGAACAGTCATATTTGGTTGCAAATAAACAGTGCAGATGGTGATAAGTACGAGTATATGGATCTGAACAGCAATGGCCTGGATGTCTGTATTTAATATGATATTAGAAAGTGGGACATTATTAGAAATTAAAAGAGCTACACCACCTGTAGCTCTGTCAGAATGTGTAAAATCTTTTCTAAAACACCGATAGCCACGGATTTTAACATTATCGTGTTGCCTTAAGTATGTTTCCTGGAAGGCGAAACAAATAGGTCGATGATCAGAGATAATATCTCTGATTTCATCTCGTTTATTTATAAAACCTCGGCAATTCCATGAAATGAAATTAGTCATGATTTTTTTTTTTTTTTTTTTTTTTTTTTTAGATTATAACATCCACGTCACTGTCCTCTGATGCAGTAGACATACTATCCTCCACATCAGAAGGATGAAGGCTGATTGTATCATATTGGTTTTTGATGTCCGTTTTATTAGTTTTATTTAAAGTTGGAGTGGGTATTTTTGTTACTTTCTTTTTCTTTATGATGCTGAGACGGGAGGGAGAGTTAGTGTGTTTTTTGGAGGCAGAGTTATGACCTCTGTCAGACAACTTGCTTTTAAGAGTTTGTGGAGTTTTATTAAAAATTCCTGATTTAGATGAAGAAGCCAGTGAGGAATTTGAAGCCCGATTTGGATTGGATGGATATATGTAATAATTTTCAAGAAAATTGTTAGAACCGTTTTTGAGATACCAACTTTTACCAAAAGTTCGCATAGTCATTTATTGACCGAAGAAAATAATTACATAAAAAAAGATAGTTAAAAGGGAGTCAATATGGTGAATTTGGAAAAAAATCCGTACAGCCGTTTTTAAAGCAACGCACTTCCGAAACCAGAAATTGAGCTATTTATACAGGACGCCTATCAATTTCTCTGAACTAACCAGCTGCGTCATTTGAAAGGACATCTAATATGACAACTTGGAAAAAATTCGATAGAGCCACTTTTGAGATACCGACTTACTGGTTTTACAATTTTCACCAAAATTTGGAAAATTCACCTGTACACCAGACATGTCTCATTTCTGAAGTTTCCTAATTTTATCTTTATTAGTTTCGGAGATATGATAACCAGAAAATTCCCACACACAGGGTGGTCAGAAAAGCATGATAGAAAGTAAGCGATCATTGTGGAAAAAAGACAACATTCAAGAACATGAAACATATTTTATTGAATAAAGATATGAATGACATTTAATATAGAAGATGCTTAAAATGTCTACCGTCCCCGACTATAGTGTTATAAAGCCGGTTCCAAAACTCTGTCAAAATGCGCTGGAGTGTGTCGTAATCAAGTTCATCAATCTCACTTCTGATAGCCAATTTTCGTTCCTTTAGTGAATCAGGGCTATTCCTATAGATTCTAACCTTGATATAACCCCATAAGAATAAGTCGCATGGATTTGGGTCCGGACTGTATGGGGTCCACTCTATCCCGTGCCCCGTGAATTTCTCTGCATCCAATGCAATCAAACGCTCACCAAACGTCGTTTCAAACCACGTGAAGACGTCAGAAGTTTTTTGGGGACGAGCCCCATCTGGCTTGAACCAGTACCGGCGTGTCCTGTTGAAATGGCCCGCATCAGGGCCAAAGTGACGCTCTAGCAACCTCGACATTTCACTCCTGTGACCACACCATCAATAAATATCGGACCAATTATCTGCTTCGACGATATGGCACACCACACCATGACCCTTTGTGGATGCAGTGAAGAGATGGCGCTGAGATGAGGATTTTCCGTACCTCAGTGGCGCCAGTTTTGTTTGTTCACGAAACCATTCAACTGAAAATGGGTCTCATCACTGAACCAGATCTTGTATTCACTGATGGAACCATTTTTAAGTTCCTTGATTATGTGGTTTGCGAAATCTCTCCACTTCACAGTATCCCCCCCCCCTTTAGCGGCTGTCACATTTAGATCTTGTATGGACACAATCCTACTGCTTTCATTAGCCTTTGTAATGATGTTTTGGATATGCTTAATTGTTGGGCCGCCTGTTGAGTGGAAGTGGTTGGCTGATCCTCAAAATATGCGCGCGCAGGCTCCCTGATGTCGTCAGTAACAACTGCTGATTTTCGTCCCGACGCCTTTCTTTCTGCATCCTAAACACTCCCTGTAGATTCATATCTGTCCATCAACCTGTAAACAATGAAAATCAGTGGGAGATTAGGACCATTACATCAGTCATCTGATGGCTTAAAAATCACTGCGACTTTAGAGCGCTATAACTTACTGCGCGATTATCTCTTCACTAAGCGTCCTTTTCATTTTGAACTCTGAACGACATGCCCGTCGAACGGGGACATTACATCGGTTATTCTCATAAAATTTTCTTACGATATATAATCGATGTTAAAAGGTTTGTGATTCTATACTGCTTATTCTTTATTTCCAGTAATTAAGCATTCAACTGAAATGTCACTATATGTGCTTTTATAATATGGAAGAATTATATTTGCATCAATACATTTGAAATCAGAAACTTTCTATCATGTTTTTCTGACCACCCTGTACATACATCCATACACACACACGCGCACGCACACACTGAACAATTGCCAAAAACTACATTTTTGGACTCAGAAGAGATTAAAACATGTAAATCAGGTGAAAACTCAATATCCAATTTTTGGACAGAATACAATACTTCCATTACCTACGGTAGTCGGGTATTGGAGTAATAGAAAAAGAAATGCTACTCAAAACAAATTATTTGGATCCTTTTTTCTCTACATGGATGCATTCATAGGGATAATTAATTGGAACTGTGAAAAATAGAGCCCCTAAATAAAATAATAGGCCGGCGCCATTTTTTTGCCTCCATCACCGCCATTTTTTTGCCTCCGAAGAGGATAGCATTCCCGCTTGGCGTCCTTATCGCTTCCCTAATGATTTTAAGAAATCTTGATCTGAAGCTATTCCGGTCAAGATAAGAACAATAAGATTATATTAGGTCTTTGCATAAATTCGTGCGGTTTTTTATTGCTTCATTTCATAAAAATACATCAAATGAAATGACAATTTTTAATCAAAATACTCTCCATTACTTTCTAAAACCTTTGCCCATTTTTCAGGTAACAACAGTGGCGGATCCAGAACTTGACTTTTGGGGGGGAAGGGGGCTAAGATTTTTCAAAGTGGTATTCTAGACCAATAAAAAAATTATAATTGCAATATTCAATTGTGAATGTCAGTGTTTTGAGGGGGGCTTCAGCCCCCTAGCCCACCCCCCTTAATTCCGCCACTGGGTAACAAATGTATACCACGGCGATAGAAACTCTCGTCTTTGGAGGCAATAAAATGATCCGCGTCCGCACGAACTTTTGCAACGACCTAATATTTTAAAATCTGAAAAAAAAAAAAAAAAATTCATTTTTAGCTGAAAATGAAGATTTTGGAAATTAACAAGTACAATAATATTTAGATATAATTAGAAACTCTTGTTGTTTTACATTTGCAACTCAAATTGTCGATATTTGTAGCTAAATTTAAATTATTTAAAAGGGAACTTTCATTCTTTTTGTGGTGTAAATTATTTTACTGTTTCCAGCATTTTTTTACTGATTCAGAATTGTAAAATTAATGAGTATCATAAACGTGTAGATATTTTCAAAAAAATAATGAATTAAGTTGACTGCAAAACAAGAATGTTTTATACGCTTTAACAAAATTACGTTGTTCTTTTAACATCCTGCCCTCCAAATAAAAAAAATATATAAATATATAAAAAAAAAACCGTCAACGATATATATATATATGTATATATATATATATATATATATATATATATATATATACTGGTGGTGGGGATATAGAATAGGGTCACACCTTCTAATTTAGAACATTTCAAAATCAATCCGTATTCTAATACAAATAAATTTGTTTTTATGAATTTTTGTTTTATCCAAGTACTTTCCATTCTCTCTCACATTATTTACACATTACTCTTTCACTCTCTCTCACTATTTTGGTTTTGAAAATATTTAGAATAGCGTTTTCTAGTATGTTTTCATAACTTCAAAAAAGGAAAAACTCCCTCTTTTTACTTCCATTACCCTACTACCGTAGGTAATGGAAGTATTGTATTCGGTCTGAAAATTCGATATCGGGTTTTCACCTGATTTACACGTTTTAAGGTCCCCTGAGTCCAAAAAAGTGGTTTTTGGCAATTGGTCAGTGTGTGTGTGTGTGTGTGTGTGTGTGTGTGTGTGTGTGTGTGTGTGTGTATGTGAAGAATCTTCTGGCTATTATAGCTCAGAAACTAAGAAAGATAGAGCTACGAAACTTTAGAACTCAAATACGTCTGGCCTACAGATGAAATTTCCAAATTTTGGTGAAAATTGAAAAACCGGAAGTGGGACATCGGAAACCGGAAGTTGGACCGTAAGTCCGTATCTCAAAAACGGCTCTAACGATTTTCTTCAAACTTGCTATATAAACACTCTATTAGATGTCCTTTCGAATGATATAGTTGGTTAGTTCAAGAAAATTGATAGGTGTCCTGTATAAATAGCTCAATTTCAGGCTTCCCAAGGGCGTTCCTTTAAAAACGGTTGTACGGATTTTTTTCAAACTCGCCATTTTAACTCAATTTTAAATATGCTTTTGTATGTAATTATTGTTTTCCTGTCAATAATTGAGTTTAACCGGAAATGGGACATCGGAAACCGGAAGTGGGACCGTAAGTCCTTATCTCAAAAACGGCTCTAACGATTTTCTTCAAATTTGCTATATAAACACTCTATCAGATATCCTTTCGAATGATATAGTTGGTTAGTTCAGGAAAATTGATAGGCGTCCTGTATAAATAGCTCAATTTCAGGCCTCGCAAAGGCGTTCCTTTAAAAACGGTTGTATGGATTTTTTTCAAACTCGCCATTTTAACTCACTTTTAAATATGCTTTTGTATGTAATTATTGTTTTCCGGTCAATAATTGATTTTTTGTAAACGTTGGTATCTCAAAAACGGCTCTAACGATTTTCTTTTTTGGTCACTTTTATGTTTTCTGATCACATTATCTCTCAAAAATGCATGTAATACATGTAATAGCGGGTAATGGAAGTCGTGTGGTTGTTTCACACCAGATTTTTTTTTTTTTCTCGTTATGCATTTCAGTGGGGTGTCTCAAATTCTTTTTATATAAAATAGAATTTTATTTAGAGCATACCGTTTCATCTAATAAACTTTTTTTTTTTTTTTTTTCTGGGACAAAATCTATTGTAAGGACTTTGAATTCAATATTTAACCTTTTCCCACGTATCCTTTCACAGTACAAATACTTTTGAGGATCTTGTCCAGAATACAAATAACAAAGACTGCAGAATAAAGATACAAAGGCGAATATGTATGTATAAGTTGTTTTTACCATTCCCAAAAATAACACTGAAAAGAGGGGGGGGGGGGGAATCTTTTTCCTTCCAAAAATTTTTGAGTTTCAACTCATCGCTTTAAAGATTTCAAAGATTTCTCTTCAAAAGAAAATATTATGTTTTCTTTGAATAAATCAATCTAGTTCTCAAGTATACTGTATTATTTACTTATAAGGAAAATATCAAATAAGTAAATGAAAAAAAAAATGTGGAGTGACTCCACTCGACATACCGAACATTAAGTAATTAAAGGTTGTATAAATAAATTAAAGTAAGACAAATCATTAAATTAATCAAAGTGAAAATTATAATAGAGTGTTTCAGCATTTTTCTCCATTGTTTAATTTTATGCAATTGCATTTCAAATAATTTTAACATATATAACATAATGATAAAGAATTTTTCGTTGTATCAATGTAAAAATCTATAAGGTAAGTTCACTAAAATCGGTATACATCATGCGATGGTGACTTATAACATGTGAATAAATTTACAGCTCAATCGAATAAGGCATTTAGATGCTATGGCACTTTAAAAAATTTGGGCTCCATAGACCATGGTATTAAAGATTTTTCGGTTTTGCCCCTGTAAAGTAAAACTATAAGTGTTAGATTCACCAAAACCTAAACAGTTTGTGCGACGATGACTTATAACATGTGTATAAATTTCAGCTCAGATGAATAAGGCATTTAGACGCTATTGAACTTAAAAAAAAAAAAAATGGATCCATAGGAAGAAATGATAAAAAAAAAATTCTTTTTGGCCTTGTAAAAAAAAAACTAAAGGTCCTAGATTCACCAAAATCAATAGAGTTCGTGCTATGGTGACCTATAACATACGTACCAATATTCAGTTCATTCGAACAAAGCGTTTAGACTCTATCGTATTCACTCATACACTCACATACCTACAACATCGTAAAAATAGTAAAAATGAACTCGGGAAACTTCAAAACGTACAGAAACACCAAAATCTCGAAGTTGGATTTTTGATATGATTACAGTACTTTCCTTACATAGGGTAAGTGCACCAGTGATTAACACTTTTAGAGCAATCCCTAATGTTTTTATTGTTCTAGTCATCAGAAAATATTTTGAGAAATCTTAAGTTAGTACTTATGTCATGAAAAACATTCAGAACCACATACATGTTAAAATATATAAATTTGATAACATTTTTTTTTTTTTTTTTTTTGTTTTTTTTAATGAATTTTTATTTGACACCCACTCAATGTTCCAATAATTGACACTGCCAGTTTTTCATTTTATCAGTAATTGGCACCCTATGTTCCAGTGTTTGACACTGCTAGTTATTCATTTTACCAGTTATTAGCACCCTATGCTCCAGTGTTTGACATAAAATGTTAAAATTCTTATATGTAAAATATATGATTTTATTATTTTTATTATTTATTAATTATTTCTGGATAGATGTCAATTACTGGAGCGTGCCAATCACTGGAGAACCTACTTTATGTATGATCTGAAAGTAATAATGTAAAATTAACACATTTCCTGAAAAAAAAAAAGAAGGAAAAAGAAAAAAAAGCCAGTGTAAAATTTTTGTATGTGTGTATGTTTTAAAAATATTTACAAATACTTTGACAAATGTTCTAAAAAATAATTATTTGTTTAAAAAAAACATTGATGTTACCGTTATTTGGAATATATTTTTCGAATGCATTCTATTAAACTTGGAATTTTTGTTATGGTGGCACGATTTACATTAATTGTTGCAGTTAGTAGATGAGAAGTAATTTAATCCAGAATTCCTTGGAATAGCTGTCACGTACATTGTGACGAGACAAGGCTGGGCGTTGTAATTAGGGCAGAGGTAGAGAGCCTCCATGGAGAGAGACGACAAATGACGAAATGCGCTACGGAGCATGCACGTAGCAGACAGTTTTCCTAATAAATTGGGTTTGGGTGAAAAAAATTGAACTCTCCTCAGTTGAATATCAACAACAAAAAATTTGCAGATACCATTGTTTTTTGCTAATATTAATTTATTTCCTCTATAGTTTTGATCACAGTGCTTTAAAGCCTTTGAAAACATTTTTAAATGTGAATGATAGTGGAAAAAAAAAAGTTTCAAACCAATCAGAAGCTGACTCTCTTTTAACGCCACTCGCATTTCATAAGAAATACAAGAAGCGCCAGGGTACCTCGTAATCATTAAAAAAATATTTTAAAAAGCATTCGAAACCAATATTCTTAGTTATTAGTTTTCTTGTAAGTAGTATTCGTTAAGACATACATTTAAAAAGTCTCGAAAGCTTTTTAAAATATTTTGAATATTTAAAAATTTTCCTCTCTTGTAAAAGTAAAATATCTATATTTTTCCCTAAAATGTTCTTAGTATTGAAACTTTCATTTTTTTTAAGCACGTGTTTACAAGAATAGATTTAAAATTTTATGCTTTTTAGGACTCCACAATAAAAAGCTTCTACTGTTAAAAAATATTTTTTTACTGAAATTTTTATTTTATGCTTTTTAATTACAAAACATAAACTTTATATATATATATATATATTAAAAAGAAAAAAAAAAAAAAACTAATCAAAAACTCTTAGGATACTGTGAAACTACTTTAAATTTTAAAATTATCAATTGACACCTTTTCTATTATCTGCAAAAATTAACACATCGGCCCTTGGATGATTGAACCATCGTGTTATCAGCATGACGTTCTGACCAAAAATCGAAAAACAATCAAGAAAAATTATGTAATATGCTACAAAAAATCTAACAAATACTATACAGAAACTAATGATTAGGAATAATATTGCTCTCAAATGTTTTATTTTATTTTATTTTATTTTATTTTATTTTATTTTATTTTTTTTTTTTTTTTTTTATTTTTTTTAATATTTAAAACATTTAAAATATTTTATCTCTTGTAAAAGTAAAATATCTATATATTTAAAAAAAAAAATATATATATATATATATATATATATATATATTTCTTATTATTGAAATTTTTATTATTTTATAGTACGTCTCTGCAAGAATAAATTTTTATTTTGTGCTTTCACAATAAAATGATTCATGTGTTATTTTTATTATTATTATTTCTTTTTCTTTTACTTATATTTTATTTTGTGCATTTTAGTAACTAAAGAAAAGCTTCTTAAAAAAATAAATAAATAAATAAAGTTATTAATTATTATAATCATATTTAAATGCATGGCGAATACTTAAAAATAAAATATTTAAAACAATCCTCCATCATTCTAATAATAGTTATCAACATAAATAACTTGTTATAAAATAAGTTGATAATCCTGTTTTATTTAAGACATTTGTGTCAGTGTCAAAGATAAATGTTCTTGTAAAAAAACATTGAATGTACTCACACTTTGATATTTTAAAATGTATAAGATTTAAAAGAAGCTAAATTAAAAAAATAATAATAATAATAATATTAAAGTAAATCCCAAATAGCAGCGAAGTCAGCAAAAAGATGAAGTTAGTATATTATATTTTCTGTTATCTATAATATTAAATAATACACATGAGACACATATGTATATATATATATATATATATATCCTTTCAAACAACAGATAATTACGATATGAAATAAAAATACATATACACTTCTACCCAACAAAAGCTAAAATTTATTATAATGACGGAAAATATATAGAAAGAGATGCCACACGCACCACATAAACTTTAAATTTTACATCTTCTTTTTAAGGTAGCACACGATCATGTTTTATATAAAAATTAAAGCATTAAATTCATTTTTTTACTTATTTTTATTTCCTAATTCAAAATTGTTAAAAAAAAAAAAAAAAAAAAAAAAACTTTTTCGATAGTGTTTGTTTTGATACTGATTATTATTAATTTTCTTTTCTTTTCTTTTTATCCCCCCCCCCCAAAAAAAAAAAAGAAAGAAAATGAAAGAAAAATTATTTTGATGGAATTCTGGCAAAAGCAGAATTTAGTTTAGGACGGAGGATAGTGATTTCTTTTTTTTTTTTTTTTCTTCAAAATTATTCAATTATATTTTCGATAAATTTTAGATTTCGTTAAATGTCCAACTATCGAAAAATGATTTCGATAAATGTCCAGATATCGAAAAATGACACCGCAAAAATCCCAGATTGAAACTAATAGTCCTCAGTCCTAAAAAAAAAAAAAAAAAAAATCTAATTAAAATTTCTTAGAACACTTTGTAGACAATGAAATATATACTTTTTTTTTTTTTTTTTTAATCATTTGACATCTTTTCAAATAATTATCTGCAAATAAAGTAACACATCGTCCCTCCCGAGGAACGAACCCACGGCCATCGCGTTAACGATATGACGCTCTAACTAACTGACCTAACGCGAGACGAAACACGTTTCTTGCCTTTACATTAATGTGGAGACGTCTTGTTTTTTATCGTGACACGAAAAAACGGTGACAAAAATACAATTTCAATAAAAAGCTTCTAAAAAAAAATTATTAAATTTTTTTTGTTGTTGTTGTTGTTACTTAAATTTTTATTTTGTGCTTTTTAGTTAAAAGAAAAAAAAACTTAAAAGAACTCTTCAAAAATTCTTAGGATATAGTGTAAACAATGAAAATATTTCTTTTAGCAATTCACATCTTTTTTTATTAATTACTTACAAAAAAGCAACAAATTAGCCCTTCAAAAAGATCTAACCGACCCCAACGACCATCGCGTTGTAAACATGAGGTTTAACCAACTGAGCCAATGAGCGACGAAAGAATTGCTTACATATACTTCAAAGTTGAAGCGCCTTGTTTTCAGAGTGATGTGAAGACGCGATGACGAAATCCAGTTTCAATAAAAAGCTTCTAAAAAGACAAAACTCATGGGGATATATATCTCTTTTTAATCCTAAGAAATTTAATAATAATAATAATAATAAGGAACTAAATTTATCGGGGATAGTAAAGGGGTAATAGATACATGCTTTTGCTTACTCTGGGATTTAATGGCGCAAACGATAAGCACAGAAATGTTGAAAAGGAGAAAATCTGAATTTCTCTTAGTAAAAGACAATTTACAAGGGTTAAACTTTTCAAGTACCTGTTTAAAAAAAAAAAAAAAAAAAAAAAAAAATCACAAAAATTAGAATCTAAAATTAAAATTAATTCATATCACAAAATTAAAGTTTAACCAAACTGTTCTAAATAGTTGTTTCTTTTCTAATTGTAACTGTTTTTGTAGCTGTTTCTAAAACTGCAAAAATTACACTTGGAAATTCTGAAATTACAAAATGTTAATCTTATTTCAGTTATAGAAATATTTCAAATAGTGTTTTCTAGTATGGTTTCATAACCACAAAACTTCCAGTAATGAAAAGAATGAAAATTTCGTTAAATGGTACTTTTTCATTTATTTTTGTGCATTCCAGTGAAATATGTCAAAATATTTTTTTTTTTTCTAAAATAGAATTTTATTTAGAGAATCCCATTTCACCTAACAAACTTTTTTTCTTGGACAAAATTTATTGTAAGAACTTTGAATTCAATATTTAACCTTTTCCACGTATCCTTTCTGTGTAAATACTTTCGAGGATCTTGTCAAGAATACAAATAACAAAGTCTACAGAATAAAGATACAAAGGCGAAATATATATTTATACATATATATAAAAGTTTTTTACCATCGCCAAGAAAAACGCATATAAGAGAAAAAAAAAAAAAAAAAAACTGATTTCTTATAAAAAGAAAAATGTGTTTTATCTCATCGCTTTAAAGATTTTGAAGATATCTCTTGAAAAGAAAATATTATGTTTTCTTTGAATAATCAATCTTGCTTTGAAATATACAATATCATTTTCTTAGACATGAAGAAATAAAACAAAAAATTGAAAGTGATGTGAAACTGACAGATTTCCTGAATAAATAAATGCTCTCGCGTAGCATTTCTTTATGCATATGTATATATATATATATATAAATATTTACAAAATAATATTTTCACAAATGTTTAAAAAATGATGATTTTATTGGAAAAATATGGAGCTTTCCGTCATTTGAAGAATCTTTGAGAAGGACCTTTATTAAATTTAAATCCTTTGGTATGGTGTAACGATTTACAGTAATTTTTGTAGTTAAGCAAATGAGATGGATATGACGGCTTGGCTTTATTAACCCCTTAACTGCACTGGGCGCATATATTCGTTTCGCTATGCCGGTGTGTTAACTCCCCCCGGGCGTATATATACGTCTTGCCGAAGTACGATTCTTCGTGTTATACTGCTACCAGTGGTCTCACGGCTTTGGAATGCAATTAAATGACCATGACAGTGTTTTCGAAGGATTTATCTATTTCAGAGAAGATGGGGAGCGGAAGGAATTGGAAAGGAAATGTTTCTGGAACAGTGAACGCATAACTACACGCGTCTGTAGCAAAAAATAGTGGCACTGGTAATTTTTCGTCAGCAGGTAAGGTGTTAATAGAAGATGCTGTGTTCAGATTACTCCTGTCCTTTATATATATATATATATATACATATAGAACATCCTATATATTATTACACCAGATTGTTTTTAAGAGCGAAATGGGAGCATTTCACCATGCGCAAAATTTACGAGCCAAACTCAAACGATCATATTCTTGTCTTTAAAAAAACAAGAAAAACAGAAGAAAAGTGCAATAACTTTTTCTTTGCATTTTTCAAAGTGACACGTCTTAGGTGTTTATCAATAGCTCTTTTCAATAATTACGCCAGCAATTAGATCATCTTTCAAACATTCTAACGACGCTTATTTTTTTCCGATACTTTTTTTTTTAAACGGTCAAAAACTATAAAAAATTAGAGATTTATTTCCCACCTATTTTCAATGGCCGAGCGATTCTGCGCTCAAAGCTGGTAAATGGGAGGTGACGGGTTCGATCCTGTATCGCGCTCATCGACCTAGCTGTTTGGGGTTTTCCGTTGTTTTCACTTAAACTCACATAAATGTGGGTTAGGACCCCTTAGAAAGACTCCCCCCCACGGAGGGCATTCCTCCTATAGGTCTAGGATACTCGCGTAGTCAATCAGCCTTGAATCCTACAACCAATCAACCAACCCACCTATTTTCAAGAAATTAAAAATATAGGTACATGCGTTTTGATTGTCGCATCATTGTTGATTAACCTGCCTAACAAGAAATAATTATTTGCAAGAATTATGCGTTAAATGCTTGATATATATATATATACATTTTTTTTCAAATAGAGAATTACAGACAAAATTTATTGTGCTTATTTTAGAGGATGCGTTGAGATAGACAAAATTTTAAAGTCGATCCCTAGCGCAGTCTGTAATTCACCCCTAGGATGCTCCGGAAACATACCATCACAAATTTAATCTTTCGCTTCAATAATCCCCAAAAATATTGTGTTTACTTCAGGAACTTCGCCGTCGCTTCGTCGCGGTTTTACATTCAATATCCAGTTTTTAAACCGATATTGAATGTAACGGAATTTACTCCTCTATGGGTCGTATTTCCCACTTATTTTTTCAGAACACTTTCAGACATGAAAAATCTTCGCCTTTTATTGCTACCAGTATTTTTATACTATGATCTCTAATTTAATTAACCACGACACATTACTGTAAAATTACGAATGTTATTTATATGTGAAAATGGTGAGGGCAATAAAGGCAGAAATTTCTCCTTTATGAAAATGTCCTAAAAAAGGGCGGGAGCACGACCCCTGCTTCTATTTAACGCATTAACAGGAGCCACCCATCTAGACGGGGTAAAGCGATCAGTTTTTATTTTATTAAATCTGGTGAAATTAAGTATCTATAAATCCTAAAAATTAAATATCTGTGAAGACCTTTGCAAATATTTTTTTAACAATTATGAACCTCCATTAAAAAATAATAATAGTGATGATGATGATGATAATCCTGTGGTTTAATAAAAGTATATTAGTTTTTATCGCAAAAATAATCACTTTAATTTTGACCGATGCCGGTGATTTTTGTGGGGGGTTTTCTTGAAATTCTACTTTTATTTATTTATGTATTTATTCATTTTACCATGTTGCTGCTTTGATTTCCATGCCTTTTTTAAAATTTTAACATTTTTCCCAGTTTTTTTTTTTTTTTTTTTTTTTCTAAAGAAGAAAAATAATAAAAGATGCGAAGGGTGATCTCTTCAAGGAAAATAAAAAATTATTACTGTACGATAAAGTCTGATTTTTTTCGAATAATTAAAATTACATATACAGGGTGCATAGCAGAGTCCCTTTAACCTGAAAATACTTGCGAACGGAGAGAGCCACGCAAGTGAGGTAACGGTATAATAAAGTGACTATGTCCGACCTAATGCAAACGACAGCAGCGCCCCTAGTGGCAAAATTTGGAAGTTAGCCATTGCAAATCAAAAACGAAAAGAGATAGAGCAAAATTTCCAATTAGAAAGTTTTAGAGCACCAACTAATTAGTACGAAACGATATTTGGTTCACACGGATAAGATAAATTGGCGCCTGTATACCCAAAAATGTCCGTAATCTATACGCAACTGTTCTACTCTACATATTCACATTTCGGAAATGTAGCAGTGTGAAAAGGCAGTTTGTGACTTTGTACTGTACTGTAATGTCTGAAAACTTTCATTTCCAATGCATTTAAAATTTTAGTTTAAAAGGTGCTGGCGCTCGCTTGATACAAACAACATAATCTCATAGCATAAAATTATTGATGGCAGACGATAATTTTATTCCTAATGTGCGAGCGCTTTCATTTTAAAAATTTTATTTTCTGTGTTGTGGCAATTTCAATCGTTGCCTAACGACGGGTAGAAAATATGTGTTCTTTTTTGAAAGTGACAAAACAAATGGAATTTTGAATGATCCTAAATGAATGTGATCCTACAGAAGATACATTTCTTAAAAATAAACGTTTGGATTTAGAATTTTGGAGCTATGTGAGAATGTCAAGCTTCACTAACTTTCAATATTTCGAGATGGTGCTTATTTATGGCGAATGTCAACGAAACGCAACGCATGCTGCACGGGAGTATGCCGTTCGTTTTCCATGTGGGCCACACCCAAGTGCAGTTACCATCGCAAATGTAGTGCGACGGCTCATGGAGACAGGAAGCACTAAAAGTCGTCCGCGTTCTGGCAGACCAGTGAGTGCAGGTATGCGTATACCGCCAGAGAGTATTTTGGCATATGCACTAGCCCATCCACACAGCAGTACAAGAGAAATCAGCATGGCTTGTGGCTTAACACGGGCCCGAGTATGGCAAATACTGCATAGTCAACATGCACATCCCTATCATGTCACTCTGCAGCAAGAACTGTTGCCACGGGATAATGAGCATCGATTTGATTGGTGCAACTGGGCATTAAATAATGTTGAATATAAATCAGATTTTTTGTCCAACATTGTTTGGTCGGACGAGGCACTGTTTCAGCGTACCGGAGTACTAAACCGACATAATGCCCACTACTGGACGCTGGAAAATCCCTCGTGGGGACTATCCACAAAACACCAAGTGCGCTGGTCCATTAATGTGTGGGGCGGTATCTGGAAGGATCGCTTACTGGGACCTGTGTTCTACGAAGGCTCATTAAACGGACAGAGGTACCTCCAACTATTACAGGACATAATACCCGACATTTTGGATGATATTCTCCTGTCCGCATTACGGGACATGTGGTACCAACATGTCGGTGCTCCTGCAAACCAGCCAGCTGGAGTGCGAAGCTTTCTAAAAGATTGCTTTGGACAACAAATTATTGGGTATGGTAGTAGTATTGAATGGCCTCCACGATCGCCGTACCTGACTCCGATGGATTTCTTCCTGTGGGGTTACATAAACGATCAGGTTTATGCAACTCCACTCCACATACAAGTCTGCTGGATCTACATCATCGTATTACAGATGCTTTCAATAATGTAACACCTTCCATGCTGAGAAATGTGCATGCAGAATTACTCACACGAATACAAACGTGTATTGTGAGCAATGGCGAACTTTTCGAACATTATCAACATTAACTTTTTATCGCTATGAGACTTAGAGTTTAGTTTACCTTTTTTTTTTTTTTTTTTTTGTGTGTGTGTGTGTGATGTTATCAAAATCTATTGATGTAAGTACATAGTATTTATTCATTAAATTGTGCATATTTCTTCTTTCCTCTGGCTATTCCTTTCAAATATTTACACAAAATGGAGTGCATCGATTTTGGATATTTTTTGGGTATACAGGCGCCAATTTATCTTATCCGTGTAAACCAAATATCGTTTCGTACTAATTAATTGATGCTCTAAAACTTTTTAATTGGAAATTTTGCTCTATCTCTTTTCGTTTTCGATTTGCAATGGCTAACTTCCAAATTTCGCCACTAGGGGCGCTGCTGTCGTTTGCATTAGGTCGGGCATAGTCGCTTTACTATACCATTACCTCACTTGCGTGGCTGTAGCATTCTCCGTTCGCAAGTATTTTCAGGTTAAAAGGACTTTCCTATGCACCCTGTAAATTGCTCAGCTGTTGCTTTTTATACGCTGAAATATCATTTCATAATTAATATAGTTTTAATTGAAAAAAAAAATGAAGAAACACGAAATAATAATAATAAAATTTTATGTACATTTATAGTAAGGTTTTATAAATTTTCTGCAGAAGTTTTCATAGATTCTCCAGTTCTGTGGTGCTTTCTTATTAACTTTCCAACATAGTTGAAAATTGTTTACGACATCACCTTTTCATGTTATATTTTCCATAAATATTTTCGGTATATCTTTAAAGCAATATATGTTATTCAAGTTCACTGTGGCATGTTCCCCGTTAAAATTGGTATGAATACCCCAACTCTTTTATGTACAGAATTCCCCACAATAATTTTTATGCATTGCGTACTGTGTGAAGTATTTTTATAAATCATATTTAAGTACTTAAGTATTGCATAATGAAATTAAAGTTTATTATTCATATGCACAAAAACATATTTTGCGTATAATATGGTATGATTAGCATAAAGATTTACAATGCCATTCAAAAAATATCCAGACACATTTATAATTGAAAACTGCTGGAATTGTTTTTTCATTTGACTTAAGCGTTGTTAACACTTTCCAACGATGCTAAAAAGGAGTTGTGACTTTAATTAGTCTATTTGTCTGTTTTTCTATACGCCTACATGTTTAACCTCCAATTTCCGTTATTATTTACTGAATATTTTTTATTTAATTTACGTTATTCTAAGTTCGCTAAGTTATGTTATTCTAAGTTATTCTTTATTAAAGATGACAGAAATAGATGTAACTTGTTTGTGTACAGGTAATAGCAAAAGACTTCTGATACATTATGTTCCGCAAGAGGTATATTTTTTAAGCATATTTTGATATTTTTATACTGCAAGCAGCATAACGAAATTAACATATTATTTAGATGCACAGATTATTTTTCCTGTAAAATAAGATGCATAATTTATTTATTTGCATGACTTTACAAAGTTATTCGGATTCATAAGGATATAAATTGGGAAAGAGCTCAATGTAAAATTTCAATGTCGTATAGATTCTTTTAATACATTATATGGACGACAGACAGGGCTTTCCAAAAAAGTGTCGACAGTATACAGAATTACGTACAAGCAATATTTTAGTGCTTTCACTTTAGAAATAAAAGGTGCTTTTGCAAAACTCTTTACTGCATCATTAAAACAAAATATATTTTTAAATGCTTGCTGTGTTAAGATACTATTCTACGAAAGCAGTCATTACGTAATGGCTACATAAAAGAAATCTAATTATATGTTTTTCTTTAAAATATGATTAAAAAAAAAAAAATGCATATTTTTTCCTTTTTAATTTAAAGCGAAATTATTTAAAAGTGTCATCACGAAAGCGAAATATGCATTGAATTTTAAATGAGGAAACGGGTACATATAGCTGAAAAGTTTTTAGATCTATGCGAACAGCATTGCTTTCTTTTCTTGTTTTAAAATTAATTTTACATTATATTCTTCATATTTCTACAATAAATTTACAAAAATCATTAAATTCAAGTATTTGTTTTTGGTTTTTCGCATAATAATTACGGGGGGAGGGGGGGGCATCAAAATTGGATGATAAACTGAAAGTAGGTAAACTAAATTTAAAAAAAAAAAGGGTCATTATCCTTGAAGCAAGTTATTAGTTATTCAAAATTTTTCGTTCATGTTACTAAAAATTTACTACATAAGCGTACTTTAAAAACACGTCTATTAAATTCATACGTGTATTATTTTATCATATTATGTATTATTTTATTTTAAAATACGTGTATTATTTTATCAAATATCTGAGTTAACAAACGTTATTGCTAGTTAATTGATATCAATACAATTTTATGCAATAATTTGTAGAAAAGTCGTTAAAAGTACATATTTTCTGAAAGTGATAGTTTCAGGGTTACATTTTAAAATGGTAAATGTAATTAAAAACTTATTTAATGATTGGTTGGTTGATTTTGTTGATTAAGGCCGATTGGGGTGGTGTGCCCTCCGTGTGAGTGTTTCTAAGGGGTCCTAGCCCGTATTTACACAAGTTTCGGACAAACCCATGGAAATCTCCGAACAGCTAGGTCGACGAGTGCGACCTGAGATTGAACTCGGCCCTTCCCGTCTACCAGATTTGAGTGCAGATCCGCTCGGCTACTGGTGGGACTTAAGGTTCTAGACATGGTTCGGAATACCACTATCAGGGTCTTTCTAAAGGGTCCTATTCCGTATTTATGCGAGTTTGGAAGAAAATAACAGAAAACTC
The DNA here is from genome assembly GCA_963930645.1 of Salticus scenicus. NCBI lineage: Eukaryota > Metazoa > Arthropoda > Arachnida > Araneae > Salticidae > Salticus > Salticus scenicus. The sequence goes on along the minus strand of OZ005654.1, from coordinate 223,317,201 downwards.
TTGTTGGCAAGGCAGAAGAATGCGTCTAGTAATCGAACCCGGCACCTCTCGTCTCCAAACTTTTAGAGCTTATTTAATTTCTTTATATCGTTCTTTATCGTTATAAGCCATTAAAGAGGTTTTTATGCAAAGTTTTATGTACAATTAATTTATATATAGCAATAGATTTTTATGTAAATTAAAAAGGGCAGAATATGAACATCAGTACATTTTCCCTTGTAATGCATTATATAAAATTATGAATGTATATAACGATATATATAAGACAACAGATTTTTATTGAAATAAAATTTTCTGTTTTGAATAAATATAGAATAAATATATAAAAACTGCATATAAATATTTAAACATATACTTTTCAATTAAGATATGTAAGCGTCAGTGCTTATTTTCAAACTCTGTTATAAATGATTTAAAATATTTAAAATGTTTTTAAATTTTTAATATTTCATTAATGATAAAGTTTATTGCTCTTCGAAATCCGATGCTCTGCTGGAGCACCTGTGTACCCTTGTAACTAGAAATTTGACAAAACATAGAAAATAATAGAAAAACGTATGCTCGTACAATATGATTCACTATATATATATATATATATATATATATATATATATATTATTCAAGTTAGAAACGAAATGTTTATCTCACAAAACTTATAATTTTTTTTCTTTCCTTTAAATTAAATAATCAGACTATGTCTTAGTTTTCTAGTTATTGAAAAAATATATATTAAATAATGTTTTCATCATTAATTTATGATATTCATGTCTAGATAGCGCCACTAGTTGGTTGACTCTAGCCATTCTTAACTTTTGTTACCCTGGCTATATTACCAAAGCTGTAGAAAAAAAAAAAAAAAAAAAAAAAAAAACGAAAATGAATTATAAAAACTTGAATCACTCTAACAGCTTTTGTTTTCTTTCTTTTTTTTTTTTTTTCTTTCTCCCAGAAACTACTTCGTAAAAATAAAATTTATCTTTTCCACCAAAATTTGATATTTCAGTAATCCTCAGAATTCATTACTACTCCGTCTTATTTTAAATAAAGCTTATAAAAAAATCACATTATACTAAATCTTTATGTGCAACTATGAAAACTGATAACTGTTTCTATAAAATATATCAACATTTCCTATTTGATTCTTTTCATAAGTTTTGCTGTCATCATATCTGTAGTGATAAGTATAAAGCATTTAAGTCCAAAAATGTCGATTTTGAGTTAAGTACATAGTCAGACTCAGAAAAAAATTATCAATCGATTGGTATAAAGGATTTAAGTCTATGTTATTTAGTCTTTGAGAAAATCCATTGGTAATAAAAGGTTCAAGTCAGAAATTTGCCATTCATGTTTGGTATAAAATATTTAATTCAATTTTTTCCCGTTATTAAATGAAGTTTGACAACCACTGAATGGTATAAAGGGTATAAGTCAATGAAATCCCTTTTTCCTAATCGATTCTTCTGCTTTGTTTTTAGTTAGTTTAACTTTATTTTTCGTCTCCTGAAAAATCAAGAATATGGACTTAAATCCTTTATACTTATCAGTACAGATATATATATTGAATTTTACTCATAATGATCATGGTAAAGATTCCATTTTAACAGAAATTTTCAGTTATTTAAATAAAAGCTTTTTGGGGGTGAAGGGGGGACGATTCTAATTTCAAATTCACTATGTGTGGGGTATACTTATAGTTTCCAAAGTAAATATAAATAAATCTATATGGATATCTTCTTCACAAACTTACAAAGTTGTATTCTGAAACCTGAAGGTTACAAGGAGTTCATTGAGAAGTTCCTAGATGGCGCCACTATGAAAATAGTCAAACTATTCAGTCTGTCTAATATTCCTGAATTTCAATTTTATCAATATAAAATATATAGATTTAAATAGGTAATTATGTAATTAATGCATTATAAGTTTTAATATTCTCCTCTATCTCATATCAGTAATGCTCATAAATAAAATTATTTAAAATGATGGAGTATCTAAAAGTATATGTATTATATATATTTAACAATAAATCGTGAAACGAAAATTTATTTTGTTGGGGATATTTTATTCAATTTGTGTGTGTGTTAGGTGGGTTTGGGAGTAATGCCGATCTACTGTGCAAGGGTACTAAGCCTGAAAGGAAATGCCCTAAGTGGGAGTCTTTCGAAGAGGTTCTAGCCCGTATTTACAAAAGTTTCAGTGGAAGACATGGAGAATTCCGAACGGCTAGTCGCCCACCACCAGCTGCCAAGCGGTACTGCGTTCAAAGCTAGTAGATAGGAAGTACCGGATTCGATCCCAGGTCACGCTCATCGACCTAGCTGTTGGGAGTTTTCTGGGGTTTTCTCCGAAACTCGGGTAAATACGGGCTAGCACCCCTTAGAAAGACTCTCACGGATCGCATTCCACCTATAGGCCTAGGACCCTAGCGTAGTCAATCAGTCTTAAATCCTACAACCAACCAACCAACCGAACGGCTAGTCCGACGATCACGACCTGGGATCGATCCCGGCACCTTATATTTGAATTTGGATTTTAGACACCGAAAATAAAAAAGAATAAAAGAAACTAAAGCTCTCATAAGAGTAGTAAATGTCAATGTATTGTAGCAATTAATAGAATGGTAAAACAGAAGTAGAAAAAAATTATATTATTGGAATCTCCGAAATTTCAATTGAACTTGTATACAGGGTGCTCGAAAAAGCTTGACTTCAGGTTTAACTCCTTAAATAGTGGATTTAAACATATATAACAAATTATAAAGATGTGGAAAATAAGGTAAAGAATTTTATGAAATCTAGAAATAAATTCAGAGGTTTCAATTGCAAGAGTTAAACAGTTTAAATTTTTTATATTGCCTTAAAAAAAAAAAAAAAATCCCACTGTGGGAAAAAGTGTCGTATTTTCTAAATAAGGTTATGTGCACATTTTCAAAATTACATCATATAAAATCCTAGATATGTGTTTAAACTATGTTTCTGACGAATTAAGCGTAAATTAAAATACAGGTGCGTAACATTTATATACGTTTTCATTGTTTTCATTCGCAATTTATGTGTAAAACCAAATCTCCTACGGATTGTTTTTTTTTTTTTATTATTATTATTATTGTTTATTTATTTATTTTTATTTTTATTTATTTTTATTTTATTAATCTCAGAATTAATGCCGAGACAATGGAAAGTGGTTTAAGTGTTTTTGCTCACAGACTTTTGGCAGGATACGTGCTCCGTGAACAGGGCCCGACTTAGACTACCTGCAGCCCCGGGGCAAGCCTATTCTGGGGGGCCCTCTTGCAGTGGCATAAGAGGTCTTTAGGTTGCAGAATTTCTGTATTCGCCTGTAGGGGGTCCCCTTCCAGAAGGGGGGCCCAGGGCATTTGCCCCGTATGCCCTGCCGTAAGTCGGGGCCTGCGTGAAGGGTCATCCTAGGGGGTCCTAGCATGTATTCACAAAAATTCAAGAGAAACATAGAAAATTCCGAAAGTGTGCTCGAGCCCGTCACCTGTCATTTACCAGCTAAGGCAGTTGAACCTCTCGGACACTGTTGCAGCTGTAAAGAATAGAAAAGGTATGCGTTTTATAATTTATATATTTTCTGATAATTTTATATCCCTATTTTACATTTTTGCACTTTATCACTGATTACGCTAGGTGCAACATTTGGGTTACGTCATGCTTTTTAGCTTTTGATAATAGATTCCTACCCATTTTTTAGCGATAATTCCAAAAATTACCTTCAACTTTTAACACCAGGTCAGGATTTTTCGCAAATCGTAAAGCTTTAAATTTTAAAAAAGTCGCAATATTGCAAAAATTTAATACTACAAAATACAGTGCGGTGCAAAAGTTTGCTCACAAGCTAAATTATTTTAATAAAATGAAAAATATACACCGAAATGCTTCGAAAGTTTTCTTGTATCTAAACAATTGGATTATAAATTCATGTTTCGAATTCAGAAACAATTAATTGAAAGGAAAATAATAAATCATAAAAAAATCCTAATTGTGATGACGTAAAAATTTATGCACGACACCGAAATATTTACATTTCACAAAACACAAAAGTCCTTTAGTATTCTTCGACCACATTTCTTGAGACCATGGAAGCCTCTGCGCAAGCACTGACTCAACGAATCCACTGTTAGGAAGATAGTCATCTGATTCAGAGAAAATAAATGATAACAGAGCTCGTCGAATTACTGGATGTTTTCCAAATCCCAAGCTGCCGTGCATTCTGGCATCCCTCAAAGTTTTTGGAATGCTCCTCACTGCTAGTTTTAGAGAACGTGGTTACACTATAGTCTTTGATGTTTACATTGCACCTAATTAGATCAAATACGCGATTTTTCACTGATAACACGAGCTTTTGGAATGTTTCTGGGACAAATCTGTACAGCTTCCTCGATTGCTGATTTGAGCTCTTGCACTCTCAAGGAAACATTCAAAAGGTGTCGTCTTCAAAAAATATTGAAAACAATATATGTGATTCTACTCTTTATAAAACACCAGGAAGTGAAAAAAATTATCGGCTGAAATGAATTACAGCGACCACAAAATATTATCAAAATTGAGCATATTTGGCGATTTAGCGCTGTTAGGCGTTCAGTTCGCTATCACCGAGATACGCGTGTACGAACAGAACCGTGTTTTGTTTCTCCGCCAAGTACTCAAAATCAATCACCTAACGATGTAAAATCGCCAAATATTCTTAATTTTGATAATTCTTTGTGGTCGCTGTAATTCATTTCAGCCGATAATTTTTTCACTTTCTGGTGTTTTAGGAAGATTAGAATCACATATATTTTTTCAATATTTTTTGAAGACGACACCTTTTAAATGCTTCCTTGTCAGTAATATTGCTTCCCATTCTTGTACGCGTTAGTGAGAGGATTTCCCAGTTGTTCTCTATCAGACTGAGATTTGGACTGAGTGCTGGCCAGTTCATCAGGCTGATATTCTGAGATCTAAGCCATTCTTCTGTAGAACGGGAAGTGTGTATCGATGAGCTGTTCTGCTGAAAGGTCCAATTGGGAACTCCTAGGAGTGTACCAAACTGCAATAAAGGCTCATTCAGAGTTTCCTGATATTTCTTTGAATTTTGTCTGTCATTTAGGAAGCAAAGAAGCGTTTGTCCATTATAGCCAAAAGCGCCCCATAACATCAGCGAGCCACCGCCTTGTTGCATGGATCCACCTTACGAGCCACCGCCTTGTTTGCCGCTTATGCTCTTCGAATCTTTCCTCAAATCAAGCCAATAGAATGAGAAACCATCTGGACCATCCAAATTCTTTTTTTTTTTTTTTTTATCTGCGAAAATAAAACTAATCCATTCGTCATACAATAATACGTGTTCTGTTTTGCCCATTAAAGTCTTGCTTGTTTGTGACACTGTTTCAGAAAAGGATTATAAGCTAATTTTTGTTTTCTTTTGAATCTGATTATTTGTCTAGGTATGGTGTCACGTGATTATTTTTATATAAGTCAAGAGTTAAAGCCATTTTTTTTTTTAAATTCTTCTACCCTCAAAAAATGTGGGTTTTTCGGCCTTCCTGAGCGATACGCAAATTTGAATTATTCTCCACGTTGCAAAGCACTATAAATAGCACGTTCCGACTGATTTAAAATATGTGACATCTGCAAAACGAATTTACCTTCCATTTTTAGCTTCTACACCTTCGCAACTTCTTCAAGCGAAAACTACAACGATTTCGGCATTTTGATAACTCGTATAGTGATCACTACATTTTATAGTCTAGGAGGTAAGACTCACCGATCCTCCACCAATCACGTTTAAAGAGATAGTTGCATAAAACCTCATTTGTTCTTAAACTTTGGCGACATCACGATTTTGATTTTTTTTATAATTTCTTATTTTCCTTTCAATTAATAGTTTTTGGATTCGAAACATAAATTCGTAATCCAATTGTTTAGATACAGTAGAACTTTCGAAGCATTCTGATGTATATTTTTCATTTTATTAAAAAAATTTAGCTTGTGCATAAGCTTTTGCGCCGCACTGCTGATGTAAAATTGTTTATTCATAATAACAAAGGCCTACATCAGAAATTTTTATTTGATACATTTGGCTGGCCAATGAGAAAATATTCTGTGACTGACATCTAGAAACTAAATCGTGGCTCTAGTAAAAATAGTTCCATGTCAGCCTTACCATTTCTAGTCTCCTTTGAAAGCAAGTTCTAGAAACCCCTATTAGAATTCTAGAGCGTTTATTTATATTATCGAGGTCAAACTTAAATAAAAATCTCTGCAACAAAAGCAAAACTAAAAGGCGAGTTTTATCAACTATAATTCGAGTTTATGACCCAATTCTATGAAATCAAGCTAGAATTTCTCGCAGTATAAAGGTTTCATAATATTCATAATATTTATAATATTGTTTCAGCATCTAGAAGTTTATAGACTATAAATTCTCGTATATTTTTTCTATTCAGTTAATGGGCTTACCTTATCTAGAATCATTAAAATCTATACCTATCATGCGACTGTAACTTATAACATATATATATATAAATTTTCAGCTGAATCGAATAAGCCGTTTAGACGCTATCGCATTTTAAACAATTTGAGCAGATAGGCCATCATGATAGAGAATTTTTCTTTGTGTCCCTGCAAAAAACCTGTAAGTGTTATAGTTCCGAAACTCATTTCGTGCGATGGTGACCTATAACATGTATATAATTTTTCAGTTCATTTGAATAAGGCGCTTAGACACCATTGCATTTTAAATAATTTGAGCTCATAGGGCATAATGATAAAAAAATTTTCTTTGTGACCCTGTAAAAAAACTATATTCACTAAAATCTATACAGTTCTTGCGAGAAGACCTATAATAAATATATGATTTTACAATTCAATCGAATAAGGCATTCAGATGCTGTCACATTTTAAATAATTTGAGCACATAGGCCATCATGATAGGGAGTTTTTATTTGTGTCTCTGTAAAAAACCCATAAGTGTTATATTCACCAATTTCTATACCGTTCGTATGACGGTGACCTATAACATGTGTATAAACTTTCAGTTCATTTGAGTAAGACGTTTAAACACCATTGCACTTTAAATAATTTGAGCTCATAGGGCATAATGATAAAGGATTTTTCTTTATGACTCTGTAAAGAAACTATAAGTAGTGTATTCACCAAAATACAATTCTTACGAGGGGACCTGTAATATGTATATGATTTTACATATACATATCGAATAAGGCCTTACAATATCAAATAAGGCTTTAGATGATATTGCATTTTAAAGATTTTGAGCCCATAAGCTATAATGATAAAAAAAAATTATTTGTGTCCCTGTAAAAAAAGTATAAGTACTGGATTCACCAAAATCAATAGGGTTCATACTATGGTGACCTATAACATGTGTACTAACTTTTAGCTCATTTGAACAAAGTGTTTAGACGATATCTTGCTCACTCATACACACATGCACACACAGACATACATCACCGTAAAAATAGTAAAAATGAATGCATGGGACCTCAAAACGTACAGATACACCAAAATCCCAAAGTCGAAATTTTGTCATGATTACAATACTCTTCTTACATACGTTTGTTCAGAAAGTAACAAAAATACAATACTTCCAGCAGCAAAGAAGGTGAAATATACCTTCTACAAACTCCGAGGACATGAAGGATCACTGTGTTAGTTGGGGAGAAGAATACAATACTATAACCAAAACGAATGGCTGGATAAAATGCATAAGGTGCCTCAGGTGAATATGGGAAATATGTGCAGACTATCAAGACTTTTGCCAAAAATATAAAATTTTACGAAACGTGAAGAATTTAAATTATACTTCAAACTCTATTTATACGAATTTCATTCACTCATTTTCCGTGATATGATTGCATCTTTACAAATTGCTATATGTTTCTCATGCCAACTATATAAAATACGTTTTTTTTTTTTTTTTTTTTACCATTTCAACTTTTTTTTTTTTTTTTTTTTTTCAATATGATGGCCATCTCTCCTCGATCTGAAGGACAGATGGATATCAGCCATTTTAATTTCAAACTATGTTTACCACTTTTTGTTCTCACTATTTAATTATTTTTTGCCCATAATATGATGTGTATATGTATAAGAATTTTAAATACGCATAAATATTTCTTATATTTGCATTCTAAGAATTTATATTTCAATCTTTGAAAACTATGGCCATCTATCCTAGATTCACCCTACTTATTCGTTCTAAATGAAGGAGGTACATATTTTTTCTCAGTGATCTTTATGTTTTTGGTGTACTGAAACTGAAACTGAAGCCAGTTTATCACATACTGTATAAAAATATGTCTTATTTGCTGCCAGAGATTCTCTGTAATTTGAGAAAATACAGGTTATATTTACGAAAAAATTACGTATTTTCTCAAATTACAGAGAATTTCTGGCAGCAAATAAGACATATTTTTTACAGTGTAGAGATTTTTGTCAAAACAGGGTGTGACAAAGACACAATTTATTCCGTACCTTTTCCACCAATATATTTATATGGTAACTTTAGCAGTGTGTTTCCTTGTTTAATTATAATTAATCATGGAAACGCGCTAGAAACTACCGAAATGAAGATATTGTGTCAGTAGACACGCTGTATTGAGAAAATCCTATACGTCATAGAGAAAAACTGTCCACAGTTTTGATTTCAGCACACCAAAAAATATATGCATCAGCTAAAATTATCAAATAAAATTTCGCCAACATGATTTTTGTTGACATGTGTATTGTATTATTATTATTTTTATTTATTTATTTCACTCATACTCTGCGTTCTTACAGCTAAACATGTAAAATATTATGTATTTAAATTTTTCTTTCCCCAACAGAATCCTCAAGTATTTAGTTATGAGAAAATTCCCAGTTTAGGCTAAAGATGTGACTAAAATATTCTTGGAGGAAAAAAGATAAAACAATGTTTTTCATTAATTGTATAACATAAGTTTTTAGCAGTTTTTGGATGATTTTTAACATTTTTTGTAAATTACGATTTGCGAAAAATCTTGACGTGATGGTGAAAAAAATAAAAGGTCATTTTCGGATTCGGCGTCAAAAAATACATCAAAATCAATTACCCAAAGTTAAAAACACAACTATTGCAGACGAATGTTATTTAACATATTTTCAGTATTGATTATAACAAATTCATCTGAAAGTATGCCAGTTATGAGAATAGTAAATAATTTGAAATTGAATAGTAAATAATTCGAAAGTGAATATATCAAATATTTTATAATTTTATTTAAAAAAATTAATTTACATCTTTTTCTTTTCATGAAGTAATAAACAAAATTTACAGTTAAACTTTACACTTTTGGCACAAAACATGTGAGCTCGGATGACCAGTAAAATAATTTCCATTTTTACCTGAAAGAAAAATAAAATATCAAATAATTATTCCCTTCATTAGTAAAAGAAAAGTTAAATCTAATACAAGACTATATTAATATACATCAGACTTTGAACAATATTTTATAAAAAGTTGTATTATTGGAGTCTTTTAAAAAAATAAAAAGTTCTTTCTTGCATAAAATCAAACATTATACATGTGATACTGCTAACTTATTCTTAATTGACATAGTAGAATACTAGTAAATTAGAGCCAACACAATACGTTTTTTGTATATCCGACATTTCTTTTAATAAAATCATGTTAATCTCAGTATTGTTGGTATTAAACATAAATTTATATCATTTCTGACCAACCGATTCTGCGGTTCAACTCTAATGATCTTCATAAAATGCATAGAATATGTCCCATGTTGTGGGATCAACATTGTCTCAATATAGTTTTATAATTATATTGTATCAATATTAATCATAATTGGTATGATTTAATTATATAGACGTTATGATATATCTATTCTTTTGACTATGAATAATTTTAATATAACCGCGTCATTTCTCATTAAATATGAATCAAAACTGAATCTACATAATTAGAGTTGCTAACTTTAGCCCTTTTTGGTTACAGGAAATATTTAATAGAAATTTTTTATATATTTTTGTAAAAGTTTTTACTGATTAAATAAAATAAAAATTTCTATTAATTAAAGTTCAGATAATTTTAATAGTGTTTTTTTATATATATTTCTATAACAGTCACTGATTAAATAAAATAAAAATTTCTATTAAAGTTCAGGAAATTTTAATAAAATTTTTTTATATGTTTCTGTAACAGTTTTCATTGATTAAATAAAATAAAAATTTCTATTATTTAAAGTTCAGATAATTTTAATAGAATTTTTTTATACATTTCTGTAACAGTGCGTTCACTGATTAAATAAAATAAAAGTAATTCTATTGAAAATTTTCCGGTAGCTAAAAAGGACTAAAGTAGGCAACTATATGGTTGCTTTCATATAAACAGTATCTAACGTTTTACGTTTGCTGCGATTCAATGTCATTGATGTAAAGATGTCATTTTTAAATACATATTAAAAAATATGTCATATATGCCCCAATTTTCATTTTTATTTTATGTTATTTTATTCAATTTAAAATTCCCCTTCGAAAAATGCATTCTCATAGTTGTGGGTAGATCTGAACTATCCCAATTTTTCTGGGAGGCTTTATGCCAGAATTTTATAATAGTAAATTTAAAGGTATTAAATCGTAGATTTTTAATACCAGAGGTGGTAATAAAACTTATTTATAAAATATAAATGTTGGAAGTTATATATTCTTTTTATTGAGTATTAGGGCAGTTTTTTTAAGATTGGCTACATAAATACAGTCTAATCTAAAACTTTTTTATTGCAATTATTTTTATTTATTTATTTATTTATTTATTTATTAGTAAGTAAAAATCTATGCTGATATTTAACTTAATAAATTCATGGTGCAGATCTGTAAAATCTGTGAGGCAGTTGTATAAGTTTTCATTTTGGGAACATGATATAAGTATTTTCAGTTAAAGCATATTACAGCATTTTCATATTACAGCACCATCAATAATTTTGCTTCTAATCTTTCCTTGCCATTAAAGTATCATATAAAGAATTTAATCTCCTAACTTCTCTATGACATCAGATTGTTTTAAAATGTTTAGATGGTTTAAATGGTACTAATACATTTTCTATTTCTAGGTCATTCAATTGGACGGGGGAACTAAAAGAAAGGTTTTATTTAACCTAAAGAAGAGAGGGATTAAAGAATTACTTACCTTATTTACCACCATTTAGCACCATGAGAAACGAGCCCATGATTCCAAACGCCAGTATGTACTAGTCCAGTTCCAACAACATGAGGTGCAAGAAGCACACTGCGTCCTAGGCGATGGTGAGCCCAGGCTCCATGAAGTCCATGTGCTCCTAAAACAAAAATGAATTCAAATCATATTGAACGCTACAAAATTCCGTCTTACATGTATATTAAAGATGGTACAAAGCGCATGTATAAATAGATATTTCTGTATTCACAACTGATATTTAAATTAATTGATTTCTTAATTCTACTTTTGGCTAGCGAATACTATCAAATTTCAAAATGCATGAAATTTCACAAATATTTCAGGAAGACAGCCGTATGAAAATTGTTTATTCTTGCAAACTAACATTAGTGTTCCACAAAGTAAACAGAGACATTGCAAAGATTTTCATAACAGAAAGTAGTCTAGGCCATATATTTGAGCAACTAAGGCATGAACTTAGCCTACGTGATAATGCAAGTTCTCGCTCGTAATGTTATTGCTACGAAATTTCTCTTAATCTATGTTTCACAAAAAAGAAAGAAAGAAATGGAAAGAGAAAACGAAGCTTATTTTTAATAAGTAAAAAAACTTTGAATAAACAGCATAAAATGCAATAAGCTCGCAACAATTGTTTCGGGTCGAAAGAACACACCCTTCGTCAGGCGAACAAAGTAAGCACGAGTGTTGCAATCAAAACGGCAACGCACAAAACCCTTTTAAGTGAAGAGCAAAAATATATAAAGACGAATGTAAATATAAATACTGGTGTGAAAAGAATTATCAAATGAAAGAAGAAAATAAATAAATAAATAAGATTAAAATATGTAACAAAATCTTAAAAGTATCAAAATTTAACGAAAATCGTAGTTATGTGAGTAATTTCCAAGCTTCAGACAAAAACGGAGTGGAAAAAATATCATTAATAAGATTTTTTGAATTTTTAACTGTATATATCCAAATGGAAGAGATGACAGGAGATGAAATTATATTAGTTTTAGAAAAATCAAAACAATGACATGAGCCCAGCAGTGAGAAACAATAGAAGATTTGGAAATTCGTCTTTAAAATGGAAAAATGGTGTGTTTTAGAGTAGTAAAAGAAAGAGAGAAATTGTATCTAACTAAAAAAAAAAAAAAGAAAAAAAAAAAGAAAGAAATTAATCTTTTCCCTTTAGAACAACCGACATTACTAATCCCATTAGCAGATATGGCATCATTTTAATTCATTTCGGAGCAATGTTAGTATCCGCCCTTTTTTCACATCGCTTTTTTAGTAATGGAGTTTTCTCCAACATGTAATTGCGAATAAATAAGGAAAAAATGCTCTTCAAGAAAAATGATGTGAAAAGGGGCAGGTACTAATAATGCTCCGGAAAAAATTTATATGTTGGCATACCTTCCATAGCAACATTCTTATTAAATCTTAAAAATAATTTTTATTTTTAAGAAGATACTTATGTCAGGATATCGACAGTCGAAATTATTCCCTGATTCTTTCATCAGTATACTTATATAATAATATTTTACTTAATTAATCGTGCAAACTTATTACCGAAAATTCCGAAAGAAAAATACCAGCGGAAGAATCAAAGAAATAATTTCGACTATCGATACCCTGTATATGTTATAGCAACACTATTAAAAATTAATAAGTATTTAAAAAAAAAAAAAAAAAAGTAAATTTCACGAATTAGAAATATTCGAATTAACTTACCAACAAGCCCTACGTGTGAAACTGGAGCATGAATAACAGGAGCAGCGATAAGGCTTCTGCCTAGTCTACTATGATGGCCAGCCGCCCAATGACCACCAGCCCAATGACCACCACTCACGACACCATTATGGCCTATTGCAGAGTGAGCAACTCCAGCATGATGCCACTGTGCAGATACTGCCGCGGCCAAGAAAAGGACGACTGCAATTTCGTACTTCATTTTTAAAAGTTAAAGATGAAGACTAGAGAAAGAGAAAGAAAAAGTTAATGGCATTTTTAGCGACAAAAGTTAAAGAGTGAAATTTTAATTTTTAACTAAATTTTTAGCTTTTATGCTATATATATATATATATATATGCAATAATTAAATGTTTCTGATTGATAACAACAAAATATGATAAACATTACAAAATTAAAAGAAATATATAAAAAAAGGTATTAAAAAATTTAAATATATATATATATATAACGTGGTATTTAAAATAGTAACTTCTGAGAACCATACAATATAATTATATTGTTTCTTGTGTTTTATGGCTTTCTAAAAAAGCAGGCACTTATTTTAATAGTAATATATATACACACATTGGCCAATGAATTAGAAACCTTTACATTAATATTTTATTGGACCTTCTTTTGCATGTTAGACCTCCTTTTGCATGAATAACAGCGAGTATTCGTGTGGACAGTGATCCTACAAGTTTCTGGGGTGCATTTATGTCCATAGTTTACCATACATTGGCTACACAGACTTAAAGATCCTGTTAATTGGATGGAAGAGGAGATTGCTGACGGATACTCCTTTCCAACATATCCCAAACATTTTCTATTGGATTAAGATCCGGGCTTTGGGGCGTCTAAAAAAACTGTTAGAAGTCAGATTGATGGTCACTGAACCATCTCGAACGATTCTGCTACGGTGTAAGGTTGCATTATCGAACACAAAGTATCCGTTAACATCGGAGTAAAAATGTAACATTGAGGAATGCACTTAATCTATCAATATGTCCAGGTGCTGCATGACTTTTTGATTATCCTCAAGTAACACCAGGGGACTACTTCCATACAAGCAGAACATTCCCGAAAGGTTTGTAACAAGTTTTGCATACCATCGTTGCCAGCGAGCATTTGTAGAAACTATTACAGGTTTCTAACTCATTGGCCAGTGTATGTATTATGAAGTTCCTAATTCAAAATGTTTTACAAATATTACAATAGTAATTTACATGTAGTACAAAGAAAAACAGTTTAATATTATCTTGAACGAAAATATAAGAAATGGAGATGGGAAAAGAAAAAATTGATTAAATCAAACAACGTATTAAATCAAATAATATATTAAAGGTAAAATTATAAAAAGCAATATGTATTTATCATAGAAATAGCTTGTACGATAATCAGCTAATACAATAAGTATAAATGTATGTCAAAATTAAATAACGAATGAAGGAAATTCTCAGGTATATTGACGAGCCAGATGTAAGTTTTGACTTTATACGAACATAAAATGCTAATATTTCAGCTTATCTGCTAAAACTTATATTCATTTATGCATAATGTTCACATATCTTTTCGGATTAATACATCAATTTAGATTTTTTTTTCTTTGAAGGATATTATTTTGTTTGCTATTTGGAAAACGTTTACTCTGGATTCAAAAAATGCACGCTTAATTTTACTGTTCAGCTTTCGCAGAAAATAATCCAATTTTTTGTGAAATTGAATATGCTAATAGCATTTTTCCTTTTTCTGGATTGTCATAGCAATGAACCTTTTTAAAAAAAGACAATCAAGGATTGCAAGATATTATTAATATTATTATTATTAATTTTTAGGGGAAATATAATATTGAAAAAAAGCTTAATATTTTTCCTTATCAAGTTATTCATTCTACCATGCATGTATTTATCAAAATATCATCAGAGATTCACTATATAGTTACTTATAAAATGTAAAAACTATGAATGATGTTTAAAACTGGCAATCACTTACTTCAGAGGTTTAGTAGTTAAAAAACAATTTATGTTTTATGTTCAATTATGTATTAAACATACTTTTGGCACCGTGGTTATGGTAAATAAACTAAAGAAATGGACAAAAAAAAAAAAGGGGGGGGGGGAAGGTAAAAGATAGTATTTGATGAAAACAATTAAAAATCTGATTCAATTAATGCATGAATTTGTGTAAATATAAATAAATTAAATAAAAAATAGTATTTTTTAACCTTTGCCGCTCTTGATGGTCGACAAAATTTAGAAATAAGCCAATCCTCTTATACATTTCCTTTTCTTTCGTGATTTTTTTTAACACGCTTTTATTAGCTTCACATGTATGTATGTTTGTATGTATGTTTGTAACCGCTCTGGGAGCAAACAAAATATCTATGTTGTAAAAAAAGACTTTCTCTACGTGAACGCTGTGGCTGTGAGGTAAAGCCCCGCTGTACGAACCTAAAGTTCGAGCGTTCGAGCCCAGTTAGGGGAGATTTTTTAAAAATGGTTTTTGTTTAATTCTAAATTATTTTAATTAATGATTTAAATGTATGTAAATATTATGGTGTGTCACTCACACGATTTTCTCTTACCCTGCATTTTAATACTAAGATAGATATTTTGTGCTTTTTAGTTCACATTTCTATAAAAGCGTGTTCTTTAATTTTTTAAAAGTATAATATTATTAACAAACAAGTATCAAGGTATATCACTGCATTAAAAATTTTAACAATAAAGAAAATCAATGCAATCCCCATAGATTATACAACACTTTCCAGCCATATTTTTACCCATCAAATCATTGAACTTTCAATTTATATTTTACCACCACGATGACACTTTAAGCATACTTTTTTTCTTAGAAAACTTAATTTTACAACTTTACTTTTATAGGGGAACGTAAAGGGTTTCTTTTAATGTATTTAAAATTTGTGTACTTAAAAATCTAATGAAACATATATGAAGTGATCGCTAAAGATTAAAGAGATTGAAAAAGTCGCAGCTTCATTTTTTCCCCTTCTTAGATTATTGAACTCTCCTTAGAGATTAGCATGTATTATATTACTGAAACACTTTTAACAAACTTTACTGATATCCCCATAATGTACCAGAAGTTTTGTGTGATCCTATTAATCAATTATTAATACTAATATTCTATCATATTCTACTCCACTTTTTACCTTATTTTATAGGAAAGACGATATTTTGTGCAATGCATGTTGATTTCATTATGTTTTGTGCAATGTAAAGACGTAGAAATGGGCTTAAAATAATACCTCTTTTAGACTGTAAGGTAAGAGTATTTTTTTTTTTTAATCCCTATATTCAAATCAATAATATTGTTTGTAAAATTTTCAATTTTAAACATGTTTTAGTGAACTCGAAAAACATATATCAATTTAACAGCAATCTGAAAATATTTATTGAATGAGAGCGCACATACAGAACGAAATAAAGTTATAAATACTTTTCAAATTTGTTGAAAAATGCTTAAAATATATATATATATATATATATATATATATATATATATATTACAATGAATCTCATATAAATAATTTTCTTTGTAACAAAATAGTAATCTTCAAAAGCTAGAAGAGGGGAGGGGGGGTGGGGTATTGTATATTAATCAGTTTTACAGATCTCATTAAAATAACCCTCACTTTTCATGTTAAGTACAGAAATAGGGTAATATTTTGTTAAATATTCTCAGTTTCCCTTATTTTGCTATATCCCATACTCAAATATATAATCAATATCAAAGGGCACGTTTAAGTTAAAGTTTGAAAGTAATGCCGGTCGAATTTGTATTTTCATAAAAACTTCGTAATGCCACTCATCTTAGACTAAGAAAAAAGAAATATATCGCCTTCTATCTAGAACGAAAAATTAATTATTTTCTAAATTACTAAACTAGAAATATAGATTTCCGAGTCATGCGTATAAAATAAACAAATAACCTGGATAGATGAAATGATCGAAAATTTCTAGTCTACATTTTTTTAGATGATGAAACAATATTATGAATATTATGAATTAGTTCTATTTCGTGAAATTCTCTCTTGATTTCGTAGGTTTGGGTTATAAAATAAAATTATATTTACAAAACTCACCTCTTGTGTTCACATTTATTTTCAGAAATTTTAAATAAGATTGACCACGGTAATATAAGAAAACGCTCTAGAATTCTAATAGAGGTTTTTAGGACTCACTAGCAAAGAAAATTAGAATTTATAAAGATTACATAGAATTATTTATACTACAGCCATAATTTAGTTCCCAGATGTCAACTACAAAATTTTTTTTTTCAGTGTAGATTGAACTGTTATTTAAACAGCAAGTTACAATATGAAAATTTTTGTTTCGAAACCAGCACAAGCAATTAATTAAATTGCATTTATTTAAATACGATAAACATCTGAATTAAAATATAACATACAGAAAGTTTAAATATAAATTATTTTAATGAAAATATTTATGTGGAATCAGAAATTAACCTTACCTTTTTGACTGAAACTTGAAACTAAATTGAGTTAAGAATATCGCTTATCAGTGTATATATGCACCTTATATAGAAAATAAATGGGGGCATTAAAATTTTTATTCAGAGGCGTAGAATGATCTTTTTTATTATTGAATCAATAATCATAATTATTAAAATATAGAATAAAAATAGTGTCCTTGTAGAATGGTTTGAGGAGAATCACATAGTGTCGTCATTATAAAACTAAACGGTTTTGAGGACACTCCCTGAAATTTCATCATTTTTTGTTTATCACCTTCCGTTTGCATTTTAATGAAATGTATCGAAGGTCTTTTAAGCAAATTAATAATAATTTTTTAAACTATAACACTTAAGCTGGTTGAATGCCAAAAAATTGATTTTTTCATATTAAAGGGAAAAACAGAATTTCAGGGTAATAACTTATTAAAGAATAGAAAAGAAAACGACACTGAAAGTAATTAGAAACTTGCTATAAATCTTTTTCAAAAATTAATTTCCTTCAAAAGTATCAATCTGAAAATTTACGATAATATTTCTTCTCTCTCTCATTATAATTTATGAAGTCTATTTTTTCTATTTTTTTCTTTCACATGCTTTATAGGGTAGGTGCTCCGGTGATTGGCATGCTCCAGTAATTGACATCTATCTCGATATAATTAATAAAGAAAAATAAGAAAATCACATATTTTACATATAAGAATTTTAACATTTTATTTCAAACACTGGAGTATAGGGTGCTAATAACTGGTAAAATGAATAACTAGCAGTGTCAAACACTGGGACATAGGGTGTCAATTACCAATAAAAGGAAAAACTGGCAGTATCAATTACTGGAACACTGAGTGGGTGTCAAATAAAATTCATATTTTTTTTTTATCAAATGCATATATTTTAACATATATGTAGTTCTGAATGTCTTTCCTGCCATATGTATTAATTTAAGATTTCTAGAAATATTTTCTGATGACTAGAACATCAAAAACGTCAGAGATTGCTCTAAAAGTGTCAATCACTGGTGCATTTACCCTATTTCTTTTTGCGTGAAAAAAAAAAAAAAAAAAAAAAAAAAAAATCTGTCATAATATTATTTTTCTATGGTAGTTTTTATGTTTAATCAGATGACTGACAGGCAAGGTAAAATTTTCAATCAAAGTGATATTAATTTGATTTGTTAAATTGTACCATTTTGTATCATTTTGATTTGACCATTATCGATTACGCTACTATTGAATCACATACATTAGTGCTAAACATGCAGTATTTAATTACACCCCTTTTTATGAGATTTAGCCAAAGGGATTTTTAATAAGTTTTTGCCCTGTACTGATTTTTTAACATGCTTTTATTAACTTGATATGATGTAACTATTAATGTATGTAACGGAATCTTGCAATTCAATTTTAGATCATATTTCTGTTCGTTCGAATGGCCTGAAATTTTGCACACGACTTCATAGTAGATGACAATACTACATACAAGGGTTTCCAGGTTCCTATCCCATCAGGGGCAGATTCTAGGGGAAAACAAATATATATATATATATAACTCTATCGTATATGTCACAGGATTTGGTCGTATTTGTAAAACGTTGAGTAGAAACAATTAATCAATTAATATTTTTTATTAAAGATTATGGTAAATATTATGGTGTGTCACTCATACGATTTTTTCTTACCCTGCATTTTAATATTATAAAGATAGATATTTTGTGCTTTTTAGTTCACATTTCAATAAAAGCGTGTTCGTTAATTTTTTAAAAGTATAATATTATTTAGTAACTGGGACATTTAGATTATAATTATTATTTTATTCTTTAGAGTAAAACTAGGTAAAAACGGAAGGTTGTATTTCTCTAAACATGTAGGGGAATGGGGCCTAAAATGATCCTAGCGGCCAAAACAATCTATATATGTTTTCTTCAATGACAGGTAGCACTGTATACCGAGTCTGAATATAGAATTATTTGAAAAAGTAGGTTTTATAAAATATAAGTTAAGCACTAACTTTCCTATTTAGTTAGATGCAGTACTTAATGCACATGATTAGGACTAGGTTTACTTAATAAAATATGTTTCTAGATGTGTATTATACTTGCTAATTTTCTTATGTTTCTCGGCGTCATCCAGCAATATGACCTAAAATGGATGACCATGTTGTCGAGTAAAATTATCCATTATGTGAATAGTTTTAGATCCATTATGTAAATCGTCATGAATCCATTATTTGGATCAGATGTGGTGGAAATAGTCATTATTTAATGTACTTCTAACTTCATTGTGGGTCTATTATTATATCCATTATTTTTGGATCATAATATTCAAATATTCCTTTTTTTTTTTTTTTTTTTCTTTCGAGTTATTTATAACACCCTTTTTTTTCTAATTTCATAAAATAAATTATGTATGCTATTTAATTGTAAAACTTATTTTATTTTATTATGTACTAGCAAACCCGTGTGAAATTTTCGCACTTTATTTCTTTTCTTATTTACCTTTAAAATTTGAAACTCATAAATATTATATCAATTTCATCACGTTAAATCTTTAATTTACCAGAAGCCAAATTTTTATTAAAACCAAATTAATATTGTACAATAGGGAAACCAAAATCATTCAAAGAAAGGTTTCCAAATAAAATTCATGGTTCACGACCCAATTTTAATACACGACGCTTTTTAAATTTTTATCGCCATGTTGGCGATGACTTTTTAGTAATTTAGGTATAATTTTTTGTTTAAAAAGGTAAAATAAAATAAAATAATTACTATTTTGATTATACTTTTTATGATTGTGTTTTTTACTCAATTTATGACACAAAAGTTCATATTCTGTATATATCTTTAAGTATTGGCAGGTTTAAAATGACGCTTGCAAAGATTCTGAAGAAGCACCTGTTAAAATTACATTTTCCCGTAAAATAATCTCATCAGACAAATGTCGTAATTTTTTCTTAGTAGTTCATTGAGCTAAGTCCGCGTGCTTAAACATTGTCCATGTATAAATGAGGAGCAAACATTCAAACCGTGTTTTCTCCTTCGAATGCAATTTTTCAGGAAACACAAAAAACTGATAAATTAAAAAATAACCCTTCTTAGACCCTAATTATCATTTGTTTAGTTGTATTATTGGTTACTAGGAAGATCTGTAGGCCTACTTTACCTAATAAACTTAGAGTTAATTAGAAAAATGTATTTGAAATTTGGAGAAAGCATGTTTTGACCGAAACACAGAGGAGAAAGCATGTTTTGAATGTTTCCAATGTGGAGAAAGCATTTTTTGACCGAAACACAGAGGAGAAAACATGTTTTGAATGTTTCCAATGTGGACAAAGCATTTTTGGAATGAAAAAGTATGTAGCTCGAATATTGATGAAATAACATTTTTAATGTAGTTAACAGAACAGATTTTGTTATGTAATTATAAAGTTAAATTAAATATTTACGCGTGAAAACTCATCATGCAAATTGTAGGGAAGAACTAAAATTTTTAAGCCAATTTGAAATTTAAATTTTTAAACCAATATCTTCACTTAAGCAATTTCATGCTTCCTCTGTTTCTTCATATTCTACATGAAAGTTATTAGTAATGATATCTTTATACCATTTAAAAACAGGCTGATTTTTTCACTCTTCACCATACATCAATTGTAAAAGTTTGTCTATGTCATTCTGATGCCTTTAAGTTTGAGATGAATTCTCTTACCTTGTTTTTTTTTTTTTTTTTTTTTTTTTTTTTAATTAATGCTTAAGTGGCTTTTTCTATCCCCTGCTCTCTTTTCCTCAATAGGTTCACCAGCATGTACCTTAGTAACAATATTGGCTAGCATTGTACGACCTATTTTAGTTATAGCCATGAAATTGTTTTTACACATAGGAATTCTCCTACCACTGCGACTAGTAATAAAATAAGAAGCAGAAAATGCATGCTGTAAGCCAGATGATTGCGATTTTTTTTTTTTTTTTTTTTTTTTGGGGGGGGGGGGTTATTAGGTCTACGTCGAGTTACATTTTTTGTAACAACCAATGAGGCTATAATAGAATCTTGTCGCTGTTTGTCCGGAATTTCGTAAAGTCTACCCCGAAACTTCTTAACGTCATTAGGTCTAACATCAGTGCATGAAAAAGTATTTATTAATAGAATGTTTGCATGGAGCATAAATGTTGTTATCTAAAGGTGCTGAATATCGTTTCTTTTTCGCTTCTTTTCTTTTTCCACCAATTCTCTGTATTTTTCTAGTTCCATAATTAGAAGTACTCACTAATACACCATCTATTAATTCTTCCATTTGAAAATAATAATAATAATAATAATAAAGTACACGCCTCTAAAAGGAACAAAACAAGATAGAACTAACGAAAAAACAAACATAAAAAGCTGGTACATGTACGAGTCACGCGACCAGAAAGAGCAGTACTGACTGGTTGGCTGGAGAAATCACAGTTTGACTGAAAACAGGCTCTGGAGGAAACACTGTTTGATTGAAACCCTAACTTTCTAAAGCATTTATAATGTGATAAAAATTATTTTGGTTTAAAATAATAGTATAATTTTGTGCTATTTAATGTTGAGTTCACAGACAAATCACTAACTCAATTTTTTTTTATTTTTGGAGAAAACACGGTTTGAATGTTTGCTCCTCAAATATTATTTTTTATCCTCACGTATTTTATTAATTACACCACTATCGTATCGTTTCGACAAAAAGTAATTGAAATTGGTCTGCGTTAGAGAAATATTTATTTATATTTAGAGTATATTTATTTCATTACTCAGTTTAAGTTTAAAATATTATTAAAGGATGTTTATAATGCAAAATATAGCGTAAAACAAACTAGCAAAGGGCCAAAGTTTTATTTAAACAGTTATGTTATTTTGCACAAGTTTTTTAAGCCTTTTTCCCCTATTTTCGTGTTTATGTATCATATAAATATGGGCTAACCCCTTAGAATACCTCCAATGGACGGAACTCCATCTATCTCTAGGATCTTCGTATAGTCAATCGACCTTAATAAATACACCACCACCACAAAATGTTTATAAGTATGTATTCCAAAACATTAAAAAAAAAAAATCTTTTATTTTGCTTTCAACAATATGAAAAGTTAAATAAGCCCTAGGCCTCCACCTTGCCTTGATACAGAAGAACAGAAGATATATGCCACTCATACTGTTAAATACAACTTTTTAGATTGTTGTACCGAAAAGCAATTCTGAAAATGAAGCTTACTAAACTTAAAAACTTCACTTATTTCTATAAGGAAACATTATAATAGTATTTAAGGAGTTATCTTGGTTTCGAAAGCTTTAAACAAAAATCGTTTTTCTTCAATATAATAAATAAAAATTTTTATTCAAAATTTTGAACATATAAAAAAACAACGTTTAATACACTGAGAAAAAATTCTGTAACTGACATCTAGAATCTAAGTTGTGGCTCTAGAAAAAATAGTTCCATGCCATCCTTATAAATTCTAGTACCCTTAGAAAGCGAGTTCTAGAAGCCCCTTTTAGAATTCTAGAGCATTTGCCTATATTCTCGAGAGCAAAGTTATTTAAAAATCTCTGCAAATAAATGAGATTACAAGAGGCGGGTTTCAGCAACTATAATCTTGGTTTATTACCAAAGTCTAGAAAATCAAGCGAGAATTTCTCGCAATACACATGATTCAGAATATTTAGAGTATTCAGAATATTATTTCACCATCTAGAAATGTGTACACTAGAAATTATCGATAATTTTGTCTATTCAGTTTATTGGCGTGCCTTACGCGCATAGCTCGAAAATCTATATTTCTAGTTAAGGGATTTAGAAAATGGTCACTTATTCATTCTAGAGGAAGGCGGTATATATATTTTTTTTCTCAGTGTAAATATTTTATAAAATTTTGGAAAATTCAGCCTGAGTCCTGGTTTTTAAAGATTGCGATGGACACGATTTTTCAAAAACTAATGCACCTATCTTACTGAAGTTTTTCACACCTGTTCAAAGTAGAATTGTTAACGAACTGAATATGATTGATAAGTTAAATACGAAATTTTGCCTTAAACTGCCATATTAAAAACAATCCTTTCTTCTTTTAAATATAGAAAAAAAGTAATTATGAAATAACGGTATGGCAACACCAAATATTGGGCAGTTTTCACCAAAAGTTGATAACCACTAATTTATGTCAAGGTGCATCTACGTATTAATTTACATGAAATTCTGTGCGTCAGTTCATGAGCTAGAGCTGTCACAAAATGTTATACAGATAACACAAACTCATAGGCATTTTCTAAAAATGATCAAATCGTATTTAAGACTTCTCAAAACATCTAAATCCATCGAAAACCGAGAGTTGGAAGAGTTAAAAAAGAATAAGTTAAGAAACTTATACTTTTTTCTATTGAATATAGAAGAAAGTAAAACATACAAACTCTAACTAATCACTTAAAGAAAAGTGATTGATCGTTTACTATAAAACCGTTACATTACTTTGACATTGCCCTTGATTATTTTCTCATGTGTGAATATTTCAGTTCCAACCTGTTTAAACTGGTTGAGAAGCTTTCCTCTTACAGATTCATTGCCCTTGAAATATGCAAGGTGTTCAAAAGAATATTTTATAAATACCGGAAGAGAACATGAAGAAACTAGGTTTTTAAAAAAATCACTTGTCCTTGTAATGATATCAGGCTGGTTCGAAATTTGTATAGTTTAAATTAGATGCGTATAAAAATGCAATCAAATAGTTTCATAATTAGCATATAGATTTTTTATTATTATTATTATTATTATGGATATTAATATTTAAATATTGCATCACACAGTTATCGAGCACAAATTTTATATTATTAACGGGTCCTTCCAATAATTAACCTTTGATTTTATTTTCATATAAATTTTTTCTAATCTATAGGAAATTTTATGTGTATTTTCTAAACCTTTAAATTGTTTTTAATAGTTTTATTAGTTTTGTAGATATAGTAGAAAAATTAAGAAGTACTTCAGTTAAGAAATACTTCAAAAAAGAAATTCATTTTGCGCTCTTACATTTCAAACAAAATTAAAAAGATCTGAGAAAGTTAAATTTACAACTAGAAATATATTTCCCTAAGCAGAAATATATATTTCAATGAAGTCTAATGGGTAATATCAAGCTGGCCATTTTTTATATCATATCCCATATGCACTAAAACACACATATAATGATATTTAACGAGCGATAAATCTACTTCGTTATGCACAAGTGGCTACTGTAAAAATGGTCAACCCCTCATTGTTTCGCAGCAAAATACTCACAGAATATACATACTGGTTGTGGTAAAATACACCGAAAACCTGGTGTTGAATGATAAAAAATAAAGAAATTGTAAATGCAACAACATAAATTTAAAACAATCATGACCTCAGGAATCTTAATGATTGTTTCAAGTTAAAATGATTCAAAACAATTCTTCATCAGACCAAAAAAAAAAAAAAAAGAAAGAAAAGAGAAAGAAAGAAACGAGTTCAACATGAAAGCAGCAGTGTTACTGAATTCGTTCCTATATTTTTCTGCAGGTGAAAGTCGTATTAAATTATCCCAGCTCCAAACAACTGTTTGCGTACTTTTACAATGTACGGTGCTTGTTTGCAAATTTATTATTTTTAATGTATGCTGTTGTTAAAAATTTTAGATAAGGTGTACCCGTTTTAAAACTATTAAAAATAATTACTCGCCCAATCACTACTTTATATATATATATATTTCTTTTCATTAAATATTTTTATGAAAAGTTTTATCTAAAATTTCTCTTTTACGTAATCTCCGAATGAATAAATTTAATTTAAACTTGTTCATTAATTTTTAAATCTAAACCAGACAAATATCCGTTCTCTTAGAATAGATTTTTAATGTTAGTTTTTATCTATTCAACTGGCATTTTCCATTTAGAAAAAAAATTCAATGTAAAAATTAGTAGACGTGAGGGGCCAGGCTCGATCCCAGGTCGCGCTTATCGGCCTAGCCTTTCGGAGGTTTCTGTGATTTTCCCCAAAACATGCATAAATACAGGTTAGGATCCCTTAGAAAATAACCCACGAGGGGCATTCTCCTCAGGCCTAGTACCCTAGTGCAGTCAATCAGCATTAATCCTAGTACCATATCATGCCATGCTATATAAAAATTATCGTCGAATTTTAAAACTAATTCTCTTTCATTTTTGAAAAATATAAAAAAAAAGAAATCTAAAATTGATTCGCATTGGATCACTCGATTTTCTCCTTTATAAAAGAATGGTTAATCCTGTAAAATATTCATACATTAAAAAATTACATGAATAATATTTGCTAAAACGAAATTCGCCTATCACTCATTCTTGGGGGATATTTTATCTTGATTATTTGGTCTGTGTGTTTCCTTGATACTGAATTAAATAAATATTAACGCACACATGCATTGTTTCAAGGGCGTATACTGTTCTCAGCAGCCATGAATTTTGGAGGCGAAGCAGTGAAGTGGAAACTTGAAAGGGTTTGACGAAGAATAAAAAATATTTTAGAATCGGTTGTTGATTTCTATTTTTTTTTTTTTTTAAGAAAACTTTAATAATTATTGTATTTTTCCTACGGCCAAAAGCTTTATTTCAACAATTTACTGCTAGAATTTGAATGCATGAAATTTCACAAGGAAAGTACTGTTGTTATTTTGATGTAGGTGATAAACAAGAAGATGCTGAATTCAATAATTACATAGGGGCCAAATCTCCCGCTTTTTGAAGGGAGACTTCAAAATGGAATTTTTACCATGTTTTTATTAACTTCGATTCTTGTTTGTATGTTTGTTTGTCCAGTACAAATCTTGCAATCGATTTTTAACTAACTTCCCGACTAGCTAGATATTTGAAACTTTCAGGACAGCTCAGAACACGGTGACAATACACTTTTTTAATACTTTTAGTCAACTGTTTCAGGTCCCGCTGCCTCCGGCAGCGTTTATATGATTCGACAAAAAAATTATTTACCTAACTTCCCGACTAGCTAGATATTTGAAACTTTCAGAATAGTTTGGAACACGGTGAAAATGTATTTTTTATATACCTTTAGCCAACTGTTTTGGGTTCCTGCTGCCTTCGGCAGCGTTATCAGTACAAAGCTTGCAATCGATTTTTCACTAACTTTCCAACTAGCTAGACATTTGAAACTTTCAGCATAGCTCAAAACACGGTCACAATACCTTTTTTTTAATACTTCTAGTCAACTGTTTCAGGTCCCTGCTGCCTTCGGCAGCGTTTATATGATTCAACAGAAAAATTTATTTAACTAACTTCCCGACTAGCTAGACATTTGAAACTTTCAGAATAGTTCAGAATACGGTGAAAATGCCTTTTTTTAATACTTTTAGCCAACTGTTTCGTGTTCCTGCTGCTTTCGGCAGCGTTACCAGTATAAAGCTTGAAATCGATTTTTCACTAACTTCCCGACTAGCTAGACATCTGAAACTTTCATGATAGCTCAGAACACGGTGACAATACATTTTTTTAATACTTTTAGTCACCTGTTTCAGGTCCCTACTGCCTTCGGCAGCGTTTATATGATTCGACAGAAAATTTATTTAACTAACTTCCCGACTAACTAGTCTTTTGAAACTTCCAGAATAGTTCAGAACACGGTGAAAATGCATTTTTTAAATATTTTTTACCAACTGCTCAGGGTTCCTGCTGCCTTCGGCAGCATTACCAGTACAAAGCTTGCAATCGATTTTTCACTAACTTCCCGACTAGCTAGACATTTGAAACTTTCAACATAGCTCAGAACACGGTGACAATATATTTTTTTGATGTTTTTAGTCAACTGTTTCAGGTCCCTAGTGCCTTCGGCAGCGTTTATATGATTCAACAGAAAATTTATTTAACCAAGTTTCTGACTAGCTAGGCACTTGAAACTTTCATAATACTTCAGAACACGGTGAAAATACATTTTTTATATACCTTTAGCCAACTGTTTTGGATTCCTGCTGCCTTCGGCATCGTTACCAGTGTTGACGATACTTTATGAGTGGACTGTATATCATTTTAATAATTACTATTCTGAAGCTATTACTTCACAAACATTTAATTAAACTATTACAAATATCGTATGTACATATTTACAGTTATTAGAGGACGTATTATTAACGTATTCAAATATGTTGACACCATAGTCAACGCAAACTATAAAAAAGGTGAACCATATCACCGAACAAGATAAACAAGAGATGTTACTCTTATAACGAAAAGCAATACAACTACTCCGCTAAGGCGGGAATGCAAGTGAACAAGAGATGCGCGCCAAGGTTGCGCATATAGCCAAACTAAGGTAAACGGCAACAACCAGTACAGAGCTTGCAATCGATTTAACTAACTTCCCGACTAGCTAGACATTTGACACTTTCAGAATAGCTCAAAACACGGTGACAATACATTTTTTTAAATACTTTTAGTCAACTGTTTCAGGTCCCTACTATATTCGGTAGCGTTTATATGATTCAACAGAAAATTTATTTAACTAACTTCCCGATTAGCTAAACATTTGAAGCTTTCAGAATAGTTTAGAATACGGTGAAAATACATTTAAAAAATATTTTTAACTAATTGCTTCGGGACCCTGCTGCCTTCGGCATCGTTACCAGTACAAAGCTAGCAATCAATTTTTAACTAACTTCCCGGCTAGATAGCCATTTGAAACTTTTATAATAGCTCAAAACACGATGAAGTTTTTTAATACTTTTATCCAATTGCTCCGGTTTCCCGCTGCCTTCGGTAGCGTTTATATGATTCAACAGAAAATTTAAAAACGTGATATATAAAAAGTTCTTTTTATCTTGTAATTATTTTATAATGGTTTTAAATTTTTTAATCGTCGAAAATACATATGATTTTTTTTTATAGTGGCATTAAATTTGATTTAAAAATTAGAAAGTTTGGCAGATATCAGTCTGTATTGACAATGAAACTCCTCATGATTATTTTTTTTTCTTGTTTTGTTTTAAATAGAACTATATCTCAAAAATTAACGTCTGTATATACAATTATCATAACTTGTATTTAGCAAAATATTGTAAACCTTTCATACCAAAACTGTACACAGCAAGATACTACTAATTAATGATATAGTCAAGGATAGAATTCAGCGCAGAACTCACACCACTATTCGTAAAAAAAAAAAAATTCTTCTTGTAAAACTAACAATTGTATAGGTAGATAACTTTATAAAACAAATACTGGTATGAGTTCAGTGCAAGTGTTTTCATCCCTGTATTGTATACCGTATAGTTAAATAATAGAAGTTTCGTCAATTATCATTTTAAAAATCGAAAAAATAGTCGAAAAATATATAATGAAAGCAATTTCAGAACTCGAAATGTATGAAAATTCGAGTTCGAGCCAACTATTATGTTATGCAATCATTCATAAATAACCAATGGTCAGTTTGATGCTCAGTATCTCAAAAACAAGAAGGAAGTAGGATAAAAGCAGTAGTAATAGACACTTTTAAATTTAAAACTCTCTAAAATAGGTTTTCTGATTTCTGCATCTACATTCGACTATTGTTCATAGCTACTCTTACTGTCCTCTACCATTAATTGTGTTGCCGTTTTATCTTATAATTTTGAATAGGAAAACAAAACTTTATTTGCTTTGCTTTTGCTTTCTTTTTAATGATTTCATGTAATCTTTCTTTTCATTTGACTAAAAACTTAGTCTACACAATTTATTTAATTCTGTGCTTTTATTATTATTATTATTTTTATTAATTCTGTGTTAACATATGGCATTTTTATAGTTGTCTACTACTAAGTCATCAGTAGGGGACAGCCCTTTCAACTACTGGCATATTTGAATTTTAAGAAGACCAGATACAGTAACTGACATAGTTCAGTATTTTCCCAAATTTGATATGTAAACAAATTCATTCTACACAATACTACATTGAAATGCTTTAATATATTCAGAAGACTCTTTTATTATTATTATTATTATTATTATTATTATTATTATTATTATCAATTTTTAAAAGAAAATGGAATTTTTTTTGGAATGACATGCAGGATTCACATAAAT
This sequence comes from Salticus scenicus, assembly GCA_963930645.1. Taxonomy (NCBI): domain Eukaryota; kingdom Metazoa; phylum Arthropoda; class Arachnida; order Araneae; family Salticidae; genus Salticus; species Salticus scenicus. The sequence continues at coordinate 223,287,718 of OZ005654.1, read as the reverse complement.
ATCTGAAAAAAAAAAAAAAAAAAAAAAAAAAAAAAAAACTGGCTGGCTTTGGTACTTGTAAGATTATCACACAAGGTGAGGATTAAAAGGTCTGTTGCCATTTACGACTCGATTCAAATAAAGCTATGCGTTATTAAAGCTACTAAATTTTTGAGAGATAATTTATTTTTAATTGATGATACAAGTTTGTGTATTTTTCCTTTTAATTAATGCATTAATGAAACAGAAAATATCGTTTGTTAATTAAATATGCCTTTTCGATCAATTCGTATTTTATTTCGCCTTTTCTGAAAAGACTGAAAGGTATCCATTACTAGGCCCTTCCGTGGAGAATCAGAATTGTGATGGCATGTCTCCGGACCACCTCTAGCGGTGAGTACTGTGTACACCACTGGTGTAGGGAAATGTCTCCGGTTGTGGGCACGGTTTTGATTTTGATTTATAACTTTTGATAGCGTAGATATTATGCAAACACATGAATACCAATAGAAAGCTAGAAACCTTAGATAACGTTTGATGAAGTAACTGCATTGATTCCATCTACCAGAAAAATATTATTACTAATTTTGCGAAGTTGTCATTTTTCACCAAAACAAATTTGTACCAGGTTATGTGTATATGTGAAAAGTCCGCTAAAAATTGGAAAATAATAAGAAAAACCACCATAAATACAGAAAATAACAAAACATATTCGTTTTGTAAGGATTCAGTGGCCAAAATAACAACGCAAAATGGCATTTTCCTAATTTTATTCGACATCTTCTTCGTCCTCCAAATCAGAAGTGGAATGCTTGCAAATAAAATAATTTGAATGTACATTGGTACACTTTAAATGCACCAGACGATTACACTCGTTGCATTTGATTGAGTTGGCTCTTTTTAGGCATGGTAAGCAGATGCTCCAAACAGATGATACAGAAGTTGACATCATTATCGTCAGATTATGGATACTCCTATTTTTAGTACGCTCGGCAGGCAATTTGACAGAGGAAGTTGCCTTACTTTTTCTATGCTTCTTCTAAAAGGACACGGATGTTGCAAGGAAATTCGTATTCTAGGGCAGTTGATTTTATGGATCCACTAAGCAATCCTAAATGGCTTTAAACAGTGCATTAAAATCTATTTCTTTAGGATTGGTTGACTTTCTGGGGCTGACATGGCTAAAAATGTCTAAAAATACATAAAAACGCTAATAAAATATGTTATGTTGACATAAATGCATAGCTGCCAACGTAATTCTGAGGATTGTTAGTACCTGTGCCTTTTTCTACACCAGTTTTTTTTTTTTTTTTTTTTTTTTTTTTTAAGAGTATTTTTCTTCATCATTCTTCGTAAAAATATTTGATGAGAATTAGTCAAAAAATTAAGTGCTATGGAAAAGGGGGAGGTAGAAACAATCCTCCAGATTATGTTGGTATCTCTGTAAACGACCATATTTGACAATTTGTAAGTCAAATACACGCTTTGAATGAAAGAAAACAAGTGTACACACGACCAGTTAAACGAAGGTGCCCACAATTGGGAATGGCAGCCACTTTAATAATGAGAGAATAAGCAATTTTAGGTCCACATTTTGGCTGAATTCGATATTGCACCACAAAATATTATTTCTGTGTTGCATTTTTTTTTTTTTTTTAGAATTTTTTTTTTTTTTTTTATGCTTGCGCTTACTAAGTAAACGAGTCTATTCACTTCGGTGTTAGCACAAAAACTGCGTACTGTAATAATACAAGTTTGACAGTACTCAAATCCACCATATTAACTTTCTCTTATGTTGGGGTTTCAAAACCAGGAGAATGTCCATAACAGGAGACATTCCCCTACTACTGGAACACTTTAAGCTCTCTGGAAAGTTAATTTACGGAGTATAAAAATGATTCGATTAACATTATTCGGAGTACCGATATTTTTATGATAACTTTACAGAGCCAGCCATGATTCCCACTGCTCCTTCGGGTAAGTGGTCTGCTCTCCTGAAGTTTTTATAATCTGTGTGCAAATATACATTAATATACACACACTGGCCAATGAACTAGAAACCTGTAAGAGTTACTACAAATGCTCGCTGGCGACGAAGATATGCAAAACTTGTTACAAACCTTTGGGGAAACTTCTGCTTGTATGGAAGTAGTCCCGTGGTGTTACTTGAAGATAATCAAAAAGCCATGCAGCACCTGAACATATTGATAGATTAAGTGCATCCCTTAATTTTACATTTTTACTCCGACGTTAACGGTTACTTTGGGCTCGATAATGCAACCATACATCGTGTCAGAATTGTTCGAGATTCGTTCAGTGAACATTAATCTGACTTCTAACAGTTTTTTTAGACGCCCTAAAGCCCGGATCTTAATCCAATAGAAAATGTTTTGGGCATGTTGGAAAGGAGTATCCGTCAGCAATCTCCTCTTCCATCCAATTAACAGGATCTTAAAGTCTGTGTAGCGAATGTAGAGAATACTCTGGAAATTAATGCATCCAAGAATCTTGTAGAATCGCTGCCCACACGAATACTGGCTGTTATTCATGCAAAAGGAGGTCCAATAAAATAATAATTTAAAGTTTTTTTATTCATTGGCCAGTGTGTGTATTTTGCTAGGATTTATAGAATCTTTTATGTTTTGTACAAGATTAAATATATATTTAAAATTTAATTTCTAAATTTCACATCTTAGCAACATGAATAACTTCACAATACATTTAATGACAAATTGAAATAACCTATAGGAAAAGTATGAATCCAAAATAAGTTTAGATAACACGAGAATAACGATCCTTAATGATCCGTTCTATTTTATTACATGCAATTATTATATATAACTAAGCTGAAGTTTTGAGTAGATGAATGGGTGTAGATTTTAAGGCAAACTGACAACTTTAGGGGCCAAGATCTGGGCAGGATGCTCTCCGTTAGGCGTTTTTCTCAGAGGTTTCAGATTGCAATCACATGTGAGTGTCAGAAAAAAAAAAAAAAAAAAAAAAAAAAAAAAAAACGAAAAATCTGAATGGCCAGATTGACGAGTGCTGTGTGGATTCGAACCTGGCACATCTAACAGTTTCAGAGTAGAAACTTTCAGTCACTTTTGAGATCACTGAAGTTGGAAAACACTTATGCATTCTCTAAATTTACTTAAATCTTATTCAATACCTATGAAGTGAATTAGAAAAAAAAATAAGAAAATGTGAAATTTTATTGAACGTAAAAGTCTAACACGCAAAAATCAATTAAATTCGTTCTAAAACGCAGGAAAAGAATAACTTTAGGAGAAGAATATCTGGAGAAAAATTCATGAACCATTATTTTCAACTTCATAGCAAATACACATTATTTGATCTAAGTGTCTAATTATTTAAGTAGATTCCTTTTCAGAGAACTTTTTAGCAAACTAGAAAACAGAGCTGTTCAAAAAAAAAGTGTGCCATGTAAACGATTTCAAATTTTAAAAGAAATTAATGTTTACTAGCAGGAGGCTTTGTCCACTTTGCTGGTCATTATATTTAAATAAATTTTCAAAATTCCATATCATTATTAATAAAATCTCAAAAAATAAAAAAATAATCACAGAAATCAGTTGAAGCCCAAGTTTCCGCTGCGTTTGGTAGTACTTATCCCGTTCGAAACATGAGAAGTCCAAGTCCCTACACCGACTTACCCGTTTTTTACTGTCCCTCCTCGCAGGTAAGTTAGAAGTTTCGCGAAATCCTACTAGAGGGCATATTGCGTACACTTAGTCAACACTCATACAACAAAATTCGCCATTTTAAGGTAAATTGAAGCAGATTTGAGCTTGAAACTGTTTCTTGCCCCGCTCGCCCCGAGGGGTGGAAGTGCAATTTCGCAAAACCCCTTTATAGTTCTCAAAATCCCTTTATATGCTTCATACACATAGCACACCGACACATCAAAAAATCGCATTCCTGAGATAATATGGAGCAGAGTTAGGTTTGAAAACGTATTCTCCCCACACACACACCTTTCTGCTCTTAAAAGGTGGGAAGGAAGGAAATCGCTTTTTACCGCGTGTTGGTTAGGTATAGATCCACACATCAAAAATCGCTTTTCTCAGATAATTTGGAGCAGATTTTAAGCTTGAAAACGTGTTACCCCCCACCCCCCAGGATGGGAGTGGTAGAAAGTAATTTCACAAAATCTCTTTGTAGTGTGTGTGTATTGGGTACACATAAAATGTCGACACGTCGAAAAATCGTTTTCCTGTTACAATTTGAAGCAGAATTACTCTTGAAAACGTTTTCTTCCCTCCCCCCGCCTTTAAAGGGGGAGGGAAAATTTTCACAAAATCCCTTTATAGGGCGAGTTTGGTACGCGTAACGAACCCACGCATGTTATAATTCGAAGCAATGTTACGTTTGGAAACATATTCATTGCCTCCCCCCTACCTCAAGAAGGAAAGGCGAGGGGGGGGGGGACTTGCAAAAATCTCGTTACAACAGGTGTCGGATACATATAAAAAATTTATGCACAAAATATCATGATCGCAGCTCCCATACATTTCCCAGTACAAATTTAGCGCTAACAAGATGGTCTTGAATTTGCCCCCTCTTAACGATCCCCAAAATCAAAACTCACAAAAAAAAAAAAAAATTAGGATTGTATTTTGGGAACATCTTAAAGAAAACACATGGCTGTTTTCAATATCTATGCACCATTTTTGGTAGAGCACTATTTAAAAACCTGGAATTTGCGAAATTTCTCTCCCCAAAACTCGATTTCCCCCCTTCACCTTCTCTTTAAAAATCTAAAATTCGTAGAATTATTATTATTTTTTTTTTCTTTCTTTCATGTAACCAAGTTTAGTCTCACTATTTATGATTTCTTCACCATGTTTGTATCCGAGTTATGCATACAAATGTGTTTTTGCCTCCTGTCTGCCCAGAGGGAAAAGGGGGAGGGGATTTCGTAAAATCCTACTACTGTAGGTGTTAGATATATATAAACAATCCATGCAAGAAAATTCATGACCACAGCTCCCATAGATTTCCCAGGATAAATTTAGCGATAAGAAGAGGATTTCGAATTTGCGCTCTCATAACGCCCCCCTCCCCGCAAAAAAAAAAAAAAAAAAAAATCAATCAATCATTCAATAAAAATATAAAAAAATAAAAAGTACGAAAATCACAAAACACAAAACAAAAAGGGGTTTGTGGAAATATCCTAAAGAAGACGCATGACTGTTTTCAACATCTTTGTACCATTTTTGTTAGAGGTCTACTCAAAAATCCGGAATTTTCTAAATTTCTCCCCGAAAATCGATTTTGTCCCTTTCCCCCTTCAAATTCAAAAATTGTAAAATCGCAGATTTTTTTTTTTTTTTTTTTTTTTTTTGCGGGGGAAGAGAAGGGGGGGGTTACTTAAGTCTAGTCTTCTTATGTGCAATTTCTTCACCGGGAAGTTATTTGAAGCCGAGTTGCAAAAGTTGATGACTATAATTTTATGTTGGGTACAGAGCTAAATTATTATCAAGTGTTGTTGAATTTCGTAAAGCCGTTCTCACGTGATACCCGGTTAAAAATAGCGTTACAGACATACAGCCACAAAGACCCACACACAGAGAGAAGGGGGGGGGGATTTTTAAAGTCATTCTTAGTTTTCACGATATGTGAAACGTGAAGGTATTGCAAAATTTTTTGATTCCACGAAATTTACAGACAAAAGTCTGATTTTATTATACAGATAAGGAAATATTTACGTCATTTTATAAAGATTTTCCACATAGCCAGGAATTAATATAGAAGATTATGCTTCGCTTGTCATCACAACTTAAAATGGATAAATATTTCGTAATTCCGTATATCAAAATACAGTATGGAGATTTTGAGGCAGCGTAACGGTTACGCTACAAGTCCATTCTTTTTTACGATGTTCAGGGGGAAACTTTCATTCACTATTCTGCAGAAACTTAAATATGTGTCATAAGTGACATACACGTATTTGTCAGAAACAGGCAGCTTTAAATGCGATAGCAGTATAACACCTACAGTTGTTTGGAATCTAGCATTGTCTTCTCTAACAGGTAGGAATATATCTGGAAATTTCTAGTTTATCATAACTGTACGTATCTTTAAAAAATATCACAAAAAAAAAATGTATTCTAATTTTGAGATTTAACTAGTTTACTTTTGGTAAAATATCACCTCTCTAAATTATTATATTTTTAACAGAATAAAACTAAATCTGTTGGAGAAAATTATAAAAATCATAATAGTAAATTAGAATTTTTTAATTTATTTTTTAATGGAATAATACTAAGTCTGTAGAAAAAATATTAAAAATCACAATCGTTAATTCGAATGAATATTTTAATAATTCCTTTTTTATTTCCCCAGATAATCAGTTTTAACAGCATACAATTTTACGCTAGGAGCACTAGTTATTCTATACAGAGTTGGAAAAAAAAATTAAAGCCATAAAATAATATTTATACAGCTGAACCTCGTTAACGTGAACACGCTTAACGTGAATTAATTTTAGCATGAACTGTTTCCACAATCCCCGTCAAAATGAAGATCAGTTTCTGAGGTAACATGAACTACTGATAACATAATTTTTTTATTCCCTTCAAGATTAACATTAACGAGGTTCGACTGTATTGAATATATGTAATACATATATAATTAACTAAATTTTTAATGCATATTTGAATAACTTCAATGTAATGAAAATAATATTGCTTAGATAGTTTATATTATATTACCTATTAACAACATTTTATTGCAAAACTTACTAGGTATTACTAGTAATTCTTACAAATATCTTATGTATCTTATGCAGGATTCGTTTTTTTTTTTTTTTTTTTTTTTTTTGTTCATGCAAAATATATAGACATATCGATAGTCTACTGGCTGTTTCATGAACCATTAATTAATAAAATATACTTTAAATTGAAGAGATATTTCAAAATTCGAAATGTATAAATAAACTAAAGTCTTCAAAAATAATGAAATTAAAATAACTTGTCTGGTTAAAGAAAATCCTCTTTATAAAATCTCATATAAAAAAATTAAAAAAATAATAATTCCTTTAAATTGAAATACGACAACCTTTAACGATTGGTATAAATAGTGAAATTCAAAGTATTATCCACCGATTTTGTTAGCTGGTCTTATATTAAAAATAAAAATATAAACTTCTTATCTAATATTTTTAAGAATTAAATGATTTAATTGATTGGAATAACTGATGAATTTGCTATAATATTTCTGTCCAATTATTACCATATTTTTATTAACTTCGATTCTTGTTTGTTTGTTTGTTTGTCCAGTACAAATCTTGTAATCGATTTTTAACTAACTTCTCGACTAGCTAGACATTTGAAACTTTCAGGATAGCTCAGAACACGGTGGCAATACATGTTTTTTATACTTATAGTCAACTGTTTCATGTCCCTACTGCCTTCGGCAGCGTTTATATGATTCGACAGAAAATTTATTTAACTAGCTTCCCGACTAGCTAGACATTTGAAACTTTCAGAGTAGTTCCGAACACGGTGAAAAAGCATTTTTTAAATATTTTTAACCAACTGCTTCGGGACACTGCTGCCTTCAGCAGCGTTACCAGTGCAAAGTTTGCAATCAATTTTTTACTAACTTCCACGTTTATAATAGCTCAAAACACGATAGCAATGAATTTTTTTTTAATGCTTTTAGCCAACTATTCCGGGTTCCTGCTGCCTTCGGTAGCGTTTATATGATTCAACAAAAAATTTAAAAGCATGGTATATAAAAAGTTCTTTTTATCTTGTAATTATTTTTTGTATAACTAGCAATTGTTTTATCTCAAAAATGTTCTTCTTCTCGAAGCAGTTGTACGTCAATCAATATTAGTCGTTTTACGATGGAATTTATTTTTGTCTGCCTGAATGCGCATGAAACTATTTCCTATATGATTTGAGAAACTTTTTAAGAATTTAAATTTCTTCAATTTTTGCGAGTATGAATTCATTATTTTGAACTTTTTTGCTAAAGTAATAGGACTTGAAAATTTTATTTATTTATCTAATATATATATATATATATTATTGCAAGTATATTACGGTATATAACGATTAAAAAAATAGATATTCGACACCGATAAGCTGGATTTGTATGATGCATATTTTCATATATGTGTAAAATCTGTAAAATATAGAATTCCAATTCAAAATAAAAAATATGAAAAGTGATTATTTTTATACCGGGAATAAATAGAAACACAGATAAGAAATTAAAATTTATTGTAGAATATGTTTAATTATCATTAGCAAATGTGCCAAGTTATTCCGGATCGTCCGTAACTCTCATACCGGCATTGTTTCATAGTATTATCATGTAATGTTATTTTATTTATCCTGTATTTGTCTGTGATTATAAAAGATGAAAATTGCTATTCCAAAATAGTGGCGTGAAATTCCTTTTTAGATGGTAGTAACTTGACTCCTCTGCGTTAGTATCAGACACTGATCTCGATTGATATATACAATAACATATTCATGTTATCTCCTATAGCGGAAATATGCGTTAAAACAAATCACAATTTTACACTGAAACAATGTACGATATAATTTCAAAAAATAAAAAATTCAAAGAATTTTGTCAATCTGAAAATAAAAACAATTCCTTTTACATAGATTACACAGAGTTTTTCAATTCAGTTGTACCGCCCTACTAATATTTGAGTTGTGTACAAATAATACCTTTAAGGAATACCGAAGTTAGGGGGTCACCCCCCCTTGCAAAGGATAAAAATTATGATGGCATGTCTACGGACTAGCTCTAGGATATGGTGACCATATGTCCTCGAATTTTGAGGATTTTCTTTTTTGGAATTGTTTTTCTAAGTTTTGAAAAACTGTAGCAAAGAAATTATTTAGCATAAATATTACCTTTTAAGTTCTCCTCTATTTAGAATAAGAAATACCTCCACAATTAGGTAATTGTAATAATTAATAAGGTTATTTTATTATAAAGGTATTTTATAATATGGTCACAATAATTAAATGGCCAAATAGGCAACCAGATTTAACACACCTAGATTTCCATCTATTGGGCTTCCACAGGCAAAAAGTGTATGAGACACCAGTCGGAAATATTGACGACTTACACCGATGAAAAACAATTACAAAACAAGAAATAAAAATCATGCGGTACGCATTAATTATGCACACTTTCCAAATGTACGTATTTGTTGTATCGTATAACTTTCAATACTCTTTGCCAATATGTAATCATACAATGGAATAACAGTAATTCTGAAAGGCATACAGATAAACTAATGAAATTGTAAATCATTCTTAAGCATTGTTAGAAAGTGTTAAAAATACTTAACGCAAAAGGAAACGTAGCCCTTCTAATTGCAGACCTTAATGTATCTGAATATTTTAGTGCAGCCCTGCAAACCTGAAGGTTAACAAAATCGTATATTGTACAAAGTATTATTTTAGTATATTAACAATAAATGTCAATTTCTTTATGATTTTTACAATAGAAAGTTCTTCAAATGTAATTTATAAAAATGTCTGTCCTAAAATGCAATACATTGGCATTTTTTGGGTGTCCCTATACACAAACCAGTTACACAGGAGCTCTTTAAAATAAGGAACATTCCATAGTGAATTTGAATAACATATATATGTATATATATATTTAATTCTGAAAATATTTACGGACGCTGGGCGCGGGAAGACGGACAGATAGACAGATGGACAATCGACAGATAAATATACAAATTGAAATCGTATTCATATTTAAAAATTGTTAAAAAGTGTTAAATCGCTTAATACAAACGATAATGAAAGTCCAGCAAATTTTCAATAGAAGCCCTCTGTGTAACTGCATATTTTTGTGTGGCCCTGTAAATCTAATGCAAATCATACAACATTCTGTAGAAAGCCTTTTATTGTGCATATGAATAGCATATTTCAATTTTTTTAAGATTTGTTCAAAGTTATTAAAATTTTATTTATAGCAATACCTTTCAAAGAACGAATGCTTTGGAATATTTTCGGGTATCCCTGTGCACAAACCAGTGGTGGTATTTGCTACATTTTCTGTACCAAACATCTGATAGGGAACATAAATAACATATTTAAATTTCATTGAAATTTGTTTCAAATAAAGGAACTAAAATATTGTTCATAAAAATACCTCTCATAGAACACAATGCTTTGGAATACTTTTGTGTGTTCCTGTACACAAACCAATAGAGGTATGCACTCCATTTTCAATAGGGAACATCTGATAGTAGACTTTCATATCGTATAACAGTTTCAAGAAATTCAATGAATATTTACGAGAGTTAGAACGCGGATAGACACACAGACAAACCGAAATTATTAACACTTTTCAACCTTATTGGAAAGTGTTAAAAACATTTAGAAAGTGATAAAAACTATTACTATAATGGAAAATGCAATTGCAGCAAATTTTCAATAATACCCATTAATGTAACTAATGTTGTGTGGCCCTGTAAATCTAAAGCAAATCATACTGTATTCTACTGAAAGCATTCTTTTGTGCATGTGAGTAATATATTTTAATTTTATTAAGATTTGTGTAAAGTAAAGTTCTTAAAATGTGGTTTATAGAAATATCTCTTACAGAACTCAATGCTTTGGAATACTTTCGGGTGTCCCTGTATACAAATCAGTGATGGTTATTACTCCATTTTCAATGGCGTGCATTCGATAGTGGACTGGATTAACATTTTTCAATTTCATTAAGATTTATGTAAAGTAACGGTATTAAAATATGGTTTATAGAAATACCTCTCATAGAACACAATACTTTTGAATACTTTCGGGTGTCCCTGTACACAAACCAGTAAAGGTATTCACTCCATTTTCAATGGGGAACATTCGATAGTAAACTTCAATAACATATATCAGTTTCAAGAAATTCCATGAATATTTACGGGAGTTAGAGCGCGGACAGACAGACTGACAAAATGGGTGTAAAATTTTAGGAAATCTGCGAACCCTGTATATTTCATTGAGTTAGTTTTTGTTGTTCACACAGTTAGGGTGAGTGCAGGAGTAGTGGATAAGTTTAAATTCTGAAAGAAAGCTTACTAACTCTTGCATAAGTTAAAGCAGCATCCAGAACAGTTGATATTTCAATCTTCTATTATTAATATCTTGAATTAGAAATATTTCAAGCCATCGGTTTTAAAATAAGATTAGTTTAACTGGAAAATTTAAACTTTCTTTCATTTCACTGTTTTTAACATTTTCCAAAAAGGTTGAAAAGTATTAATGACTTCGGTTTGTCCGTTTGTCTGTCTGCGCTCTAACTCCCGTAAACATTCATGGAATTTCTTGAAACTGATAATATGTTATTCAAGTTCACTATCAAATGTTCTCTATTGAAAATGAAGTGAATATATTTACTGGTTTGTGTACAGAGACACCCGAAAGTATTCCAAAGCGTTGCGTTCTATGAGAGGTATTTTTATAAACCATATTTTAATACCTACACTTTACACAAGTCTTAATGAAATTGTAATATGTTATTCAAGTTCACTATCGGATGTTCCCCATTGAAAATAGAGTAAATACCATCACCGGTTTATATGCAGGGACACCCGAAGGTATTTCAAAGTATTGCGTTCTATGAGAGAGATTTATATAAACCAAACTTTAATTAGCACAAATCTTAATGAAATTAAAATATGTTATTTATATGCACAAAAGAATGCTTTTCATAGAATACAGTGTGATTAGCAATAGATTTACAGGTTCATACAAAAACATTCAGTTGCATTAATAGCTATTATTGAAAATTTGCTGGAATTCCATTTTCGTTTATATTAAACATTTTTATCTCTTTCTAAATGATTTTTAACTGTGCATATAATTTCAATTTGTGCATCTGTCTGTCCGGCTGTCCCTTTTTCTAAGGCCGTCGTCCCGTCCCCTTCGTCCTTAAATAGTTTCAATTTTTTTCAAAGTTGATATATGTTATGCAAGTTCACTATAGAATATCCCCTATTAAAAATGGCTTTAATAGGTCCTGTACAACTGGTTTGTGTACAGAGACAACCAAAAAATAAATGCTAATGCATTGCGTTTTATGAAAGGCATATTTTTATAAATACCATTTAAATAACTTTGTATTGCAAAAATCACAAAGAAATTGACATATATTGTTAATATGTTAAGATAAAGTATTGCATACAATATATGATTAACCGTCAGATATACAGGTCTAGGCTAAAATATTCAGACACATTAAGGGCTGCAATTAGAATGGTTAACCTTTAGATATACAGGGCTACGCTAAAATATTGAGATACATTAAGGGCTGCAATTAGAATGGTTAACCTTCAGATTTACAGGGCTATGCTAAATTATTCAGATACATTAAGGGCCGCAATTAGAATCTCAGGGCTGCATTTTCTTTCGCGTTAAGTAATTTTAACCCTTTCCAGTTATGTTTAAGAGTGATTATGAATAAAATTAGTCTATTTTTATACCTTTTAATCCTTTTGTCTGTATTGTGATAAAGTAGACAAAGAACATTGAAAGTTAAACAACAAGTACGCACAGATGAAAAGTGTTAATAATCAATGCTTACCGCATGATTTCTCGTTCTTGTTTAATTTTTGCATTGAAAATTGTATGCTTAAGGCTATCAAAACCAATGATATTTTGGCGCTTATAATATGGTTCCGAGATTAATGTTAGTTAAACGCGAAGTTTAGTTTTTAATTTTTTAATTCCTCAATACTATTTTATGTTTATTTAATTTCAGATATGTACTCTGAACTATCCTCTCTACCCCTTGGGGCATCTATCACTATTCTGTTGCTGATTTCGATACCGAATTCTGATGCTCTTTGTTTCACTGGCATCTGTCAGTCCTTAATTGGTACACAACTCGCACCTATTCCATCTTTGTGCTGCCAAATGGGAGTTCAAAGCTGCTGTGCCAAAACAGAAAAATCAACAATCAACACTTGTGTACAGGTATAGTTGGTACTAAAAAAAAAAAAAAAAAAAAAATCTTGAGTGACTCCACTCGACTTTCCGAACATTGAATAATTAACAGTTTTGTAGATAAAGTAAAGAAAGGGGAGTTGTTAAACAAATAAAAGAGAGAAAACCATAATAGAGTGTTTGAGTATTTTTGTTCATATATTGCACGATGTTTTATTTAACGCTACTGAACTTTGGGCCCATAGATCATAATGATAAAGAATTTTCGTTGTGTCCCTGTATAAAAACCTATAAATGCTAGATTCACCAAAATGCTTATAGTTAGTGCAACAGTGACTTATAATATTCATATAAATTTTCAGCTCAATTGAATAAGGCGTTTAGATGCTATCGCACTTTTAACTAGTATGTTGTGGCCGTCACATGACTTTCTTCTATATTTTCCTGTACAAATTCACTCAAATTATTATTTAAAAAAATTATCTTCCATGATAATGCGGACGATTTCCATATTAGACAAGTAGTATAACACTAAATATCGAAAAAAAAATTCAATTTTACTGTCAACTAGCCGCCTTCGGCGACCAGCTGGTTCGCGATCCCTAAAAAATCCGACTTTACGAAACTCCCGCTCGGTGGCGCCTGCGGTGCCTTTTTCCCGTTTCAGGTCTAATAACAGCTTATTGATGTATCGTGAAAATAGCTTATTGAAATCGTAGTAAATTGCCGTGCGGTAGCGCCTTCGGCGACCTCTTCCCTTTTCAATATCTGAAACAGCTTGTTCGCTCTCCATGTTATGATCTTTCAAATTTCTGACTTTAGCTAAGTCCCGCTCGGTTGCGCCTGCGGCGCCTTATTCCCGTTTTAGAACTTACAACACCTTCCTCGCTCATTAGAATTTGAAATTTTAAAATGTTACAGCGCCATCTGGCGGTAGAAATTTCTGTAATATATTGTTCAATTCCAAATCAACAAAGCTTTCAAATGGTGTATTACTTATGAAATTATTTTAATTAGTAGCTGAGATACAAAAGAAAACCGATTAAGGAGACCTCAAAACATGTAAATCAGGTGAATTCGCGAATTCCACTTTCGATAATATAAATGTACTTTAAAATGTCTTCCGAATGATGCATTAAAAATAATATAATCATAATAAGAATTTGAAATATTGAAATATTGAAATATTACAGCGCCATCTGGCGGTAGAAATTTCTGTAATCTACTGTTCAATTCCCAATCAACAAAGCTTTCAAATGATGTATTACTTACGAAATTATTTTAATTAGTAGCTGAGATACAAAAGAAAACCGATTCAGGACACCTCAAAACGTGTAAATTGGGTGAAATCTCGAATCCCACTTTTGATAATATAAAAGTATTTCAAAATGTCTTTCGAATGAAGTATTAAAAATAATTTAATCATTATTAGAATTTGAAACACACGTATTAGAATATTAGAATAAAATTTTATTTGCAATTAAATGTAAAATAAAATGTTTTTTTTTATTATTATTATTTTTTTATTCTCCGAAATTTCTCTCAGTAATCCGACTTATCCCTGGTTTTCTCCGAAACTTGCATAATTCCGGGCTATATAACGTTAAAAATCCTTAGTACGATATGTGAGCAGAAATTCGAATTCGAAACTCTGCAAAATATTAAAGAAAAAAGGTGTTCTGGGTATTCCGTTGTTTTCTCCGAAACTCCCGTTCCTTTTCTACATCTTTGCCTCTTCGCTCCCCCCTCCCTTTCCGCCGGTAATAATAATTTTACACTCGAAAATATTCGCATTCGATTTACCTTGCCTTAAGATCTAAATATACCAACCAATTTCAAACGCAGTAACTTTAATTTTTGCCCCTTTTCCCCCTTCCTCAAGCCCTCCCTAATAATCGTACTCTTTCAAAAATATTCACAATTGAATTATCGGGCATTAAAACCAAATACTACGAAATTTCAACAGCATATCTCAATTTAAAATACTGCAAAGTATAAAAGAAAACTTAATCTTTTTCCAATAAATACGTCATTTTATTCATTTATTCATATATTTTCAAGAAAATTGAACAGTAGCTTTATAATATGCTGTCTAGGCTAAATATTAATTCAAATGTAACGTGAATGAAAATTTGAAAAAGTTTGAAAATTGCAATTTTTATCCCCACTATGAAGCACGTGATATCTTAATTGGTTACATTCATTCCCTTTTTTATCGCAGACAGTTGTTTCGCATCGCATGTGTTTTGTTTCCGATCGAGACAGCTTAGAAAATCGTCTGCTGATAGAATGTTTCTTTTTCTCGGTCATTTTTCGATCGACATGGGTCGGCATTTTAATTAATATCTCCACAACTAATTAAAATTTTAAAATTCTGTTCTCACTATCCCCACGGGAAGGCTTCTAGGTACCCGTATGTCAAATTTTATACTTCTGCGTTCAGTAGGGGCTGAACGTATAGATGCTCAGACAGACAGACAGAGAGAGACAGACAGACATCTTCTTTTATTATTATATATATTAGATTTTTCTATATATTAAAAAAAAGTAACTGTCGCTGGCGGCAATTTTCTTTTGTCTGCGACAGCAACTTCTTGCGGAAGGCAGGGTTCTCCTCGTCATGAGATATATCAGTGTATTCCGACTGCTTCAAGGAAGGCATTTCAGCTGCTTAGAAACTTCTATCATCTTAATTATCGAAGTTATTAACTAAAAACGTCGGGTTTATAAAGGTACTCTATTTGCCACCGTACAAAAAGTTTCTATTATTACGTTTTTATCTCTGTCTCTGACGTCACTTTCCTCAGGATATTAAGATGTGATCAATGGTGTAAATAAGAAAAATTGTCATGTTTGAGATGCTCGAGAGAAGAAAAAGATTATTTAGAATAGTGAAACATGTGAAAATAACCGATATTCTTAAAATATTAAGTAAAAATTTAATAAAGATTAAATGAAAATTAGTTTATATTTTTATTTTAGTTATTAGTTAAGTTTATACTATTAGTTTAGTTTATATTATTAGTTTTTATTTTAACGTTAGGCGAAAAAGATTTAGTATTAAATATCATGATTAGGTTAAATAACTATTGATATAGAGTTAGAGGTTAAGCTCAGAAATTTTTTAGATGAAATTTACGGGACAAAAATTTGTATTAGTTTACATTTAAAGATTTAGTTTTTTTTTAACTAAAAACATGTTTACAAGGATAGATCTTAACTATGACCCAATTTAGCGATTTTTAAAATTTAGAAATGAAGAAGCTCCAAAGTTTTTCGCCAAGGTACGCAACCACAACAGTCATTTTAACTCTAGCCATGTCTTAAATATAGAGATAAATTATAAAATGGTGCAATAATAATGATACTAATAATAAAATCTGCAATCTATTTTTGTTTTTTAAGCATTGATGTAAAACTTTGCAGAAAACAGATTTTAAGTTAATAGGACAAGACATTTTTTTTTTTCTTTTGTCTATTTTTCCATATAAAGGCATGCAGTAACTGCATTGCTAAAATATTTTATTTACAGCTAATATAGGACCCCACTGGCAGATTTTAAAATTTTCATTTAGTTTGACGATGACTTAAATTATCTATCGCAATTATGCATGTCAAGATTTTCGCTAGAAACGTCGAAGCTACTGTGGTGCCAAATTTCGAATTTCGCCAAGAGGTTAAACTGTACCATTGTTTTAGCACGATTTTTTTTTTTTTTTTTTAAATATTTTTTAACTTAATGCAAGAGGGGAAAAAAGAATATTTTTTATTTGGTCTGAATGTACAAAATGTCTCCAGGTAAAATATTATCCATTTTTCGTTCTGTTTATTATCAGAAAAAATTGGCTAAAGTAATTTTTTCCTATACCATTGTTGTCTCTATAAATGAAATTAAATTAAATTATCCAGTATCATTATATTTCATTCTCCACGCACTTTTTTTTCTTTCGAAATTTAATATTACGTAATATATATATGAAAAAAAATCAAAGTGTAATCAGTACGGTTAGACTATATTTGAGGGTGCCCCTTGATTCTCACCAAGTTGTGATCGCGGTAAATATATTAAGGTTAGCCTATTTATATGTATAGGTTACTAGCAGGCTTTGCTCGCTTCGCTGGCCACTAAATTTAAAGGAAACTCTTTTCTATATAGCTTTATAAAAATAAAATAAAATAAATTACTGAAAATGTTCAAAAGCTCGCTCCAGGTCCCTGCTGCATTCGGCAGCGATTTGGTCATCCACTGCAACTCGGGCGCTTGTCCCTATTACCAGCGACAATAGTTAACCAATGAGCTTCCATTTAGGTGCTTATTATATAACAGTTTCGAAATAGATAGTATCGAAAAAATTGGAGTTTCTCTTTTATATTTGAATCCCAGTTACATGTAACAACACTATACGTGTTGTTCACATGTAACTCGGACGGGACTCAAATGTAACTGGGTTTAGACAACATAATATTTGCTTTTACGTTATTTCATATGTTTATTTTGTTTATCCAATCAACCATTAAATGACAGCAATTTCACGCCAAATATTACAATATGCTGTGACCGGCTACGTCTGTCGCATGAGACAATTAATTTTCTGTGTTTATATATAATTCATGGGTTGTAAACTTGATAGTACAGCCTTAATATAGTTCTCTTTGGCGGCTTTTGAATTTTTGTCACCATTTTAGACTTAATCCATTGTAACAATAAGACTTAATCCCTTGTACGAGGGTGAATCAAATATAAACGAGACTTATTTTTTAAAATATTTATTTTGATTTTAAACGCACAAACAATCATAGTTTATTTTTCTACATAATCTCCTGATTTAGAAACACATTTTTCCCAGCGTATAGGTAATTTTTTAATTCCTTCCAGGTAAAAAGAGTCAGGTCGTGTTTGTAGCCAATTGCGCACATATGCTTCAACTTCATTATCGCTGTGGAATTTTTGCCCTCCCAAAGCTTCCTTGAGAGGACCAAAGACATGGAAGTCGCAGGGAGACAGATCTGGACTGTATGGAGGGTGTTCCAGTGTCTCCCAACCCAGTTGCTCCAATTTTTGTACGGTCAGGGCTGCTGTATGGGGGCGAGCATTGTCATGGAGGAGAATCACTTTTCTCATCGGATTCCAAACTTAATTGCAATATCCGAAGTTGTTAGACGCCTATCACCTTCAACAAGTTGACGAACACTGTCGATGTTGCCCGCTGTAATGCTGGTGCGGGGTTTTGCGGTCATGGCTCTCATTTTCAACACGTTCACGGCCCTCCACGAACTGTTTATGCCAAGCAAACACTCTAGCTCGCGACAGCGTCTCTTCCCCGAATCTTCTCAAGATTTCGGCCGGTTTTACACCTTCTGCAGCTAAAAACTTGATAACAATACGTTGCGCAATAGAGGGAGGTACCTCCTGCTCGGACATCGTAACGATGGACACTGAGCGAGTCTATGATGATGAGTCACGTGCTTCCCCCACTCCTGACAAACCAACCTAACAGCCAATAACAGCGGAACGTTCTTCCATCACTATTGCGCGCGCAGGACCAAAAGTCTCGTTTATATTTGATTCACCCTCGTAACAATATGCTATGAGCGCTATTTCTGCCGTATTTTAGACAACTAATCTTTTTATGGTTATATATATTTCCCATTAAACATATTTTTATTTATTTATTTAAATATTAATTTGAATTTTTCAAATATTTCTGTTCGACAGCGTGCAAGTGCAGTCACACACAGAGGCTCATTTGTTTGTATGATAAATTAGCATAGTGATTATTACATAAAAAAAATAAATAAATAGGTAAACATTATCGTGTTACACAACTTTATTATGTCGCTCCATTGGCGGCTTTTGAATTTTTGTCGCCATATTAGCGATGGATTTCTTTTTTTTTTTTCTTTTTTTTTTTTTTGTATGAAAAGGGGAAGACTATTTTGCTAATAATTTTATCAGACTCTTTTTTGTTTATACATAAGAATCCTTTATATTCTGCTTATGTTTTTAATGGTTTTTAGGTTTAAAATAGTGCTTGTTGAAATAAATTGCCTATCTTTAAAACTGCATTTGTTGTGTAAATTTTGTGTAAAAGTAAATCATTTATGTTTTTATATATTTGATGCGCTACTTAGATTAAAATGGCTGTTGCTATATTAAACTTCTTGTCGAAAAACGTTCGGTGTACTTCAACACCAAAATTTAAAAAATCGCCCAGCAGGATGTGTTAATGAAACTGATAAAATAAAAATATGGTTCATAGAGTTTAAATAATCTATTTAAAAAAACTTTTAAAACCCAAATTATTAATGTATCGTATCACATATATAGATATAGTAATAATATATAGATTGATCATTGGGGAGAAAAAAAAGATTCCTTTTCACTCGGGAAAAGACGGCGATTTTACCAAAATATGGCAGTCTTTCCCCGAGTGAATACACACGGGAATACACACGAATGTTTTAGTAAATAAAATTCATGAATAATTTATTTACTAAAGGTGAATGAAAAGCTCCAGATATAGTTTCAAATTCATACTTCTTTTTTTCCTTTTTTCCTTCAATACCACTTAATGGCTGATTCCAAAGCTTTTTTTTTCGGCATCAAAAATCTTTGCACGATAATATGGGGATGATAGATCTATATATATTATTATATCTATGATCACATAAATCTTTTCGAAGATAGAATAAAACTTAATTTGAAAAAAATAATAATAACTTTTGTTTATTAACCAAAATAATTGATGAAATTTGAAATGCAAGTTGGTCTTGTGGGGTACAGGCTGTATATTATATTTTTGTGTACGTGAGAGAAAATTTAAAAGAATTTGAAAACTGCAATTTTTAATCCCACTTAAAAATCATGTGACTTAATGTGAAGCAGATTTTTCATTTTTTTCCTCCTAACGGTTTCCATACAATCTTCTGCTGTTGCCATCTAAAAGTCATACTTTAGTTAATTTTAAAAAATCTAATTGTCCGATTGATAAGCTGTTTAATGCATCGGATTTACAAAAATTTTCGCTTTCATTTACTTTCTTATTTGTAACGATGCGACTGATATTTCTAATTTATTCTCTAATCTTTCTGATTTATTTTCCTAACTTTAAATAAATGTACGTTTTATTATTATTATTATTATTATTATTATTATTATTATTATTATTTTGTCGAAAAAAAAAATTGGCAACAATTAAATTATAGATAAAATTTTAAAATTTAAATGGCTTATTTATCAGAAATTAGAAGGTTATTATTTTCACATTTTAATTAATTAAGAAAAAAACTAATCATCCGATTGATAAGCTGTTTAATGCATCGGATTTACAAAAATTTTCCCTTTCATTTGGTATCTTATTTATAACGATGCGACTGATATTTCTGATTTATTTTCTAATCTTTCTGATTTATTTTCCTCATTTCAAATAAATGTACGTTTTATTATTATTATTATTATTATTATTATTATTATTATTATTTTGTCGAAAAAAAATTGGCAACAATTAAATTATGGATAAAATGTTAAAATTTAAATGGCTTATTTATCAGAAATTAGAAGGTTATTATTTTCACATTTTAATTAATTAAGAAAAAACTAATCAAAAATTCGAAAATCTGACTTCGATGTGCACATTGACCCTTCGGGTGGCACCTTTGTGTTAAATCTCGTGACTGTCCGAACTACCGTTTTCGAGATCAGTGAAATATACAAATATTGCTCACTTAATAGTATAAGATAAGTATATAATTATATGTATATAATGTATATGTATAGGTTATATGCATATAGTGGGTATTTACGTATTAACGCCACCGCAGTGTTAATAACATATAGTGTTATAGGTTATTAACAAAAATGCGCCAAACAATTTCGCCAAGGAGGCACCCTCAAATATATTTTTACCCAACTATTAATAAAAAATAATTATTCAGAAGATATCGCCAACAAGTATTCAGGAGCCATCATCAATACTTATTCAGAAAATATTATCAACAAATACCCAAAAGCCATTATATTTATGAATGGTGATGGTCTGTCTCGAATACTTCAAACCTGCAATACGTTTTTACAATACAATCAAGGGTGAATTTTTCACTTATCACTAGGTTTCGAAAAATGTGATTTTTTTTTTTTTTTTCCGATTTAAATTAGTATTTTATATGGTTTAAGAAATTAAATGGTAAAATCAGATATTAGCGGGCATCTTGGCAACTTCAAAGTGTAATACAATAAATGGCGACAATGCAAAATCGCTATCAGAAAGAAGTTATCCTGTCATGCTGCTACTATTACTACTAATGAAATGTTTAAAATATTTATATTAATTACGTAAGATATTTATTTTCAACGTATCTGTCTAAATCATAATCTAGATAATATGCACTTTAAAAAGTTGCATCTTTACTGTTGTAAGCACCATTTTAAATCTAGCTATACGTTGGAAATACATGCAGAGTGTTACATATTGTCCTAAATTTACTAAAAAAATTTAATAGTAAAAAATATAGGAATTACAAAAAATAAGTTCATAATTCCTTTAATCAAGCAATAATACCCAGAAAATTCATCGTCAAACAGAACAAAAATTTAACAAGTGGATCATATACTAAAGCTGTAATGCTAAATGGTTTAGATGTTACGAATTTCTCTCTGTTCTAAAAAGTTAGCGCTATCGTTGTTTATTTTGTGTGCCTAGCTCTCTAGCATATGTTTTATCTCAAAATTATGTTTTATCTCAAACAACCATTCGTTTTAAAGGTACTGGAGAGCTCTTTTGAAAGATACCCATCATGAAAATTTACTCCCCTCAAGGGGGGAAGGCGAGGCTCCTACACATACAAAAAAAATTTCCCAGTTGACTATCTCTATTATAAAAAATATTGGTAAATTTCATAATGACTATTAAAAAATAATTCTCTTTATGCGCATTTATACAAAATTTTGTACTATAGCACCATGTTAAAAATTTAGAAAAAGCGGGATGGCAACGCAACCTGTAAGACAATTTTTACCAAAAGTTGATAGGCACTAATTTATGTCAAGGTGCAACAACATACCAATTTGTATGAAATTCTGTGAAGTAGTTCCTGAGATACAGTTGCCACAAAATTTTGTCACACACACACACACACACAGACTGACAGACAAACAGACAGACATTTTCTAAAAATGGTCAAATCGTCTTCGACAGCTCTCAAAACGTGTAAATCCATCAAAAACCCGAGGTCGAAAATTTTTACGAATCAAATACTTTCTTCTATATTGAATATAGAAGAAAGTAAAAATTTGGTCCCACAGGCCATAATGATAAAGAATTTTTCTTTGTGTCTCTGTAAAACTAGTATGTTGTGGCCACCACATGACTTTCATCTATATTTTCCTATAAAAATTCACTCAGTAAAAATAATTTATTATAATTATTATTTAAAAAAATAATCTTCCATGATAATTTTCCATTTTAGAGAAGTAGTATAGCACTAAATATCCTCCCCCCACCCCCCAGCCCCACCCCACCCCCACCCCAAAAAAAGATTTTTTTTCGTTAAAAATGAAAAAAATCGATAACTTTATTTTAAATTTTATGAAGATTGTGTTTCATTTCGAGTTAATTGATCCTTTGATCATAAAAATTTGCCCGACTGTTTGAAAAGTTATGCAGCTCCGTACCATAATGTATGGAGAATGTGTCACTGTTTTAAAAGTGCGATTTTCATTAAGTTGGTCATATTTTCGTTGTCAGATCTGCTTGTTTTCTTTAGCTCGAAATAAGTTAATCTTGACTCCTCAAAGAGAACCAGTTCAGCCCAATAATAAACTAATCATTTTTTAATTTTTTTAGTCATCTGAGGTCTTGCTTTTCTAATTATCTTCACTAAGAATGGAATTTTTTCAAATTTTCTGTCATTTAAATTTGCTTTGTTTAATAGTTGCTGTACTTTTTCTGAATCTCTTTTATGTTCTAAATGAAATACAAATCGATTTTATAAGCAATGGCTTTTTAACTTACGGTCATCTCGCTTGGCTGAGCAACGTGGCCGCCTAAAACCAATTTCCAGTTTAAACGGCCAAAAAATTTTATATCTTGCTGTAAACCCTTTTACCAATATTTCGTTAATATTTAATTATTTTACCATCTCAAGCATTAAAATAATTTTTATTTTCATTCAAAAATTAATACTTTTTGTGGCATCGTTAACTGCCTTATTCTTACCATTTTTTAAATAAATTCTAAAATTACAATTTTCCTGACAATTGCATTTTGTTTTTAACGCTGGACTCGAATCTTAAGTGTATGTGGAGGATAATATAATTAAATCTGTTCGAAAATGAAAATCTGCTTTTTAAACGATAAACTTGGCGGTTGTAGAAGGCGAAAAAGAAAATATCGAAGTGCGGCTTTTTTTTTTTTTTTTTTTTTTTTTTTTTTTTTTTTTGTCGCTTAGTGTATAACCACAAAATTATTAGTTTTCTCATACGGCTCATAACATATATTGTAATAATACTATATTTGGCGTTTTTGCTATTATTTACGATCGATCGGATAAATCAAATAAATTTTAGGCAATAACGTGATAGTAAATATTTCGTATGTTATGTATAGCGCTGCTCATATGTAATTGGAATTTAACTATAAAAAAGCTAATACTTTTTTTTCGGTACTGTTGGCTTCGGAATTGACATTCGATAAGTTCCCAAATTGAAGTCCACTGATAAAGCGTTGTCGCTTTACCCGTTTAATTTCAGTAAAAGAATATTAATAAGCAATTTTAAATAGATGTTATATTTTCGTTTAGGGTGATAAGCTTTTCAAATAGTAATAAATTTTTCAGGTAGATGCATATACCATTAGACCAATTAGGTCTGATTCGAGCTCCTACAATAATTTGAAAAACTCGACGTCTATGCCCAGCTCCAACAAGCTCTAATACATGTTTGGGAAATTTTCTTTCTAATACAAGTTCAAAATCGTATTAATTTTATGCTTAATATAACATATGAACCTGTTAAAGTAAATGAGAAAAGAACCTCTTAATAAAAATGTTTTTAGTTTACAGATGCAATATATATTCGTCTAAATTTTTTAAAAAAAATTATGGAGCAAATATGCACCATTTTTGTTTTCTGAGTTTTCCACTTTATAGCTCAAAAAGGATTTAATGCATACTTTTATATATTAAAAATTGAAAACTGGAGAATGTGATTATATTAAAGAAATTAATTTTATATCTCATCCGACAGAAATAAAAGGATTTGAAAATTGCAAGTAAGTGAATCTACTTGGTTTATGCAGTATATTGCAATATTGAGCATTTAGACGTAAACTAGGGAAAGACAAAGTCCTATATGCCTAATACGATATTTGGATGTGATGTGAAGTAAGATTATTGTGGTGTATAAGGTTAAGGCCGAATGTCTATGTTAAAAAGCTAAGTCTGAAGGAATGCCCCCCCAAGGATGGTCTTCCTAAGAGGCGTCCTAGCTTATTCAAGATGTTTAAAAGAAAGGGGGAAATTTATAGATATCTTTCCTTTGTGCGTGTGGTATTCAAAACTTTTTTAGACTTTTTTCATGCAAAATAATGCTTTTATTAATTTTCATATATAAAATAAACATTTATAAATAATTCTGTACGTTTCATTCTGCATTTCTACTGTTAAGCTAATTAAATTATAATTTAATTTATTTATTTATTTATTTTTATTTTTATTTTTTCAGAATTCAGTTGCTACATCGAAGTAACGAAGGATTGAACGAGGTTAAAGGATGGCTGAAAATGGAGCATTTTTTTTTTAACTGTATACATTCGTGTTTACATTCATATATAAAACTTCTTTTAATTAACTTTTGAAAACTAGATGCATTTGACTAGTTTTTTCCTATTTCACATTATACATCCGTTCTCTATGTAAAATAAATAAATAAATAAAGCTTAAATAAAAACTAATTTTTTATATTGTCAAACTTGTTTATTAAGTGCCTCCATTTAACGAGAAAGGGGTCTAATAAGTATTTTTTCAATGGTGGGTTAGATATTAAAAAATCTATTACAAAACTACAAAGTTTTCTATCGCGAATATACTTTGGATTTAGCAAGCATTTTTTCATGATACATTTGGAAATCTATTTGTCATTAGATTTTCTTTCTTTCTTTTCTTTTTTTTTTTTTTTTTTTGTTAGAACCAAATTGTGGAAAAATTTCAACCTTCCAAAGGGTTTAAACAGTCCTACTGCTTTGACTCGCACTAAAGTAAAATAAATAATCTAGAGTGGAACTCACCAAACATTACCGTGTATTTCAGTGCTATACAATGTGTAACAAAATTATAAGACTACTGTGGATTTTGTGATTTTAATTATAAATAATTATTTTTTTAATTAAATTAAGTGGATGTGAATAAATGAAATATAAAATATATTCATATTATTTTTTAGAGATATTTAAATATACTAATTATTTTATCAACAGTTTCAAAATTTTCCATTCAAATATCTGTAACGAAACTATAAGACCACTAGTTAAACCATATATATATTTTTTTTATATAAAGCATAAAATGCTGTTGATCCACCATTTTTCTGAATAACTTCAAATACTCGATTTTTCATTGAGTTACTCAGGTTTTCGAGGAAAGATTTGGGAATTGTGTCCCATTCATCCATGATAGCTACTTCCAATTCGTATACAGAGTCATACTGATTGTTATTTGCATACATTTGACGAGCCAAACGACCCGACAAGTTTTCTATGGGATTCAGGTCTAGACTACGGCTTGGCCAGCTTAAGACCTCGATTCTTTCTTTTTGAAACCAATTTTTAGTTGATTTAGACACATGGCATGGCGCGTTGTCTTGCGGAAATTTCCAGTTTGACACTCCTAAAGGACAGTTTCCACTGAGGTTGGTTGGAAATGTTTCGAGCGGCGCTATTCAGAATCCTTTGATGTGGTCAAGCGGTTGGACCTGGTTCTACGGGTTGGTTCGAAAGGGAAAGTCCCTGGCTCTAATCCCCAGCTGAGATAATTGAGGGGCCAAAGGCAGATATCTTTGTCAATTTTGCATGCTTTCCTTTGAAGTAACTGCGCAATCTGATAATAAAAGGCTACAACTGATGGCAAGACATTTGGCTCTTTGTGTCGGGAGCGTGATTAATGGTTTTTGAAACTCGAACTTCCAAATGCAATGGAAACCGGCCTTAAAAATGATCCAAAAGGTATAAGACGTTGGTAAAGCAGTTGTTGATAACAACTAGAATTCATTTTTTCAGAAACTCGTTGCAGGTCACATTTCCCATCATATGCAAAAGCTCCCCACACCATCACAGAGCTTGCCTACTGAAGAAATCCGGAGGTTCCTTCTGTAAATTATGCCATTAGTAAATATTACCGTCTGGGCCATCCAAATTGAATTTTTTTTCGTCAGAAAAAGTAATATTTTTCCAAGTAGCATCCCAGGTCATGACCTCCTTTGCCTACTGCAACCTTTCTTCTTTATGATGATTTAACAGTCTTGGTTTTCTTTATAATTCCCGAAGAGCAACATTTGAATTTGATCTTAAAGTGCGCCATACTGTCATATGTGAAATACTTTCATGTACTTGTCTGCTGTGTTATTTTAAGATTAGACAAGTTCTGTTTCGTAGCAAGCTTGAAAGTTTGTGTATTATCGCGAGCTGATAATTTATTCTTCCTCTCAGATCTTTTATATTTTCCCATAAAAATCTCATTTACTTAAAACATTATGAATAGCAGTTTTAGGATGTTTAAGGATATTATTTATTTCACGTTCCAATTTTCTAGAGTCCTTATAAAACCAAATTTTTCGAACTTCTAGCTCAGATAATTCTCTTCCACGCGGCATTATGAATTTCATCATAAAAACAAACAAATTAAATTATATTTTTCTTTATAATATTATCGTTTGCACTTTTTTTGTGATGCAAAGTTACAGTTTACCTACGATTTTGAAAGAAAAAATAAAATTATTTTGAAAACTCAAACGATTTTCAATAAAAAAAATAAGTGGTCTTATATTTATGTTACACCGAGATTTCAAAAAATCATTTGCTGTATGAAACTAGAGATGGGAATGGTCCGAAAAAAACCAGAAACTTTGGGGGAAAAAAAACAGTTTTTTTCGGGTTTTTTCCGAAGGGGTTTATTTCCGCCCGGAAAAATTGAAAATTTTGAAATTTAATTTTATTTAAATAACGTATTTAGAAATTTATAATATTTACATTTCGATGCTCTTTTCTTGAAATATTTTTTCATGTTCAGTCTCTTACATGAAAACATTGATTTTTTTAATGTTTATATTTCAAAAATAAAATTTTAATCATCTAATCAAATAGTAATCCTGAAATATTTAAGCATTATAATGACACCCTTCCCATCACATTCATTTGAAATTACTTATATTCTTTTCAAGTTCCTTTATACTTCAGTCTTTTTTCTTGAATATATATCCTTAGACTTGTCTAACTGTATTATTTTAATGTGTGTGGAAAAAAAAAAAACTAAGCAACTACTTTTTGTTAAAAAATGTCTTTCACAACTTATAAAAATTATATGTGGAAAAACCTACTTGATTTATGTCCTTTACATCTGAGTCAATAAGTTTTACATTATGAAAGGATGTCTATTAGTCAGGGAAAATCATGGAATAGTCAAGAAATTTCATGTAAAGTCAGGGAATTTTGACAAATTTTGTGGAAATAAGCCATATTTGAAACCTCTAAATTGCTAATATGTTTGTTAATTTTGTGAAATAAACAGCATAAGTCAGGAGACATGCTGAAAAATAGTCTTTAAAAAGTCCGTGAATTTGGAAAATTTCTAATGTTAGCCATCCTTTATATATAAAAAAAAAATAATAATAATAATAATAAATCAATAATAAAATGTTCAATTTAATTTAGAAATTTATTCATCAAGCCTGAAAGTTCATTTCAGAAAATTATGGAGTGGAAGGCTGATTTTTTATACCAACTATGTGAAAAATACCAGAGCCGAGAATCGAACCCGGGCCTTCCGCTTTACGTGCAGATGCTCAAACCATCGAGCTGCCCTTGGAGGCCAGCTAGGCATTTCTCACATAATGGTTTGAGCATCCGCAAGTAAAGCGGAAGGCCCAGGTTCGATTCCCGGCTCTGGTATTTTTCACATAGTTGGTATAAAAAATCAGCCTTCCACTCCATAATTTTCTGAAATAAAATGTTGTTTTAAATTTCTTAAGTTCAATTAACTTTAAACTAACTTTTACTTTACCTTTGTGATTGATTTCATTTTAAGTGAAAATCTGAATTAGAGTCCAGTGTCATGTCCAGTAAACCGATATTATCCGAGCTTGACCTGCAATCAGGTTTGGGTCTGGTTGATTAAATTTTTTCTCTTGCGTGTTAAGTTCGATTCAGGTTAACTGATTAATTTTTCTTATGGGTTAGGGTGACTGAATTTTTTTCTTGGGTGCTGGGTTGACTGATTTATTTTTCTTGTGGATCGGGTTTGGATTAGGTTCACTGAATTTTTTTCCTGCTGGTATGGTTAAGTTTTCAACGAATCGACTTAAGAACATCTTTCAAAAAATGTTATCATAATAAACAGGAAATTGTTTGTTATAATTATAAACATGCTATATATTCCCTTGATTAAATTATACGTGTACACAAATTATTACATACATATCGCAGAAAGGCAATAAACAAAGAGAAATCATATATATCAATGTATATATACTAAACTTAAAGCATATTTTTGTACTCTTGAAGAACACAACGCACATAAATGGTTAAAAATTATTAATCTCTTTTTCAGATTTTTTAATTTTTAACTTAGTGTGTCAGTAAATCCATTTTAATTTTCTTTTTTTTAATTATTTACTAATTATTTAATTTTTGGGTTTTGGATATAAAGAAATCAAGTTCAGATCTATAAAAAAAAAAAAAAAAAAAAATGTCGGTTTGATTCTAATCTAAATTTATTGTATTAATGCTGCTAGAAGAACATTCCATAGGAATGCACACTCTATGCAAAATTAATGTTTGAATGATGATTTGACTAGTTTTTGGTGTTTTGTACAAGGAAAGGTACTGGCATTTATGAAACAGAAAGGCTCATTTTTTAATAGTAAAAGCTTTTTGTATGTTTCTGTTAAGAAAAAATAATATGGATTGCAAGTATTTTTAAATATTTAACACTTTGTATTTTCTAAGATATTATAACTGTTAAGAAACCCTATTTTTATTTGTAAAAATTCAATTTTTTCCAATTTTTCTAGAAAAAAAACGGGAAAAAACTGGTTTTTTTCCACTGCCTCAAAATTTCCGGAAATTTTACATCTCTATATGAAACTAAATATATTTTTTTTTCCTTTAAGGATTTATTTGATAAAATATAACTTATTTCAATTGCTTCAATGTTTTAAAATCATTCATTTTATGTAGTGTACTATTAAAATGAGTGATATTTTGAGTGGTGTTATAATTTTGTTACCCACTGTAAAGTCAGACTGTATATTAAGGCATGAGATAAAAAGTATTGTATATAAACTTACTTAAAAAAAAAAAAAAAAAAAAAAAAAAAAAAAAAAAATCTGGAGTGACTCTACTCGACTTTCCGAACATTGAGTAATTAACAGTTTTGTAGATAAAGTACAGAAAGAGGAGTTGTTAAGCAAACAAAAGAGAGAAAACCATAATAGAGTGTTTGAGTATTTTTCTCCATATATTACACGATGTTTTATTTAACGCTATTGAACTTTGAGCCTATAGATTGTAATGATAAAGAATTTTTTGTTGTGTCCCCGTAAAAACCTATAAATGCTAGATACACCAAATAGCTTATAGTTAGTGCAACAGTGATTTATAATATTCATATAAATTTCCAGCTCAATTGAATATAGATATTATCGCACTTTTAAAAATTTGGTCCCATAGGCCATAATGATAAAGAATTTTTTTGGACCTCTGTAAAAAAACTGTAAGTGCTAAGTTCACCAAAATCTATACAGTTCGTGCAACTGTGACCTATAACATGTGTACAATTTTTTGCTCAGATTAATAAAGCGTTTAGACGCTATCGCTTTTTTAAAAATTTGGCCCCATAGGCCATAATGATAAATAATTTTTCCTGGTGTCCCTGTAAAACAATTATAAGTGCTAGATTCACCAAAATCAATAGGGTTCGTACTATGGTGACTTACAATATGCATATCAACTTTCAGCTTATTCGAACAAAGCGTTTTTGCGCTAGTGTGTTCACTCACAGACATACACACACACATACATATATCATCGTAAAAATAGTGAAAACGGACACCTCGAAACGTATAGAAACATCAAAATCTCAAATTCGGATTTTTGACATGATTACAATACATTCCTCACTATGATGCTCGGAAAGTGAAAAAGAAGAAGTATCTGGATGACCGAGTTCCTTCGGTCTCAATGTAAAAATCATTCTCAATGCAAATACAGTGATTTGTTTTATGAAATATCCTTCTTATTATTTGTTTGCCCCTGGCGTATTGAGGGATACCAATAAATGCTAATTGTCCTGGATGTAAAATTCCAAACGAATTATTATTTCAAAATCCTATCTATAAATATTTGTCAAAACCCTTAAAACAGTTTCCTAGAAAACTAGGCCTTTGCTACATTTTTTTTTCTAGGTAAAGCACAACTTACCAGCGACTGATATATTATATTCCTAAGAAAAAACAATGACTCTGATCAATTTTTCATAGCAGAAAAACCTCTAACTTTTCTTTCTTCTTCAAAGTTCCAGCTATTCCGAAAGAAAAAAACAAGTTTATTGCGTATTTGCCTCGAAATGAGTGAGAGTTATCAATGAACACTAATTATCCTGAAAATGAGAGAAATGGGGGAAAAAAATCGATAGAAATATCATCATTTGAGATCGAAGTGTCCTCTCAAAAAGGAGCTAACTCTAAATTTTTATCAAAATCATTCAAGTACTTTCAAAGAGAACGAAATTTATCAATTTTTACCAATCTGATATTTAATAATCTGTTTATCAATTTTTATAAATTTCATAAAAATCCATAATTCTTTTAAGTATTAAGTTTATTTTATTTTAAGTAGGTTCTGTTAAATATCCAAAAGAAATATTAAGTCTTTTCTTAAATATCTGTAGTTAGCATTTCAAGTACTAGCATTTTGAAGATCGTGAATTTATGATAAAATGCAAACTGAGAAAACACACTTTATCGATTTCAAATTAGTAATCAATATGCCAAAAACATAAGAACTGTTGCCTGAATATACGTTTTATCGAACAAACCTAATATTGTGCAATTTATAATTAATGGAAATATGCTTTTATATGAATCCTTCACTGGTACCAAGTCAAAAGCCACTTAAAATACATAAGAATTTGGACGCAAACGAATATATTCGCTAATTTAGCAGACTGTTTTGTGGAGGCACAAATAAAAGTATACAATAGTACACTTCAGTCTGAAAACACTTTCAGCGCATACTGTTGATCGTCCTCTATAAGAGAAAAGCACTGAACTGCATTGACCGCTCTCCTTCCTTCTTCGTGTGCATTTGTAAAATTTTCATTGAAAACAAACTAAGCTTAAGTAAAACAGCATGGTCGAAATCATAGTAGGGGGTATACGTTTTACGTCACAATAGAATGTGGATTAAAGGACCCAAAATATTTTACCTGTTTTCAGGTAAAATATAGTAGTGGCACCAGAAATTCCCCGACGGGGGGACACCACCTCCCCGACAGGGGGGCACTACATAAAGAGAGTTTATTATATAAGTATTTATCAAAAACTGCAATACTGTTAATAATATTACTGTTAATATTTGTACCATTCCATTCGTTAGTACTCCTCGTGGTTTTGGAGATGATCGTGCCACAGACAGACATTTTCAAAAAATATCGTGGTCAAAACATGTTCTGGACCTCTCAAAACGTGTATATTCATGGAAAACTGGAAGCTGAAAATTTTTACGAATCCAATACTTTCTTCTATAGAATATAGATTGGAAAAATTGGAATGCTCCAAATTTGTACAAGGAAAGAAAAATGCTGCCAAAAGTAGAAAAACTGAAAATTTTGTATTTTTTCCCCCGAGAAATTTTAGGAGTATGCCCCGATGGGGGGTCACAGACTCCCCGACGGGGGGACCTGTGCCCCCCCGGCCCCCTAGCTGCCACCACCCCTGGCTAAAATATATATAGGGTAGGTGCCTCAGTGATTGGCATGCTCCAGTAATTGGCACCTATCCCGAAATAATTAATAAATAAGAAAAATAATAAAATCATATATTTTACATATAAGAATTTTATCATTTTATGTCAAACATTGGAGCATAGGGTGCTAATAACTGGTAAAATGAATCACTAACAGTATCAAACACTGGAACATAGGGTGCCAATTACTGAAAAAATGAAAAATTGGCAGTGTCAATTACTGGAACATTGAGTGGGTGTCAAATAAAATTCATTAAAAAAAATTGTTACCAAATGTATGTATTTTAACATATATGTGGTTCTGGATGTCTTTCATGCCATATGTACTAACTTAAGATTTCTAAAAATATTTTCTGATGACTAGAACATTAAAACCATCAGAGATTGCTCTAAAAGTGTCAATAACTGGTGCACTTACCCTATATACGGATTTGGAAAAAAGGTATGTACGTAACTGTGGTCTTGTGTTAAAACCCCATTATAGTTTTTTTTTTTTTTTTTTTTTTTAACTTTCTCTTCTCCATAGAAAGTATTGTTTATGGGTCAATTTTCGAAAATGAGTTTTTGATATATCGACATGTTTTCAGGTCCCCTAAATCCAAAATTATTGGTTGGTCTGTGAATATGGGATTCAGTCTGTCTGTTATCAGCATAGCTCATGAACAAATATTTGTATGAAATCAAAATTCGATATTCTAAGTTTGTATCATATGTTAATTGTATCATTGTATGTATCATTGTTAATTGAACCTTTTTATTATAATCGAACAAAGAATTCGTGTACAGGGGCATTCAACAGAATTTAAATACATTACGTCCATGGGCAAAATTTGTGGTCAGTATAGTTTAACATATTATAGACTGCATTCAACAAAATTTAATGAACGTATATTTTGTATATACATAAATTCATGCTTTGCATAGAATACAGTATAAAAATCCTTCCCCATTCGTTTACAGGTCCACATAAAAGAATTCGAATATATTAAGATTATGGTTCGAAATTCTGAAAGTGCATTTCAACATTTGTTTCGTGTTTTCCCTACTGTACTAAATACAAGTACACTATGTGATGTGTATATAACATATAGAAAACATACAGGCTACCCAAAGTTAGAAAAACATAACTTTCTATTCAGTGTAATAGATTAATGTGCTTTACTAAATTTTACTAAGTCTAAGAATACTGCTTAAGAATGATAATTACTTTGCCGTATCTGTATGGCATGCAAAGCACTGTTTAAAGTAGAATTTTAAACGATGATTTTTTACTATAATCACGCACTTCGAGGTCCCTAAAAACTAAAATAAAGTTTTTCGCAATTCATAGGAGTGTACGTCTTTTATCAGCATATTTATTTCAAATTATGTTCAAAATTTTTTGCTAAAATCAGTCTTTAAAACTTAGTCCACTGATTTTGGGTAGCCCTGTATAAGGTAATCGTAACTATGCATTATAAACGTACCACATACTGTACTTATATTTGGCGCAGCAACATCTTGAAATGCACCTGGAACCACTTCCGACCATAGCCTTAATTATTTTCTGTATCCCTGGAAATGTAGGAAAAATACTTTTCGTACCATATTTATTACTTTTTTCTATATTCAATAGAAGTAAGTATAGCATTCGTAAAAATTTTCGACCTCGTGTTTTTGACGGATTTACACGTTTTGAGAGCTGTAGAACACGATTTGACCATTTTTAGAAAATGTCTGTCTGTCTGTGTGTGTGTGTGACAAAATTTTGTGGTAACTGTATCTCAGGAACTACTACACAGAGTTTCATACAAATTGGTATGTAGTTACACCTTGACATAAATTAGTGCCTATCAACTTTTGGTAAAAATTGTCTTACAGGGTGCCGTGTCATCCCGCTTTTTCTAAATTGTTAACATGGTGGTATAGGACAAAATTTTGTATAAATGTGCATAAAGAGAATTATTTTTCAATAATCATTATGAAATTTACAAGAATCATTTATAATAGAGATAGTCAACTTGGAAAAAAAAGTTGTACATGTAGGGGCATCGCCCCCCCCCCTATAGGAAAGTCCCCCCCCCCTCCAGGGAAATAAATTTTCATGATGGGTATGTTTCAAAAAAACTCACCAATACGTTTAAAATGAATGGTTGAATCATCGATCTGTGATAATTTGAATAAAGTTATCGATTTTTTTTTTTTTTTTTTTCATTTTTAACAAAAAAAAAAATCTTTTAAATGTAATATCGAGAATAAAATGAACTTTTTTTGGATATTTAGTATTATACTACTTCTCTAATATGGAAATCGTTCTGCATTATCATGGAAGATAATTTTATTAAATAATGATTTTAATAAATTATTTTTACTGAGTGAATTTGCATAGGAAAATATAGAAGAAAGTCATGTGGTGGCCACAACATTCTAGTTTTTCATTTGTGCTAATATGACTCACACATAGAGACTGGCAGCTAAAGAGTTGGTTTTTATTAATTTCAAGGTATCTCAAAACATGTAATTATAACGAAAACTAAATTTCAAAAATTTAACCCTAAAAGATATTTTCTCGGCTACAGTAGTGAAAAAAAAAATAATACTGTTACAAAATTGTAAATAATTGTGTTCATTTTTGTATAAATTCTTTCAAAGAGGCTTAGTAAGTTGATAAAGTGCTAATTTTGTGCATTTCTAGTCATTTTAGCGTTGAAATAGCCTTATTTTCCCTTAAAAACGCATTAGAAAGCCCCAGTAATGCACGTAATGGATTTGGCGCCAAATTTGGCGACTTTTTCCCACCTTGGCGATTTTTTTGGCGACCTTGGCGAGAAAATCCTTATATGGGATATACCAAATATGGAAGCTGTAAGTTGATTGGTTGACCACTTTGTAGAGTTTTCTCGAAAAATCTGGGCTCCATGGAACAGCATATAAGGAGCGCTTCCTCGCCAAGGCAGTGAGTCAGTTCAGTTCTCATCTCAGTCAGCTTCGCTAGTGCTTGCATTGCTCTTAAGCCTCTTTGAGAGAGACTTGCTTCAAGTGTTATTGTTATACAGTTTGTACTGTGGATTTGCTATTGACAGCTGTTGTTTAAGCTGTGTTTACTGTTTGAATTGAAGCTGATACTTGGTTTATAGACCTGCATTTTTCTGGAATTTTCTGTGAATAAATTATTGAATTTTTGTACGTTTGGCCTTTCATTCCCAGACAACTCACGAACCCCCAAGTACGCAACATTTCTGGTGTCAGAAGCGGGATTGTCTGTGAATGGTGATAACGAGAGCTATGGAGCAAGAGATGAAAAAAATTCTAGAAAGCTTAGCTACCCAGATGAATGAGATGAAAGTTAGCCTGAGTCAAGAGATGAATGAAATGAAAGCCGGACAGGAAAAGATGGAAACCGGATTGATAGAGAAAATGGAAACAGGACAGGAAAAGATGGAAACCGGATTGATCGAAAGAATGAAGGAAGGACAAAGAGAGATGAAAGAAAGTATGGAAGCATCGCAAAGAGAATTGAAAGACGGCTTGACTGAAGAAATGAAGGAAATGAAAGACAGTTTGGGTGAAGAAATTAAATCTAATCAAGAAGAGATGAAGAAAGAACTATCATCAGTGAGAGACGACTTAGTAAACGTGAAAGAAGTGATAGAGTGTAAGTTATCAGACGTGGAAAACAGAATAGATGGAATAGAAGAAAAAGTTATGAAAATAGAAGAGAATTTTGAGGAGAAAGTTAAAGAAAAATTTGATGAAGAGCTGAAAAGAAGGTTCTCAGAGATAGAAAGCAAGTTTAAGAGAATGGAGGAAGATCTTGAAAGGAAAATGAAAGAAGAGTGGAACGGAGAAGTAATAGGAAGTGAACTGCAGAGCAAGATTCGGACTCTCGAAGAAAAGTTAGAATCCATGCCTCGGGAAACTGAAAAGAAAGAGAGAAGAATCCAGAATCAGGAATTGATTAAGCTACCCACCTACGACGGCAGTTCCTCCTGGCATGTATATAAGACGCAGTTTTCCATCGTAGCTGAAGCAAACGGCTGGGACTCTGTTGCAAAGACGGCTCATCTGGTAGGGTCGTTGCGGGGCGACGCCGCAGATATTCTGGAGACCCTTTCGAAGGAACAGCGATATGACTTCGAAGCTGTAACCGGAGCACTAGAGCTACGTTTTGGAGCGAAATGGTCCAAAGAATATAGTCGACTCCAGCTGAGGTCCCGTCGTCAGAGACCAGGGGAAAGCTTACAAGAACTGGCATCAAACATCCAGAGGCTTTCACATTTGGCTTTCTCAGACTGTCATCCTGAAACACGCAATGATCTGGCCCTAGAATATTTTTTTGATGCTGTCGGAGATCCAGATATTCAAAAAGCCCTCAGACTCTCCGGCGTGAAGGATGTGGAGTCAGCCTTGGTGTACGCCCTAAAGGTCGAGGCAGCCCAACAAGCCTCCCATAAACCTCGCCAGAACAACACAGTAGACAAAGTGAACGGTTCTCAAGATGATTTTAAAGAAATTGAGAACATGATTCCAGATATTAATAGAAGACTACGCATTCTTGAGAGTAAGGAAAAAGGGAAGACTCCAACAACTAAATGCTGGGGCTGTGGAAAAGACGGGCATATCAAACGAAGCTGCCCAGTAAGAACACCTAGAGAAGCAATCAAGAATGTCTCGGAAGTATGCCACCCAGAAGGAGCTCTTCGGGAAAATCCAAATGCCTTCTTTCGGAAGTCCCCATCTGAAGATCATAAATACAGCTCTAAAGCCGAGGATATACCCCAAAGAATACCGCCAGTTGCTCGCCAAGTTACTGTCTCAACACCATCAGAACAAGATCCCGATCTCTGGAGTGACGAAGAACTTAGAAAATCCCAGTTGGAAGATCCTGACATAAAGCCAATATTACAGCTGAAGGAGACGACCAGCAACAGACCTATCTGGCAGGATATTTCCAGATTTAGTCCCATTACGAAAAGTTATTGGGCACTTTGGGACTCTCTTCATATCAGAAACGGCGTATTATACAGAAAGTGGGAATCTGATGATGGGAAAAGCTTCAGATGGCAGATTTTATTACCAAGATCAAAAATTCCAGCTGTTTTAGAACAACTGCATAGTAGCTCTACCGGAGGCCATTTTGGGGTAATGAAGACTCTGCAGAAAGTTCGGGAGCGCTTCTACTGGTGCAAGGCAAAGGAGGATGTGGAGAAATGGTGTAAATCCTGTGATGCTTGTGCGGCACGTAAAGGCCCGCAGAAACGAAGTCGAGGGAGACTGCAACGGTATAACGTGGGAGCACCATTTGAACGAATTGCAATCGACATCTTGGGTCCTTTGCCACGGACCTCCAGTGGAAATAAATACATCCTCGTCGTGATGGACTATTTCACCAAGTGGCCTGAGGCATATCCCATTCCCAATCAAGAGCCATGCACAGTCGCAGAGGTCCTAGTGCAGCAATGGGTGTCAAGGTACGGCACGCCCCTACAACTTCATACCGACCAAGGTAGGAACTTTACCTCTGATGTTTTCAAAGGACTGTGTGAACTACTCGGCATAGACAAAACCCGGACAACACCCTTACATCCCCAGTCGGACGGCATGGTCGAGAGGTTCAATCGTACCATCCTGAATAACCTCTCCCTTCTAGTATCAAGGAACCAGCAAGATTGGGACTTGAAGTTGCCATTGTTCCTGCTGGCTTATCGAAGTGCTGTCCATGAAACCACCGGCTATACTCCAGCCCAAATGCTGTTTGGACGTGAACTTCGTCTCCCTTGTGATCTCCTGTTTGGTTGTCCACCCGATGCGCCTTCATCGCCCGAGGAGTACATCCAAGATCTCCAGGCACGATTTGAGGACGTTCACAACTTTGCTCGGGAGCGAATTCACATTGCATCGGAGAAAATGAAGACAAGGTACGATCTAAAGGCTACGCAACATGAGTTCCAGGAAGGAGAGAAGGTCTGGTTGTGGAATCCTGTTCGACGCAAAGGACTCTCTCCCAAGTTACAGTGCAACTGGGACGGACCATACACAGTCTTAAAAAGGCTGAATGATGTAGTAGTGCGGATCACTAAAACACCTTCATCAAAACCGAAGGTGGTGCACTATAACCGGCTAGCCAAGTACCACAATTAACGGTAATATTAAAATTTAAAATGTAAATACTGGTAAAATTTGCGCATGCGCACTGTAAATATTTGTATATAAATATTTGTACATATTTGTGAATTTTGTAAATATTTCCCACTTAATTTATATTTCTATGTTATCTTTATGTGCAACTTAGTTCTTGTGTTTTAGATTGTGTAAATTTGTTTAGTTTCGCCTCTTAACCAAGGGTTGCACTGCCCGGGACGTGCAGTCCTTGGGAGGGGGGCAGTGTTACAAAATTGTAAATAATTGTGTTCATTTTTGTATAAATTCTTTCAAAGAGGCTTAGTAAGTTGATAAAGTGCTAATTTTGTGCATTTCTAGTCATTTTAGCGTTGAAATAGCCTTATTTTCCCTTAAAAACGCATTAGAAAGCCCCAGTAATGCACGTAATGGATTTGGCGCCAAATTTGGCGACTTTTTCCCACCTTGGCGATTTTTTTGGCGACCTTGGCGAGAAAATCCTTATATGGGATATACCAAATATGGAAGCTGTAAGTTGATTGGTTGACCACTTTGTAGAGTTTTCTCGAAAAATCTGGGCTCCATGGAACAGCATATAAGGAGCGCTTCCTCGCCAAGGCAGTGAGTCAGTTCAGTTCTCATCTCAGTCAGCTTCGCTAGTGCTTGCATTGCTCTTAAGCCTCTTTGAGAGAGACTTGCTTCAAGTGTTATTGTTATACAGTTTGTACTGTGGATTTGCTATTGACAGCTGTTGTTTAAGCTGTGTTTACTGTTTGAATTGAAGCTGATACTTGGTTTATAGACCTGCATTTTTCTGGAATTTTCTGTGAATAAATTATTGAATTTTTGTACGTTTGGCCTTTCATTCCCAGACAACTCACGAACCCCCAAGTACGCAACAATACAATCTTTCCTTTGAGGCATATCACCTTATAGAGGAAAAAAGGTGAATATGGAATGCCATTTCTATTTGAACTCGCCATAATAAACTGAAGCATTCTGGATTATTGCGAATTCGACTATTGTAAACTTTCAAATGTTGTTAATATGTTTTGATAGTTTTAAGTAACAAAAAAAATAGAGTTTATGTGGAAGATTTTTAGTTAAAGAAAAAAACTTATTTCCGGGTAATATAAACCAAGCAGATAATTTGGAACAATTATGAAGGGAAGGATGGAATACCCATTTCCTTAAAAGATAATCTGGAACAGAGTATATTTTTACGGAAAATCTTGAATAATTACTATTTAAACATTTTTATTATTATTATTATTATTAAAAATACAGATGGAAGGCAAAATAATGTGAAAACTTTCACTTCACTTTCGCTTTTTTACGTTTTGTCAATTATCTTGAAAAGTTCTTTAGGAATCACTTTCAAACTTTGGTAGCGTAAATAACATGTTATACCTTATGTTTTTTAGTAAAAGGTGTGTCATGAAAAGGAAAAGGAGACCAGTAAAAAATTAAACAGAAACCAAAATATTTTGGATCACCCTGTAAAAGGTAATGCTTTCAATGCGTTTTGTCTGTAGCATGTGATTATGAGGGCTTTTTTCATTTTCTGTATAAAATTTTATGAGGCTACCATGTATATTCATGGAGATAACGGTTTCTTTAAAAAATTGCGAAAACAATTTCCACTTTTTTAATTATAACACGTAGGGTATTCGACCCAGTGCAAAGCTATTTTCAGGATATATGACATACTACATTAGACACAGCATACAGCAATCAGAAAGAAAAAGGGTTTTTTCTTACGAAATACGAGCACTTTTACTAAATAATTTTTAACTGCGCATGT
This sequence comes from Salticus scenicus, assembly GCA_963930645.1. Classification (NCBI taxonomy): domain Eukaryota; kingdom Metazoa; phylum Arthropoda; class Arachnida; order Araneae; family Salticidae; genus Salticus; species Salticus scenicus. The sequence continues at coordinate 223,247,657 of OZ005654.1, read as the reverse complement.
GCAAATTTTATAAAAATTTCATTTGCATAATTTAATAGCCAAAGGTATTGAACAACCTATATAAAAACCTCAAACAAATATCATGTAAGTTCAAAACTTTACGAGAGATAGAATAAACAGAATTTAAGTTCTTCTAAAAAACGAAAGATGTTAGGGGGTTTTATCGATATTTATTTACAATCAGCAAAAACACTCTAATATCATTGGGCATTGACTGAATCAAAATAAAAATGTGAGTAAAACCCCGTATGGTTCAGCTTTTCTTTTGAGAGAACTGAAATTCTGTTGATTCTATCTCTCGTAACGTTTTGAATTTACATGATATTTGTTTGGGATTTTTATATAAGTTGTTCAATACGTTTGGCTATTAAATTATGCAAATGAAATTTTTATAAATCTTGCGCATACGTAGTTACAAATTATTTAGTAAAAGTGCTCATATTTCGTAAGATATTTAACCTTTTTTCATTCTGATTGCTGTATGCTCTTTCTAATGTAGTATGTCATATATCCTGAAAATAGCTCTGCACTGGGTCGAATACCCTACGTGTTATAATTAAAAAATTGGAAATTGATTTTGCAATTTTTTAAAGAAACCGTTATATCTCCATGAATATACGTGAAGCCTCATAAAATTTTATACAGAAAATGAGAAAAGTCCTTATAATCACATGCTTCAGCCAAAATGCATTTAAAGCATTACCTTTTACAGGGTGATCCAAAACATTTTGATTTTGTTTAATTTTTTACTGGTCCCCTTTTCCTTTTAATGACACAACTTTCACTGAAAAATATAAGGTATAATATGTTCTTTATGCTACCAAAGTTTCAAGGTGATTCCTAAAGAACTTTTCACGATAATTGACAAAACGTAAAAAAGCGAATGTGAAGCGAAAGTGTTCATATTATTTTGTCCTCCATCTGTAAATAGTATTGAAAAAATTATCAAGATTCAAGTTTTTTAAAAGAAAATCTCAAATAATATGGAATAACTAGCGAGCTTCGCCCGCTAGCGGGTCAGTATTTTCAAATGAATCACTATAATTAATGAATCACTAACAGTAACTTTTAGTCTTAAGAAAAGAAATTTAAAAAAAAAATCATTTCTGATCGGGTCAAATGTCGTCCCGGGTCCCCACTGCCTTCGGCAGCGCAGTCGCGCTGCGCGTGCACAAGTTAACGGATACACGCGCTGGGCGCGCGTATTCCTTCCCTGACCCTTCGTGCCCCCCCCAAAAAAAATCATTTCTGATCGGGTAAAAACTCACACCGGGTCCCCACTGCCTTCGGCAGCGCAGATCCATGCGCGGTGCGCAAATATTCCTTCTCAAATCAAATTTTTATTCTTAAGAAAAGAAAAGAAAAAAAAATCATTTCTCATGGGGTACAAAGTCGGCCCGGGTCCCCACTGCCTTCTGCAGCGCAGTCCCGTGCGCGCTGCGCGCGCACTAGTTAAAGAATACACGCGCTGCACGCCCACATTCCCTCCCTGACACTTCGTGCCCCCTAAAAAATATCATTTCTGATCGGGTGAAAAATCACACCGAGTCCCCACTGCCTTCGGCAGCGCAGACCCATGCGCCCTGCGCGCGCACGTGTGAAGGTATACGCACGCTGCGCGCACGTATTCTTTCTCAAATCAAATTTTTATTCTTAAGAAAAAAAAATTTAAAAAATTATTTCTCATCGGTTAAAAAGTCGGATCGGGTCCCCACTGCGCAGTCTCGTGCGCGCGGTGCACGCCTATTTCTTCCCGACCCTTTCAGCCCCTTCTAATTAACCTACGTATACCAATTTTGAACGGTCTTACTCAATTAGCTGAGATGCAAAAGAACACCTAATCAGGACGCCTCAAAACGTGTAAATCTGCTGAAAACTTTCGATAATATAAAAGAACTTTAAAATATCTGTCGAATGACGTATTAAAAATAATTTAATCATGATTAGAAATTGAAATATTGAAATTTGAAAATATTACAACGCCATCTGGCGGTAAAAATTTCTGTATTCCACTGTTCGATCCCAAACCAACAAAGCTTTCTAATGATGTATTACTTATGAAATTATTTTAACTAGTAGTTCAGATACAAAAGAAAACTGATTCAGGAGACCTCAAAACGTGTAAATCTGGTGAAATCTTGAATTCATTTTCGATAATGTAAAAGTACTTTAAATGTGTATCGAATGACGCATTAAAAAAAATATTAATCATGATTAGAAATAGAAATATTGTAATTTAAAAATATTACAGCGCCATCTGGCGGTAGAAATTTCTGTAATCTACTGTTCGATTCCAACTCATCAAAGCTTTCAAATGATACATTACTTATGAAATTTTTTTAATTAGTAACTGAGACAAAAGAGAAACCCATTCAGGACACCTCAAAACGTTTAAATCAGGAGAAATGTCGAAATATCGAATTTCTGTAATCTACTATTAAATTCCAAATTAACAAAGCTTTCAAATGATGTATTACTTATGAAATTATTTTAATTAGCAGCTGAGATACAAAAGAAAACCCATTCAGGACACCTCAAAACGTATAAATCAGGTGAAATCTCTAATTCCACTTTCGACACTTTAATTAGTAGCTGAGATACATAAGAAAACCCATTCAGGAGACCTCAAAACGTGTAAATCGGGTGAAATCTCGAATTCCCCTTTCGATAATGTAACCGTACTTTAAAAGGTGTATCGAATGACATATTAAAAAAAAAAAATTAAACATAATTAGAATTTTAAATATTGAAATTTTAAATTATTACAGCGCCATGACACCTCAAAACGTGTAAGTTAGGTGAGATTTCGAATTCCATTATCTACGGTTGTTGGTTAATGGAAGTAAATAGAAAAAGAAATATTTTTACCTTAAGTGTATTTGTGTCGTTTTGAAACTGGCATCCTCTTTCGACAGATAAAGTGTCAGGCGTGTAAAGATAAAATTTAATTTGCAATTAAAATGTAAACCTTTTGTTTATTGACCAAAATCGATGAAATTTTAACTGCAAGTTTGTTTTGTGGTGTTAAGATTGTATACTAATTGAAATGTGCGAATTTTGAAAAATTGAAGAAAATAGAAAATTGCAATTTTTAATCGCATTACAAAAACACGTGATCTCACCAGATGTTTTTTCTTTCCGTTCAAGATCGTCTGCCAAGTTAAAATGCTTGTGATTTGTTGCCACCATTTTTTTTTAGTTTAGTTAATTTAAAAAAATCTAATTGTCCGATCGATAAGCCGTTTACACCATCGGATTGAGAAAAAAAAGCCCTTTCCAATGGTATCTTGTTTGTAACAATACGACTGATATTTCTAATTTATTTTCCACTTTTTCCGTAAAAATGTCGCTTTTTAAGCATTTAATCATGAATTCTGGGTCATTTTTCGGTAGACATGGGTCGACATTTTAATTAATATCTCCGCTAATTAGGGTCGCATCGCTTAGCGAATTATCGCGATGTCGAGATGAAGAAATTCTGCGTCTTTCGACACCAGTTTCAGTCGATGCAACCATTAGCGCCGGAGCTTTAGCGATGACAAGGCATTTCTCACAGACAGACAGACAGATGCGTACAGATTTTAATAATGCGAATTTTGAAAAATTGAAGAAAATAGAAAATTGCAATTTTTAATCGCAGTACAAAAACACGTGATCTCATTAAACACCAGATGTTTTTTCTTTCCCTTCAAGATCGTCTGCCAAGTTAAAATGCTTGTGATTTGTTGCCACCATTTTTTTTAGTTTAGTTAAATTTAAAAAAAATCTAATTGTCCGATCGATAAGCCGTTTACACCATCGGATTGAGAAAAAAAAAGCCCTTTCCAATGATATCTTGTTTGTAACAATACGACTGATATTTCTAATTTATTTTTCACTTTTTCCGTAAAAATGTCGCTTTTTAAGCATTTAATCCTGAATTCTGGGTCATTTTTCGGTAGACATGGGTCGACATTTTAATTAATATATCCGCTAATTAGGGTCGCATCGCTTAGCGAATTATCGAGATGTCGAGATGAAGAAATTCTGCGTCTGTCGACACAGGTTTCGAGTCAATGCGACCATTGGCGCCGGAGCTTTAGCGATGACAAGGCATTTCTCACAGACAGACACACAGACAGATGCGTACAGATTTTAATAATATAAGGAGATTAATGTTCCTTATTACCCTAATCGCCATCTTGGAAAATAAATCAACCTCGAACACCTGTTGGTAGAAATAAGCACATGGGAATGAGACTACTAACTAACTCAACTTCCCTACCGGAAATGACACAAAGTTTTCACTCATTTTATTGTTTCGTAAATAAATTACAGAATTCGTAATACTTACCTCCAAAAACTCTGAATATTCATAAACGGAAAAAGTTGTATAACACAAAAAGTACTCTTCTCACTGACACAAGGTAAACTACCGTTCATATTTGAGGACCAATGAAGACGTTTGACGTACTTCCAATAAGTTGCAGCACTGTACAGTTCCATTTTACCCGACTATTCCATATTCCCCACCGTTCCTATAAAAGTTATTTTACTGTAATTCGACTAATAAAAATATATTAGTATTTATTAGTTAAACTTGGGAGACAATTTGAATATCATTTTAAATATTCAATGGCAATATTCCATTTTGAGTTCATTTCATTTTATATTTAATTTCAAGTCCAAGTACCATGATTTGCTTTAATAGGAACAAATGTTAGACACTAAAAATTATTCACAATTCTAACAAAAATTTAAATAATTTGGTGTGTCACTCACACGACTTTCTCTTAACCTGCATTTCAATGCTATAAAGTCAAATTACAGATTCAGTCGTAAAATAAATAAGATAAAATGACAGAGTTCAATCTAGTTTAAAAATAATCTAAAAAAAGTTTCAGAACAGTTTTATTTCATATATAAATCTGTGTGAAGGGGGCTACCGCCCCCCCCCCCTCAACCCCTTATACAATTATAGTGCCTACATTTATTTAAAAAATAAAATTCAAGGCTGTTATTAATTTGCCTTGCAATTTACCAGCTTTAATCAAATTTTCAAATGGCAAACATTTACTAACTTCAAAATACCAAATTTGAAATTTCTGCAGTTATTTGTTTTTTAGTTATGTTGATAGCTGATATACAGTGCAGCGCAAAAGTTTATGCACAAGCTTAATTTTTTATAATAAAATGAAAAATGTATACCAGAACGATTCGAAACTTTTACTGTATCTAAATAATTGGATTACAAATTCGTGTTTCAAATTTGGAAACAATTAATTGAAAGAAAAATTATAAAAAAAATCAAAATTGTGACGTCGCAAAAGTTTATGCACAAAACTGAAATATTCATATTTCACAAACCAGTAAAGTACTTTATTAGATTATGGTGTTTCCATTGCACCTGATGAGATCAAATACGCGATTTTCCATTGATAACACGATATTAGAGAAGGTTTCGGGAGCTCGTCTGTACTAGGCTTCCTCGATAGCTGATGCTTTTGCACTGAGTAATACTGTTTCTCATTCTAGTAGACGTCACTTGAGAGAATTCCCCAGAGGTTCGATATCGGACTGGGATCTGATCTGGGTACTGGCCAGTTCACCACACTGATATTCTGAAGTCTAAGCCATCCTTTTGTACAACGGGAAGTGTGTATCGATGAGTTGTCCTGCTGAAGGTCCAACTGGGACCACCTAGGAGTTCACTAAACGGCACAAATGCACACTCAGTGTTTCTTGATACTTCTTTTAGTTTTGTCTGCTATTTAGGAAGCAAAGAAACGTTTGTCCACTGTAGCCAACAGCACACCATACCACGAGTGTGCCACCACCTTGTTGCCTGCTGAATATGCTTTTCGGATCTTTCCTTAAGTAACACCAGTAGAATGAGAACACATCTGGACCATCCAAATTCTATTTTTTTCATCATAGTAACACTAATCCAACACTAATCCATTCGTAGCGATAACACATGTGTTATTTTGCCCATTAAAGTCTTTCTTGTTTGTGACACTGTTTCAGAAATAACTTGCGAGCTATTTTTTGTTTTTGGATGAATACTGTTTTTGTTATTCGTCTGCGTATAGTGTCACGGGATATTTTTTATATAAGTCGATTTTTTGTCTGATTAAGAGAAAAATTGCCAGTTAGAACCATTCTTTTAATTTTTCTATTCTCACGAAATATTGTTTTTCTCGGTCTTCCTGAGCGATACGTAATTTTGAATTGCTCTCCACATTGCACAATACTATAGATACCACGTTTGGACCGATTTAAAAGAAGTGACATTTGCAAAACTGGTATATATATATATATACATATTTTACATATTACACACCTTGCGCTTTCAACTTCCACACTTTCGAAATTTCTTCAGGGGAGAACTACAGTGATTTCGGCATTTCGATAACTTGTATAGCGATCGTTAGACTTTATAGTCTAGAGATAAGTGTCAATGAATCCAATCATGTTTAAAGACCACCAATCATGTTTAAAGACATATTTGCATAAAACCTCATTTGTGCTTAAACTTTTGCGATATCACAATTGTGATATTTTTATCGTTTATTATTTTCCTTTCAAATAATTGTTTCCGAATTCGAAACATGGATTTTTAATCAAATTGTTTAGATACAGTAAAAGTTTCGAAGCATTCCTGTGTATATTTTTCATTTTATTTAAAAATTTAGCTTGTGCATAAACTTTTGCGCCGCACTGTACATACAAATCAACAACAAAAATTGACTTCCGTATTCATTGGACCTCAAAACGTAAAATCATAAAAAAAAACGAGAGTTATAAATCGAACTTAAAAAATACTTTGTTTACAGTGTGGGCATAACAAATTATTTTTCTTTCCTGAGCATCGTTCTCGAATAGTAAAATGCAGCGAAGCACTTGCATCAGTTACATTCAAAATAAAAGAACGTTTACCTTAATTTTGGGCATAGCTCTGTATGTTGTCTATAAGTATTATGTCTGTATGTTATCTAAGCTATATACGCGCTATATTATGTAGTTAAATTTAGTCATAAGAAAAGCACATAACACAAAATGAAATACACTTCCAAGAATAGCCCCAATATATCCAAATACTATGGGTAGCCCTGTAAATGAATAATGAATGATTTCCATTCTACAATGTACACAAAATATACATATTTGCATATTAAAATATGTATGTATATATGTGTGTGTGTGTGTGTGTTAATTTTATTTTGTTTACGGCAGCCTATAGGTGTTACACTGAACTTACCAGAAAATTTGCCTATAAATGTAAAGTATTTGAATTTTCTTGAATGACCCTGTACAGTGTACATGAATCTTTTCTTTGATCTCAACGAAACTTTTAGTGTAGCATTTCTATATGATACAGGTGTAAAATACAGAGTTTGGTCGTTCTGTTCCTATTTGTTCTTGAGATATTCTGATAACAGACACATAGACATACATATATGCTAACACACACACACACACACACAGACCATCCTCCAAAAACATGTTTTTCGGATTCAGGGGGCCTCAAAACATGTAAATATAACAAAATATCGATTTCGAAAATTTGACCTTAAAACAATACTTCTTCTTTTTGCTAGGAATTTTTGCTAGTGTTCGGACACTTTTGTTACCGACTGTACATGAGAGTTTTCTGAACAATTTCTATATATACAGCTTTGCTGTGATAGCCCTTAGCCCTTTAACTCCCGTGTACATAAAATTCCCGGGATTTGACCACGCCCTCTGTTTCTTGTTTTCTTGATATTTTAGAGAACGAGAAAACATCAATCCCAGTATCATATTATTTAAAATGTATTAAAAATATCAGGTGAATTAAAATGTCTGTCATTCATATGCTTTTTTAACACAAGTGTCTTGAATTTTATAAAAACTGGAACCATTTGGGTGTGTTTTAAAACAATTATGAAAGGACTAAAAAATTCCCTATCTTGTTAGGATTGCATTTCTGACCTTCCAATCCTGCGTGATTCCGAGTCGTCTCTGTACCTCCTACACCCTCTGCAAGTTTGTCGGCCTAGTATAGCGAATCACCCTATATATACAGGATCTATATATCTATCTATATACGATTATAATTAAAATTACGATTTCAAAACGATATAACGATATAATTTTAAAACTACCCATTATAGCGATTTGATAGTTTAACAGAGTAATCGTAAGACAATGAAATTTTGTTTGGGGGAGGAAAAAAGCAGTTCCAAGATGTTCCTGTACATGGCGCTGTCAGGGTAATGTCAGGGGAAACGCCTAAATGGACTCATTAAACACAGAAATGCTTTTTCAAAATTTCACTACACAAAATGTAAGTAATGAATTTATTCACCATTCTAAAAGGTTAATATGCACAAATTACAAATAACAGTTTTTTTTTTTTTTTTTTTTCAAACAGATGAGTCCGTATCAGAAATGTTGTAAGCTTCGATATGCTTTAATTATGGCCAAAGCCGTAGTTAGAAAAAATTTCGGTGCAGGCTCAAACTTTAGTACATAAGGTTGAGTATTAAAAATGAGGCATAACTCAAAAAGTTCCGACGAATCTGAAAATTTGGAAGGATGGGAGCTAGGCTATAGCTTTGACTATGGCCTCTATTGCAGCTACAAAATGACTTGCCTAACTTTATTCTAAGAGCACTTCCACAAATGATCGCGTATATGTACTTGCAGGTTCAATGGCCATGACTAATTTGAAAGTCTGTATCACATCTTTTATCGTCAGCATCGATATACACATGTATACAAGAATTGGCAAGAATTGCATCACTGGTTTGATGTATTTACCGTGTAAACAAAAGGAATGCAACAATTACGCGGACTGGATTAAAAAATTGATTACTATATCTCTACAGGTACATATCTTTTAAATAAATGCATTAATTATTTTTAAAATATTAAAGCTTTTAAAATACAGGCAATCATTTTAACTTACTCTGTATATGTTTAGATATTATTAGAAAAAAAAAATAAGTAAACTTTTGGCGCATACAGAAGAAAAGAGAATTCATCAAATATATCCATATTTGGCGCCATTACCGTAATGGTGCAATTATGGTACCATTAAATACTGTGGAATGTTGATAAATGCAATTGAGATTTTGTTATTGCACTGTCATATATATTTTAACAAAATCATTTTTTTCTGGTACAGACGTGAGAAATTAAAGAACACAAAAAAGCATAAATAATAACTGTCAACATTGTTTTCGTTTCATTCTATGCTGCAAAAGAAAATTTTGTACTATTTACAGATTAGTCACAGGAAATTCGGATGTTATCTTTTCAATATATTAAAATACTACCTGGTTACTCCAGCAATATGTATGAGATAATTTCACTGAAGATATATGCTTCCTCTTTATAAATCATTTGAATATCTTCGCTAGAGAACAAAAATGGATGAAATCGCTTAAGCGTCCTTCAACATATCATACACATTAGTTCCACTAGAAACTGAAACTGCAAAAAATAAGAACGGATGAAACGTAGGCTAAAAAATTTAATATCAGCGACAAAAAAAGCCACATTTTTTTACGGCAGAATAGTTGCTCTTTTACTGCAATTTTGTAACCAAATCGTATGTCAAATAAGATATTTATAGCTTTATTCTTTTTTTTAAAAAAAATAATAAAAAGCGAAGCAAAGCAAAACGTTTCGTATTCTCATTGTAATCGAACAGCAATAATCCCTTGTACAACTAAATGAGCTAATCTTATACAAATATTGATTTAAAACCCTGTGTTTAAAACTTTTGCTGAAAATCAAGGGTTAATCAAGTTAAAAGTCTGTTGAGTTTAGACATAATTTTGAAAGGTCTCCGAAAAGATTAGTTTTCCCTAATGAGTCGCTTAATATGGCGTTTAAAAATTAATTTGGCATGTTGTCATTTTTGGCAAATTTAGTTTTTGCTTATGACCCACTTTTCGCTTGCAGAAAAAAATATTATAAAAAGAGAGCAAATGGCTTTGATTCTCATAAAAATCGAGTATTAAGGTTTAAACTACCTATAAGTCACTATGAACAAGTTAACTTCACTTTAACCTTTTATTACAAGTTCAGAACAACAAAACCTTTCTAAATAATGTAAAAACATTTTTAAAAAAAACTTTTTAAACAAAATAAATACAAAAAAAAAAAAAACTTTGCGTTTATCTTGTAATCTAAAATCACGATTGCATAACCAAAAGGTTTAAAAGTAAATAAATGAATGAAATTCAGAAAAATGTTATTTATTACAATATCAAAATAGTAAAAAAAAAAAATTAAGAATAAATATCTGTTACATGATTCGTACTAAAATTATACAACATATTTTTTGGTAATAATTGTTTTGTATATAAAGTTTCATGGGATTTCGCGACTAGAATTACAACAATCGCAGAAATCGTTGAAAGTACAATACATACATGAAAAAGTCATCTTCTGGATGATATGTATCAAAATTAAGCAGTCCTTTGCTTAAAAAGCATCTTATTTACCAATTTCAGTTTCTTTAATGCCGTTAAGGTTGAAACATATTGATCCTGAAATATGTATATGTATATGAAAAAGCCATCTTAGCAATACCCCTTTTATCGAGTGATGTGCTAGGGATCGATCCAGGTTTTCATTTTTGGAGCCCACTTTTTCGAAAAACAAAATATTTTTGTAAACATTGTATCGATTTTTGAGAAAAAAAAATATCGTTTAAAACTTTCCGTATCAGCAGTCATTCTATATAGTGTTTAATATCAAGTTAATAGAGTTTCGTTGAACCAAATATAGACACTAAATAAAAATAATACTGAAAACATTGAAAAATTAATAAAAATGTCATTTTTATAAAATAATATCTTGTGAAGGAGCCAATTTTGTGAATTTGATTTTTGTGAAGAATCCCTTTTTATGGATCTGATTATTAATTATTAATTTAAATTAATTTAAAAATAAAAATAATGAAGCTTGGAACACATATAATATTCTATTTTTTGTTAGAAATATTTAAAGCATATACCTAGAGTTACAAAGTGGCTGGATGACATTTTTGTGAAAAACCCATTATAAGCTTGTAACTCTAACATATTTTTGTTTATCTACTAAGATTTATGAGATCATAAGAGGTTTCTCACAAAATGTAACTTTTGCAAAGTGGTTGAAATAATTGGATCTTCAATTTAATTACGTTGCATGTGAAAAACCCCTTATAAAAATTCGCTTCTGGAAAATACCTTTGCTTAAATTTTATTCTATTCGAACGAACTTTTGACAAAAGTTCCCTTTCAACCTACGGTTCTTTTTTTTTTTTTTTTTTTTTTTTTTTTTTTTTAGCGCATGCGCAGTAAAAACGTTTTTCATAAAAATGCTCATATTTCATGAGATATTTAAGATAATTGAACAGGGATTGAACAGGGCGCAGCCCCCGCTCACCGCTCGAAGAGCGGTGTTGAGCGCTTCCAGAACTAAGTTCACGTGGGCTGCGCCAAGATGTTTATTGAAAGACAAAAAAAAAAAAAAAAAAAAAAAAAAAAAATTACAAGAATCATCGCCAGGCAGAGCCTACTCGCGACAATGGGCGATGTGAAACAAGTTCAATTTACATAGTTTTTGTTGGTCGGCATGCCGAGTCTAGCCGACTCCTCGCGACAGAAGGCATGCTGACATGCTGTAATGTTATGTTGAAGTTCGAGAGGAATGGAGATGATCATTGTAGAATAGGTGTAGGTCATGTCAGCCTCTTGCCGGGTAAATCCCTTCGCGACAGAGGGCAAGAGGTGCAGGACTGACTCTTGATGTGATTAAACAGCTTTTGTTGTTTTCCAAATTGACCAAGCTCAAGGGAAGTGGGAAAGATTAATCTGTTAAGTTTGAAATTTCATTTAATAGGAAATAAATTTTATATAGTTTAAATAATAGAGGTTTACGCGTGAGAATATTTTCTAGCCAATTATGGGGTCTAGGAGATGGGTTTCTAAGATGATAGGGAGCAGTTAGGGGGCAAGAGTAATAATAGTGATTAGGAGCGCCCTCCTCGCCACAAGGACATAGGGACGACCGACGACAATGAAATTTATGCAGGTAGGAGGGGAAAGGCCCGTGGCCTGTCAAAAAAGCCGCAATCGGAGGAGAAATGTTCCAGGAGACATTTGAGACTATTGGGATTAGGTTGTGGGTATGTCTCCCTTTTGAGGATTCATTCCACAGTGTTTGCCAATTTTGGTGCAGTAGTACCTTCAATTTACTTTTTACGTAGGATGGGGGTGCTGGAAGAGAGTGAAGAATATCCTCCCCTTCAGTTGCAGCCTTCGCCAATGAGTCCGCAAGTTCATTGCCGACGACGCCTCTATGGGCAGAAACGTGTGCCAGGGAAATTAAGTGTTTTAATTTGGCGATTTTACGTTTTATGTCTAAGACTTGGGGGTGTTTAGTCTTGTGGCTAGTGATGGCCTGCAGGCTCGAGAGGCTGTCGCTGTAGATGTTTATTAGTGACAGCTGCGGGTTGCCTTCTACCCAATCAAGGGCCTTTTGAATCGCAAAAAGTTCCGCTTGGAAAACGGTGTTAAAATTCTCAAGCCTGCATGCCCACCGATGAGCCTCAAGTCCGTTGACCATGACGCAGAGCGCTGCTGCTACGCCAGAGTCCGTCTTTGAGCCATCCGTGTACACCGCCACAGGGACTGAGGGATCAAAGCTATTTTTTTTAGTGTTTACTACGAAGGATGCTGCGTCCTCTGCCGGGTGCAAGTCCCAGCTACGGATATGAAGTTGCAGTGGGGTGTTGGGAAAGATAGAATTAGTTATTGGCAGATCGTGTAGTTGGAGGATGTTGGTTTTTAAGTAATTGATAAATAGTTGTAGGTGGGCATGAGGGATTCCCGTAATGACAGTGAGGGCGTCAGTAGAGATCGTCCTGTAACCTCTCGAAATTTGGAGGAGGAAGGGACGTTGGATGGAGTCTAATTTGGCCTGATTTTGCTTCGACAGGTAACCACCCCAAATACCTGCACCATATGTTAGGATTTTGTCCACAATTGTTAAATACCATGTTTTCAGGAAGGAGGTGGAGATGCCCCACCACCTTCCTGCTAGCTTTATGGAGTTGTGGTAAATTGTCATAAGTTTCAGTTTTAGTTCGTGCAGGTGGGCGGTCCAGCTAAGTTTCCTGTCGATGGTCAGGCCAAGAAGTTTTAGGTGGGGTACATGATGGACACTGACGCCGTCTATTCTCACCACGGGAGATCTTTGAAGTAATTTGGGGAAGCCTAAAGTTAGCGCTTGGGTTTTTGAGGGGGAGAGGCATAGATCTAAGTCTTTTAAGAGTTTGCTAAAGAGAGGGAGGGCCTCCTTGGCCTGGTTCTCCAGGTCTTTCCTGATCCTTCCCGAGAGAATGACTGAGAAGTCATCAGCATATGCGAAAGTGGTGTGGCCCTCAGAATTCATGCGGACCAGTATCGAGTTGGCAATTATGTTCCATAAAATAGGTCCCAGGCATGAGCCCTGAGGGCACCCCTTAGTTTGGGGGAACTCTGTAGAGCCGTTACCCCAGTTGACTATGATTTTTCTTTTTGAGAGGTAAGAGCTGATGACCCCCGCCAGGTTACTCGGGCAGTTGAGTTTGTGTAATGCCTGTAGGATGTGGGGCCACTCTACGTTATCGAAGGCTCCTTTGATGTCGAGTGAGACTAAGGTGGTATATTCCAAGGACTTTGAGTTAGAGGCGCAGGAGCTTTTAATAGCCTGTAATGCTTGTTCACATGATCTGCCCTCTCTGAACCCGAATTGGTTTGGATGGAGAAGGTTGTTGGACTCCAGATGGTGGTTCAATCTGGTAACGACCAGTTTTTCTAATAGTTTGCCTAAAGTTGGCAGCAGGCAGATCGGTCGATATGAAGCGGGGTCAGAGGGAAGCTTCCCTTGCTTTAGGAAGTACACCACCTCGCCTCTTCGAAGGATTTCTGGAAAGTAACTATGCTCCAGGCATAGGTTGGCCCAGTCGCATAATATGTGTGGTACTGTGTTGTAAGTGTGTCTTAGAATTAGAAAGTCCAGATTGTCTGGGCCAGGAGCCTTTTTAACGTTGAAGCTGAAAAGAGTGGCTTTGACTTCAGCCTCCGTGAAGGGGACATCCGAGGGAGTTGAGAAGGTGGGCACCTGGTAATTAGGATATTTACTCGGTGCAAAGAGTGTCGTTGTGATGTGTTCTAGGTTATTGCGTTTAGAGGAAAGAGCTGGAGGACGCTCTAGCTTCAGCTCCGTTGGTGTGAAAAACCTGTTGCTATAGAATTTTTGTGCTGTGCCGAAGACTTTTGTTTGTGTTGAGCAGAATTTTCTCCATGCGTCGTGTTTTGCCGTGTTAAGTTGTTTTTTGAAGAGTGCCGAAAGTTGTTTGATTTTTTGTTTATGTTGGGGTATAATCGCGGGGTCTAAGAATCTTTGTTGGCGTTTTAGTGCTGTCAATTTGTTGCGCATGGAGCGTAGTTGGGGAGACCAGAAGTTGTAGGTGAATTGCCGACCGCATTTTTTGAACCTAAAAGAGGAGGTGGCTACAGAGTGGAGTGTTTGTATTAGTTTTACTGTGAGTTGTTCTAATTGTATAGTATTTTTAACTGTGTGTAAGTCTTGACTTAAGTTTGTTAAGGGTGTTTTGATTAGTGAATTGAACTTATTAAAGTTTTTATTTTTTGTTGCGAATCTTTTGGAGTATGTGATTACCGGTTTTGTTTCTAGTGTGTATGTTATGTAATTGTGGTCTGTGCTATTGTGTATGTCCAGGACTGACCAAGCTGAGATTCTTGCAGTGGTTTTTGGATTGACCAAGGTAAAATCCGGCCAACCCTTGGCTCCGTCCTTTTCGAATGTGGGATGTGAGTTTTCAATGTTGGCTAAGTTTAAGTTGTGCGAGGCTATGAATTCTATGAGGCTGCGACCTCTTACATCCTCACGTGGAGAACACCACAGTGGGGAGTTAGCATTGAGATCACAGCCGCAGATGAAAAGTGTTTTCTGTGATATTAAGTGTTGCCATTCCTCCAGGCATGACTCAAAATCTGCTGACGGGGCTGCGTATGCGCTGCCAAGGATCAACTCACCCTCCCTTGTGGTGAGTGTAATGAAAACACAGTGCTCCCCTGTGCATAGGTGGGTGTAGTTGAGATTTTTTGTGTTTATGACAATGTGGGCAGTGTTCTGTTTGGAGCTGAATCTAGGCCAGGAGGTAGGGAAGTCATACAGATCTCCCCCAACGGTGCAGTAAGCGTCCTGCAGCAGCCCGAAGTCGTAGGAACTCTTTTCCATGAAGGTTCGTGCTGCCGAGTTCGCCGCCCTACACCCGTTAAGGTTAATCTGCAGGAAGCGGAGACTGTTGAAATTGGGCCTGGGTTGAATAGTTGAGGAAGCTGCATCTTGGGGAGACGAGGAGAGAACTTTCTTTTTGTTTTTCTTTTTAATTTCGAGTAAATTTAAGGGGTGGGCTCAAGAGGAGATTACGGAGGCTAGAGCTAAAGCAATGAGAAGTTAAGAAGATAGAGAGACTTACCCTCTTGCTTGATCTCTTTGGGTGTAGTAAGCTGAGGGTGGTGATTGAAAATACATCTCCTCACGATCCACTTGGGGCTCATAGTCGAAAAATCTTGGGCCTGTAAACTGCATTTGAGGAGGGCCATACATGTATGGATACGGCCAGTTGGGAGGGTTACACGAAGCAGTACCCTGCTTGTTTGGACGGGAGCGGGATCTTGCGTTTTGGCGTTGGTTGTATTGCTGTGTTTCGTATTGTTGGGTCTTTGCAGGAGTTGTTTGGTAGAGACTTTGTTCCTGTGTGTTGGTGGTGTTTGGCGGAGGTCTTCTGGAGGTGGAGCGATTTTGCCGCCTGCCTCTGGAGGAGCCTGTGCGTTTGTTGCTATTGTTTGGTTGTATCCGGGTGTTCTTGTTAGTTGTTTGCTGTCTTGTGTTTTCTGGTTGTGGTGCGGTCGGTGAGTTTGTGGTGATTGGGTACTTCTTGTTCAGAAAGTCTCTTTTTCTGGAGTACATATCTTCCAATATGGGGCAAGACAGGGAGTAAGCAGGGTGTTTGGAAGGAAGGGCCTGTAGACCTTGCTTTCGTCTATTGCTGTTTTCCCTCTGGCAGTTAATACAGCTGGGCCTGAGGTTGCATTTGTCATTTTTATGCCCCCCTGAGCAGTGCGAGCAATACACATTATTTGTGCAGGTGTGCACCGTGTGGTTGAGGGCTTGACAATTGGAGCACCTGCTGATCTCTGTATATGGTCTCAGGAAGCATTTGAAGAGACCCAGCTGCACTGATTGTAATGCCAGAAAGGCCTCTGCCAGTGGTGTGGGCATGTGCAGGATCCAGTTGTTTGTGTTGGGAATTTTTGAGTGTTGCTTTCTTAAAATTTGTATGGTAGATTCTTTGTTGTGAGTGCCTGTGATGTCGTGAAGTCTTTGTTGGAGTTGTTCCGCTTCCATGTCTGCCGGGACTCCCATGAGGAGGATTCTCATAGGAGGGCAGAGTTTCTCTGAGACTTTTAGACGGCTTGCAGTTTCTGGATTGGTGTTAAGTTCTTGTGTTAAGGTCTTTGCATCCGTTTCAGTTTTGCAATGCACATCCACTGCAGAACGGAAAATTTTCGTGAAAGCAATTTGTGCCTGTGTTGACACATGGTAAGTCCTCAGAATGTCCATCACCTGCCTTCCACTGTCCTGTTGTGATTGTGATGTGACATGTATTATTCTTCTTGATTGTTGTCTTGCTCCCTGGGCTTGTGTGAAGATGTTTTGTGTTCTTTGTTGTTGGCTAGGGATGTTGCGTAGAGAGGTTGGGCTTAGAAGTTTCTGCATGTAGGTTGGAGTGTTTTGTGTGGTCGTTGATGTGGATGGTAGGTAGTCCTCGTGTGGGATTTCTCGTGAGTTTTCTTCATTTGGTAGAACTGATGTATTTGGCTTTATGTTTTCTTTTAGATATGTTTCTTGTCTGTATAGGGCATCATTTAAGTTGTTTTGAAGATCTTTGATTTCTTGCAGTCTATTGTTTAAGAGAGTGAATTCGGGTTGGAGGTCTAGCTTGAGGTTAACTGAAGGGGAGTTGATATACTGCAGGTTGTCTGTTTGATGCTTCGGCTGTATAAGTTCGGTTGATCTTGGGGGGAGTGGGGGTGGTAGAGTTGAGGTTTGTGTTTCTGTTGAGGTTACTGTCTTTGATGGCGTAGTCTGTGTTGTCTGTGATGTTGTTAGTCCTGTTGATGTTTGGCTGTCTGTATTGGCTTTTGTTTTGGTTGCCTTGTTTAGGAGTTTGATTCTGATGAACGCTTTGTTCAATGCTTTAGTGAGACTTTTCCCAGGTTGAGTTTTAGAGATCAAGTCCATTGCAACTATGACTACATTTTTTATTGTATTGTACTGAGTGAAGTCCTCATAAACAACTTTTGGCTTGTCGGATTCCTTGGTAAAGTCTTTAGCTTTAAGTTTGGTTTTGTTTTTATTTTTTGAATTCGTTTAGGTGCAGGATCTCGTTGTGATGCAAGATTTCGTGGTTTGATCGGAAGAGGCACTGGTTGTGGAGACGTCTGAAAAGTCACCGTCGTCTTTCTCCAGGTGGTCATCGCTGTCTATGTCCGACATGATGTTATTTAGCTTTGATAAAAGCTGTTTTATAATACTGGAGAATGGTGCTGATTAGCAATTAATCAAAGCTTTTTTTCCTTTTTTTTTTTAAATTCTAGTGAAGGTGTACCAGAAAAAACATGGGAGGGCTTTCCCAGTCACGCACACGCGCACCAGACGCAGAACGTCAAAGCTCAAAAAAAAAAAAAAAAAAAAAAGGTGTTTAATGAAAATAAATAAATAAAACTTTTTATAAGTGAATAATTTTTGTAAGTGAATAATTTAAATGAAAAGTACCCTGGGAAGGGAAAGGAAGAAAGGTGAACCAGCTGTCAAAAAAATAAAAAAATAAAATAAAAAACATGGGTGGAAGGGGACTGTGCTGAAAGGAAGGGGCTGGCCAAGATCTATTCAGCGGAGCAATGAAAATTTAATTAAATAAATAAATAATTAATTAATTAAAAAAGAAAAAAAAAAAAAAAAAAAAAAAAAAAAACGTAAATTCGGAGGGAAAAAAAAAAAAAAACACGTAAATTTGAAAAAAAAAAAAAAAAAAAAACGGGGGGGGGGTGTTTTGGAAAATTGGCGCCCAGGTTGCCGAATAGCCAGGAAAAAAAAAAAAAAAAAAACTATAAAAATTTTGGTTCTCCGGTCGCCAAAAAGCCGAAAATGAAAAAAAAAAAAAAAAACGACATGGTTAATAAAATTTGGTTAAATTAAACAAAAGCAACCGGAGACGCGAAAACCAACATTTGGATTAAGAGATATAGAATTTAAAGAATAGGGAAAGCGCCCTCTGGCGGGGAAAAAAGGGAGTTAGCTCAGAGGGTGGGGCAAGCAAAAACCTATTCAACGGTATAAAGCAATTTGAAATTAAACAATTAGGGGCTGAAAAAACGACAAAAAACTGAAAAAACTGGAAATGTTAAAATAAAAGGCGCCAAATAAATGGTTAATAAAAAAAAAAATAAAATAAAAAAAAGTAAATAAATGCTTATAGCACTTAAGTAATTAGAGAAGACAAGGTCCTTGGCATAAATACACGCTAAAAGAATTATTAATATAAGTGGCAAGATAAAAATTTTTAATAAACAGCAATTATAAAAATTTTGGTTCCCCGGTCGCCAAAAAGAAAAAAAAAAATAAGTACGACGTGGTTAATAAAATTTAGTTTAATTAAACAAAAGGCAACCGGAGACGCGAAGAACCAACATTTGGAATAAGAGATTTAAGACATTAAAGAATAGGGTATGCGCCCTCTGGCGGGGGGAAAAGGGAGTTAGCTCAGAGGGTGGGGCAAGCAAAAACCTATTCAACGGTATAAAGTATAATAAAATTGAACAATTAGAGGCCGAGATATTCACAAAAAACCGGAAAAACTGGAATTGTCAAATAAAAAGGCGCCAAATAATTGGTTAAATAAAATTGCTATTAGCACTTAAGTAATTAGTGAAGATGAAGTCCTATACGTAGTGACAGGTTAAAATAAAGATTGGATTAGATTGCAAGTTAAAGTTTGTAAACACAGTTATTAAAAATTTGGTTCCCTGGTCGCCAAAAAGCCAAAAATTTAAAAAGCACGATTTGGCTACAAAAGTTTAAATAAAAAAAAATAAAAGGCAACAAAAAACTCTAAAATACTATGGTAACTTAAAAAGATATAGGAAAAGGGGGATAGGAAATGCGCCCTCTAGCGGGGAGGGGGGAGGGTTAGCTGAAAGGGTGGGGCAACTCAAGACCTATCCAACGGTATAAGATAATTGAAAATCCGATAACCAGTCCACTCAAAACGGAGAAAAATGTAAATAATTTAAATCCCTAGGATAAAACTGTCATAGGAACTAACTCAATTGATTAAAAACAATGCTAAACGTAACCATCCCAGGGCACAGCAAGGTTGAGACAATTTAGAGAAGCATTAGAACCCCACTGATTAAAAAGAAATTACTTAATCTTCCATAATTTAAGGAACACATAATTAACAAAAACAAGCAATTTTAAGAATGGTTGGCCACCTCAATACAGTGAATAATACAGTGTGATTTAGAAATATTGCATGGCAACGAGTTTGCCGTTAAAATCCATGCCCGCGAAATCGTTAGGGATTTACCAATGAGAAAATACTCAAAAAACATTCACTATATTATCAGTGGCAACAGCATTAAAAGTTATGGTTTAGTTTTGAAAAAATCCCGATATAAATTGGGAAAGGGAAAATCAATAAAATCAAGTACATTGTAAGAATCAGTAAAGGGGAAAATAAAGGGAAGATTAAAAATGAAAAACGTAATTATAATGATAAGTAATAATGATTTAAGTACATTGAGTAATTATAAATTTGATTACAGTGACAAGTAATGTTTAAATTATGCATAGAAGATAACATAAACTTGATTTTCATTAATTAACTAATTTATATTTAAAGAAAATGCCCCTACAGAAGTTCTGTATAGGGAAAAAACTCAAGTAAAAACACAACATTATAAAAATAAACATAAAAAACTAACCAGTGGGGCTAGAGACAAAAATTATATATCTACGGAGAGCCTGAACATTCCCGCATCCAACACAACACAGCACGCAACCAGTACTCACCCCTGACCCTAGTAGTTTAGCCGTCCATGGAGAGCGCTGAGGCAAACTTCATCACACTCGGGAGGAGGACGCTATTTTCCATTTAAGATAATTGTATTTCGATTGCAGTATATTGTTTCAAAAGTGTTTTTTTAATTTATCTGAAAGTGGGAATAATTTTAATTTCAATTTGTTGCCGGCCCCCTAATTGTTGTTGTAACATGATCTTCACTGAAAAACACGAGGAAGACCCTGTTCTTTGCATATCCAGTGTTTAAAAGCATCTCATTTCAAGCTATGTCTTTAAATTGGGAAGAAAAAAAAAAGAGATCATTTGTAAATCTTGCTAAACTTTTGAGCAGGAGTGTATTTTGATTTATTTATTTATTTATACTCACAATCAATTAATTATTCTAATGCGATTTCCTTTATTTTAATCGTCGGCAAACTAGTGCAAATGAGTAAATTTACCATAATTAAGTGTAATGTAAAAGTAAATCTGAAATTTAATTTGTATTATTTTAAATTTATACAATATTGAAAGTTTCATAAAATAAATGAAAATGTTAGATATGATATACAGTCGGCTGCAAAATTATTCGAGCACTAGCCAATAATTCCTATATTTAAAAAGTACACTTAAGACTATTTTGCTAAGTAAATCCTTGTCGAATCATGTTCTTAGACTGATTAAGAACATGACTCGACAAGGATTTATTTAACAAAGCTGTATTAAGTGTACTTTATTTTGGCAAGGATTATTGCTAGTGCTCGAATAATTTTGCAGCCGATTGTAATATAATGACATGTCCTTCGCCAATTGCCAGTACCGGTTTTAGAACGAATTCCTTTTAAAAAACGTGGAGAAAATCCGTGACGTCAGCAAATCTAGACAAACCACTGACTGTACGAAAAGAATAATATCTTATAACATGGGTAATTTACTTCATGTTAGTGAAGTAAATAGTTAGCGTTTGCAACCATTTCCATAAGCATTTTTCCAGAGACGCATTTTATTATGTATTTTTATTTTTAGCGATACATCTATAAACATTTTTCTGGCAACTGCTTACTACATAGCTATAGTGTGACGTTAAGACCACTCTACTCTAGAGCCCCTTAAATAAAATATATAAGGCCGGCGCATCACCGCCATTTTTTTAGCCTCGGAAAAGGACAGCATTTCCGCTTAGCGTCCTTATCGCTTCATTAGTGATTTTAAGAAATCTTGATCTGAAGCTACAAAAATAACAGCAATAAGCAAAACTAATATTCCTAAAAACACACTTTTTTCACAGTGCATTCTCAGGATATCCTTTTATTCTGAGGATATCGTATGGATGTACTGGGATAAAATACAGTCGGCTGCAAAATTATTCGAGCACTAGCCAATAATTCCTATATTTAAAAAGTACACTTAAGACTGTTTTGCTAAGTAAATCCTTGTCGAATCATGTTCTTACACTGATTAAGAGCATGACTCGACAAGGATTTATTTAACAAAGCTGTATTAAGTGTACTTTTTTTTGGCAAGGATTATTGCTAGTGCTCGAATAATTTTGCAGCCGACTGTATGTTGTAAGGGCAGTTTCTTTTTCTTATACAAAATGTCGCCAAAACTCAAATACACAGTAATAGAAAGTTTGTGAACACTTTATATTCTCTTCTTGAATGATTATAGCAATTTATCGCCTAACAAACTCCCGTATCATAGTTTATTTAGTTAAAATTTTGAAATATAATAAAAGAATTTACTCAAAAGTAGCATAAGACGAAAGAAAAAATGTTTGTCGTTTGTTTATCAGAAAAACACGGTGGGTACTTGTGGCAACTCTAAGGCAACAAAATGCCTGATGCGCCAGCTCGTATATATAGTAGCCTTAACTCTACTCAAGTCATAAAGACATGACGTTACTTTTGCTGAATGAAAACTGCTAGATTTTAGGTTTAAAAACTTCTTGACTGCTACATTTAAGTTCCATGTCATCAATGAAAATATGGGTTGATGTAAATTTGCTGTAACTTTTTCATATTTGATGTTCGAAATAAAAAATTTAACAATTTTTTGAGTATATTCTGTTGCGATTCAGCAGTTAAAATTTTTGCTAGTGAATTAAGTACAATGTAAACTAATTTGTGTAGTTTTTTCAAGCAAATTGACACTGAGCACTTGAAAGAATTTCCTTAAAACTTTGACTGTAAATAAATTTAAAAGCGTTTTATATAATTCTAAAAATATTTAAGGAAATGAAAGCGCGAAGAAGCAGACAAACCGAAGTCATACGCTTAACATTTATTCGAATAATATTTAAAATATTATCGAATTTTGATGATATAAAAATGAAAGATAAATTATACTAACAAGTGAAATTATTTTCCTTGGATTATTGGATATGTTAAAAAAAAGAACAAAATAAAAAATAAGTAAATGATAAATAATATATTTTTATTTTTACACGTTTGCACTTCCTCACTTTCACTTTCCTTTCCTCTTTTTTTTTTTTTTTTCTTCTGTGTACAAAATCCCATCTTAGTGCCATCATCTTCAGGGTAACAATCCTAAGCGCTGATGAACGATTCATTCAATTCTTTCATCCATCGTACATCTTTTTTATATTCGCCTCCATGCTTCTTAACAATGAAAATCACAACTCCTTGACCGACCATGCGAACTTCTCAACACCTGACGTCACCTTGTCGACCCCTATTATATTTTTATGGGGTGTATTCACTTTTTATGGAATTTCCCAAAAATAAAACCGTTAGATCCTATCAGAATTTACTACTTGTTGTACTGTGGAAAGTTCATTTTCTTACGATTCTAGAAGTAAGTGATGCTTTGCTTTTAAGTTTTGTGTAGTGACGCGATATTTTTGAAGGTATGCCGCGAGATTTTATTTTAATTTTCGGAATTTATGAATCTTAAAATAAACACCGACCTTAAAGAATTTATTTTATTTTATGCTATAACCAATTTCTTATCAGGATAGTTGCTTGGCATGTCAACCATATTGTTTTGGTTTCACTACCATAGTAATAATTTTGAAAAATAGATAATTTAATCGAGTGAAAGGAATGAATGAAATAATCGTTTTAAAAAGCCCTAATTGCCTGGTTTTTCTAACACTGTTACAGATTATATAACATGAAATATAAATTTTTAAATGATGCCGTATATAATGTATTTTTACTCTAGGACTAATTATATTGAGACCTAATTAATCCTAGCATACTATAGTCTGATCAACTTATTTAGTTCTAGCTGCTCAGAGTAGATTTCGAAACTCTACGAACAGTCATGCCTTAATTCGGACTCGAACCCGGTTCCTAGTGACTGAAAGCTAGAGAGCGTTAAGAATTACGCCGCCAGAAGTTCATCATAAAAGTTGGACTTACTCAAGAATGAACTTTACTACCATAATACGATATTATTGAAATTATTGAGCATGTATTCGAGAAAATATCCATATTGGTACAAAACTTTCTCTTTCATTAAATTCGCACTGACAATAGAAATTTTTAGAGTTTTAGGAAATTTTCTAATTTAAAATATTGCAAAGCTACTTTAAAATCTAATTAATCATTTTTGCTTATTTTATAAATTCATATTTTTTCGTGCTTATCTGAAGACGGCACTTTGTCATCCTATTGTCAGGTGGTGCGTTCGAATCCGGGCTCAGCCATGAATCTTCATAGTGGTTCTTAATCCATTCTAATACGTAGGTTCTGGTCTAATGAGCTTTTAGTATACAAAAACTGACTGCAGAGTAACACACGGGAACAATCCAAACCATATTTTTCCGCAATTTGCCATTTATATTATTCAATTTTCGAATTTCAATTTTCGAAGTCTATTATTTCGTAATTTCACTATCGACAAAAAGAAAAACCCGTAGATTTACTCCAATTGAGTAAAATAACTTTAACAGCTTTTTGTTAACTTGGATAAACGATTGAAACAGTAATTTGAATCAACAGTAAATTCACAACAGGCGTAGCCTACGACGATGCGATGAGAAACGTCTTTAGGCGTTTAAAGCCGTACAAGTCGGTAACAAAAGTCTCCGAACACTATCAAAAATTCCTATATTAAAAAAGTACACTTAATACAGTTTTATTAAATAAATCCTTCTCAAATCCTGTTTTTAGACTGACTAAGAACAGCATTCGACAAGGATTTATTTAACAAAACTGTATTAAGTGCACTTTTTTTATATAGGAATTTTTGCTAGTGCTGGGAGACTTTTGTTACCGGCTGTAGATGTTTTTGGACGCCGATATCCGCAGGCTTAGCAACAGGTTACGCCATCTCCTCAGTAAAATCGGGGTAAAAATCCATAAAGCAGCTTGCATTTTAACAAGCTTCACTTAATACAGTCGACTTGAGAGGAAAAAGATAAAACGTGGAAATTGAAATTTTTTTAAATAATTTCAAAACCAATAGACGATATTTAAAATTTTCATTTATTTATTTTTATTTTATTTTATTTTATTTTATTTATTTATTTTTATTTATTTATTTATTTATTTTTTTTTTTTTTTTTTTCATTTACAGATCATGCATTTACCAGAAAAGAAAATTATGAATAAGTCTTTATTCCTTGTTCTTTGCTTGTCGTCGTCTCTGTTGCTTCCAACAGTCTATACTTTCGGGTGTGGCTCTTGTCAATACTCGCTGACGAATGCTTTATGTTGCCTGTCGATGCACAGATGCTGCATAGAAGCTATTAAAGATGTGCTGGGCAATCAGATTGTGCCTGAATGTAAAAATACTTCAGAGAATTTAGTGGCACAGCCAAGGTTAGTATTTAGCACACATACTTTTTTTAATAATATATATATATATTTAATACATTGTTAGGAAATGAATTTTCTGCATTTTCCTAGATACAGTCGGTAACAAAAGTGTCCGAACACTAGCAAAAATTCCTATGTAAAAAAGGTACACTTCATATGGTTTTGTTAAATAAATCCTTATCGAATCATGTTCTTACACTGACTAAGAACAGGATTCGACAAGGATTTATTTAACAAAACCGTATGAAGTGTAGTTTTTTTTTTTTTTTTTTTTTTTT
Source organism: Salticus scenicus (assembly GCA_963930645.1). Lineage (NCBI taxonomy): Eukaryota > Metazoa > Arthropoda > Arachnida > Araneae > Salticidae > Salticus > Salticus scenicus. The sequence continues at coordinate 223,222,431 of OZ005654.1, read as the reverse complement.
TTTTTTACATAGGAATTCTCGCTAGTTTTCGGACACTTTTGTTACCGACTGTACTTCTAACATTTTACATGCAATAAACTATTTCACAACACTCACTTAAAATGCTTCATATGAACAGCTTTACAACTAAAATCTTAATTGGGATTTGAACATTTACAGATTTCAACTCAAATTGACCCACTGAAATGAGGAAAAATTCTACTTATACTAATAGTGTCTTCACTACACATATGATATTCACAAAGAAAATACGCACCCACCTCCAATAACCACTTTGGTTGAGAATCTTAAAAATATGTTTAATGTTCTTTTAAATCAGTAAACAAAAAATTGAGACATTTATAAAATTCGTAAAAATATGTAACTATACACAATTTATCTGTTCAAATATATTAGGCTCATCTTTATTATTTTTAGCAAGTAATTTCGAATTAGATATACAGTCGAACCTCCTTAAGCGTGAACACGCTTAATTTGAATTACTTGTAACATGAACCGTTTTCACAATCCCCGTAAAAATGAAGATTAGTTTAGTTATATGAAGATTACTTACTGATAGCTGGAACTACTTATAACATTAACAACTTCCCCCCCCCTTGAGATTCACGTTAACAAGGTTAGACTGTATTAGCAAAAGCGAGTTCTAGGATTTTATGGTGTTTATTTAAAGTTTTGTACTTATTACTTTTAAACGTCAGTCCTGTGTGGTGTATTTTATAATTAGCACATCGAATCCTAGTACATATTATTTACAAACTTTGGATAAACACCATAAAATGCAATAAACTCGCAACAATTGTTTCGGGTCGAAAAAACACACGACCCTTCATCAGGCGAATAAAGTAAGAACGAGTGCTTCAGTCAAAGCGGCAACGCAAACTCGTGCTTACTTTATTCTCCTGATGAAGGGTCGTGTGTTTTTTCGACCCGAAACAATTGTTGCGAGTTTATTGCATTTTATGATGTTTATTCAAAGTTTGTAAATAATATTTTTTACAACGCCAGTTTTGTGGTGCTTTTTTATTAAATCCATGCCTAGTGTCCTCAAGTGAGGACGGTTAATAAAGTAGTGCAAAAAATCTTTATTGTTTTTATTGGAATGCTAAATTTTTTTAGTTATAATTGATAACTTATCACAGTGAACAACCTCTTAAATTTTTATGTATCAGCTATTAATTATAATTTCGTAATTTTTATAGCCGTTTTTTATCTATTTTTTATTATTTATTTATCACGTATGTATTGGCTTTTTTCGCAAGTATGCCTCCTAAAGTCAAGTTGAATATTAATGTATATTACAATACTTTATTTTAGAGACCTTTGTTAATATATAATAGGGATTTTATTTGTTATCTCGATGTTTTCTTATCTTACAGAAAGTTCCAGAAAAATACAGGTCAATAAATCAATTATCAGCTTCAATTCAAGCAGTAACCACAGCTTAAACAACAGCTGTCAATAGCAAATCCACAGTACAAACTGTATAGCAATAACACTTGAAGCAAGTCTCTCTCAAAGAGGCTCAAGAGCAATGCAAGCACTAGCGAAGCTGGCTGAAAACTGAACTGAACTAACTGCCTTGGCGAGGAAGCGCTCCTTATATGCTGTTCCATGGAGCCCAGATTTTTCGAGAAAACTCTAGAAAGTGGTCAACCAATCAACTTACAGCTTCCATATTTGGTATATCCCATATAAGGATTTTCTCGCCAAGGTCGCCAAAAAAATCGCCAAGGTGGGAAAAAGTCGCCAAATTTGGCGCCAAATCCATTACTTGCATTACTGGGGCTTTTTAATGCGTTTTTAAGGGAAAATAAGGCTATTTCAACGCTAAAACGACTAGAAATGCACAAAATTAGCACTTTATCAACTTACTAAGCCTCTTTGAAAGAATTTATACAAAAATAAACACAATTATTTACAATTTTGTAACACTGCCCCCCTCCCAAGGACTGCACGTCCCGGGCAGTGCAACCCTTGGTCAAGAGGCGAAACTAAACAAATTTACACAATCTAAAACACAAAAACTAAGTTGCACATAAAGATAACATAGAAATATAAATTAAGTGGGAAATATTTACAAAATTCACAAATATGTACAAATATTTATATACAAATATTTACAGTGCACATGCTCAAATTTTACCAGTATTTACATTTTAAAATTTAATTTTACCGTTACTTGTGGTACTTGGCTAGCCTGTTATAGTGCACCACCTTCGGTTTTGATGAAGGTGTTTTAGTGATCCGCACCACTACATCCTTCAGCCTTTTTAAGACTGTGTACGGTCCGTCCCAGTGGCACTGTAACTTGGGAGAGAGTCCTTTGCGTCGAACAGGATTCCACAACCAGACCTTCTCTCCTTCCTGGAACTCATGTTGTGTAGCCTTTAGATCGTACCTTGTCTTCATTTTCTCCGTTGCCATGTTAATCCGCTCCCGAGCAAAGTTGTGTACGTCCTCAAATCGTGCCTGGAGATCTTGGATGTACTCCTCGGGCGATGAGGGCGCATCGGGTGGACAACCAAACAGGAGATCACAAGGGAGACGAAGTTCACGTCCAAACAGCATCTGGGCTGGAGTATAGCCGGTGGTTTCATGGACAGCACTTCGATAAGCCAGCAGGAACAATGGCAACTTCAAGTCCCAATCTTGCTGGTTCCTTGATACTAGAAGAGAGAGGTTATTCAGGATGGTACGATTGAACCTCTCGACCATGCCGTCCGACTGGGGATGTAATGGTGTTGTCCGGGTTTTGTCTATGCCGAGTAGTTGACACAGTCCTTTGAAAACATCAGAGGTAAAGTTCCTACCTTGGTCGGTATGAAGTTGTAGGGGCGTGCCGTACCTTGACACCCATTGCTGCACTAGGACCTCTGCGACTGTGCATGCCTCTTGATTGGGAATGGGATATGCCTCAGGCCACTTGGTGAAATAGTCCATCACGACGAGGATGTATTTATTTCCACTGGAGGTCCGTGGCAAAGGACCCAAGATATCGATTGCAATCCGTTCAAATGGTGCTCCCACGTTATACCGTTGCAGTCTTCCTCGACTTCGTTTCTGCGGGCCTTTACGTGCCGCACAAGCATCACAGGATTTACACCATTTCTCCACATCCTCCTTTGCCTTGCACCAGTAGAAGCGTTCCCGAACTTTCTGCAGAGTCTTCATTACCCCAAAATGGCCTCCGGTAGAGCTACTATGCAGTTGTTCTAAAACAGCTGGAATTTTTGATCTTGGTAATAAAATCTGCCATCTGAAGCTTTTCCCATCATCAGATTCCCACTTTCGGTATAATACGCCGTTTCTGATATGAAGAGAGTCCCAAAGTGCCCAATAACTTTTCGTAATGGGGCTAAAACTGGAAATGTCCTGCCAGGTAGGTCTGTTGCTGGTCGTCTCCTTCAGTTGTAATATAGGCTTTACGTCAGGATCTTCCATCTGGGCTTTTCTAAATTCTTCGTCACTCCATGGGTCGGGATCTTGTTCTGATGGCGTTGAGACAGTAACTTGGCGAGCAACTGGCTGTATTCTTTGGGGTCTATCCTCGGCTTTAGAGCTGTATTTATGATCTTCAGATGGAGACTTCCGAAAGAAGGCATTTGGATTTTCCCGAAGAGCTCCTTCTGTGTGGCATACTTCCCAGACATCCTTGGTTGCTTCTCTAGGTGTTCTTACTGGGCAGCTTCGCTTGATATGCCCATTTTTTCCACAGCCCCAGCATTTAGTTGTTGGAGTCTTCCCTTTTCCCTTACTCTCAAGAATGCGTAGTCTTCTATTAATATCTGGAATCATGTTCTGAATTTCTTTAAAATCATCTTGAGAACCGTTCACTTTGTCTGCTGTGCTGTTCTGGCGATGTTTACAGCAGGCTTGTTGGGCTGTCTCGAGCTTTAGGGCATACACCAAGGCTGACTCCACATCTTTCACGCCGGAGAGTCTGAGGGCTTTTTGGATATCTGGATCTCCGACAGCATCAATGAAATATTCTAGAGCCAGATCATTGCGTGTTTCAGGATGACAGTCTGAGAAAGCCAAATGTGAAAGCCTCTGGATGTTTGATGCCAGTTCCTGTAAGCTTTCCCCTGGTCTCTGACGACGGGACCTTAGCTGGAGTCGACTATATTCTTTAGACCATTTCGCTCCAAAACGTAGCTCTAGTGCTCTGGTTACAGCTTCGAAGTCATATCGCTGTTCCTTCGAAAGGGTCTCCAAAATACATGCGGCGTCGCCCCGCAACGACCCTACCAGATGAGCCGTCTTTGCAACAGAGTCCCAGCCGTTAGCTTCAGCTACGATGGAAAACTGCGTCTTATATACATGCCAGGAGGAACTGCCGTCGTAGGTAGGTAGCTTAATCAATTCCTGATTCTGGATTCTTCTCTCTTTCTTTTCAGTTTCCTGAGGCATGGATTCTAACTTTTCTTCGAGGTTCCGAATCTTGCTCAGCAGTTCATTCCCTATTACTTCTCTGTTCCACTCTTCTTTCATTTTTCTTTCAAGATCTTCCTCCATTCTCTTAAACTTGCTTTCTATCTCTGAAAACCTTCTTTTCAGCTCTTGATCAAATTTTTCTTTAACTTTCTCCTCGAAACTCCGTTCTATTTTCGTAACACTCTCTTCAACCTTCATAACATTTTCTTCTATCTTCATAGCTTTCTCTTTAAAACTCTCTTCTATTTTCATAACTTTTTCTTCTATTCCATCTATTCTGTTTTCCACGTCTGATAACTTACACTCTATCACTTCTTTCACGTTTACTAAGTCGTCTCTCACTGATGATAGTTCTTTCTTCATCTCTTCTTGATTAGATTTAATTTCTTCACCCAAACTGTCTTTCATTTCCTTCATTTCTTCAGTCAAGCCGTCTTTCAATTCTCTTTGCGATGCTTCCATACTTTCTTTCATCTCTCTTTGTCCTTCCTTCATTCTTTCGATCAATCCGGTTTCCATCTTTTCCTGTCCTGTTTCCATTTTCTCTATCAATCCGGTTTCCATCTTTTCCTGTCCGGCTTTCATTTCATTCATCTCTTGACTCAGGCTAACTTTCATCTCATTCATCTGGGTAGCTAAGCTTTCTAGAATTTTTTTCATCTCTTGCTCCATAGCTCTCGTTATCACCATTCACAGACAACCCCGCTTCTGACACCAGAAATGTTGCGTACTTGAGGGTTCGTGAGTTGTCCGGGAATGAAAGGCCAAACTTACAAAAATTCAGTAATTTATTCACAGAAAGTTCCAGAAAAATACAGGTCAATAAATCAATTATCAGCTTCAATTCAAGCAGTAACCACAGCTTAAACAACAGCTGTCAATAGCAAATCCACAGTACAAACTGTATAGCAATAACACTTGAAGCAAGTCTCTCTCAAAGAGGCTCAAGAGCAATGCAAGCACTAGCGAAGCTGGCTGAAAACTGAACTGAACTAACTGCCTTGGCGAGGAAGCGCTCCTTATATGCTGTTCCATGGAGCCCAGATTTTTCGAGAAAACTCTAGAAAGTGGTCAACCAATCAACTTACAGCTTCCATATTTGGTATATCCCATATAAGGATTTTCTCGCCAAGGTCGCCAAAAAAATCGCCAAGGTGGGAAAAAGTCGCCAAATTTGGCGCCAAATCCATTACTTGCATTACTGGGGCTTTTTAATGCGTTTTTAAGGGAAAATAAGGCTATTTCAACGCTAAAACGACTAGAAATGCACAAAATTAGCACTTTATCAACTTACTAAGCCTCTTTGAAAGAATTTATACAAAAATAAACACAATTATTTACAATTTTGTAACAACTGGAACACCGATCGTCCTCAAACTAAGACAAGCATTAATTTTAATATTAATATAGAGGAATGCTTGAATTGAATACATTTCCCTCTTTTCAGTCCACATTAAATTTGATTAAAAATATTCATCAATGAGTATTTCGTAAAATTAGTTTAAGCGTTTACAGGTTAACCTGTTTACATAAGACTTTTTTTTTTTTTTTTTTTTTTCTGAGATGTTGGTCATAAATGCTGTCAATTAAACGCACCATAACTAAGAGAAATCTTGTTGGGAAATGTTTTGAGCTTGTTTATAGCTCATTCTGAATACAGCAGCAAAATTCACAGGAAATAAAAGGAAATTAAGAAAGAGTAACAGTAGTCTCTTGTGCCCAAAAATTTAAATTTTTCGCAATAAAATCTATGTATAATAATAGTAGTCTCCAAGAACACTCGCAAACACTTCTTATTGTGTCCAAAATCTTTAATATTTCAGGATAAAAATCTAGGTATAATAACAGTTGTCTCCAGAAACATTCGCAATTACTTCTTATTCGTGTCTAAAATATTTATTTTTTTGAATAAAAATCTACAACCAGAAAAAGAATTTAATTAATACTGTAAAATGTGTTTTGTTCAGAACATTTTATTGATATAAACCAAATTTTTATTTAAAAATAAATAAATAAATATATATATATATATATATGTATAAGTCACATTTGTTAAGGCAGCATAAAAGATTATAGTAAAAAAAAAATTGCAAGAAAAACCAAATATTTTTGTTAGAATTGCAACAAAATCTAATCTAAGCAAAATTTGTATTGGAACACACATAAACAGAAATTTTTGTTGTGCTAACCAAACTTTTATTAATTCAACAAAATTTTTCTCTAAATGTATTTATAATAATAACAGTCTCCAGAAATACTAACAAACACATTTTACTTGTGTCTAAAAACTTTGATATTTCAAAATAAATATCATTATATAGTAATAGTGGTCTCCACAAACAATCACAAATACTTCTTTTTTGTGTCCAACAATTTCAACTTTAGAATGAAAATACATGTACAATAATCGTAATCTCCAGAAATACTCACAAACACATCTTATTCATGTCCAAAAGTTTTAATGTTTCAGTATAAAAATCTATATAATAACAGCAGTCTCCAGAAATACTAGCGAACACTTCTTACTTGTGGCCAAAAACTTTCATACTTCCGGGCAAAACATTTCAGTTTATAAAAAATTTACAGAGTCAAAAACTGTTCATGGAAATCTTATCAGATTTTGCAAAGATATACATCAACTAATTGTGGTGAGCTGTATGTAGCAATTTTTTTTTTTTTTTTTTGACAAATTTTTATATCTATTTTCAATTTTTTATGTTTTATGCGATTTCTACGTGTTTTCGAATATTTTTCTTCGCGTTGTAATTTCAAGAAGATGTTACCAAAAATAAAATACGTACAAATTTTTATTTATTTATTTAACATAAAGAGAAACATTTTCTTATACGTGAATAAGAAAGAAAGAAAGAAAGAAAATTTAAATTTATATCATTAGAAATTCTTGATGAAATTGATGTCATAATACCTTTAATTTTTTTATTTTTTTTAATTATTATTATTATTAATATCTATTAATCAAACGATCTTGTATGTTTCAGTTTTCTTGATTTTATCATATGGAAATTAATGTCAATGCATATGGAAGGCTACGTTTCGCCCGAGTTATCTCGGGATGGCCAGTGAAGTGGTTAAATTAGCCATGTTTCTCTCTAATCAATATATCACAAATGATTAAATGTCATTTGCATTTCATTAACTGGTGTATAGCGGAATTTTCGTCATTTTTTGAATTGCTGAAAATAGTCGCCAATAGAAATATATTTATTTAAACATTTCAATTTTTCAATTTTTTGAAAATCATTTAAATATTGTAACCTGTGAAGCGAGCAAAGCCTGTTAGATAAGATGCAGTGGGAGTTGGTGAGTGATGAAATTACAGGACAGAACCCCTAGTTTATTTATATATATCTGTATATATATATAAATTACGTGTCACGATGTTTGTCCGCGATAAACTCCTAAACTCAGGAACCGATTTTAATGAAATTTTGCACACTGTGTGCAGTTTAGTCCAACTTGAGAGATAGGATAGTTTTTATCTCAATTTATTGTCGCAATATTTTTTTTATTGCAATTATTTGTTAATTATAGACCTTTGTTACAGTTGCTCCAAAATATCTGTAAGTTCCATAAGTTTAATTGTTGCCAAAAAAAAAAAAAAAAAATACGAGTTCATTTTCTTTTGACATAAAAATAAATATATTTAATCAAACGTGAACGTTAAAAAATTATAAAATGTTAAATTATGCATCTCACGAAAATTAACGTCATAATCAATTTAAAGATTTTATACAAATTGATAAAGTGCTAATGTAGATATACACAAGCGAAGTGTGACGTCACTGACCGTCTGTGAAGTCAAGAAAAATATTTCTTATGTTAATCGCCCATTGGATTTTTTGTAAAAAATTATTAAAAATCGAGGAAAATTATTTCCCGATTTTAATCCCCATATTTTTGTATAGATAAGTATTAGTTATCATGTGCATACGTTAGATTGATTATTTTGCTGTCAAATTCACAAAACATTAATTTTAAAGATCAAAACTCTGTCGTCCTTGGCGTTTTTTGTATTTGGCGATCAAAAACGTAACAAGAAAATATACAAGCCAGATGTATATTTTCGTAATATGTATTGTGCGAAATATTGTTTCATATTATTCATTACTCTCTTAATATAAGTTGTTAAAATAACCATGATTTTTGAAAGAAAGTAAATGTGTTCGCCAGATAATTTGGCGATATTTTTTTTTCCGCGAAGGATGACAGATGTGAAATTTATTCCGCTGCAACATGTTAATATCTTATATCAGATACATTATGTATACGTTACAATTTATTTCACGTGACACGCGTGTTAAAAATTTACTTAGACATAACCTTGCTTTTTCAGTTTTTGTTGCATTATTGTAATCTGTACCACTTCTTTTTCTTTAAGAAATTCGTGATCCATACATATAATGTTCTAAATAAAAAGTAACCATTTCAATATTTGAAAACTTATTTAAAAGTCTGTTTTATTTAACATTAAATTTTAAAACTTTATTTAAAACTTATTTAAAAGTCTATACGATTTTAAGTCTGTTTATTTGTTTTGTAACGCTAATCTATATGATCGATGTTCGAAACTTTAAATTATTATTTCTCCGATTTTTCTTTTATTTTTCTTTAATAACTTATCAATTTACCATTCCTGGTTAAATTTGTGATTTATACATGTATTTTACATTATATTTTGACTCATTTTATTTATTACATTATATTTATTGCTAAAAAAGCGATATAAAATCTTGCAATTTTCTTATCTTAATCCTCAATGCTTTCCCTCTTGATTAACTTGAATTTACTATTAAAATTTTAACAATACTCAAAATCTTCTCATCACTTCGTTAAAATATATGAATCTTTTCCAAAATCTTTTTCTATTTAAAATGATACCTGTATGTACTTTAAATGCCCAATATTTCATGAGATATCTTATTTTAAAGTTTTAAAATATTTATCAAAGGAAGAACTATAGTATTTCCCCACAACTGAATTTGGCGATTATGGTTAAATCATAAATCTAAAAATCATAAATGATAAAATCATAAGCTAAATCATAAATCATAAATCTAAAATAAAAGCATGCAGGTTGTCATATTTTATTGCAAAGAATCCAGAACGACATCGTTATCGTTCAAAACGGCGCCAAAAAAAAAAAAAAAATCCCCAAATCCAGTTGTGAAGAAATACTATATACCTTATCAAATTATTAACGTATAACTTAGCCACAGCAACGCGTGGCCGGGTCTGTTAGTATATATATATATATATAATAAAGTGTAGTTAGACATGAATAGAGATAACAACACAAGGTAACAAATACATTTAAAATAAAATATAAAGGTTTTCGCTATTATTTACCAGCAGCATCGGGTGTTATTACAATTTTCAAATATATGGGTTGCAGTTGAATTATGGTTAAATTTACAATTTTATAAACGCTGTTATTATAAAGATTAGATGTTATGTTTGAATGCTGTTTTATAATGACTGTTTTTTATTTTTATTTATTTTTTTTTTTTAACTTTAACCCCATTTATTGAAGCACATGCATTTGGCAATGTAATCAACTTTTATTGATACCTGATGCTGCTGCTAAATAGCAACCGAAAACTTTACTTTTTTATTTATTTTTAATTAACTTATACATATATATACACCCTCGCGAGAAAAAGATAGGAACAAAGGGTTTTTTCTTTGATTTTTCATAAAATAACGTTATCTAAATTGTGCTTATCATTTATTATTATTATTATAAAATAATACTATACCTGGACTAATTTTTGTTTTAAGACGAATTTAGAAAATTTTTAAGACTAAAATTTTTCTAATTTAAGACTACACAGCGCGACAAAAAGATAGTAACAAAGGATTTTTTTTTTTTTTTAATATGATTATTTTTAATATAAATATTTTGAATATGATTCAAATATTTAATATGTTTTTGATATGATAATATTTTGTTATGATAATAAATGATCAGCACAATTTAGATAATGTTATTTTATGAAAAATTTAAAAAAAACCTTTGTTCCCATCTTTTTGTCGCGGAGTGTAGTCTTAAATTAGAAAAATTTTAGTCTTAAAACTTTTCTAAATTAGTCTTAAAACAAAAATGAGTCCAGGAATAGTGCTATTTTATAATAATAAATGATAAGCACAATTTAAATAACGTTATTTTATGAAAAATCCAAGAAGAAACCCTTTGTTCCTATCTTTTTGTCGCGGGGTGTATATATATATATTGGTAATTGTGACAATAACTTTATACGTAATACATCTAATTATTAATTTCATGGTATTTTCATCTTTCTCTCATTTGCTGAGTATTGTAAAGGAATTAAATTATTTATTATATATATATATATATATATATATATATATATATATATATAACTCTTTTAATTTACGTGTGTAAAAGTTTTTTTTTAATCTCCATTCCTGTCTATCCGTGATTTTATAATTATTGTTAAATAAATAATTGTATGGTTACACAAATTAAAATTTCTTAGCGTTTTTAGAATATTAGTAATAATTATTATTATAATCATTACATTCTCGAGTAATCTGAAATGCACTCATTTGCAATTATTATTATTTTGATGAAAAATGCAATTATTTTTTTTTAATCATATTTTAATTATTTATCAATTATTTATTGATTATTTATCAGGACATTTGATCAGTGTTTTTCATTTGGCAAATATGGCTTGAGGGAATAATATGCAAGCAGCTAATTTCAAAATAAATACATTTGGATATAAATACATTTGGTTGAAATGGAAAAATATATATTTATTTAAATGAATATTTTTTTAATCGTAATGTAAAGTAGCACACTTACAGGTTGTTACAAAATTCGATTAACAAATTAAAGGGGGGGGGGAGATAAAAAGCATAAAGAGGATGAAATCTTACCACGGGATAGCAAATCACGCTGAAAGATTGAAAATAGCAAAAAAAAAAAAAAAAGAAAAAAAATGCATACAGGTTTCGACGTCACGCCGGAGCAACAAAAGTACAATACAAGTTACAAAGATTTATTTGGTTAATTATTACAATAGTTGTTGGAAGTGACGCCCACTGACGTCATCACACAGTCTACAATGATGTAAAAACGATTTCCGGATACACTCGAAGATGCCAGATATACTTTTGATGTCAGCTGCATTGACGACAATCCGTGTTATGAGATCCTCTATTGACCTAGGTATTGCATAAACGAGTAATTTAAGTGATCACATAGGAAAAGTTACGCAGATTAAGATCTGGCGAACGTGGAGGCCATGCAACGGATCCCGTGCGTCCAATCCACCTTGTTTTTTCGCAATTTTCATCCTGTCAACGTGTGACCTCATGTTCTATGGTAAGTTTTTATCCTCTTGATGCCTTCTATCATCCCTCTGAACTTGTCGGCCAAATTTTCGAACGCCTTGTATATATATATATATATATATATATATATATATATATGCGTGTATGTGTGTGTGCGTGTGAGTTACACTTATTAATATTTTATGAATTTATTTACTTTTTTATTTTGAATAAGTGTCTAAAATCAGTTTTGTTTAAAATAAATAAATAAAAGAGAGAGAAAGAGAAAAGAAGAAGAAGAAGAAAGAAATTAAGAAAGGAAAGTGTGTTCCTCATATTACACGGCCGAAGTGAAAACTTCTACAGTAATACGTATAATATAATTTAGAAAACATTCCTATCACTTTCAACAAACAGTAAGCAATGCATTCAACAGCTTATAAGAATTTCATGTAGGAAAGTTGCATGTAAAAATTAAGAAAATTGCAATTCAGAAAGTTGCGTAACACAAGAGAAAATGTCATTTTAAACATTTCCACAAATAATAAATTAAAAACTTTGTGAGCCAACACCCTAAATTGAAAAAAAAGAAAATTCACAGCAATTGTTTCGAGTTGAAATAAGAGCACGGCTTTTCATAGGCAAATGAATTAAAGAGGGGTGCAACATTAAAGCGGCAATCTTTGCCGTTCTAAAATAAAATATTTTTTGCGAGTTTTTATTTTATTTTATTTATTTAGATTATTATTATTATTATTATTATTATTTATTACTTTATAAACGACGCAGACAACATCATCGTTTTTCTGTTCAGCTATGTTTAAAGGCTAATAACTTCGGACAGAACACGATTTGATCGGTATATTTTACAGATATTTTCTTTAATAGTCTGTAATTAATTCGAGTTCTTTTGTGCCACACTGTTAAAAATTTCTGTAAATTTAATATAAATATGTATCCAGAGTCTCTGTAAATTTACAGTAATTCTTAGTTAAAAGTGATTAACCGAGTGATTAACTGAATCTTTATTCTGTATTTTTACGTAATTTTATTATTTAAATTCTAAATTAATATAAAAAATGACTGTTTCTACTTTATAAAAAGAATTCCAAGTCCGAAATATATTCTCAAGAGTAATTAATTAAATTAATATTAATTATTAAAATGAATGTATAAAATAAGTATTTCAACATCTCCGTTTATTTTTCTCTGTAATTTTACGTAAGACTTAAGATAATACAGGCCGTTCGCACATTTTTTAGACGATTTTATTTCGCAGTAAGAAAAATTCGTTTGCATGGAGAATTTTATTTTTACAACAGTTATATTTTTGGAAGTTTTATTTATCTTCTGATATTTAGAATTTTTGTTTAGATGCAAAAATGCGCTTTTAAAATGGCAGTGGATGGAAGGATAGGTTTACCGCTTTTTCCAAAGATAATTTTTAGTGAAATCTTTATGAAAAGCATTTATCAGGAGGAAAATGGAAAAATGTTGCAACAACAGATGAATCTTGGGTTTATTTAAGTGGTTGCAATAAAAAAAGATCAATTTATTATCACAAAAGTGAAGAAAAAAAAAATTGCTACATGGCTCAAAGCATCAAAAGAAAGTTTTTCTAAAGGATTTATGATTGCCACTGGTTTTTCATACAAGCGCAAGATAAAAGCAAAAAAAAATGTGACAAAAATGTCAAAATCAACTCTAAATACTCTCAAGAACATATTTTAATTCCAATTTTTTAAAATGAAAATCCAGATCTTTATCCACAATGCTATCAATCCGTTGAACTGTATCAAGACAAAACAAGCAACCGCACATCACAATCCGCAATTGCTTTTCTAGAAAAAAATGGAACAAAAAACGGGAATTAAAAACATACCCTTCTCTGACATTCCTGCTAAATCTTCTGATGTATCACTGTTGGATTTTTGTGTTTTTCGACTCTTAAAATCAACATTATCCAAAGACCTACAACGCTTTGTGGACTCTGGAAAGCCGTTCAAGAGGAGTAGAAAAATATACCTCTTCCGATATTATAAAAAGCATTATTATCATAGAAATTATGATGTAGAATGTTAGTTAAGAACAAGGGCTATCAAACTGAACAAATAAACTCGAAATATGAGTGAAATTGCTTCAGTACACTCCATCAAAATCGTCTAAAAAATGTGCGAACAGCCTCTGTAGATTACACAGAGTTTTCTATTGAAATTTTTAACAGTGGCACTCCGGAATGGGACGTTTTGGCGCGGCCGTTTTGGCGCAGCCGTTCCGGCGCGGCTGTTTTGGCGCGGCCGTTTTAGCGCGAGATCCATTTCGGAGAGGCCGTTTTCGCACAGCCTGTTCTTCACGAAATGGCCGCGGCTTGCGCCTCAGCCTTTTCGGTTAAAATTTATTTAATGATAGATATGATTTCTTATTTATTTATTTTTTATGCGTGAACAAAAAACTATTTTAAATTATTTACTAAATATGTTAATGATGAATAGAATTTTGCTTAATTCGGAGCCAATGATAAGTTTAGAAACTTGTTTTTTGCAATTAAAACTTATTGAACTTAGTCATAAGATGGCAACACATACGCAGCAATTCTAAAGATTCTAACCAATTTGGTGATGGAGGTTCTTTGGGGAATAAAATAAACAATGTAATTTCTGATTTTTTTTTTTTTTTTTTTTTTTTTTTTTTTTTTAAATGCTTGAACCAAAAAATATTTTTAATTTTTTATTAATGACATTAATGATGAATAGAATTTTTCGTAATTTAAAGAAGTCAGTGATAATCTGAGAAAAGAACTCGATTTTTGTAGTTAAAACTTATTAAACCTATTGTCGTGTGGTTCTTTGGGTAATAAAATAAACAGTGTAATTTCTGACTTTATATATATATATATATATTATGCGTGAACAAAAAATTATTTTAAATTATTTGCTAAAGATATTAATAGAATTTTGCGTGATTTAAAAGAGCCAATGATAAAGTGAGAAACTAGATTTTTACAATTAAAAATTATTAAAATTAGTCATCAGATGGCAATACATATGCAGCAATTCTAAAGATTCTAAATTATTTGGTGATAGAGCTTCTTTGGGTTAATAAAATAAACAATGTAATTTGATTTTTTTTTTTTTTTTTTTTTTTTTTTTTTTTCCTGCTTGAACCAAAAAATATTTTTAATTTTTTATTGATGATATTAATGATGAATAATAGGATTTTTTGTAATTTAAAGAAACCAGTTGTAATCTCAGAAGAAAACTCGATTTTTTTAGTTAAAATTTATTAAACTTATTGTCGCGCAGTTCTTTGGGTAATAAAATAAACAATGTAATTTCTGATTAATTATTATTTATTTATTTATTTATTTATGCGTGAACAAAAAATTATTTTAAATTATTTACTAAAGATATTACCGATAAATAGAATTTTGCGCAATTTAAAAGAGACAATGATAAGATGAGAAACTAGTTTTTTTTGCAATTAAAACTTATTAAACTTAGTCATCAGATGGCAATACATACGCGGCAATTCCAAAGATTCTAACCTATTTGGTGATAGAGCTTCGTTGGGCTAATAAAATAAAAAATGTAATTTCTGATTTTTTAATTTTTACTTTTATGCTTGTTGTAAAAAAAAAAAAAAATCTCAATTTAACAGTTAATTTATTTTTTGATGAGAAAAATATTTATCTAATTTTATCAACGAAAGAAAAGTTGACCTTGTTTTTAGTGGTTATATGGCAGATGCGTACATGACATTTGCGTACAAGCTGAAATTAGTGACACTTGCGTACAAGTCCAGGTGTTCCAAATGTTACATATCTGTTTTCGAAAAATCAAGTGGCATTTCCGTACAAAATTTGTTTCGCTGTATTTTTCGTTTGTAACACAAAGGGGTTGTATCCATATGTTAAACTTGAAGATAAATATTCTTATATAAATACATGAATTTTCTCTTATGCATGTAGTCTTACGACTGACAAAGTTATGAGCTTAACGCATATAAAAGTTGCAAGCTATAATAGCCGTAGTTATTTTCTGAAATGACATTCAATTATTTATTCACTGAGTCAAGCTCAATAAAGGTCCTTATAAATGCTATTAAGGTCTTTAAAAATATTTTTATTTCTTAAATACTTTTTTACTTTTTAACAAGTATGAATTTTTTGTCTCCAATAAAGAAAAAAAAAGTTAAAAAAAGATCTGTCTTCTTTATCAATAACGAATTGAATCATATTCCAGTTCCTGAAATTATTTGTCGTTCACCTATAAGCCTCTCTTCCCCCCCCTCCCCCCCCCCAAAAAAAAAATGTGTGTTTAAAAATGAAAAAAAATCGATAACTTTATTTTAAATTATCGCAGATCGATGGTTCAACCATTCGTTTCAAAGGTATTGGTGAACTCATTTGAAAGATACCTATCATGAAAATTTACTCCCCTTGAGGGTGGACTTCCCTCCCCCCCCCCCAGGGAGTGAGGCGGGGCTCCTACATACATAATTTTTTTTTTCCCAGTTGACTATATCTATTACAAAAAACATACATTCGTTTCATTTGGTTTAGTGCAGTACAACGAAAAGCTTACTGTAACATTCCTATATGATATACATTTAGAATACCGAGTTTGGGATTTCTGCTACTATTTGTTCTTGAGATATGCTAATAAAACAGACAGACAGACACACAGACCATTCGCTAAAAACATGATTTTCGTATTCAGGGGATCTCAGAACATGTAGATACAATAAAAACGCACGTTCGAAAATTTGACCCAAAAACAATACTTTCTCGACCCTATGGGTAAGAGAAAGTAAAAAGAAAAGAAAAAGAAGGAAAGAATAGAAAGAAAGAAAAAGGTTTTAATGCTTGCATCATATGGATACAACCCCTTCATGCAATGATCCTCAAATAAAGCGAAAGAAATGTTGTACGCAAGTGCCACTAGATTTTTTGAAAACACACCTGTAACATTTAAACCACCTGGACATGTACGCAAGTGCCACTGTTTTCAGCTTGTACGCAAATGTCATGTACGTATCTGTCACAACACCGTTTTTAGTGACGTTGATTAAATATGATTCCTGAAGAAGAAAGCAACTATATTTTCTTTTGGAAAAGCTGTCGAAGTTTTCTTAATTTATGTTATTACCAAACTAAATACTTTTTATTGAAGCCATATTTTTGGGTTTAATTTCTTAGTATGAAACAATATCTATTGCAAGTATTTTAAAAACATTAGTTCATTAATCCTTTAGCTGTGTAGCATTTTATCTGTTTAATAACTGATAAAAACAATAGTAGGTGAAGGTAGGAATTAAAAAATAATTAAATTTAATAAAATAATAATAATTAAATAATATAAACTAAGTAATATAATAATAAATTAAATATATATATATGTATATATTTTAACTCTATGGTTATTCAGTAATCTTATTTTCCATTTTTTTTTTTTTTTTTTTTTTTTTTTAATAAAGATTGTCACATTAGCATTTTATTTCAACTATTGAGTGACAGAAAAAAATGTTTGTAACTGATAAAGGGTTAAACTGATCATGTAATTTAAAACAATTTTCATGTTGTCAACATTGCTTTTTTTATTTATTTATTTTTATTTTCAAAATATTGTTGTTAGAAATGGATGAAAGAATGGAAATTTCATAGTAAATAATATTGGGAAAATGAGAACCAAAAATTTTAAAATATGTCCCGAAGGTTTTTGGGGTAAATTAAAAAACAAAAATAAATAAATAAATAGGAATTTTATTTTCTCTGAAGGTGGTAAAAACCATGGGAAAAACATGTTTTGGCCAAGATAGTAAAAACCGGCAAAAACCATTACACGGTAAATACACACCTGCTTTATTTTTTTATTTTATTTATTTATTTATTTATTTATTTTTTAATAACTTACTTAAAGCTCGCATTGCTCTAAATTTCTGAAACTTATTACACATAGTAGAATAGTTCCATACAACTTGTTTATTTTTAATACCATTTTTCCCCCTCAGCTTACTATTTACATTATTTATTGTAACTTAGTAACTCCCGACAGTTAAAATGTAGACTTAGATTCATTAATCACTAAATCAGTAAAAATCAACTGTATAAAAAGAAAAATGAGCAATTTACGTTCAGAAGTGCCAGATGAAAATATCCTGTACTTTTAAATCTCCACCAGTTATATATATATATATAAAAAAAAAAAAAAAAAAAAAATGATAAAAATAAAAAATAACTTTCTAAAAAGTTTTCATTATCTTAAAGTTATCACTGCTATTCTTCTTCTTCTTCTTCTTTTTTTTTTTTTTTTTTTTTTTTGTTACACAAAATTTAATTATTAAAGATTTCTGTTCATTTTTATTTACAGTTTGCGTAATAAAATTTCTTATATAATAAAGCTTGCTGAAATAAAATAAAAGTTAACTTTAGCAAGAAACAAGATAAAGAAAATGTATGCATTCTTAACCAATTCTTAAACTGCCTTCACTTAAAAAAAGTCAATAATGATTAACTCGCGGGTTTATTTTAATCCATATAATAATAAACAGTTATAAAATTCTTGAATATTCCCGACTATTTATTATTTTTACGGAAAAAAAAAAAATTCTTACACTCAAAAAGTTCGGAATGTAAACATCTGGCGCCGAAACGGCCGGCGCCAAAACGGCCGGCGCCGAAACGGCTGGCGCCAAAACGGCCGCGCCAAAACGGCCGCGCCGAAAAGTAACAAACCGGTGGCACTCTGCAGTCAAAATATTATATTTTCTAGATTTCAGTGACATTTTTCTTTTAAAAACAAAACCTCAAATATTTGGAAAAAGAGCCATGTTACAATTTTTGTTACATAAATAAGCTAGATGCATAAAACAAAGCATGAAATTATTTTGGAAAAAGAATCAGATTAAATTATTTTCGAAGAAAAAATGTGTGTAGTGTGTGAAAAAAGATTTCACTTCAATAATTATTAAAACTGTTGAACTTTTTATTCATTGTGTTGGAAAGTGTTAATAAAAATAATACAATAATAAGTTTTTTTTTTTTTTTTTTTTTTTCCTTTTTCTGTTAAAAAATCGTAAAAACATTTTTAATGTTTTGTATTGTTTATGTGATAATAAGTTTAAAGAAAAATAAAATGTTTAGAAACATGTTTGCATTATTCTAGAATAAAAAAATAAATGTAAGAGCATAAAAATAGAATAAAACCTCTTTAATAAAAACCTTCTGGAAGAATACAACCAATGTTTTTCTAGTCCGGTATTATAAGGTGAGAGAGAAAGCAAATAAGACTTTTAAAAAGTACTGAGTCAACATGTAATGCTAGAGATTAAAAGTTGTGAATGTAATAATATAAAAGAGACAGTGCTTTTCATTTTGAGTAATTGTTTAGAGATTAATGTATTCCCTTCACGGATTTCTGGGTCTTTCTTTTTTATTTACATATATATATATATATATATATATTAAATCTGTTGAGCAGAGAAAGCCATGTAATATTTAAGATGAAAAAGGAAACTTTCCTAGAGAAATAATCTTGTGTGTCCTTCACACTACTTTCTCTTATCCTGAATTTCTATAAAAATAATTCATTACAGTTTAAGGTATTATGTAAGAAGAACTATATTTGAACACTTTTAGTGTAGTTTAAAAATAGTTCAAAATAATTTTTTAAACCCTTTTTCTTTTCAAAAATTTTATTACTGTATGAGGTATGTCAGTTCCACCCCCCCCCCCACCCCCGCCGCTTCTTTAACCAACGCTTAGATGTTGTAATTACATTCATAAAACATTTAAATTTTGTTATTAAATTTAAAATAAATAAATAAATAAATAATATTTCAAATTATGCAGGAAATTACCACTCAAACCAGTTTTTGAAAGCTATTCGACAAATTTTGTATAACCCTCTCTCTGAGTTTTTGCGATGATGCTAAGAGCTGTCTTAAAGAGCCTGAGGCTCGTATAATACCAGCTGACGTATCACCGCCATCTTGTTACCCATAAAGCTTTGAGAGATGTTTTATTTTCCGCCTTTATCGCGCAAAACAGGGACTGGTTTTTACTTATAAATCATATGCAAAAAGTTTTAAATTATTTTGAATTTTATTGGAGTTCTTCTAAAATTAACTAAACATTGGTCCTCATAATTTTTAAATTGCGTTTTTCGATTCTGAATTATAATAAAATTATTAAAACATTTTTAATTTTCTTAGCAGTTTACATGGGTTTTGAAGGCTAAAAAAAGCATATTTTCTCTATTTTATATACATATATATATAATAAAAAAAGTTTTGATTAAAAATTTTAAGGATATAAAAGAATAACATTTAAATGATATTTTACGAGATTTTCATAAAAAAAAAAAAAAAAAAAAATGGAAAATTTAGCTGGTGGGTTCTTGTTTTCTAAGACCCTTCAGAAAAGCGGAGGAAGGATTTCTCAGAAATTAATGCACCAATCTTATTGAAATTTTGCACACTTCTTCAAAATAGAATTGCATGACTAGTGCTGAAATGAACTATTTTTTTTTTTTTTATCACAATTAATTTTACAAAGATATACGTGGGATGAAAATTACTGAAGATTTATACTGTTTTTGCATATAACTCTGCCAAAAATTAAATTTCTTTTTTTTAGGTTGATTTCTTTAGAAATTGACCTATTGCAATCACTTCGTTTATCTATATATATATATATATATATCTATCTATCTATCTATCTATAATGAAAATTTTGTCACCACGATAACTCCCGAAATAATACTCGAAATGGAACCAAATTTGGACAGTGAACTAATCTTATAAATATCTTGGATGAGTTCGTTAACCAAGTTGCTCCGACTTTTTGTTTTCAAGTGGCAGCCACTTGAAAATTTCAAACCGACATTGTAAAAAGCATATTTAAAGCAAGATTTGCTTGAATTTTGTTGTAAATACAGGCTACATAATGGTCTCAATGAAGTATATTAATGAAGTTTATGCGCCATTTTTAATAAAGTGGCAGATATTTTAAGTTAAGTGGGACCACTTGAAATCAGGCTACCACTTGAAAATTTAAAATCACTATAACTTCCGAAATAATACTGCAAATCGATCCAAATTTAGACAGTGTCTTAACTTATCTTATAAATATCTTAGATGAGTTTATTAACCAAGTTGCTCCGCCATTTTGATTTCAAGTGGAGACCACTTGAAAATTTCAAATTGTAAAAAGCGTATTTCGAATTTGTTTGAAATTTGAAGTAAATATAGACCACATAAGGGTCTCAATGAAGTTTATTAATGAAATTTATCTGTCATTTTTAATAAAGTGATAGACATCTTAAGTTAAGCGGGGCCACTTGAAATCACTCTACCACTTGAAAATTTAAAATCACAATAACTTCTGAAATAATACTCCAAATCGAACCAAATTTGGATACTGTCTTAACTAATCTTATAAATAACTCAAATGAATTTGTTAACCAAGTTGTTCCGACTTTTTGTTTTCAAGTGGCAGCCACTTGAAAATTTCAAACCGACATTGTAAAAAGCATATTTAAAGCAAGATTTGCTTGAATTTTGTTGTAAATACAGGCTACATAATGGTCTCAATGAAGTATATTAATGAAGTTTATGCGCCATTTTTAATAAAGTGGCAGATATTTTAAGTTAAGTGGGACCACTTGAAATCAGGCTACCACTTGAAAATTTAAAATCACTATAACTTCCGAAATAATACTCCAAATCGATCCAAATTTAGACAGTGTCTTAACTTATCTTATAAATATCTTAGATGAGTATATTAACCAAGTTGCTCCGCCATTTTGATTTCAAGTGGAGACCACTTGAAAATTTCAAATTCAAATTGTAAAAAGCGTATTCCGAATTTGTTTGAAATTTGAAGTAAATATAGACCACATAAGGGTCTCAATGAAGTTTATTAATGAAATTGATCCGTCATTTTTAATAAAGTGGTAGACATCTTAAGTTAAGCGGGGCCACTTGAAATCATTCTACCACTTGAAAATTTAAAATCACAAAAACTTCTGAAATAATACTCCAAATTGAACCAAATTTGGATAGTTTCTTAACTTATCTTATAAATAACTCAGATGAATTTGTTAACCAAGTTGTTCCGCCATTTTTTTTTTCAAGTGGAGACCACTTGAAAATTTCAAATTCAAATTCTAAAAAGCATATTCCGATTTTTTTTTTTTTAATTTTGATGCATACATAGATTATACAAGTGTCTCAAATAACTTTATTAATGAACTTTATTCGCCATTTTTAATAAAGTGGCGGATATCTTAAGTTAAGCGAGACCACTTGAAATCAGGCCACCACTTTAAAATTTAAAACCATTAAAATTTCCGAAATAATACTCCAAATGGAACCAAATTTGAACAGTGTCTTAACTTATCTTATAAATATCTTAGATGAGTTTTTTAACTAAGTTGCTCCGTCATTTTGTTTTCAAGTGGAGACCACTTGAAAATTTCAAATTTAAATTGTAAAAAGAGTATTCCGAAATTGTTTGAATTTTGATGTAAATACAGACCACGTAAGGATCTTAATGAAGTTTATTAGTAAACTATATCCGCCATTTTTAATAAAGTGGCAGATATCTTAAGTTAAGCGGGCCACTTGAAATCAGGCTCCCACTTGAAAATTTAAAATCACGATAACTTCTGAAATAATACTCCAAATCGAACCAAATTTGGACAGTGATATTATCATATAATTATCTTGAATATTTTCACTGGGCAACTTGTCCCGACATCTTGTTTCTAAGTTCCAGCCACTTGAAATCACACATTAGAAATACTTAATCAATTCAAATCAAAGTTGAAAATTGGACTAATCATTCAAACAACAAAAATCTAGAAAATTCACGTAACTCGTGAACCAATCACGTTATTGCGCCCATCTTAGGTATATCGATAATAAGTATTTTTTCGCTAAAAGTCGCCAAAAAAGTCGCCATATGGAAAAAGTCGCTAAATTTGGCGCCAAATTCATTTCCTGCGTTACTGTATCTTTTTAATGCGTTTTTAAGGAAAAATTAGGCTATTTTAATGCTAAAACAAACTAGAAATGCAGAAAACTAACATTTTATCAACTTACTAAGCCTCTTTGAAAAAAAAAAAAAAAATATTTTCAAATTTGCAATGATATCTTAGATGAGCAACTTTCTCTGTCATTTTGATCGAAGTGGCAGCCACTTAATTTTTCAACACGAGATTTTGAATTAATTCGAATTTTTGAGATTTTGAATTAATTCGAACTATATGTGTACAGTAGACTTATCTCACAAATACATTTCATATATCTGTCAACTTAACCCACCATTATTGTTTCCAAGCGCCGGCCACTTGAAATTTTTAAATTCACATAAAAATGTATTTATGAACCGATTTGCTTAAAACTCCATATGTGCATAGCCTACATCAAGATTTCTACCAAGTGCATTAATAATTTGCAGCCGCCATTTTGAAACAAAATGATACTTGATAAGGAAAAAGAAATCAACCTACCCTTCCGAAAAAGCCGGAAGGTCTTGTTTTTTTTTTTTTTTTTTTTTTTTTTAGCCTTTTCGCAATTTGTTTGAAAGTTGTTGACTATTTTTTAATGATTTCACAGATTCACCAATAATTAAAGTTAAATGTTCATTAAAAAAAAAAAAAAAAAATTAATAATGATGAAATCACAAATACTATCATGTTCCGCTTATTTCCATTTATTTCTGTTGCTCATTTAGCTGAAATGAGATGGAAAGTTTCCTGTAAATGCGATAAAAATAAAATACTGATTCTGCTTAAAATGCATTAAATTATGGTAAAATAATATCAGGCATGTTTTTAACTCATGCTTGATTACGTAAACATATATGATTTTTGTTCCTTTTTTAAGGAAATACTAAAGGAATTATTTGAAGTGGAAAGTTAAATTTAAAAATTTGAAAATCGGGCTTCGAGAAACTCTCGAGCACCTCGGTGGAAATCTTCGTGTTGAATAACGGGACTGTCGGAGCTACCCTCTTTGCGCAACGCTGTCCACAAGCATACAGACATTGCCCTTTATACATATAAAGAGGACTAGTTATACTACACAAGCCTCTGATATGGAGAGATTCAATTTTGATAACTTTGTATATATTTTATTTTTTTACAGAAAATTTTCCACAAACTGAATAGTATTTAAGTTCGCCTGTTTCTTTCACAGCACAAGATCATATCCGTTGCTGTCTCTCAGATTGATTTGAAATCAAGATTCTTCATTAAGGTAAAAAAGAAAAAATATCACTTTTTCACTCCTTTTAAACCAAGAATTTATAACGTGAAGTCCTATTCGCATTCATTCCAAAAATAATTGTCACCGTGAATAGTGAAATAAGCGAATAATCTTATTCCATTTGAATGGGTGATGAAATATGATGCAAAATTCCTTTCATAATCATTACAAAAAATACTTTTCGATTAGACATTGACAAAATACTCGTCTTTGGCATTTGAAAAAGTTTAAGAAAAAATCATGCAAAATTCCTTTTATATCCATCACAAAGGATTCTTTTTCTATAATAAAAGGAAACAAATAAATAAATTTGTGATATATGTAGATGTTTGACAAAAGATGATGCGAAATTTCTTTTACATAAATCCCAAAAGCTATTATATATGGACGGTTCATTATAAAAATGGTGTAACTCCATATTTTTTAAATATGCATATTTTTACTTGATTGTACAGTTAAGTAAAAATATGCATATTTAAAAAATACGTATCACATTTAGTCACATCTTTCATTATAAAAGGGAAGAAACTCCAATAATTGCATTAAAATCCAATAAATGGCAGTATTTTTTATTTCCAGAAAACTACTATATATTCATTATAAAAATGAAGTTTCCAAGTTACTTTAAATTATATTTAATATGTTTATAAATTCTTATGATTCTGAGTTATATTAAGCGCAAAAAATCGATTACATTAGCTCTCCTTTCTTCTATGCGTATAAATTTACAGAAAACTCGTTATTTAAAAATTCATTTACAAGGAGATAATTCACTTTTATGATGAACACCCACATATACACACATATATATATATATATAATCCTTTTGATAGTAGACGCAAAGAATGAGAACGAAGAATAGTTAGTCAAACAATTCACCAAAGAGACATACACACGTCAAACCAAAAGGAAGCATAAGTATTTTACATAGGCAATGGCATGAGACGATGGCACAAATATTAACAATCTACCCCCCCCCCCATTACACATATGTATGTAATCAAGGGGAAAAGTAAATGTTGGGTGGAGTAAAAAATTTTAAAATGTGTTTCAGAAAATAAATTGGTCAATTGACAATAATACCTTCATTCGCCAAAATATTCTCCAATATCATCTAATGCAAACAAACTTTGGTAAGGCAAGTGACGGATATTAACAGTGTAAAAGCATTCGTTATTTTACGTGATGAAAGGTTTAACTCATTTTCGTATATCGTCCAATCTCCGGAAGTGTACAGAAGACAAAACATTGTACGTAGACCGAAACAAATAAT
Organism: Salticus scenicus; assembly: GCA_963930645.1. Classification (NCBI taxonomy): domain Eukaryota; kingdom Metazoa; phylum Arthropoda; class Arachnida; order Araneae; family Salticidae; genus Salticus; species Salticus scenicus. The sequence continues at coordinate 223,197,134 of OZ005654.1, read as the reverse complement.
AATCAGAAAGGACTATGTCAGGGCTATACGCCGGGTGCTCCAAAACGTCCTAGCAATGTGTTACTAGCGTGTTCTTTACCGCTTTTTCAGCATGAGGCTTTGCTTATCATAGACCAATTTTACAGAACGTTAACTTTTGCCAGTAAAGAGACTCTTACGATCATTGTAACGCTTTAATCGAAGGAATCGGTGCTTATAGTGTTTGGCAGGTATACTTACACTAAGATCTAGCAGTTCATAATTGAGTACACTCTCATATCGCACCAGATGCATAGGAAAACTTTTTTGCAGTGAATGGCTTGTTGCGCCGTTGATATTATTACGCTGCTGGAATTTCTATAATGTTTTTGGCATTTCAGATTTTCATAAAATATCCATGTTTTTATCTTGCGCTACAATTTTTTTCAAGAAAGATTTTCTGTGTTACTTGTTGAGCAGATTCAAACGCCTCAAGATACGCTCAAACTTGTTCCGTTGGCTCAATGCATGTAACACTCAACTTCCTTTTTCAGAATCTTTCCCATTCTGCGTAAATGATTAGAAATCGTTTTTGTAATACATTTAATTGTTCGGCAAGTTATTTACTCATTTAAAATGTATTTTTACGAACTAGGGCTTGCAAATTCGTATGCCTAGCTTTCCAAAAAAGCGCCTCAAAGTTCTCGGTCGATAACATCAAAATCGCCATCTTTAAAGCATCGAAACCAAATTCGCATGTGGTTTTCGAAAAGATTTCCTCTCAAAGAACAGAACTGTCATTCTTCGACAGCCCTTTTTCCCTGAAGAAATTCGTCAAAAATGCAATAATGAATAAAAATTTTATCGAAATTTCAAATTCACTTTCAATTTTTTACTTTTCATTTCTTTGATAACTTCGAATTAGATCCTATATAATGATATAAATGCAGTATACTGATTGGTAAGCTATTTCACAGTAGACATTACACAAAAATCGCCTTACAACTTATCACTACATGCAATAACTTTTTGACATTTCAAGATACTAGACAAAACACGCTGTGACATTTTTTTCATATTCTTAACAAAAACTATTTTCGCCACAATAAATAAAAAGTTTGGAGTGACTCCATTCGACTTTCCGAACATTGTGTAATAAACGGTTGTCTAAATAAATTAAAGTAAAAGAAGTTGTTTAATAAACAAAAGAGAAAATTACAGTAGGGTATATGAGTCTTTTTCCCCCTAGAGTATGAGGTTTAATTTAACGGTATTGCACTTCAAATAATTTGAGCCCGTTAGGCCATAATGATTAAGAGGTTTTTTTTTTTTTTTTTTTTTTTTTTTTTTGTGTGTGTGTGTGTGTGGCCTTGTAAAAAAAAACTATAAGTGCTAGATTCACCAAAATCTATACTGTTTGTGCAACGATGACTTATAACATGTGTATAAATTTTCAGCTCAATCGAATAAGGCGTTTAGTCTCTATTGTACTTTAAAATATTTAGGGCATAGGCCATAATGATAAAGAATTTTTGTGTGTGTGTGTGTGTGTGTGTCCCTGTAAAAAAGCATAAGTGTTATATTTACAAAATAAATAGAGTTCATGCTATGGGGACCTATAACATACATAACAACTTTCAGCTCATTTGAACAGAGCGTTTTAACGTTATGATGTTCACTAATACACGTACAAACACACATATAACGCAAAAATAAACCTCAAAATATATAGATATATAAAACCTCAAAGTCGAATTTTGTCATGATTACAATGCTTTCCTTATATACATATTTTCGGAAAGTAAAAAGAGTAAATAAACTTATAACATTTTACGATTCTGTAAAACCCCACTCATATTCAACATAAAAAACTAGTATGTTGCTGCCACCACAAGACTTTCTTCTATATTTTCCTATGAAAATTCACTCAGTAACAATATTTTTAAAAAAAATAAAATAAATAAATAAATAAAAAAAAACGATTTTTTTTCAAAGTTTTTTTTTCGTTAAAAGTAAAAAAAAAAAAGATAACTTTGTTTTAAATTATCACATATTTATAGTTCAACCATTCGTTTTACAGGTATTGACGAGACCTTTCGAAAGATACTCATCTTGAAAATTTATCCCCCCCCCAGGGGGGGGGGTATTTCCCCACAGGGGGGCAAGCGATGCCCCCACAGGCACAAATTTTTTTTCCTAATTAACTACTACTATTATCAATAATTCATATTAATTTTACAACCACAGGTTAAGAATAACTCTCATTATGTACATTTATACGAAATTTTATCCTATACTGCCATGTTAAAAATTTAGAAAAAATGCGATCACAGTGCCACCTGTTGAGCGATTGACCCCCAAATCTAATCAGCACCAGTTTATGTCAGGGGCTAAATACAAAGTTTGGTTAATTTTCGCTAGGGAAAAAAAAAAAAAAAAAAAGAAAGAAAGAAAGAAAAAAAGAAAAAGAAAATACGATTTTTTTTTTTTTTTCGTTAAAAGTAAAAAAAATTGATAACTTTGTTTTAAATTATCACAGATTTATAGTTCAACCATTCGTTTTAAAGGTATTGACGAGATCTTTCGAAAGATACCCATCTTGAAAATTTACTCCCCTCGAGGGGGGACTTCCCCCCCAGGGGGGTGGCGAGGCTCCTACACATACAAAAATTTTTCCCAGTTGACTATCTCTATTATAAATAATTCTTGTAAATTTCATAATGATTACTAAAAAATAATTATCTTTATGCGCATTTATACAAAATTTTGTCCTATATCACCATGTTAAAAATTTAGAAAAAGCTGGATGGCAACGCAACCTGTAAAACAATTTTTACCAAAAGTTGATAGGCACTAATTTATGTCAAGGTGCAACTACATACCAATTTGTATGAAACTCTGTGCAGTAGCTCCTGAGATACAGTTGCCACAAAATTTTGTCACACACACACAGACATTTTCTAAAAATGGTCAAATCGTATTTTACAGATCTCAAAACGTGTAAATCCATCAAAAACCCGAGGTCGAAAATTTTTACGAATCCAATACTTTCTTCTATTGAATATAGAAGAAAGTAATAATATTTCCATAGTTAACGAAATACAACAGATCTATGACGCTTGAAGATGCTTGAAAAAAGACGATGTGGAATTAGTTTTTTTTTTTTTTTTTTTTTTAAAGGAAATAAAGAAAATAATCTTATTATATTTCAGAATGCTTGACAAAAAATGGTGTAAAATTGTTTTATATTTCACAAAACAGAAAAAAAGAAAGAAAGAAAGAATAAATTCCAGTAGTGAATGAAATGACATTTGAAAATGCTTGGCGAAAAATGAGAAATTTTTCACATTCCTCACAAAAATTATTTACACATAATGAATAAAACGATGAAATTATTTTACAGCATAGGAAAATGCTTCGCAAAAGATTAAATAAAATTCCGTTCATATTCAAATAGAAATAATTCTAATATAATGAAATTAAAAAGTAAATTAAAAAAATCGTTTTAAAGTTATTTCCACACATTGCTTCTCAAATATTTAAAATTTTGTAAATTACATTTATTTTAACATTTTCCAACAAAGTTGTTTATGAGTTCGGTTTATCTATCTGTCAATGTACAATATTTATCAGTCAGTCCGTGCTTTAACTGCCGTAAATATTCATAGAATTTCTTAAATCTGATATTTGTTACAGTATTTCTTTCACAAGACGAATTCTCTATGAGGAATTATTTCTCGATTCGTGTTAATATGAGGAATAAGGCCAAATGTCTGTGCAAAAATAGTAACAATAATATAAAATCAGGACTCGATAAAACAATTTATAAAGAATTGTAATGGTGTTTTAGAAAGTTTGCATATACACTAATACTAATCCCTTTTTTATATTACTGCTTATGTTATTTTAAAACTTTATATTAATTTCGTTTTTATAGGTTTGTATTTAACACCTTTTGATTTTTTTTTTTTCAGGTGACTGATTAGAAGAATTCAAGCTGCATTGATTTAGAAATGACAAAACAATATTATCAACTCCAACTTCAATGCACTTTCTTGAACGTTGTTTTGTATTTTTATAAAGTTTTCTACTCTGTAAAAAAAATTCTGTAAATTTACTGTAATAATCACCCAAAGTCTCTGTAAATTTATAATATTTCTTGTAAGTAATCGAGATTCTCAATTTTTATTCTGTATTTTTATCTATTTTTATTTTTTAATTTCTCAATAAAAATTTAAAATAAATGTTTCTGCTTTAGAAAAAGTATTCTAAGTCACAAATTTATGCTCGCCAATAATTAATTAAATTAAGATTAGTCATTAAAATGCATATATAAAATTTATTTTTTAACATCTCCGTTTATTACTTTCTTCTATATGTAATATAGAGAAAGTATTGGATTCGTAAAAATTTTCGACCTCGGGTTTTTGATGGATTTACACGTTTTGAGAGCTGTAGAACACGATTTGACCCTTTTTAGAAAATGTCTGTCTGTCTGTCTGTCAGTCTGTCTGTGTGTGTGTGTGTGTGTGTGTGTGACAAAATTTTGTGGCAACTGTATCTCAGGAACTACTGCACAGAATTTCATACAAATTAGTATGTAGTTGCACCTTGACATAAATTAGTGAATATCAACTTTTGGTAAAAATTGTCTTACAGGTTGCGTTGCCATCCCGCTTTTTCTAAATTTTTAACATGGTGATATAGGACAAAATTTTGTATAAATGTGCATAAAGAGAATTATTTTTTAGTAATCATTATGAAATTTACAAGAATTATTTATAAGAGAGGTAGTCAACTGGGGAAAAAAATTTGTATGCGTAGGAGCCTCGTGAACCCCCCTGGGGGGGAAGTCCCCCCCTCGAGGGGAGTAAATTTTCAAGATGGGTATCTTTCTAATGGTCTCGTCAATAAACGAATGGTTGAACTTTAAAACGAATGGTTGAACTCTAAATCTGTGATAATTTAAAACAAAGTTATCGATTTTTTTTACTTTTAACAAAAAGTAACTTAGAAAAAAAATCTTTTTTTTTTTTTTTTTTTTAACGAAATTTAACCAGACTTGGTATTTAGTTGGCCCCTGACATAAACTGGGGCTGATTAGATTTGGGGATCAATCACTCAACAGGTGGTGCTGTGATCGTATTTTTTCTAAATTTTTAACATGGCAGTATAGGACAAAATTTCGTATAAATGTACATAATGGGAGTTATTCTTAACCTGTGATTGTGAAATTAATATGAATTATTGATAATAGTAGTAGTTAATTAGGAAAAAATCTCGGTCATCGCTTCCCCCCCCCTGGGGAAAGTACCCCCCGGGGGGGGGGTAAATTTTCAAGATGGGTATCTTTCGAAAGGTCTCGTCAATATCTTTAAAACGAATGGTTGAACTATAAATATGTGATAATTTAAAACAAAGTTATCGATTTTTTTTTTTTTTTAACGAAAAAAAACTTTGAAAAAAAAAATCGTTTTTTTTTTTTTAATATTGTTACTGCGTGAATTTGTATAGGAAAATATAGAAGAAAGTCTTGTGGTGGCCACAGCATACTAGTTTTTCTCTGTAATTTTACATAAGACTTAAAACAAATGATTACCAGTAGTTTTCTGTTGAAATGTTTAACAGTATACTCCTTCAATTTGGATCATTATTATTATCATCATATAGCAGCCAAAAGCAATATAAATGTACGAAGGAAAAAAATAATTTTTATTTAGAGACTTTAACGCAGTTAAACTACATTTTTAACCCATTTTACCCCACTGTCCTATCCGGAGGACAGTTGAAAAATAGCATGTGGAAATCAGTATTTGTTTGTTGCGAATATTTTATCAGCTGGAACCTCGCGCTAATAGAAGCTTAGGCATACCTCTACATGTTCCAGCAGATAAAATATTCGCAACAAACAAATACTGATTTCCACTTGCTATTTTTCAGCTGTCCTCCGGATAGGACAGTGGGTTGGTTGGTTGGTTGGGTTTTACGTCGCACTAGTGCTGCGCAGATGGGCAATAATAGGACAGTGGGATAAAATGGGTTAAATAAACTTTATACACAGTGATATTAGGATTTTGTAACATTGTTGCTCCTTTTACCCATACTGTTAAAAATTTCTGTAAATTTAATGTAAATATTTATCCAGAGTCTCTGTAAATTTACAGTAATTCTTAGTTAAAAGTGAATAATCGAGATTCTCAATCTTTATTCCGTATTTTTACCTAATTTTCTTATTTATTTTTTTAATTAAAATTTAAAATGACTGTTTTTACTTCAGAAAAAGCATTCTAAGTCCGAAAACAATAATTAATTAAACTAATATTAGTTATTAAAATGAATGTATAAAATAAGTTTTTTAACATCTCCGTTTATTACTTTCTTCTATATGTAATATAGAGAAAGTATTGGATTCGTAAAAATTTTCGACCTCGGGTTTTTGATGAAGTTACACGTTTTGAGAGCTGTAGAACACGATTTGACCATTTTTAGAAAATGTCTGTCTGTCTGTCTGTCTGTCTGTGTGTGTGTGTGTGTGTGTGACAAAATTTTGTGGCAACTGTATCTCAAGAACTACTGCACAGAATTTCATACAAATTGGTATGTAGTTGCCCCTTAACATAAATTAGTGCCTATCAACTTTTGGTAAAAATTGTCTTACAGGTTGCGTTGCCATCCCGCTTTTTCTAAATTTTTAACATGGTGATATATGACAAAATTTTGTATAAATGTGCATAAAGAGAATTATTTTTTAGTAATCATTATGAAATTTACAAGAATTATTTATAATAGAGATAGTCAACTAGGAAAAAAATTTTGTATGCGTAGGAACCTCGCCACCCCCCCTGGGGGGGAAGTCCCCCCTCGAGGGGAGTAAATTTTCAAGATGGGTATCTTTCGAAAGGTCTCGTCAATACCTTAAAAACGAATGGTTGAACTATAAATCTGTGATAATTTAAAACGAAGTTATCGATTTTTTTTTACTTTTAACAAAAAAAAAAAACTGAAAAAAATCGTTTTTTTTTTTTTTTTTTTTTTTTTTAACGAAATTTAACCAGACTTGGTATTTAGTTGGCCCCTGACATAAACTGAGGCTGATTAGATTTGGGGAACAATCGCTCAACAGGTGGCGCTGTGATCGTATTTTTTCTAAACTTTTAACATGGCAGTGGGGGGGGGGGGGTTCAAGATCGGTATCTTTCGAAAGGTCTCGTCAATACCTTTAAAACGAATGGTTGAACTATAAATATGTGGTAATTTAAAACAAAGTTATCGATTTTTTTTACTTTTAACGAAAAAAAAACTTTGAAAAAAATCGTTTTTTTTTTTTTTTTTTTTTTTTTAATATTCTTACCGCGTGAATTTGTATAGGAAAATATAGAAGAAAGTCTTGTGGTGGCCACAACATACTAGTTTTTCTCTGTAATTTTACGTAAGGCTTAAGATAATAGATTACACAGAATTTTCTATTGAAATTTTTAACAGTGCATATCACATATATTTTTATATTGCTAATAAATAAGTTTAATGTGGAGAAGAAAGCAACGTATTACTTTCTTTTTCTACAATTCGTGTATAATTTCTCATTAGAGTCCTGCATCGGGTCGGGTAACCCGATTTTACCCGAACCCGACCCGACCCGCGGGTCGGGTTCGGGTCGGGTCGACTAAATTTTTTTTCTTGCGGGTCGGGTTCGGGTCGGGTTGACTGATTTATTTTTCGTGCGGGTCGGGTTCGGGTCGGGTTGACTGATCTTTTTTTTACTGCGGGTCGGGTTCGGGTTCGGGTCGGGTTCAGTTTTCAGCCAGTCGGGTCGACTTGAGGACATCTTTCAAAAAAATTTTTACCTTATAAAATAGAAATGTATTTGCTATATATACCCATAAAGAATACATTCTTACCCAAATTATTATAGCAAAATAAACATCCGTATCACACTGAAACAATTAACAAAATACATCAAATACATCATTATTATCTTTTAGAATAGAAACTGTGAAAAGCAGGCTCCCTCTTGGAGAATAATCAGATGTGTGATTCATCTATTTTTATTACTCACATCCTTTTGAAATAGACTGTGAACCTAAAGCTAAACTAATAATTAATATTTTTTCTCTTGCAGATGTTTCTAAAAGTTATTGAAATGTAATGTAGTATTTAGATTTAGATGAGAACGGATGTTTATTAGGAGTCTGCAAAACTGTATTATTTTTATATTTTTTTTGTGTGTGTGATGAGCATTAAAGAATAAACTACAAGCGCGAAACTTGAAACTCTATTTTGAGCACTTGAAATACACATCACACTTACAATCGGCAGTAAAATTTTTGAAGCACTAGCAATATGTGCACGTAATACTGTTTTATTAAGTAAATATTTGTTGAGTCATGATCTTAGTCTTTATGCTGTTAATAAAAAAAAGTAAATTGATGATAAAAATTAGCGATTAAAAAAAAAAAAAAAAGAAAGAAAGAAAAATGTGGATGTGTGCTTTAATAATTGTGCCGCCGACTGTAAACAGTTAAAAATTATTATAAATCTATCTCTTATATTTTAAAATTTTTAACTTAGTACTAGTAATTATATTTTCAATTCCTTTTAAAACGATTTACCAATTTATTTTATAACTTAAAAATATTTGCATGATTTTTAGTTGAATTATTCATTTTCATTTATATTCGGGTTTCGGGTCGGGTTCGGGTATAAAGAAATCGGGTTCGGGTCGGATGCGGGTCGTCAAAATTTTCTGTCGCGGGTTCGGGTCGGGTTTCGGGCTGATTAAAAAAAAAAAATTCGGGTTCGGGTCGGGTTTCGGGTTGATTGAAAATTTTTTTTCGGGTTCGGGTCGGGTTTCGGGTTGATTTAAAATCCAATTGTCGGGTTCGGGTCGGGTAAAACCCGACCCGCGCAGGACTCTATTTCTCATTAAGTATATTCATTTTTGTCAGCTCTAAATTTTTATTTGAACTTAAAAACAAGAACGGAAAATCATGCGGTTCGGATAGTTTATTTACACTTTCCAACTACACGTACACTTTGCATCGCTTAACTTTCAATGTACTTAAATATCTGTTGCTGATCAGACAACAGATATACAAAAAGACAGACAGGTAAAGTAACTGAATTCACAATCACTCTTAAACACCGTTAGAAAGTTTTAAAAATGCTTAATAAAAACGAAATGCAAATCCTGTTTATGTGATGTGAATATTTTTGTGTAGCCCTGTAAATCTTAATATTAATCATACTGCATTCTATAGAAAACATTATCTTTATGCATATGAATAAAAGATATTAATTTCATTATGATATGTACAAGATAAAGGTATTAAAATGCGGCTTATAGAAGTATCTCTCATAGAACGCAATGCTTTTGAATTCTTTTGGATGCCCCTGTACACAAATTACTGGTCGTATTTACTCCAATTTCAGTAAGGAACATCCCAAAGTGATCTTGAATAACATACACTGAGAAGAAAAAATATACCGCTTTCATCTAGAAGGAATAAGTAGCCATTAGCTAAATCACTAAACTAGAAATATAGATTTCGGAGCTATGCGTATAAGGTAAACAAGTAAACTGGTTAGACGAAATGATCGAAAAATTTTAGTCTATATATAATGAATATTAAACGCATATAAAACTATGAAGACAAGAAGAACTTTATGTCGCTCCCCATTTACCACAAAGAAGACATTTTATACGAATTGAATATATATATATATAAATTAATACTATTAATTTCATGCTGCTGTTTGAGTGAATGATCATTTTTTTTTTTACTGTTCCATTTTATTTGATCAATTTCCTGCCTAATCCATATAAGTTTTTGTCGGTTTCATATTATTTTATTCATTTTATTTTATCCATATTGATATTTAGCCTTATATGTGCTTTTTGTTAGACTGTCTGCCTGGGGGGAGAGTTTTGATCAATTAAAAGCATGCTTTGACCCCACACGTATGTCTCAAGTCATACGGGGCATTTTTGATAGTTTAAATCATTTATTTTATGTTTTTGTAGTAAGTTTTACTCATGATTTGTTTCACATTTATTAATCTTCATGTGCGTTTTTCTTTAGTTATTTTTGTTACATGTTTTCAACTTTGTATGACTGAAAACATGTATTATAATATCTCATATATATTTTTTCAATTATTCCAATCGAAAGTCTGGAGGCAACTTCTTTGATTATTTTAAGTCAAATATTATATATATAATCTAGATTTTCATGATGGCCATCTCCCATATTAGTTTTATGCAATTATACGCTATAAAAGCTGAGATATATATATTGCTGTAAAAAGAGGAAATTGCAGTTTAATAGCGTTATCTGTCGGCTGATAAGCATCCAGATTGAATCAACAAAGTGTGTTTCATCATGACTCTCATACACATCAAGTTACGCACACTAAATGAGTTGAGATATAGCTTCTTCTCAAATGGAGAAAATTGCCCCTAATATCACCACCTACCAGACAATATATCCCAAAATCTAATCAGCGTTATTTTAAGTGTCAAAGTCCAACCAAATATGAAGTTTTATTGAATTCTGCCCACTCATTCGTGAGATACATTGTCTACAAAATTTACGATAATACACAGACATTTTCTAAAAATGGTGAAATCGTATTCAGAGGCATCTTAAAACGTATAAAACCATCGAAATTCTCACGAATCCAGTACCTCCTTCTTATACACTAAGCGACAAAAGAAAAAGCCGCACTTGGATATTTTCCTTTTCACCTTCTACTGCCGCCAATTTTATCGTTTAAAAAGCAAATTTTCAAACAGATTTTATTGTGTTGTCCTCCACATACACTTTAGCATTGAGTACAGTGTTAAAACAAAATGCAATTGTCAGAAAAACTGTAATTTTATAAATTATTTCAAAAATGGTAAGAATAAGACAGTTAACGATGCCACAAAAAGTATTAATTTTTGAATTAAAATCAAAAAATATTTTAATACGTGAGATGGCAAAATAATTAAATGTTAACGAAATATTGATAAAATGGTTGTTGGATAAAAAATTGGCCGTTTAAACTGGAAATTTGGCTTTAGGCTTCCACCTTGCTCATCCAAGCAAGATAACCGCAAGTTAAAAAGCAAACCCGGATAAACTACTACGTCAGAAACGCCAAAGAAAAATATTTGAGATCCATGCAGCTGTTTCGGTAGGTTTAAGCGTACCGTCTTCAGTGCAAAAAGAATTCTGAATCTGGAGAAGTGCTCGTATATGTAGGAGAGGGACCGAATTTAGTTCAACCAATAGGATTACGGGAAAGGTTGGAAGTGTGGCCAATAGGAATTTAGGAATGTTAGCTGTGTAAACTGTAGAAAAATTAAGAAAATGTGGACTGAATGTAAAATTTCCAACAATCAGACAAATAGGGAACAGCGAAACCATAATTTGCAAGGTTTTTAAAATTTTTATAAATATGAAAAGCTTTAAAGAAATCGAGTTCATGAATAGGTTTAGGTCTGCAAATTATTTTACCTGAATTAAATTTAAATTTATGATTTTCTTCCCAGCAATTTTTAGAAATAGCCGATTTATTGGTTTCTTGTTTGCGGACGTAATTCATATGTTCTTTTAGACAAAATTTAAGACTGCGTTTAGTTTGGCCAATATATGATAAACCACACTGACAGGAAATACCATAAATGTCCCAAGAATTATGCATATCAATGGCATCTTTTAACTGGAAGAAGGTGAGTTTATTGGAAGGCGAAAATATTATTTTAAAATCATATTGTTTGAGAATTTTAGCTATGGTTTGACTGGATTTAGGAAAATAGGGTAAAACAATACTGATATTAGAATAGACTGGTTTAATAGACGAAATACGAGGGAGTTGTAATTTTTGGATAGCTTTGTCTATAATGGAAGGGCCATAACCTCTGTCAATTGCAATGGCTTTCAGATATTTAATTTCAGATTTTAATAAAATAGGTTGGTTGGTTGGGTTTTACGTCGCACTAGTGCTGCGCAGATGGGCAATTATCGACGGTCTGGGACTCACCCCTAGAGGTGGTCCGGAGACATGCCATCACAATTTTGATCCTCCACGGAAAGGATGACTTTCCCGCTTCGGTGATGCCCAGAGTTATAATTTTTGATGGGAACATGGAGGACATTGCGGCCATGACAGATTTTACGTGCACCAGCCACCATTAGTGTACACGACAGCCTTTGGCCAACTCGAGTACCGAACCAGCAATATTCCAATTACGAGGCCGGCGCTCTACCGACTGGGCTACCGCGGCCCTTAATAAAATAGGATATGAACAAATATTAAGGGCACGGTTTACAAAAGTATAGAAAGCAGCTATTTTTTGGTTAGGTGGGTGACATGAACGCGCATGGGTTCCTATTAGCCACACTCCCCACCTCTCCCGTAATCCTATTGGTTGAACTAAATTCGGTCTCTCTCCCATATATACGAGCACTTCTCCAGATTCAGAATTCTTTTTGCACTGAAGACGGTATATACGTTTAAGGTTACCGAAACAGCTGTATGCATCTCAAATATTTTTCTTTGGCGTTTCTGACGTAGTAGTTTATCCGGGTTTTTAATATTCCAACGCCAAGTCTCTTGTTATTATTAAAAAGCAAATGTTTAAAAAATCTATTTGTATCAAGTTTAGAACTTAAAAAATATTTTTTTTTAAAGTATATAGCAAAATACTTTTTCCAAAAATAGTCCGGAAGCAATTAAACAAAGCAGGTTAAAGAACAGAAGATCTGGGGAAATAAAGCCATTATTAAGGAAAAGAATTGGAAAAAAATAATACTTTTGCTGACCAAAAATTTAAACAAAATATCAGTTAATATTAGGCTCAACGGATTTTCTCAGATGAGTTAAATTCACTTTATTTCGAGCTGATAAAGAAAGATAGTATGACGATGAAAATGTGACCGACTTAATGAAAACTACACTCTTAAAACAGTGACACTTTCTCCGTACATTATGGTACGGAGGTGCACAGGTTTTCAAGGATTTGGGCAAATTTTCATGCTCAAGGTCAAGGGATTAATTAACTCGAAATAAAACAGTTATTATGAAGTGGCACCTGACCGATTTTTTGGAGGTGTCCGAGACTTTCCCGCAAACAACATTTCAAGATGATAATGCACCTTGCTATACGGTGTCTGTGGCACGTTTATTTGAATCAAATTGTTGAAAATACCTATCCATTCCCAAGAGCACCTATAATTCTGTAAGTAATCGTAACTTTTTTCACTTTAAATTAAATCTCACAAAGAATGTCTTCTTTACCAGAACTGGAAACAGTCCTAATCTCAATCCGCTCGAAAATGTTTAGTCTGAACAGGGGATAGTCCCCGCTCATCGCTCTTGGAGCGATATTGAGCGCTTCAGTGTCTCGGGCAACAAGTATCCGAGACAGACGGAACTGCTCCGAACGTTTATTGAGAATTCAGCAAGAGTTTACAAAATTCGCCAGGCACTGAACCTCAACCGACAGAGGGTGATAATTTATTTATAGCAGGTGTGCCGGGATTAAACCCCACGCAACAGAGGGAACAAAGAGGAATACAAAGTTTTGTTAAGCCTTTGCATTTTGAAGTTTAATCTATGTTGTCATTAGCTGAGTCCATAATTAAGTATTTCAGTTCATTCGTTTTAGTCTTTGAGCTTGTTTAGGAGCACTGATAAAAGTCTTTTTGGCATTTGCATGTTGTTGCCAGGTTTTAGTCAAAATTTGCAGTCTACAACTTTGCAAGAACTAGAAAAATTATTTACAATATTTAGCACAGTGAATTTTTTGCGATTTTTATCAAAAAACGGTATAATACTTTACCACTGTGCATTAAAGCAGTAATTCTATATAAAAGTGGAATTAACCCAATACAGAATACATATTTTTATTAAAAAATTACTTAGATCTAACAAATAAATAGTTTTATTTTATAACTTGTTTATTTCATATAATAAATCATAATAGAATACAAAGTGTATGGTTATTACATTTTGTTTAAAAAGAAAGTTTTATGTAAATTTTTATAAAGTACTTCGTAGAGTGTAATAAAGCGAATTAATCAAAAATGTACATAGGTATAATTTCATTCCTTTGGTTTTATGCAAACATGACAGTTTTACTTGTTTCAACCATTAATTTTAAAGTTATTACAAATAAAAAAGGTATGTCACTTTTTCTGCAGTGATGCTTTTCTTCTTTTTTTTTTTTTTTGTCGCTTAGTGCACATATAGAAGAAAGTAAATAGTAAAACAAACTACGCAAACAGTCTTTTGCATTGAATATTAATGACTCGAAATATGTCAAGGCTTCGTAAACCTAACAGTAGATGTCAGAAGCAGAGGAAGGAAAGGCAGGCAACGCGTTACATATTCAATATAATATTTGGGATTTTTACTTGTTTGCAAAAGAGACAACACTTTTAAATGTTTGAAGATTCAAGACGATATTTTAACTTTTTTTAACACTTTCCAATAAGGTTGAAAAGTGTTTATGACTTGGGTTTTTCTGTCTGTCTGTCTGTCCACGCCCTAACTCCCGTAAATATTTATGGAATTTCTTGAAACTGATATATGTTATTCAAGTTCACAATCGGATGTTCCCTATTGAAAATGAAGTTTATACCTCTACTGGTTTGTGTACAGGGACCCCCGAAAATATTTCAAAGCATTGTGTTCTATGAGAGGCATTTCTATAAACCGTATTTTCATACCCTTACTGTACAAAAATCTTAATGAAATTGAAATATGTTATACAAGTTCACTATTGGATGTTCCCTATTGAAAATGGAGTTTATACTCTACTGGTTTGTGTACAGGGACCCCCGAAAATATTTCAAAGCATTGTGTTCTATGAAAGGCATTTCTATAAACCATATTTTCATACCCTTACTGTACAAAACTTTTAATGAAATTGAAATATGTTATTCAAGTTCACTATCGGATGTTCCCTGTATAAAATGGAGTAAATACCGCCACTGATTTGTGTACAGGGACACACAAAAGTATTTCAAAGCATTGTGTTCTATGAGAGGCATTTCTATAAACCATATTTCCATACCCTTACTGTACACAAATCTTAATGAAATTGAAATATGTTATTCAAGTTCATTATCGGATGTTTCCTGTAGAAAATGGAGCAAATACCACCACTGATTTCTGTACAGGGACACACAAAAGTATTCCAAAGCATTGCGTTTTATGGAGATATTTCTATAAACTAAGTTTTAATAACTCTACTTTGCACGAGGATTTATGAAATTGAAATGTGTTATTTATAAGCACAAAAGAAAATGCTTTGCATAGACTATAGCATGATTAGCATTAGATTTACAGGGTGACACAAAAATAATCAGTTATATAAAGAGCTATTCATAAATATTTCCTAAAAGTGTACTTTCGTTTACATTAAGCGTTTTTAGCACTTTCTAACATTTTTAACACTTCCCAACAAAACAAGGTTGAAAAGTGTTAATGACTTCGGTTTGTCTGTCTGTCTCTCCGCGCTCTAATTCCCGTAAATATTTGTGGAATTTCTTGAAACTGATATATGTTATTCAATCTCACTCTCGGATGTTCCCTGTTGAAAATGGAGTTTATACCTCGACTGGTTTGTGTACAGGGGAACCCGAAAGTATTTCAAAGCATTGTGTTCTATGACAGGTATTTCTATAAATCATATTTCCATACCTTTACTGTACATATATCTTAATGAAATTGAAATATATTATTTAAGTTCACTATTGGATTTTTCCTGTAAAAAATGGATTAAATACCAACTCCGTTTTATATACAAGGACACTCAAACGTATTCTAAAGCATTGCGTTCTATGAGAGATATTTCTATAAATCAAATTTTAATAACTTTACTTTCCACGAAGTTTTAGGAAATTGAAATATGTTATTTATATGCACAAAAGAATGCTTTGCATAGAATATAGCATGGTTACCATTAGATTTACAGGGTGACACAAAAATATTCAGTTATATTAAGAACTATTAATAAAAAATTGCTTTTATTATACTTTCGTATACATTAAGCGTTTTTGACACTTTCTATCATTTTTTTAATGTGAATATAATTTCAATTTGTGTACCTGTCTGACTTTTCTTCTGTCCATCTGTCTGTCTCTCTGTCTGTTTTTCTGCGCTCCAATTTCCGTAAACATTTATGGAATTTCTTTAAACCGATATATTTTATTCATGTTCACTATCGGATGTTCCTATTGAAAATGGAATGGATACCTCTTCTGGTTTGTGTACAGGGAAACCAAAAAGTATTCGAAAGCATTGTGTTCTATGAGAGGAGTTTCTATAAATCATATTTTAATACCTTTAATGTATAGAATTTTTAATGAAATTTTAATAGTTTATTCTATTCCCTATCGGATGTTTCTTATGTAGAATAGAGTACATTTCTAACTGGTTTGTATACAGAAGCACTTAAAAGTACTCCAAAGGATTGTGTTTTATGAGAGTTATTTTTATAAACCAAATTTTAATAATTTTATTTTCCACAAAGCTTAATGCAATTGAAATATATTATTCATATGCACAAAAAAGTGTGCCTTCTATGTAATATAGTATGGTTAGCATTATATTTACAGGGCCACACAAAAATAAAGATGTATTAATAAAAATTTGCTGGAATTGCACTTTTGTTTTCACGAGCGTGTTAACACTTTCTTATAATTTTAGTGGGCATATGATTTCAGTTTGTGCATCTGTCTGTCCGATTGTCTACCTTTCTATCTGTTTGTCTCCGGCTTCTATTCGTGAATATTTTGAGAATTTTATAAAAATGATACACTCAAGTTCCCTATGGAATGTTCCCTATTTAAAATGTTATTAATAGGTCCTGTACAACTAGTTTGTTTACAGGGGCAACAACAGTAACAAATATAAAAAAAGGTAATACATTACGTTTTAGGACAGAATTTTTTTAAAGTTATATTTAAAAAATTTTCTACTACAAAAATCTTAAAAACATTGGCATGTATTATTAATATTCTACACTGCAAATTCACGTGTCTTAAATTCAGACACATAAGCGTCTGAAATGGGTGTCATTATTTTCAGACACGAATTCGCGTCTTAAATTTTAAGACACGTGAAGCGTCTTAAATTAAGACGGGAATGTAACTGAATTTAAGACACGTGAAGTGTCTTAAAAGGCAGCCATTGTTGACCACTTATTTGAGCTGCCATTTTTTACCACTTTTTTTTTTTTTTTTCTCTCTTCCCCCTTGGCAGCCATTGTTGACCACTGATTTCAGCCGCCATTTTTAACCACTTGTTTTTTTTTTTTTTTTTTTTTTTTTCCTTGGTAGCCATTGTTGACCACTGATTTCAGCTGCCATTTTTAACCACTTCCCCCCCCCCCCTTGGCAGCCATTGTTGACCACTGATTTCAGCTGCCATTTTTTACCACTTCTGTTTTTTGGCAGCCATTGTTGACAAAACCAAAAAAAAGTATTTAAAAAATATTATAAGGACCTGGCACCATTAAAGTAGGCTTCATATAAAAGCTTACATTTCCATTTAATATTTTTAAGTTTAACTATATTAGATTTGTTCAATGAAACATATTTAAGGAACAATAATTTTTGATACATTTTTTACAGATCTGAAATCCTCAAATTTCGAATTATTAGTTTTTCCCCTTTTTTTTTTTAAGGAATTGATGATCTTTAAATCGCTAAAACCTACACAGATATTTAAGAAAATATGCATTTTTTTTTTTTTTTTAATGATTAATACAACCTACTAAAAAGAATTTGGGATGGATTTTGAAATTTATTAATTAGTTTTAAAGAAAAAAATAATAATAATGCATGTTCATGTAATAACCTTTTTTTTTTTTTTTTTTTTTTTGGGGGGGGGGGGGGGGGAATATTTATTTTTAATATGGTTTGTTTTCAAAGATATTGCAAAATTCATCCCTGATAATTCTTTTAAGTAGTTTCATATAAACATCCAAAAAAATATTAAGTCTTTCTAAAATATTTGTAGAAGTTTTAGCATTTTGTAGACCACAAATTTATGAAAAAATGCAATTAAAAAATTTCAAATCTGTAAAATATATATATATATATATAAAACCACAATAATTATTCACTAAATGTATATTTTATGGAACAAACAAAATATAGTTCAATTTATTTTAGAAATATTATATGGAAAAATAAGTTTTTTTTTTTTTTATGAAAACTACTTTAATGGTGCTAAGCTACTTTAAGAAAAGACAATATCTAATCTCACCGGCAGCCAAAGCCTATGTTATTCTATGGGGAAATTTGTTTATAAATTGAACTATATTAAGTTTGTTAAATAAAATACGTATTCAAGCAACAATTATTATGGATTTTGATCTATTTTTTACAGATCTGACATCGTCAAAATTGCATAGTCTCAGTTTTCATATTTCTTTTTTTTTTAAAGGAATCATGATCTTCAAAATGCTAAAACATCTACATATATTTAAGAAAAGACTAATTTTTCAGGATGTTTAATAAAACCTAATTCTTTTAAGTAAGTTCTTATAAACATCCAAAAATTATCAACTATTTTTAAATATTTATAGAAGTTTTAACATTTTGAAAATCATGAACTTATGAAAAAATGCAAACTGACAAAAACCATTAAAAGATTTCAAGTCTATAAAAAATGAATAAAAAACCATAATTGTTGCCTGAATATATATTTTATTGAACAAACCTAATATACTTCAATTTATAAATATTAATTGGAATATTATATGAAAACTACATCAGTGGTATCAAGTCTTATCAAAAACAAACAATACATAATCTTACCAGCAGCCAAAACCCATGTTATTCTATGGGAAAAATTTTTTTCATGAATAATTGTTAATATAATAATGTAATTTTTTTTTTAATTCTGTTTTCACATTTTTAATATTTTATCTTGCTGAAAAAATCAAAAAATGCACTTAGTGATTTTTCTTTTTTTAACTTTAAAAGTGAAATATTAAAAATTTAAAAAATAAATACTAATTTAACAATTGTGAATTTTCTGAATATGAAAAAAGATTAAAAAAAATAAATATATAATACATTAGCTAATGAGTAATTGTAGAAACAAATTTTCCTATAAATAACATGCACTTTGACTATGAATGAGATTAGATATTATCTGCTCTTAAATGAAAATAAGCAGAGAGAGATGAAAAGAGAAGAGCAGAGAAAATAAGCAGAGAGCAATTGAGATGTTATCATAAGAGAAATTATTGAAAAAAGGGCCTTCGCCTTTCGAAAGACAAGTTTACTTCTTTAAAAATACCCTTTTCTTATAGGACTTATATTTCCATTTAATATTTTTAAATTGAACTATATTAGGTTTTGTAAATAAAATATATATTCAGGGAATAATTATATTATGGTTTTTGATATACTTTTTACATATATGAAAACTTTAAATTGCGTATTCCCAGTTTTCATTTTTTTTTTTGAATTTATGATCTTCAAAACACTAAAACTTCTACAAGAAGACTTATTTTTTTGGATGTTTAATACAACCTCCTAAAAAGAATTAGGGATGTATTTTGAAATTGATTAACAACTAGTTTTTAAGGAAAAAAATAATAATAATAATAATGCATGTGTTTATGTAAATTTTTATTTATTTATTTATTTTTTTCTTTTAATGATACTGCGAAATCCTTTAAGTAGATTCTTATAAACATCCAAAAAATATTAAGTCTTCTTTAAATATTTATAGAAAATTTAGCATTTTTAAGATCATGAATTTATGAAAAAATGCAATTAAAAGATTTCAAGTCTCTAAAAAAATATATCACAAACTACAATAATTCTTGACTAAATATATATTTTATGGAACAAACATAATATAGTTCAATTTATCATATAAATATTACATGGAAAAATAAGTTTTAATATGAAAACTACTTCTGTGGTGCCAAGCTCCTTTAAGAACAGGCAATATCTAATCTCACCGACAAACAAAGCCTAAGTTATTCTATGGGGAAATTTGTTTCTAAAATTATTTGTTATATAATATATATATATTTTTTTTTCTGTTTTCACATTCAGAAAATTCACAATAGTTAGATTAGTACTAAATTTTTAAAAAAATTATTTTTCACATTTTTAATATTTTATTTTCTGGCTAAAAAACACAAAAAATGCACTTAGTTGTTTACTTATGCTATAAAAACTGTAGCATGCAAAATTTCTTTCTTTTCTCTGGACTGTTTATACATATTTTGCAGGGAAAAAAAAAAAAAAAAAATATTTCATCAACAGGCATTTCTTTTTAACATTTCACCTTCTATTGATAATACAAATTATTATTATTATTTATTTTATTTATTTATTTTTCGACACAAAACATCAAGTTAAGAGATAATAGATATATCTTTTACATTGAACATATTATCTTAAAAACTCATATATAATTAATTTAAAGTAAATATTTTTTCATTTTTATTAAAACTGTGAATCTGAATAATACAAAACTTTAACAGTATACAGATTAACATAGGGGAAAAAAAATGAAAATAATGTTCAAACAAGAACGATTTAAGAAAAATAAATAAATAAAACAATTTATTCAGTAAATTTCAAGATTTATTTAAAAATATCATCAAATGCTTCTTTTCTAATTTTAGCATTTCTTCATAAAGTTTCTGGAATCACATTCTTTAAAGTTTCTTTCCTTCTTCTTAAATTCTGATGTGATGAGCCTGAAACAGACGAAATAATGATAATAATATGAAATGATTCCACCCGACTTTCGAAACAAACAATAAATGCTTGGTAATTAAATACATTTCAAGCATGGAATATTTCAGTAAATAAGTAAAAAATCACAAAAGAATGTTTAAGTATATATTTCAACTCAAATTCACATGTTTGTATGGACAATATTTGAACAAACATTCTGGGTATTAATCAGGGTTCATTTTAGAGGGTGAAATTGTGAGAATCCCACTATGTTTTAAAAAGTCACACTCAAAAATATATTACCCCCAAATTTTTCACATGGTTCAGCAAATAATAATACTGTAAATATTGAAATAAAATTGCAAGACGAAGCTGAATAATGTGATAACAACATCCAAAGATTAAGAAAAATACAAAATCATTAAAAAATTTACACTAAGTTTTTTTTTTTTTTTTTTTTTACCCTCAATATATCAATAAAAATGTAACTGTAACAAAATTATTGAAAAAGCTTCATGATTAAAGTATTAAAAAATAAACAAAAATTGGGACCCTTTTGCTGCCCCTTCACAAAATTCAAATTTCTAAAATGGGCCCCTTCACAAAATTCAAACTCTTAAAAATGGGCTCTTTCATGAAAATAAGATTCATAATAATTACAAGATAAAAAACAAAATTTTTATATACCATGTTTCTAAATTTTCTGTTGAATCATATAAACGCTACCGAAGGCAGCAGGAAACCGGAACAATTGGCTAAATGTATTAAAAAAATTCATTGGTATCGTGTTTTGAGATCTTATAAAAGTTTCAAATGTAAGTCGGGAAGTTAGTAAAAAATCGTTTGCAAGTTTTGTACTGGTAACGCTGCCGAAGGCAGCAGAGTCCCGAAGCAGTTGATTAAAAGTATTTTTAAAATGCATTTTCACCGTGTTCTGAACTAGTCTGAAAGTTTCAAATGTCTAACTAGTCGGGAAGTTAGTTAAATAAATTTTCCGTTGAATCATATAAACGCTGCCGAAGGCAGTAGGGATCTAAAACAATTGACTAAAAGTAGTACAAAAATGCATTGTCACCGTGTTCTGAGCTATCCTGAAAGTTTCAAATGTTTAGCTAATCGGGAAGTGTGAAAAATTGATTGCAAGCTTTGTACTGGTAACACTGCTGAAGGCAGCAGAAACACGAAACAGTTGGCTAAAAGCATTTAAGAAATGCATTTTCACCATATTCTGAACAATTCTGAAAGTTTCACATGTCTAGCTAGTTGGGAAGATAGTTGAATAAATTTTCTGTCAAATCATATAAAAGCAAAAACGAGCCACAAAAATTAAAACCTGGATCGACCCTTTCCATAGGAAATTTTGTTTACTTATAACTCATTAACTAATACTTATTTTTAAATTCTGTTTTCACATTCAAAAAATTGTCAGCTGTTAAATATATGGATTTTTTTAAAAAGGAATTTTTTTTTAAAAATTTTTAATACTTTATTTTGAAACAGCATAATGAAAAATGATGAGTGTAATCTATATAATATTTCTCTAACGTGGACCAGTTTCAATTATTTTTTGTCGAAAGGATACGGTACGCAAGAATAAAAAAATAATAATTATATTTGGACAAAATTTAAGCACGAGAACTTGGCTCAATGGACTTAGAAGAAAAAAAAAGGATTTTTAACAATTCAGAAATTTAATTCATCAACCTGGAAATAAATTTTTGATAGAATGGAGTAGAAGGCTGATTTTTACCAACTATGTGAAAAATACCAGAGCCGGGAATCAAACCCCGGGCCTTCTGCTTAACGCGCGGATGCTCTAACCACTGAGCTACCCTGGCTGATAACCAGCTCGGCACTTCTCACATAATTTACGTTGGCAAGGTCACCGAGTCTGCATTAAAGCAGCTATATCAAGTGTAGCTGCTTTAATGCAGACTCGGTGACCTTGCCAACGTAAATTATGTGAGAAATGCCGAGCTGGTTATCAGCCAGGGTAGCTCAGTGGTTAGAGCATCCGCGCGTTAAGCGGAAGGCCCGGGGTTCGATTTCCGGCTCTGGTATTTTTCACATAGTTGGTAAAAATCAGCCTTCTACTCCATTCTATCAAAAATTTTTAACAATTGTTTCTTCGAAATCTTTGCAAGTGTCATTTTAAACCTAGCAATATTTTAAAGATATATATAGAATATGAACTTTTGTGTCATAAATTGACTAAAAAACACAATAATCATAAAAAAATATAATCAAAATAGGAATTAGTTTATTTTATTTATTTTTTTTTTTTTAAAAACAACAACAAAAAAAAATTATACCAAAATTAATAAAAAGTCATCTCCAACATGACGACAAAAATTTAAAAGGCGTTGTGGGTGTCCTATATTAAAGCTGTACTGCCAGTGGAATAATGAAAATTGAGTCATGAACAATGAATTTCATTTGGAAACCCTTTCTTTGAATGATTTTGGTTTCCCTATTGTTCAATATTAATTTGGTTTTAATAATACAATTTGTGTTCTGGTAAATTAAAATTTTAATTAGGTGGTGAAATTGGTATAACATTTATGAGTTTCAAATTTTAAAGATAAATAAGAAAAGAAAGAAAGTGTGAATATTTCGCATGGGTTTGCTAGTATAATATAATATTTTACCCCCCCCCCTCCATTTGCTGATGATCAGAGATCAAACGTCCTGCAGAAGCATTGTGATTAAATCTTTCTCCATCTACAATATAAATGTCAATGTTCATTTTAAACTTGCTTTATTAGATTCTGGAACCCATAACAAGGTACAATTATTCAATATCTTTCACTTGAGTAATTTTTTTGTGGTTCCCTTCACCCTTCCAACAATCGGCGATCAAATGTCATCTGTAATCCTTGGAATTTCTAATTTTTCTCCATCTACAAATAAATACCAACTTTTTTTAAACTTACCTAATTAGATTCCAGAGAAGAAAAATAATAAAGAAGAATTGTTCAATATCACTCACTCATATGTTTTATCCCCCCCCCCCAACACACACACACACCTTCTTCTAATGATCTGCGAAGCACTGCAATTTCTAATTTTTCTTCATATACAATACAACATAAATATCAATATTCTTCTTAAACTAACTTTAAAGCATTCTAAAACTTATAATTAGAACTGTTCAATAACACTCACTCATTAAAAAAAAAAAAAATTGTGCGACCCCCCCATCCCTAACGATTGGTGATCAAACGCTCTACAGAAATTTTGTGCTTTTCAATCTTTCTTCATTCGCAGCATAAATAAATTTCGATAGGGATCACATATGACATAAAGTCTTCATACAAAAAAAACCATTGGTGATCTTTAAAAGAAAATACTTTTACTTATTAAGTCATACACACAATTCCAATATCAGAAGCTTCCTGTAAAAGTTGGGACTTGGTCACTGAGAAAGTGAGCAAAATGCAATTTAAGATAATGTACAGATGGCAATGACGAACAAACTGGAACTGTTGATAAGAGTGTGTTTATATTTCTTAATGGTTCTACATCTAGTTATAATTTTTGAAAGCTGCATTAATTTAAATTTGTAGTCCCTTACATACAAACATTTTACTAGAGCTATGAACAAAATCATGGACATATTTCTTCTTGTATGATATCAAGAATAATGAATAATGTCAACACTTTACCTTAACAAAAATTTTAATATTACAATGCTTTGATCATATCTGATTAACATTAGATAAACACAAACTTGGGATCAAAAATATGTTTACTGAATCCGATAATATTTTTTTCAGTTAATAATTATTGCAAAATTATGATGCAGATTATTTTCTGATACCTAAATAGCTGTCGCAGATTGGCAGATAAAATTCTGCTACTGGGGGATTGAGCAATGAGCATGTTTTAAAAAATATATATTAGTACATATATAAGAGTAGTATTAAAAATAACTAGGATTTATGAAGGATCCATTTAATGACTGTGTTATAAGTATACAAATATTTAAATTTATTTTAAATATAAAGTGAAATATTTAGCATATTAATAAATATAGAAAAATTCAAGAAAATTTTAAATTATACATAAATACCTATCACTAATATCATTTTTACTGTTTTACTAATTGAAAATTGATGACACAAAAACAAAAAAAGGGGATTAGCTAGCACAAACTGCTAATGACAGAGGGGAAGAAAGAATTCGAACAAAAATATTAATAAACAATTGAATATTGATATTAGTGTACCTAGAAATATTGTAATATTCAAAAATTTAAAAGTATATACAGTACACTCCCAGAAATCTGCACAGTTTGGAACCAGAGATTGTGCAAATTATAGAATATTGTGGATTTTGGGTATTTTATTGTTTTCATATTTAAATTAAAATTTTAAAGCCGTAATGCATTAAAAATGATAGTGAAGACATATGAGCAAGCATATAAGACACATGAAATATTTAAAAATAAATGAAGGCAAGTAAAAAGTATAAATATAGTATACATATAAAATTCAATGTAAGTATTTTTCTTTTCACTTAACAAATTAAAAATTGTTCCATAAGGCAAAATACAAAATTGAGTATATGTAAACATCTGATATAATAACTTTTATTATAAACTTGCAATTTTTATTATAGTTTAGAATTATAGGTAAAGCCAAATGATTTTTTTTTTTTTTCAGTATATGAAATCATTTTTTGTTCAAGCACAAATACTACTGGTTTAAAAGAATTTAGATATTTACCTTGAAGATCTGGATCTTGCTTAAAATAAACTTTCTTTAATCTTATTAGATTCAATTTCTAAAATACCACCACTAAAATAAGTTCTACCTTGTTTTGTTTTTTTTCCTTTTCTTGAAAACTATAAATTTCATTGTTTACATTTGTTTTGATGTGTGGATTTCTGGTTTTATTTATGTTGAACGTTTCAACATATACATCAGTTTACAACTCTAAATACAGGTTAAATTATTTATAGAAAAATGAAAACACTCTTTGATTTTTGCTTCAATATAAAGAAAAAACTGACACGTTTGTGCATTTAAAATTTTGTCCCTGATTATGCAGAAAGTTTAAAATATTTATGAAAAGGCTTTTAAGTAACTTAAAAAATAAATAAATAAAATTTTAATAATATAAAATAATAAAAATCTTACCTTGAATTGAGTCTGTAATATTGCAGGGGATGCTGGCTCCTGAAATTTATCTCGAATATACTGAAAATACAGGTAATTCTTCAGCTGCAACATTTGTTGTATCTAGAAAATAATATTGTTAATATTAGAAATACAATAAAAATATTACAAGATAAAAACAACTTTTTTTTATATCATGTTTTAAATTTTCTGTTGAATCATATGAATGCTACCAAAGGCAGCGGGGACCTGAAACAGTTGGTTAAAAGTATGAAAAAAAATGCATTTCCACCGTGTTCTGAGCTATTTTGAAATTTTTAAATGTCTAGCTAGTCGGGAAGTTAGTAAAATAAATTTTTTGCTGAATCATATCAGTGGCGGATCCAGAACTTCACTTTGAAGGGGGGGGGGGGGGCAAAGATTTTTAAAACTGTTATTCTAGACCAATAAAAAATTTACAATTGCAATATTCAATTGTAAATGTCAGTGTTTGGGGGGGGGGGGAGCCCCCCCCCCCCCTTCAATCCGCCACTGAATCATATAAACGCTACCAAAGGCAGCAGGGTACTGAAACAGTTGGCTAAACGTATTAAAAAAAGTATTGTCACCGTGTTCTGAGCTATTCTAAAAGTTTAAAATGTTTAGCTAGTCGGGAAGTTAAATGATCTTTGAAGCATATGATAAACGCTGCCGAAAGCAGCTGGGACCCGTAACCGTTAGCTAAAAGTATTTAAAAATGCATTTTCACCATGTTCTGAGATATTCTGAAAGTTTCAAATGTCTAGCTAGTCGGGAAGTTACATATTTGTTGAACCACATAATAAACGCTACCGAAGGCAGTGGGGACCCAAAACAGTTGGCTAAAATTATTAAAAAAATGCATTGTAGTCGTGTTTTGAACTATTCTGAAAATTTCAAATGTCTAGCTAGTCGGGAAGTTAGTTAAATAAATTCTTTGTCGAATCACATAAACGCTGCTGAAGGCAGCGGGGACCAGAACCAGTTGACTAAAAGTATTTAAAAAATGCATTGTCACCATGTTCTGAGCTATTTTGAAAGTTTCAAATGTCTAGCTAGTTGGGAAGTTAGTTAAAAATCGATTGCAAGATTTGTACTGGACAAACAAACAAAACAAGAATCGAAGTTAATAAAAACACGGTAAAAAGTCTAAAGACTTTTCACTAAAAAAAGAAAAAGTGAAAAAAAAAAAAAGAGAAAGAAAGAAAAGATTACCAAATCACCATGAAATTAAATAAGGAAATAAAGAAGTCAATATGTATAATGTAGCTTGCAAAACAGAAATTTCCTGCGAAATATTATTAAATACAGTTGAACCTTGTTAACATGAATTACTTTTAACATAATGTTTCCATAATAACTTTCAAAATGAAGATTAGTTTAATTACATAAAGATTAGTTACCGAAGCAGGTACAAATTTTTATCCCCTTTGAGATTCACGTTAACAAGGTTCGACTGCATAACATTTATATAACTATATATCATTTCTCTTGCCTTTTTAAAGTTTTAATTTTTATTTTAAAAACTTTCACTGTTTTATTGATACTTAATTTCACATACTCAGGAAAAATATCTACTTTTTATCATATATTATATTTTATCTGCTGTTTTCCCATTTAATATGTATCTTACAGGGGTCTGTCCAGAGGTAAACCTGGGTCTGTTAAAGGACCCTTCACAAAATTTTATACATTAAAAAAGGATCTTTCACAGATTTTTTTTTATCCTCAAACAGGACCCTTCACAAAAATTTTTCTCGTAAAAACAGACCTTTGATAAATTTCTTTTACTTCGAAACCTAATTTTCTACGGAGCGAAAGGCCACTTGAGTAATCGTATGTGCTTTGCTGTATTTCCCCCAAACAGCTGCTATTCAATTTCTAATTTATGAAAGGTTTCTGTGTGTATGTGTGAGTTTAATTCTACAAAAGTGAACTTTCATTGTCTAAAATGATTGCAAAATTACCTTTAAAAAAAAAAAAAAAAGAGAGAGAGAGAGAAAAGTTCGGCCAAAGTTAGCCAAAAAGTTCAGTAGGACTTGATTTTCATATTACAGGGATGAGATTAGCAAAAATACAAAAAAGCTGAAACTGTACGCAAAGACAAGACGTTGAGATTAAACATTAGAATTTTGATGACAAAATCTATTATATTAGAGTAATAAATATTTATTTTAACCTTAAATGTATAAAAAAAGAAGAAATGCACATTAGAAACATAAAAAAAGCTAAAAAAAATTTAAAAGCTGAAAAGCTAAATGTACAAAAAAGCTGAAATCATCTGAAAAATCTCATCCCTGATATTACTATTTGATTCACAAAATTATGTGTAGATTTTTCACAATTTCTCAATAACAGGTCTCTGTCTGAAAAGTCTAGACAGACCCCTAATCTGCTTATAAAATAATAATAATTAAAGATGCATGCAATTTAAATGTTTCAGACACTTTATTATTGAATTTAGCTATATATCAGATTTGAGAGATAAATAGGCATACTGTAACATTGTTGGTATTACAGTATCCTCCTAAACATATTTATTAAACTTCATTTCGATAAAAGCATATACTACTAAATGAAATAACAAACAGAAAAGAAAATGTCTCATAACTTAAATTCTTTAACAGCAATTGCTGAAATATCACAAGAAAACGTTTCTTAAACTTTTATTTGATTGTACAATGTAATGTATAAGCATTTTATACATTACTTGTCTACATTAAATTACTTCTGGAAGATAATACTAAACTTTATGCACACGCAACAACGATTAAACAATGAACTAATTATTTACTGATTTTTTTTTTTTTTTTTTTTTTTGAAAATTGTGCAAAATGTTATACTTTGATTAACAAGACTCCCTTATTTGTATGCATGCATGTTTAATCCTTAATTATTAACAATCAGTTATCGTATTAATCATCTCTGAACAAAAGGAAATAAATATCACTTACCAAAATGACTTCCGTCTCGATTGCTTTATATTTTTGCAGAAATTCAAAAAAGCACACAAGCATCAATTATTTATGGCGCGGCGTTTACTTCTAGTTGCTATAATCATCTCTAAACAAAAGGAAAATAATGTCACTTTTAAAATTTTACACTGTTATGGTGGGATCATCGATTGATATATCCATTACGCAGTTTCAAAGTAAGCTTCCGGCATTGCAAACAACGCCATCGCCATGTTTTTGTTTACAATCCGTGAACTGCGATTACAAGGGAATTGTGGGTAAAAGACCGGTTGCCAAGAGGATCGTCTCTTATCCTAGTAATTTCCTCTTTTGACCAGGGAGTTGAACTTTATTAAAACTGAATTGTAAATGGGATCTAAAAGTTTTTCCTTGCGAGGAGTCCGCCATAACTGTAGTCGTGATGCATGCTGGGTAGGTTGTTTTGCACATGCTCTCAGCAGAGATTAAGACACTACCGTTACGTGACTGAAATTAAGACACTTGTCGTGTCTTAATTCTTTTTAAGACGCTTATGTGACTGATTTTAAGACACGTGAATTTGCAGTGTATATTTTAAGACACATAACTGACTGAAATTAAGACGGCATCATGTCTTACTTATATTTTAAGACACATAAGTGACTGAAATTTTTTCGTTTAAGACACTTTGATGTCTTAAATCTATTTTAAGACGCTTATATGACTGAATTTAAGACACGTGAATTTGCAGTGTAAAATATATTTTTGTATAGAATATGATATGATTATCTTTCAAATTTACAGGGCTACAGTAAAATATTCAGAGAGTTTAAATGCTGGAATTGAATCTAACGGCTGCATTTTCTTTTGCGTTAAGCCTTTTTAACCCTTTCCAAAATGCCTAAGAGTAATTTTAAAATCAATTAGTCTATCTGTATGTTTTTCAGTCCTTCTGTCTGTTGTGCAATAACGTAGGCAAAGAATATTAATAGTTATTCGATACAACAATTGCATACAGTTGGAAAGTGTTAATAATCAATGCGTACTGCATGATTTTTCTTCCTTGTTTGATGTAACGGCAAGTCAACGATGCATAAATGACAAAATAAATAAAACTTACAAATAGAAGTTGAAATTTTTAAACTGTTGATTATAATCATCCTAGAAGTGCGCTTGCTTTATTCTGCAAATATGTAATTCTATAACATAACATACTTCTTTTTAACACTTTCCAACAAGGTTGGAAAGTGTTTGTGACTTCGGTTTGTCTGTCTGTCTGTCCGCGCTCTAACTCCCGTAAATATTTATGGAATATCTTGAAACTGATATATGTTATTCAAGTTCACAATCGGACTTTCCCTATTGAAAATGGAGTTTATACCTCTGCTAGTTTGTGTACAGGGACACCCGAAAGTATTTCAAAGCATTGTGTTCTATGACAGGTATTTCTATAAATCATATTTTCAAACCTTTACTCTAGACATATCTGAATGAAATTGATATATGTTATTCAAATTCACTATTGGAAGTTTCCTGTATAAAATGCAGGAAATACCACCATCGGTTTATGTACAGGAATACTCAAAAGTATTCCAAAGCATTGCGTTCTATGAGAGATATTTCTATAAATCAAATTTTAATAACTTTACTTTCCACGAAGTTTTTGGAAATTGAAATATGTTATTTATATGCACAAAAGAATGGACTTTGCATAGAATATAGCATGATCAGCATTAGATTTACAGGGTGGCACAAAAATATCCAGTTACATTAAGGGCTATTAATAAAAAATTGCTAGAATTGTAATTTCGTTTACGTTAAGCGTTTTTAACACTTTCTAGCATTTTTAACACTTTCCAACAAGGTTGAAAAATGTTTATGATTTCGGTTTGTCTGTCTGTCTGTCCGCGCTCTAACTCCCGTAAATATTCATGGAATTTCTTGAAACTGATATATGTTATTCAAGTTCACTATCGGATGTTCCCTATTGAAAATGGAGTTTATACCTCTACTGGTTTGTATACAGGGACCTCCTAAAATATTTCAAAGCATTGTGTTCTATGAGAGGCATTTCTATAAACCATATTTTCATACCCTTACTGTACACAAATCTTAATGAAATTGAAATATGTTATTCAAGTTCACTATCGGCTGTTTCCTGAATAAAATGGAGTAAATACCACCACTGATTTGTGTACAGGGACACACAAAAGTATTTCAAATCATTGCGTTTTATGAGAGAGATTTCTATAAAGTTAATTTTAATAACATTACTTTGCACGAAGAATTATGAAATTGAAATGTGTTATTTATAAGCACAAAAGAAAATGCTTTGCATAGAATATAGCATGATTAGCATTAGATTTACAGGGTGACACAAAAATATTCAGTTATATAAAGAGCTATTAATAAATATTTGCTATAAGTGTACTTTTGTTTACATTAAGCGTTTTTAACACTTTCTAACTTTTTTAACACTTCCCAACAAGGTTGAAAAGTGTTAATGACTTCGGTTTCTCCGTCTGTCTGTCAGTCTATCTGTCTCTCCGCTCTCTAATTCCCGTATATATTTGTAGAATTTCTTGAAACTGATATATGTTATTCACGTTTACTATTGGTTGTTTCCTTTTGAAAATGGTGTTTATACCTTTATTGGTTTGTATACAGGGACACCCGAAAGTATTTCAAAGCATTGTGTTCTATGAGAGGTATTTCTATAAATCATATTTTCATACCTTTACAGTACACATATCTTAATGAAATTGAAATATGTTATTCCAGTTCACTATCGGATGTTCCCTATTGAAAATGGAGTTTATTCCTCTACTAATTTGTGTACAGGGGCACCCGAAATTATTTCAAAGCATTGTGTTCTATGAGAGGTATTTCTATAAATCATATTTTCATACCTTTAACTTACACATATTTTCATGAAATTGAAATATGTTATTCAAGTTCACTATTGGATGTTTCCTATATAAAATAGATTACATACAATCACTAGTTTATGTACAGGAACACTCAAAAGTACTCCAAAGCTTCGCGCTCTTTGTGAGATATTTCTATAAATCAAATTTTAATAACTTTACTTTCCACGAAGTTTTAGGAAATTGAAATATGTTATTGATATGCACAAAAGATTGCTTTACATAGAATATAGCATGATTAGCATTAGATTTACAGGGTGACACAAAAATATTCTGTTATATTAAAAGCTATTATTAAAAAATTGCTAGAATTCTACTTTCGTTTACATTAAGCGTTTTAGCACTTTCTAACATTTTTTTAAGTGTGAATATGATATCAATTTGTGTATCTGTCCGTCTGTCTGGCCGCCCGCGCTCTAACTCCCATAAATATTTATGAAATTTTTTGAAACTGATATATGTTATTCAAGTTCACTATTGGATGTTCCCTATTGAAAATGGAGTTTATACCTCTACTGGTTCGTGTACAGGGAGACACGAAAGTATTTCAAAGAATTGTGTTCCATGAGAGGTATTTCTATAAACCATATTTTCATACCTTTACTGTACAATATCTTCATGAAATTGAAATATGTTATTCAAGTCCACTATTAGATGTTTCCTGTATAAAATAGATTACATACAATCACTAGTTTATGTACAGGGACACTCAAAAGTACTCCAAAGCTTTGCGTTCTTTGTGAGATATTTCTATAAATCAAATTATAATAACTTTACTTTCCACGCAGTTTTAGGAAATTGAAATGTGTTATTTTTATGCACAAAAGAATGCTTTGCATAGAATATAGCATGGTTACCATTAGATTTACAGGGTAACACAAAAATATTGTTATATTAAGAGCTATTAATAAAAAAATATCTAGAATTATACTTTCGTTTATATTAAGCGTTTTTGACACTTTCTATCATTTTTTTATTGTGAATATAACTTCAATTTGTGTATATGTCTGACTGTTCTTCTGTCCGTCTATCTGTCTCTCTATCTGTTTTTCTGCTCTCTAATTCCCGTAAATATTTATGGGATTTCTTTAAACCGATATATGTTATTCAAGTTCACTATCAAATGTTCCCTATTAAAAATGGAATGACTACCTCTTCTGGTTTGTATACAGGTACACCCAAAATTATTCGAAAGCTTTGTGTTCCATGAGAGGAGTTTCTATAAACGATATTTTAATACCTTTAATGTATAGAATTTTTAATGAAATTTTAATATGTTATTCAATTCCCTATCGGATGTTTCCTATAGAAAATAGAGTACATTTCTAACTGGTTTGTGCACAGGGCCACTTGAAAGTACTCGAAAGCATTGTGTTGCATGTGTGAGAGTTATTTTTATAAACCAAATTTTAATAATTTTATTTTCCACAAAGCTTAATGTAATTGAAATATTTTATTCGTATGCACAAAAGAGTGTGCCTTCTATGTAATATAGTATGGTTAGCATTAGATTTACAGAGCCACACAAAAATAATCAGTTACATGGAATTGCACTTTTGTTTACATGAGCGTTTTAACACTTTCTTATAATTTTAGTGGGAAAATGATTTCAATTTGTGCATCTGTCTGTCCGATTGTCTACATTTCTATTTGTTTGTTTCCGGCTCCTATCATCCGTGAATATTTTGAGAATTTTTAAAAAATGATACACTCAAGTTCCCCATGGAATATTCCCTATTTAAAATGTCATTAATAGGTCCTGTACAACTAGTTTTTTTTACAGGGACAACAACAACAACAATAAAAAGAAGCCAATGTATTACGTTTTAGGACAGAATTTTAAGTTATATTTAAAAAACTTTCTACTATAAAAATCATAAAAACATTGGCATGTATTATTAATATTCTAAAATATATTTTTGTATAGAATATGATATGATTATCTTTCAAATTTACAGAGCTACAGTAAAATATTCAGAGAGTTTAAATGCTGGAATTAAATCTAACGGCTGCATTTTCTTTTGCGTTAAGTATTTTTAACACTTTCCAAAATGCCTAAGAGTAATTTTAAAAGCAATTAGTCTATCTGTATGTTTTTCAGTCATTCTGTCTGTTGTGCGGTAACATAGGCAAAGAATATTAAGAGTTATTCGATACAACAATTGCATACAGTTGGAAAATGTTACTAATCAATGCTGCATGATTTTTCTTTCTTGTTAATAATTTAAAAGAATTTAAATTTATCAAATACGTAAATCTTAATGACATAATCTAAAATATTTGTTATAGAAAAATACATTATCAAAAACTAGTTGCCGTAGGTGGACTCTGCTCAATTTCTCATGATATATTTATTCTCCTAAATTTCTACAACAGGTCACACTATATTCCATGTTAAGAGAAATGAATGATGCCGATCATCCGATACGGTCGTAGATTGGTATGCGTTACCCACGAGGTTATTTGTTTCTCCGGTTCGATACATTCACCTTATTGCTGATTAGTTTTATTAGGATAAGTTTCATATTTTAGTTCTCGTGTAGTTTGACATTATATTTAATGCAATGCAATAATTCCTATAATAAAATTTATGTGATATTCCCTTTTCACTGTCATTTCAAAATCTAGTTTCGAACAACTTAAGAAGCTTTTAAAGTAGAATGTTAATATTCATTAGTATTAATGCTAATATCATAAGTGATATTTAAAAATTGGCTGAAAATGTTTACAATAAAAATAATTTTCCTAATGCACGTTTATACGGAATTTCGCTTTATTCTGCCATGTTAAGTAAATCTTAAACTTCGAATAAAATACGAAGTTTTTAACTATATCAATAAAATTTTGTCTCTTCAGGAATTTCGTGCCCAGGGCAAGAACCTCCGGTGCCCGTGCGATAATCAAGCCCTGCAGACACGTCATCTCCTCTCATATCATTCCTCTAAGGGTTATTCCATTTGCCAAATTTGTCATTTTTTCCATTCAAACTACTATCTCGTGGATATTTATAAATTGAAAAAAACATAGATATAGTATCAGACATGGATTGGTCAGCAAGAGGGAAAAAGTGATTCCTTTTTACTCGGGAAAAGTCACTCTAATGGTTGTCTTTCCCCGAGTAAATTGCACACAGGAATACACAGAGATAATTTAGTAAATAAAATTTATGAATAATTTATTTACAAAAGGTGAATGAAAACCTCCAGATACACTTTCAAATTCAGTTTTCTTTTTTTCAATGCCTTCTAATTGACTGATTCCAAAACTTTTTTTTTGGCATCAAAAATTTTTGCTCGATAACATGGGGATGATAGATTGAGATCTTTAGATTGTGTTTTCTCAGTTTGCATTTTTTCAGGAATTCATGATCTTCAAAATGCTAAAACTTCTACAGATATTTAAGAAAAGTCTTAATATTTTTTGGGGATGTTTAATGGAATTTACTTAAAAGAATTAGAGATGGGTTTTGAAATTTATTAATTAGTTTTCAGAAAAAAATATTAAAAAGTGCATATCTAGATAAAAAATTGGGCAAAAAAATAAAATAAAATAAAATAAAACATGCTTTTTGTTATTTTTTTATATTTTTCTTTTGATGATATTCGAAAATTCATCCCAAGTTTTTTTTAAGTAGGTTCTGTTAAATATCTCCAAAAAAATATGAAGTATTTTCATAAATGTCTGTAGAAGTAATTATAAAATAAATTAAAAGACCTTACTTAGGCTTCATCATCTTCTACAAGAAGCTTTTCGTGGGAGGATCCTCCCCCCTTTTTCAATTGCAAACTGTTCGTGTGGGCCTTGGCTACTTATAGCTTCACCTTGTTCTTCTAATAGGTAGTGCCACTGCGGATCTATTTTGGCGGACTCGTGGTCATTAATGGCAACCTTATCACTAATTATCTCGATACTCTCCCTGTAAAACGCGTAGGTATGGTTATTGTAAATTGGCCAATTTTTCAACGTCATTAAATTTGATATCAATTTTATTTAAATTGGCCAATTACAATAACCATACCTACGCGTTTTACAGAGAGTGTATCGAGATAATTAGTGATAAGGTTGCCATTAATGACCACGAGTCCGCCAAAATAGATCCGCAGTGGCGCTACCTACTAGAAGATCAAGGTGAACTTATAAATTGCCAAAGCCCACACAAACAGTTTGCAATTGAAAAAGGGGGAGGATCCTCCCACGAATAGCTTCTTGCAGAAGATGATGAAGCCTAAGTAAGGTCTTTTAATTTATTTTATAATTATGTTGTGCTTCATTTTAAATTTAAATAAGTTCTGTAGAAGTTTTAGCATTTTGAAGATCGTGATTTCATGAAAAAGTACAGAGAGAAAATGCAATTTAAAGATTTCAAATCTGTAAAAAATGTATCAAAAACCGTAAGAATCATTGCCTGAATATATATTTTACTGAACAAACCTAGTATAGTTCAATTTATAAATATTAAATGGAAATATACGCTTTTATATGAAACCTAATTCTGTGGCACCGTCAAAGGTGCAAAGTCCCTTAATGCTTCAATGTTTTTGCATGTATTCATATAAAATGGCAATACTTTTTTTACCCATAAACATTAAATTTTTTCTATTTTTTTTCATAAATAGATATTTTTGAAGATTCTTTAAAACATTAGAATTAATCATATATTTTAAATATTTTTCGCACTGCAAAAATCAATTAAAAGCATATTAAGCGATAAGAAATATATATGTTAATTATTGCTTGCTTTATTAATCATCATTCAAACTTTAAAATTAAATTACTAAGAAAGTAAATTTTTATCCTGAAACTAGTAAACAATACAGATGCAATGATAAAATCCTGTTAATTAATGAATGTAAGCCCAGTTTTGCTGAAAAGAAAATAACTTTTACATACCAGATTTTAAACATGCTTGCCTTGTCAAGTAGTTTTACAGTCCCACATTTTTATTTATCTTTTATTCTTATTACTATTTAACCTTCTTTATTTTTTTGTAAACTGGAGTTAATACTTCTATACATGAATTGTATGGTAACAAACAACTGTGATCAATATTGTAAAAATGTTATTAAAATTGTCTATATAATTATACTATTGTGTTGATGCAAAAGTTTTTTTCATTTCGGCACTTGCTAATTAATGACAAAAGGATCATATAAATAAATAAAACATTTAATTTTAAAGAACTAAACTGATTACACAGACATTTAAAAATATCTATTTGAAGTTCCTGCTGATATTTTTAGCTGAATATGATCATATCAATATTTATGTTGTTTGAAAGGAAGAATTTGAATGAATAACTGATTGGGAAAATACGTTATTCAATTATAAATTTGAATGTTTATCAATCTGGACATCAGATTTTTAGAAGCTTGTGATGACTGATTGCTATTACTGACATACAACAATCAGTCACTACACACAGATTCAATGAAATTGTTGTTTGTTTTCTGGACTTTCATCAATGTTGACAATATTATGTATGGGACATGACCATAGACATCATTGTGGACTTTTTTTTGGGGGAGAGGGAAACTATTGTGTTTGAAACAATCTCAGAAGAAATAATCGCTTTGAATGCTTCACTAGGAAAAATACTCAGTGCCTTAACTTCTGATAAAAATTTAATTTATTGCTCAATGATGTAAGTCTGTGACTATCATCGCAATTCCTTTTTTACATAGTCTAGTTTGATTTTGTTTATTTTTTGCTTGCCTTAAAATCAGTTTTTACATACAGAAGCTGATTCAACAGGGACTAGTAGCTTAAAGTGGTTAAAAATACTTGTGCCTAAACCTGGCACTTACAGTGGTGGACATAATTATAAGACACCTATCTAATTTGACAAATAGTGAAAGAAAAGATTCAGAGCTTAAAAATGTTTTATCAAATACGTCAAAAACATACATTTATTCTGTTATCATATATAATTATTTTATAATAATAATATTTTCATACAATTTAATGAAAAAATTTAAAAACATAATGGACAAAATTATAAGACACCAACCGTTTTTTCAAAATACAGTGGTCAACATAATTAGCAGACACTAATGGTCTAAAAGAAAATCCTCTAACATGGTTATTCAATATTTGGTGGAGCCGCCATTGTTTTTTATAACATGAAAGATGCGATTCGACATCGAATCTAGTAATTTTAACAAAATATCGTAAGACAGTTCTTCCCAAGCACATTTTATAGCATTCTTTAGGTCTTCGACACATATAAACTGCCCCCCATTTCGGTAAACTGCACGAGCACGATCCCCCACAAGTTTTCGATGGGATTTAAGTCTGGGAAGCGAGAAGGCCACGGGAGAACATTGATACTTTGCTCTGAAAGCCACTTTTTTGTTTCATGTGATGCATGAATCGGCGCATTATCGTGCTGGAAAGTGTAGTTTTCGCCACAAAGAAATTCACCGTATATGGCGAGTTGATCTTTAAGAAGATTCTTATACTTTTCGCAATTCATTCTTGAATGCACAAAAACAATATCCGTTTTCCCTTGAGCCGAAAAAACAGCCCAAACCATTACTGAGCCTCCACCCATTTGGCGGCTCATTAGTACATGAGGAGACTTCCATAAATAATGCCAATAATATTGAAACCTGTCAGGACCATCGAGGTTAAACTTTTTTTTGTCAGAAAATAACACAGAGTACCATTTGGAGGTCCAGGCCGTAGTTTGTTTAGCGAAGTTTAGACGCTCCATTTTGTGCCGGCTTAGAAGCGGTGGTTTTTTCTTCAATTTTTTATATTTCACATAAGAATCATTATGCAAAGCCCTGCGAATGGTTCTCCTTGAACAATTCAGTTTCAAAGCATTTTTAATGCCTGTAGTGGTCATTTTATTCTGTGTAGCGAGCAAAAGCACATGGTGTCTGTCTCTTGAGGACAAGCAAGGAGTACGTCCAGATCTTTTAATCACCGATCCATTAATTCCTCTTTTCAAAACATTTCTAATTGCACATCTAGAGCGTTTAATAACTTTTGAAATATTATTAGTTGAAGCACCAGTTCCATTTAATCTTTCGCGAATTTCACTTTCTTTTAATTCTGTACCTCATGGCATATTTGTAAATGCGCAAAGTCGGTTATCATCTGCTTTAGTTAACATCTGACGTCATAACAGTGTGCAGAAAATTTGCATATTGCACATTATTTAAAAAAAAAAAAAAGCAGGTGTTTTAATTAAAATGTTAGGGTGTCTTATTATTTTGTCTGTGGTATTTTTAATTTTTTTTATTAAACTCTATAAAAATATCCTTTCTGTAAGACAATTACATGTGATAACAGAATAAATTTATGTTTCTGACGTATTTGATAAAACATTTTTAAGCTCTGAATCTTTTCTTTCACTATTTGTCAAATTAGGTAGGTGTCTTATAATTATGTCCACCACTGTATTAACTGATACTGAAGGCCCAGAGTAGTAAAAACATCGATACATAAGTGTCAGGTTATTATTATTAATGAATAATAGTTATTTTAGATTATTTTCATCATTGAATAATTATATTATTATTACTGAAAAAAAAAAAAAGGGAACGATGTTGAAAATGTCAATCACAAAAATGTTTCTCAGAAACAAAAGAAATGTGTTTATAAGGTAAGCATTCTATTGACCATTTCATGTGCGACAAATCATTCAGAATATTTTGTGTTAAATTTAGCTGTATGTGTATATATGTAGTGAATGACTCATTAAACAGATTATTACAATATATGAACTTTAACTGAAAATGATCAGAATAGGACAGTTTGAAAAACAACAAAAATTCTTGAAATTAGCGGTCAGTAAATAGTGATCAAGTAATTATGTCAACTTAGATTGGTTAGTAAAACTGGTTTATAGATTATTAAACTAATTATTCCACATGAAAACTTAATTAAAAACAATAAAAACCTTTACATACTTCATGGTAGGTAAAATACCAGTTCATGGTGTACCTTGCAACATGACAGCTGGAGTTGTCATCTTTTAAGAAACATGGGTACAACGAATAAAACTGATGCAATGTAGAAAGCACATAATCAACCAAAATTTTGCAGTATGCGTTGGCATTGACTTTAGTATGAATTTAGACCAAGGACCCCAATCCATACCAGGAGAAACATCCCCAGACTATAATTCCCCCTCCACCGAACTTTATGGTAGGTACAATGCATTCTGGCAGGAGACGTTCTCCAGGCATATGCCAGACCCAGCCATCCAAACCGTAGAGAGTGAACCTTGATTCATCGCTCCATATAACTTGTTTCCACTGGTTTACAGTAATCTGTTGACGCACTTTGCCCCACATTAACCAAGCAGCGAAATTGAACTTTGTGATTAAAGGCTTGTGGGTAGCAGCACGGCCATGGAAACCAAGCATATGTGCCTCCTTGCGGATGGTATTTATTGAAATAATAATATCAGATGCCAGTTGAAACTCCTGGTGTATCTGGGCCATCGGTTGGGTGCAGTTCTTCCAAATTTCTCTGGACAGCATGTGTCAATCTCTATCTCCAAGTTTCATGGGTCTGCTAACTCGGGGCACATTTCGACAATCACTGCTCACCTTCCACTTCTTAATCATAGAGGCCACTAGTCGATTTGGGATATTTCAGCTCGCAAGATATGCTCCTCACAGATTGGCCATTTTTGTGATAGCCAACGATTACACTCTTCTCAATATCAGATAACTCTGCACTTTGTGGCATCTTGCATGCGATTAATGTCAATGTTGTTTCCTACATATTTAACGGCAGAAGGTGTGCCGTATATCAGGACCACAGATATCCACATTCCTATAGGTGTTCAAATACTCATTGATTGTTAGTATGTTACCACTGATTGAATCAAAATAAATATGGATAAAATCCCCTATCTTTATTAAAACTTCAAAACTTCTTCACACACCATAAAATTTAAGCAAGCACAACCGGTTTCGAAAGGACAAGGCACTTTCTATTTCAGGTGCAAAAACACGTGCTACTGCCTTGGACTGCTGCTACAGTCTTGCTTTTGCCTCCAAGGCAGTAGCACGTGTTTTTGCACCTGAAGAAGAAAGGCCTCGTCCTTTGAAAACCAGTTGTGCTGGCTTAAATTTTATGGTGTGTGAAGAAGTTTTGAAGTTTTAATATTGATTGTACATCAGTTTTGAATTTAGTTTTGTGAAAATCCCCTATCATTTTCTGTTTTTATTTATTTATTTATTTATTTATTTTTTTTTTTTTTTTTAAGAAAAACTGAAATTTAGTTCATTCTATCACCAATAAGTTTTGGAATTTACCTAATATTTGTTTGTAGTTTTGATATAAGTAGCTCAATGCTATGGGCTATTAAATTATGCAACTGAAATTTTTTTAATGATCGCGCATGCATAGTTAAAAATTTAGTAAAAATGCTCATATTTCATAAGACATTTAACATTTTTGCATTCTTATTGCATGCAGTATGCTGTATCTAATGTAGCATGCCAAGTTGCCTAAAAATGGCTTTACACTGGCTTTAATACCCCATGTGTTATGATTAAAAATGTGGCAATTATTATTATTATTATTTTATTTTATTTTTTTAAGAAACCATTATATCTCTATGAATATATGTGGTAGACTCATAAAACTTTACATAGATAATTAGAAGAAGTCTCATAATCATATGCTCCAACCAAAATGCATTTCATGCATTACTTTTTACAGGGGGATCCAAAACATTTTGATTTCTGTTTAATTTTTTACTGGTCCCCATTTTCTCTCCGGTGCAAAACTTTCACTGAAATATATATATTTTATATACTCCTAGATAGAGTTTTAAGATGATTCCTAAAGAACTTTTCTAGACATTTGACAAAACATCTATATTCAAAAGTGTCCAAATACTTATTGGTATATAGTAGTGTATAGATAGATATAGATAAATGAAGTGATTGCAGAAATCGACCTATTAAAGATAATATTTCTATAGAACTGATAACATTTATATAAATAAAAGTGTAAAAATATGTACAACTTCTTTTTCTAAAGTATAGCAATGGGGAAAAAAATACTTTTTAAACAGTTATGTACTAGTTCTTTGCAGCTATTCAAATAAGTATTGTGAAAAATTTGTGATAATATATTTAAATATATATAGATAGATAGATAGATAAATAAAAAATTCTTTAGAACTTTTATCTAGACTGAAAAAAATAAAATACAAACAGCAGAAAAAATAA
Source organism: Salticus scenicus (assembly GCA_963930645.1). Classification (NCBI taxonomy): domain Eukaryota; kingdom Metazoa; phylum Arthropoda; class Arachnida; order Araneae; family Salticidae; genus Salticus; species Salticus scenicus. The sequence continues at coordinate 223,155,274 of OZ005654.1, read as the reverse complement.
ATAACAGAGATATCGAAAAGCTGTATTACATAAATGATTAAATTTACTATCACATTACAATAATAATTTATAAGAGTTATAAAGAATAATGTAAAACTAAATAAAAAGAGTTTGATCGACTAATGAAGAAACGAACAAATAATCAAGCAAGGATTGATGTATGGAACAATAACTTACAAAAGCTAATTATAAACAATCACAATGATGTCTTTTACATAAAATAATTTTTCGATATAACAAAATAATTTTATTTACATAAATTCTACAACCAATAAAAATGCAGTAATAATAAGTGTATTCACAAGATAATCTCCTGAAGATAAATTTTGAATTAAATAAGTGCTTTTTTTTTTTCCAAATAGATGCAAAAAAAATCTATAAAAATTATTTACAAATTATGATAAAATGTATTTTCTTTTTCTATATTAAAATAGCTACTTTTAGCATATCAGCACTTTTAACTAGAAAAATAATCAAATACAAAAAAAATTAAATAAAATATTTCTATTTATTTTTCACATAAGTAATACTTATAAAGTCTTGATTCTTTATTAATAATAGGTATTTTATAATAAATTCAGTGTATAATTAATTGCTATTGTTATAAACAAAATCAAAATGTCTTTTGTTACTTCAGGTATAAACAATCAACACCATTTGAGGCTTAATTATATATATATATATATATTTATTTATTTAAACAAATTTATACATGTATAATATATACTGATATTAAAATTTATTGTTGCAACATGTTTTCCTGTTTCCTTCTTTTGCACATAATTTTTAAATAAATGAAGATTAATATGAACATAAAATTTAAATGGTATGTTCATTATTAAATCATCAATCAAATTGTATTTAACTTTAACAAAAATAATAATATTTAAACCAATATTAATTCAATTTCTTTCAAAAGTAAGCTTTAGAAGAAATGAAAAATTTAAACAATTTTAGAAAAAAAAAAAAAAAAAAAAAACTAAAGGTGAAATGGTGTTGAGCATATATTACAGATTAGTAAAGATACACTAGCTTTTAAATGTTAAATTAACGCCAAATATTTTTTTCCTGTATCCACTGTTCTTTTTCTTCTTTCTTGTGTATGCAAATATATTTTTTTCTTTAAACATACATATGAACATAAAATTAGATGAGATGTTCATTAGAAATTTATTTACAGGCATTTTTATTATTCTGGTAATGTTTATACAAATTAATTAATAGTTTCATTTTTTCAAAGTGTCCATTTTGGAAAAAAAAAAAAATAATAATAATACAGGAAGTAATGCATCCTGAACATCCTTTTGCATTCAGTTTTCTTTTCTAAAATTGTTTAAATTTTTCATTTCTCTGAAAACTTACTTAAAAGAAGAAAAAAAAAAAAAAGACATATCAGTTTAAAATTTATTGCTTATGATAAAGTTATCTAAATTTTGATATGATAATGAACATTCCATCTAAAAATACCTTATAAAAATCCTTTCGTAATGTGCAATAGAGTATATTTCAGCTACATTCGTAGACATCTTCAGAGCACAGGGGATTTCTATTTATCTTCTCTGTCAGCTTTTCTTCTTTCAGTCTCCTTTCTTCCCTTCAATTCATTTATTGTGTGGTGCCAGTTGGATGGAATAATACTATACTTCTGGTCATTAACTGCAGAGTTAATCACACATTAAAAAAGAAATGTTTATAAGGTATTTAAATTTAGAAAGAACTAATTCAGCGGCTAACGACTGGAGCATAGTATTATTCCATTTGACTAGCAACACACAATAAATGAACTGAAGAGAAGACACAAGAGAGAAAAAGGAAAAGCTGACAAGGAAGATAAACAAAAACCACCTATGCACTGAAGATGGCTATGAATGTAGCCAAATATATTTGTATATATATATATATATATATTTGTATATATATATGAAGTATCCTTTTCCCCATGACCTGGTTTTCCCGCAACATTGGAACCTAAAGCTATTTGATTTCTCTCTGCCGTTCCTGAAATCCAAGGCAGTTTAGTTTCTGTTTCCCGTGGCCAGCTGATCATGTGACGGAGCACCAGCACTTGAGAGGAAATGCGTGCTCATGACGTGAATGACCTCTTTCCGGAACGCGCGCCTGCTAACAGCATCGGAAGAGAGAAAGTTCAGAGTGGAGTTGACGGCCGATTGAGAAGGCACATTTTGACGAATACTTGTTTAGACGATGTTTACGAGTGCCGGAGCTTGGTACTCTTTACGAACTTTGTGTTTCGACGTAACTGAAAAGCGAACTAATAAGTGACATGTCTGTACCGCAAGTTGTTTTAATTGAACTATGCAATGAACATTCGATAGTTAATTCTAAATGCTTATTAGCATTCCTGTATATATGTAAATTACAATTTAATCTTTTATTAAATTTATAATTAGTAAATAAGTATTAGTTTTTGTTTAACGCCTACAAAAGTGTGCCATCCCACAAGTCAGAAGTGGGATCAAGAATAAAATCTACTGGATAAAGAATAAAATCTACTGGATCAAGAATAAAATCTACTGGATCAAGAATAAAATCTACTGGATCAAGAATAAAATCTACTGGATCAAGAATAAAATCTACTGGATCAAGAATAAAATCTACTGGATAAAGAATAAAATCTACTTCATAAATGATAGAACGCGAATTTTAATTTTAATTTAAAGTTTGGATAGAACGCGAATTTTAATTCTAAAGTGAATTTTGATTTTAACGTGAATTTTCGAGAAACACGAACTTTAAAAAAACAAACTTTATATAAACTTTTATAGACTGAACTTTTAATTGATTTTAAGACTGTGATTGAACTGTGTGTCTACGGTGTTGAATCACACTGAAGCTTCTGTACGGAGTGCTTTTTCTATTCTGCAATTTATAGTGGATAATAAAATACGTAAAGTGTGTTCTGTGGATGCTACGGAATAGCTACGGATCGTCTGGATAAAGGTCTGAACAAGAGAAAGATGTTCTTCAAGGTTCTCGAGGATCGACTAAATGGGAATTTTAAATAAAATTTAAAACAACAGCTGTTTCGACTCTACAAAGGTACGTACACTTTATCTTCCTATAAAATGGTTTCTCTTGGGGATATACCCAAAATTGGCAATGCACTGAAGATAGAGAATTATAGTAAAATTAAAATTCTGCATCGGTTTTTATTCGATGAGAACGGCGATCGTAGGAACAGATGCAGAATAAGAAAGTTTCAAGGATTCACTTTCGCTATAGGCGACGAAAAATACCTTGAAAAGCAAAAAGTAATTGATAAAAATTTTTCATTAAATGAACTAATTATTATCTGTAATGTATTAAATGTTCCTTTTGATGGGAGCAAGAATGAACTGCGAGATCGATTATTATTACATTTGTGTGACACGGAGTTGTTGAAACAAGAATGTTCCGAGAATAATTCAGATGAGGAAGATTCGCAGGATGAATCGAGTAGCGAAAGCAGTGGTGATAATGACGTCGAAAAAATTGACTCTTCTGTGCAATGCCAAGTGTATGATAATAGGTATTATGAAAATAATGAAATTGGTAATAATAATAATGTGAATTTTGGATTACGTAGTGCAACTGTTTCTTTCAATGATTTTGAAAATTCTATGTCTAAATTTAGTGGCGAACCGCATGAAAATATTAGTGAGTTTTTTAATGAATTTGAGGAAATAGCTGAAATGTTTAATCTTAATGAACTACAAAAAATAATTTTCTGTAAAAGGTCTTTGAGCGGAAATGCTCTGTTATTTGTAAAATCCGAAAAATGATTATTAACGTATAAGAAACTAAAAAATGCACTTATCGAAGAATTCAAGATCGAAATAAATTCTGCCTCCTTGCATGACATTTTAAGTAAAAGGAAAATGAAAATTACTGAAACAGTTACAGAGTATTTTTTAAAAATAAGAGAATTAAGTAAAAACGGGCACATTGAAGATGCCGCGTTAATGCATTACGTGATCCAAGGAATAAATGACAAAAGTGAAAACAAACTAATTCTTTATGGTGCAAAAAATATTCGTGAATTTAAAGATAAAATTAAGTTATATGAAATATATAAAAAAGATAATGAGAAAAATAAATTCAGATTTAATAAAGTAGATTATAATGTAAAACCGAAGCACGCAGCCTATAACGTACATGAAAAATTTAGTCCTAGAAATGATGTAAATAAATTCTGTTATAATTGTGGTGACAAAAACCACTTATCTAGAGATTGCCCTCATAAGGCCAAAGGCCTGAAATGTTTTTCCTGCAAGCAGTACGGGCATAAAAGTTCGGAGTGCCCAGGTTCGAAACAAGAAGTTGAAACGTTATGTGTTAGTATAAATCATAATTTGAACAAAAATATTTTGATCAATAATGTAAATTTTATTGGAATCATTGATACAGGAAGTGAAGCAACATTGTTGCGTAAAAGTTCTTTTGATAGGTTGAATGTAAATAAATTGAATTTAATAAGTACCACTTTGAGGGGGATCGGAAAAAGTTCTCTAAAGCCGTTAGGCTCAATTAAAGTGAATCTCAAAATTGATGAATTACAATGTGAAACTGATGTTTATGTTGTACATGATAACGTGATTCCCTATGATGTAATCCTTGGTATGAATGTACTAATGCTGGGTGAAACAACGATTAATGAAAAAGGTATTTTTGTAAAAAATAAGTGTAATTCTCTTGAGGTAAATTTAGTAACAGTACTCCCTGTAGATAAATATCAAAGTGAAATTAAAACGAATGTTGTTGTTGATGCCCCTATGAACTGTAAGAACAAAAATTTTGAAAAATCCCTAGAAATAAATGAAACAGTAAATAGTGTTGAAAAATGTGAAATTAAAACTCCCCAACCTTGTTATGCTGTCAAAAAACCATTAGAATCTTCCGAAAAAGCCATAAGTGAAAATGACGATAAAGACGAAAACGACGAGAGTGATGACGATAAGATGCTTTCAGAGGATGATAGTAGTGTAGATGATGACAGTGATGAAGAAGAGGAGCCTCGACGACAGAAACAGAGTCATACGAACATTTTCCAGATAGATGATGATAGTGATGAAGAGGAGGAGCCGCGACGAAAGGGACGAAGCCAGACGAATATTTCCCGAATGAAGTCGCCAAATCCAGAAAACACTTATTTGAAGAGAGATGAAAAACAATTCCTACTTAGAAAAATTTCACAGTTAGCCGAAGAGTTGAAAAAGTTAAAAGAAAAGGTTGACGAAAATTCCAAACTCCTTAAAAGGAAGAAATCCAGAAAAAAGCCATCGACGATAGATTCCATCGAGTGTAAAAGACAGAATATGCCTAAAGAGGAGACTGCCAGTGTCAATTTAGGAAAGTTGTTCATTCCATCACTTCCACTGAAAACCACGATTGGTGAAATAGCCATATTATTTCCCAAAGCTGTACAAATAAAATTAGAAGTTTTCCCTACATATAAGACTGCCATCATAGACTTTTTGACCGAACGTGATGCTACAGAAGCATTAAAAAACATTAAAACTGAAAATGATCAATTAGAGGTTCTCGAGTTCGAGTCCCAAAATAATTTTGAACCCCAAAGTAAAGATTTAAGTACACATGATAAAAAACAACTTTCTAGAGTCAGAAAGAAAAATAGATTGAAATGCAAGTTGAGTAAACAACTACCAAAAACTGGTGAACTAAGCGACCAAGTTGCCGTAAAGCCAAAACTGATGTACTTTTGTAACTGTACGACTGTAAAAATTAAAAATGATAATCTTGATGAAAAAGTTAGAAATGGATGCCATGAAGGCTCCTATTACACATCTGCAAAAGCTGAATTCCTCAAATGGGGAATAACTTAAAAACAAAAATTTTTGAAGATTTGTAAAAATTTGTAAATATTTATGTTATTATTTTGTGTTGCTTTTGTTTGTTTTTTTTTTTTTGTTTGTATCTTTTCAGTGTGATCGCCTGGAGGTCCAGTCGAGGAAGGATGGCCGAGTGAAGTATCCTTTTCCCCATGACCTGGTTTTCCCGCAACATTGGAACCTAAAGCTATTTGATTTCTCTTTGCCGTTCCTGAAATCCAAGGCAGTTTAGTTTCTGTTTCCCGTGGCCAGCTGATCATGTGACGGAGCACCAGCACTTGAGAGGAAATGCGTGCTCATGACGTGAATGACGTCTTTCCGGAACGCGCGCCTGCTAACAGCATCGGAAGAGAGAAAGTTCAGAGTGGAGTTGACGGCCGATTGAGAAGGCACATTTTGACGAATACTTGTTTAGACGATGTTTACGAGTGCCGGAGCTTGGTACTCTTTACGAACTTTGTGTTTCGACGTAACTGAAAAGCGAACTAATAAGTGACATGTCTGTACCGCAAGTTGTTTTAATTGAACTATGCAATGAACATTCGATAGTTAATTCTAAATGCTTATTAGCATTCCTGTATATATGTAAATTACAATTTAATCTTTTATTAAATTTATAATTAGTAAATAAGTATTAGTTTTTGTTTAACGCCTACAAAAGTGTGCCATCCCACATATATATTTGTATATATATATTTGTATATATATTTGTATATATATATTTGTATATATATTTGTATATATATATTTGTATATATATATGCGTGTGTGATCTCATTTCATTTTTTAATAACCTGCTGCTATAATGTCCTTGATAAAGATATAGCAATTTTTGGGGAAATTTTAATGTTATTTTTCTACATTTATTAATTTTTACATCTTGCATTGCATAATACTTCACTTCCATATGCAATTATCTATTGATCAATTCGTCTTTCTTCCGATAGCTTGATCGTTATAATGATAAATGACTATTATTATTATTTTATAGACACAAAATGTACAAGGATTATTAAACATATTATAAAATTCTATCAGAAAACATTATTAAACAAAGATGAGGATGAGAAATGGATGATACATTTGAAAATATGCATAAAGCTCAAGGATAATTTGATTTTTGCAATATTCTTTATAAACTCAATTTTGAAAAAAGAAAAAAAAGGGAACATATATAGGAAATCCTATTTTCCATACAAAGTAAATAAAATACAAAAAAAAAAATATGAAAATAAATTATTCAAGAACATAATAAAAAGAAAATTAAGTAAAAATGAGATTATTAAAAAAAAAAAAAATATGGAAATTAATTAAATAAAATAAGAAATGTCTGAAATTGCAACAAAAGTTTGAGAAATATAATTCCCCTGATTAAAGCCCAGATATTTATAATTTAAAACTGTTTAAGCCTCATTAATAAACTTATTATTTTGTATATCACAAAAATACAGGGTGACTTAAAAAAAAAAAACCTACGTTTGAAAGGATAATGAAACAAAAGGATTGCAAAGAAAAGAAAACTTGTTTATTCAAAAATATACAGTGGGTATGATAATAACATAAATAAGCACTGGCAGAAAAAAATCCAGGAAGGGGCATCATAAAGGTCTCCAAATAATTTCACCATAGTAGATGGAGAGAGCGAATACTGTGCTTATATAAAGCACAATAATTCTCTCCTAATATTTAATTTTTTTAGTAATTTTATACATATACATATATATATATATATATATATATATATTTATTTATTTTTTTTTTTTCAAAATTCTGAATGATAAAGGCAATTTAAAAGAATTTTGGAAATATAGGGGGAGGGCCATGTCCCCTCTCTTGCACATGCCTGCCAGTGTCTATACACAACAGTTTGAAATGACTACTATGTTTTAAAAATAACATCAATCAAAATATGGAAGTTTTTATCGTGTAGTATGGGATTTTATTAACAACTATTGTATTGCCAATTGTGTTATTGCCACATATAAACACAGAGTAATTTAACTTTCAGGAGGTTTATCTCAGGGTTTAAACTAAGTTCATAATTTCTTTGGTGAAAATGCTAAAATCAGAAAAATGTCTTTAGCAAAATGCTAAAATACTATTAGGTATTAGGCTTAAGAATACCTGTTCATATACCATTCTGGATACTTTTTTATGTTACATTTTTCTTTTGTGAATTAAATTTTAAATTTAATCACGACATCCTTAAAATTTTTTGGTATGTCTTCTCTAGACTTTCTGAATATTTAATAGGTATTGGGTTGAATTGAATCAACCCTGTAATCAATGAATATGAATCTGTTGAATAAATATGAATAGCTAAATATTCCAGTAAATAAGTAAAAGTGAAAATTATGTCAGAATGTTTTCATCCCAAATTTGTATGTTTATTCAATGAACATAACATATCTGAAACTTTTGGATATCCCTGTAAAAGAAAATAAATGGTAAGCATGTTATTTCAGTAATGATCATTCTGTGGAAAATTCTAAAACATATATTAGTTTCATTTCACTATTTTAAATAATTTAATGAATTTAAGAAAACTAGTCCCATACGATGTCAAATATATTAAGTTTCTGTGTAAAAGTACTATGCACAATATGCTCACCATTTCATATAATGATCAAACAAAACAAAACAATGTAATGTATAATAGTTTTTTTTTTTTAATGTGTTAAACAGTTTAACATATAATTTTCTTAAAAGATTATTATTATTATTATTTTAGAATAGCAGTGTTTAATAAAATGCTTCAGCAAAAATGCGCAAGAAATCTCGTTTCATTTTTGCATTTTGTATAAATATTATGCATCTTGCCAAAAATGCATCCATAGCAGAAACCCTAGTTTATCTAGAAAAAAAATTGGATAGAGAAACAGATTCTTCACAAAAATCAGCGACATTAAAATGAACTCTTCACAAAAATCAACAATCTTAAAACAAACTCTTCACAATAACCAGCAAGATTAAAAACAAATCTTTCACAAAAATCAAATGATTTTAAAAAGCATTGGGGGAAGGTGAAACAACAGATTGTGATCAAAAATACCATGGAGATTAGTTGTTAAAATGTAAAATTTCAAGTTTTCTTTTTTTTTTTTTTTTTTTCATTAACATACGTAACATCTTTGGTTTTATATGAAAAATTAATTTAACAGTGACTGTGATAGTAATAAAAGCTTAACAAATGACTATACGAAAATATTTCTGCTTTATAAACTGGATCTTCATTCTTAATATGAGAAGTAGGCAGATGTGTGTGGATGTGTGGTAACTTTTTGTTTACATTAGTATTGTTCCAATACATAGTACTTTTTTCTTTTCTTTTTTTTTTTTTTTTTTTTAATATAAATTCTAGTAATGAACATCTAACCTGAAAATTTTGCCAAGCTTATCTGAAAATAATATGCATATATTAATCAATGTAAATCTGTTTTTTAGTTGTAATTTTTGTAGACTTTTCTCAGAATGTCAGAATTCAAAATTATAAAGTTCTACATTCAATAATTGTTCATTAAGATTTCACAACTACCGTATATTTCCGAATATAAGCCGATCCGTATATAAGCCGAGAGTACATTTTTCCCTGCAGAAATTTGCCCAAAATTGCAAACCCGTGTATAAGCCGAATTGAAAAAATACTCTTTTTAAAGTTTGAGTATATCGCCAAAATGGAGAAAATATTGCCAATCTATACAACCTTCAGGATAATCTGTCCTATGAAATTGCGCGAAATGCGTGCTTATCCAATAGAATTCCTTACCTTGCTTAGCCATAACGTAAAACGTTCGCAGATTGTTCGCCAACGGCGTTAGTTTTAACTCTGGCAACCCTATCAGAAGGGAGGCAAACACAGACGCGAACGCAAGTCCCAGCAGCCGAAAACGATGGCTACCGTAATACCGGGCCGGGAGATCTAACCCTAACGTCGATGAAGCAATGCCGCCGCTGGATGTTTACATAAATAAGCCGTGTAAAGTCCGATTGCATCGATTTTTTTTAATGACGTATCTAAATTATTTTGTATATTTCTACTTTTCAGTATTTTTATCAGTGCTTCAAGGCAATCTTCAACAAAATAAAAATACTTCTATAAAAAAAACGAAGCTTTGTCGCTTTTGCTAGTGTAAGCCTAGAAACATTTTAAACAGAGGTGATTTAAATTTAATTGTATAAATTAAAAATATGATCGGGAGTCCTGTTTTTTTCAAGTTTCTCTTATACTATTTCTGAATCAGACAGAGAATTTACTCCGTTCGTGCACTCTGCCGATGACTTCAGTTACCGGCAGGTCAAAAAGAAATGTAAACAAACGTGACTACATCGAGCGTTTCGTGAAATAAATTTAAAATTGCTAATTTAAGAGTTTTATATGTGATAATTATTTAAAAATAAGGTTTAATATAACTATTTTACTTTATATATACTTTTTAAGCTTAAAATATATGTATTCAATCATTGTTTCTGAAGTACGTTTTTTGCTAGAAATGTAGATCCGTATATAAGCCGACCATTATAATACAGCTTACGAAAAATTTCCAAAAATTCTCGGCTTATACACGGAAATATACGGTAAGTGGTTAATTGATTTAACTAAATTATATTTGTTCACATAATTACTTTTTTATTTTTTCGCATAAAAACTTTCTTTATAAAAATTTTAGGTCAAATTCATTAAAAATAAGACATCAGTAAAAAAAAACCTGGATGAACACCTGCAATCATAACATAGTACATTGTTTACAAACTATCATCAATTTCATTTTCATTTTTTAATAAACAAGTTTCTATTTCTATCTGATATGTTTTTTGTTTTATGCACCTTTCAAATATTAGAGATATTTTTTAGGTAACTCTTTATTACAACTGTAATTTTTTAAGTTGTGTCAAAGATATCTGGCAATATAAATATAAAAATTAAACAAATAATCAATAATTTTTTTTTTAGTCTGCTATAAGAATGCAATTACAATAACTTCTTTACAAAGTGTTTAATATGAATTAACAATTTTAAGAAGATATTACAGTCTGCATTTTCAGTACATTATTCATATTAAGTATTCTGCTACTTGTATAACTGACATAAATTTGTAATTTGACTGATACTTTTACACAATGATTGTAGAAAAAAAAATAAACAATTAAATTTCAAAATATAAATTATCACAGTTTAAAATACTATTAAAAGCTTAAAAGTAGTAACTTTAACTACTATAATTTTAAAATTGTTCTCGCTCTAAATAAGTAATGGAAAATTTTCATTTAGATACTAAATATTTTTTTTTAAATAAATATTTACATATACAAACTTTAACTTAAAACATTTAAGTAGACTTAAGATTTTTTTCACAAAATTCAATAATTTTTTTCTTTTTGTCTGAAACTATGTAGGAGTCAATTTCAGAATCTGATATTTCTATGTCCGATGCATTCATATCTGAATCATAATGAACTGCATCTGATGGCTCTACACGAGGATGACTTTTTATAGGAGGAGTCCTAAAATTTGAAAACTCCACAGTATCTACTTCCTTACAAGTATAGGAATCAGGAAATAAATCATTTCGGAGAGTTTCAGAATGTTCTAAAATTGTATTCAAATGAAAGAGCACATTATCTTCATTTACATAATTTTTGGTATATGAAGGAATCATCTCGCCAAGTTTTAATAACAGATCTTTAAGTTCAGGAATTCTATGCTTTGCTTGAGATTCACGGACTTCAAATTGTCTACAAAATTCTGCATATGAAGCTTTTCTTCGCATAGGATGCATAGATTTCCAGGACAGAAAAGTAGAAGCTACAACTACACTTCTTGGGGATCGTCCTGTAAACAACCAGCAGGAATAAGCCAATTTAGCCAAAGAAGCTGCTGTTTTCATTAGTTCAGATTTTTCCTCTGACTCTGCTTTTTCACATATTTCCCGGATTAAAGAATCAATACTATCTGGTACATCTTCCTCATCTTTTTTTAAGCCATCGGAAGCATTGTCGTCTAAAACAAAAGAGAATTGCTTAAATTTCTCATCAGACGATAAATGGGATTTTATAAATTTCAGAAAAAAGGAAAACTTGCTTTTAGTACACGGCACTTGACTGCACAGTGTCTTAATACAGATGGCTTGTTTGTTTTTACGGAGAAACAAAAACAAAGAACAGGCAGCAGCTGCACCAGCATCCTCTTTTTTAGAAAATCGCTTTACTGATGTAACAAGTTTAAATAATTCATTCACTTGAGATTTCAATGTCACAGAAATATTATTAACATGGTATAAATTATCAAGAACTCTTTGTCCATGCAGAAATGAAGTTGTTGCTCTCTTTCGGTTATGTAATCTAGCTTCAGATCTGTTATATGGTGTGAAATGTTTTACAACTGCCGCAGTGCATTCCTCAGTGGCAATAACAGAGTCTTCAACAACAATTCCACAAGATTTGCAAACTACTATCTGTAAGTAAAAAGAAAAAAAAACATAAGAAACTATATTACTTGAGAAATTTATAACAGAGGAAAAAAATATTGGTGTAATTTATTACAACTAAATCCTAATCCTAATTTTCTTCATTTTATTTTTTATGAAACAATATTACTGCTTAAATTTTACAAAATAAATATTTGTTCAAAAATGCTGACTTCTATAACACTATAAAATAATAACAAACTCATAGAGAGTATTTGTAACATGAATAATGTGTCCTTTAACTGACAAAGGTGCATTAATTAAATAATATAAAAATAAAATCATAAAAATATTAAACCGTCAAAGAAGACAATCTGCTTTGCCAAAATTTTTTTCTTCCCTGCATATTTGACCCCCCCCCCCCTACACACACACACAGAAAAAGAGTGATATATAAAGTTGAAATCAGTCTGTGACATGATAGCAAGTATCAATTCATTTTTTCATTTTGCAATGGCAGCTCCTCTATAGAAGTACATGAGCATGTGAATCCACAAAGGAAAAACAAAGACAATGTCAATCAAAAGAATATTAAAAATATTTTTGGATTTTAGTGATTTTAAGAATGATCCAATAAAAACTTATCAAGGCAGCATATGCCTTATCATTTCCAACCAATCAACACATGCAATGGAGACTGATAACTTTGAAATAAATTTATGCAAGAGAAAGCCAAGAGACACTCAGAAGAGATAAATGTGATTTTCAAACTGTCATTTGCATAATTTGAGAAAGAGAGCATGCATCACTTGAGATTGTAACAAATAACTCTTGGTCTTATGAAATTAAAATATTTTTAAGGAAATTTTCTGTATATCTGAAGAATTCCCAGGAAAGGGCAAATAAATTTCCTAAATCTAATAAAATTTTGCATTGGATTGAACAAAAGAATAGGTTCTTATTAACAATTATAATTATTTTTATTTAAAAAGAAAAATGCTCATGCTATAATGTCAGTGTTAACATATTTTAATATTTATCATTACATATTTTAATATTTATCATTACATATTTTAATATTTATCATTACATAGTTTAATATTTAGCATTATCTAAGTTCAGACTAAGCATTTTTTAATGATATCAACTCAATTACAATTTTATAACTTGAATTGCTAAATAGATCGGATTTTTTGAATTTTCTATATTGGTGATTAGTTTCTTGATGTCTTCACTTATTTATAACCTTATATATATTATAGAATAAGCCCTGAGTATGTTGTTTTAATTATATAATTATGCATACTTAAAAAAAATATTTATATGATTTATTCATTGGATAATTTTAAAATAGATAATTGATAATATATGCAATATATTGAAGACATATTTTGAAAAGGAAAAACTATTTCTCCTGTAATTATGTATTCAATATATAAATAATTATATATTTTATTGTTTTATCATTTTTAAAGAAAGTTAATTATAAAAAAGATTATTCTGTATTTCTAGTGTAAACATCAGTATTATTATTATTATTATTTTTTTTTTTTTTGCATTGCTCTTTTTTAATCTTTTGAAAACAGAAATATATGTTGTACTCACATTTGACTCACAGTCTTGACTCGCATTTTGTCGCAGAATTTGATCATTTCAGTCTTTTATTGAAAAAATTAAAAGATTCTTCTAATGACTGAAGCTTTGTTTTTTTTAGAAACTTGTTATAGAATGGGAAAAATCATTTTCTGGAAAACAAAAACTAACCTGAAGATGCTATAATGTCACAGCAAAAAGCTTTGTTAATATGAATTTTAAATTGAAAATATATTTCTAATCAATTAAATGACATTGTACATGTTTACAGCACACTCTACATGGTACTAAAGTGCCTTTTGTTTTAAATACTTTAATTAAATACACATGTTTTAACAATTTTTTCTTTTGTAAGAAAATGTTTCCTAAAAAAAACAAGGTTTTACATTTGTAATTATATGTTTATCTTGTTGCTTTGTTTAATGTTTCCTTCTTGTAATACGCATACACTACTATAAGGACAAAAGTATTTTGACATTTTCAGATTTTGACTTTTTTTTTTTTTTTTAAGTTACAAAATTTTTCTTTTAATTCAATTAGGTAATTTAATTCTAATATAATAAAATATTTAATTCTAATATAATAAAATAGTATATGTTGATAAATGTGATTTTTTTTTTTTTTTTTTTTTTTGAGGAATTCAAATTTGGGTTATTTTATAAATTCTAAGAATATATGTGCTATTTATATACAAATGAGTTAATACAGATAATTAAAAGAAGCCTGATAATCAGATGTTACAGCAACAACAGATTAAAAAAATTATTTTTCAGAGGCTGATTCAAACATTTTTTTTTTTCCTTTAATATTTTTCTGGTCCCCTTTTTGCATTTAGGATAAAACATTTGGTGAAATGTATATCTCTGGACCACTCTACAGAAGGGGGGGGGGGGATTCCAAACTGTCACCAATTGCTCACTACATACCTACAGTGCGACATCAATCTATCCCACTCAACCTCAACCCAATAACAAGGAAAATTAATTTGAGCCTACAATGTTATTATTTTACTATCAGATATTTAATTATTAATTTTTTTAAACATATATTCTGATATATAAATATACCAGCATTCAGTGGCGGACAGACTAGGTTGCCAACTTGCCCAATGGCAAGTGGCCCCTCAGGAATCAGATAATACGGGTGCCACAACAATAATGTCGTTTAAAATTTTTTCCAGGTGATAAAAAGTTCATAATGTTTTGTAAAATGCTTTAAAATGCACAAAAAAGGTGAAAATCATAAAAATTCTTTAATTTCAACAGCCAGGAGGAAAAGGTTTGAACTCTAAATCGACCAATGCCTCTTGTCCCTTTGAAGTCCCTTGTTGGTGTGTGCATAAAAGAAAGTGAGATGTTTAAAATTGAGCTCACTATTCAATCACTATATTTCACCAGTAACACATTTTCGCAATAAATTAAACATCTTTCCTGTCTTAAATGTGCTATTGCAGTAAAAGTAGATTTATAGTGAAATTGGAAACAAAGGGACAGCCCAATCACTCCCATAAAAATGGCCTTTGTCAATAAAATTTGACAAAATGTAATAGTTTAGGATTCCCGATGTTTCAAAGCTCTCCCTTCAATAGAAACCGAGTTGTAGAATATTCCATTAGATTCTACAAATGAATCATTGACAAACTCTACCCATTAAAAGATACATATATAACAGATAGAGTAAATCTCGCAGTCAGATTGTGTTCATGGGCTTTTCTGAAGGATTGCCTCTCAGAGATTTATTCCAAGCGATCGATTTTGTTTTTGAATCAGTGAAATTCCTGCTCAGTGGAATATTTAACGCCGTTTCTTTTATTCTTGTGAAACAAGTGACTGTCTTCTTCGATAATTTACAGAATATTTGCTGGATAGTGACTTTTGTGTTACGTGTGACAACTTTATTGGACTGCTTCAAAAATATTCATTGAATTAACAGTTCCATTAGACTGTTTTGAGAATATTTGTGAAATCAGTTTTGTTAAACTGTTTTGAAAAGTTACGTTGAATAAGTCGGCTGTTCAACGACTAAAACCTAGCTGTTCCTCTGCACACTACTTTTCTCACAAAAGAAAGAGGACATTCTCGTAAAACAATATGTCATTGGAATTCTTTTTCTAAAAATCAGTTAGATATAATTTTTTCTTCTAATCTTCTTAATTTTAATACTTAAAATAGGCTTTAGGTAGTATAGTAATAAAAGAGTAATATTTTTAAATTTTCTTTTTTGATAAATGCCAAAATCAATACCGGTGACAGAAATTACAAGCCCTAATGAAATCAACGTATGGGTCCCACTATCTCTTAAAATTTAGATTCCCTTACTGTTTTCTCTCACTTATTCTGTTTAACCTAGGCTGCTTTTGTTTCAGACCAATGGGATGTTTCAGAGCTTGGTGACAGAAATTGTGGACCCCTGAAAAATGAAAGTAAGATAAGGTTGGTTTTTGGTTTAGATTTCTCACTTATTTTTTATCCAAGTTTTTTTTTTTGTTGTTGTTGTTCCAGGCCCCTAGACAGTTGACCTCTGTGTTGTTCTTGTCACTGGGCCACATCAGTAGTTCATTGTGCCAGCACCTTGGTTAAAATCCTAGCTGATTTCTCATATTCAGGAATAAAAATAATTTTGGAAGTAATGCAGGAAAGAGTAAATTTAAATATTAAACAGTTTTATTGATCGAAAACACACATTTGTCTATTTGTCAATTTTTTTCTAAATCAATCCAGGATCATTATGGTAAAAATAAAGACTCAAATTTGTTTTCTTGTATATGAATAAAACTACCAACCACCTTCTTGCAAATAAAATATAACTTAGGAAATGTGTAAAAAAAAAAAAAAGATTTTTTTTTTTTTAAATACTATTAGCCAAAATGGGCAGTTACATAGAGCAGCAAATTTAAAAAGGAGAGAAAAATTGCTTGTGTTAAAATTAATAGAACCGATTAAGAGTAAATATTTTTTGAAACAGAATTAATAAATAATTAAGGTTCTGAGAAAAAAAAAAAAAAAAAACATGGTTTAGTTTGTTTTTATCATATATTAACTAGGGCTGTGCCGATTAATCGGTTCGGTTAATCGATCAATGCTTAATCCCGATCAATTTTTTTAATCGAGTTAATCGGTCAGATTAATTCGATTAAAATTTCTTTAAATCCGATTAAAATTTTCCAACTTTGAATTAAAGTAAAATTTTTAAATGTTGTTTTGCTTGCAAAATACTGCCCCACCAGTAGCCGAGTGGTTCTGCGCTCAAAGGTGGTACACGGGAAGTGCCGAGTTCAATCCCTGGTCCGCACGTCGGCCTAGCTGTTCGGAATTTTCCGTGGTTTTCTCCGAAACTCAAGTAAATTCGGGATAGGAACCCTCAGAAAGAACCCCCACACACACACACACACATGGACGGCATTTCATATATAGGCTTAGGACCCTAGTGAAGTCAATCGGCCTTAATCCTATACACACATACCCCTACAAAATATTTTTTCACATATTTGTATACATTTCGCATAAGATCAAGCTTAGATCCCGAAAATGTCAGTGTGCTTGTGTGTTTAAGGGATTGGTTAAAGTAGTATCCCTTTTATGATACATTGTGTAATATTTGGAAATAAACATGTTTGTGAGTTTCATTCTAATCTTTCCTTGCATATGAGCGAGTATAATTTAAATATTTAATATTTATAGAGGTACTTTTTAATTATGTTTTTCTTATTATAAATCAATAATTAAGAGACAACCGCACTAAATATTCTTAATTAAATATCTTCTCCATTAAATCTATTTTTAACAGGAAATGTATTTTATAAAAATAAAAAAATAAATAATTATAAGATAAAAAAAAAACTTTTTACATACAATGTTTTAAGTTTTCTGATGAATCATTGAGCACAACTTTTTATAATTTTTTAACGTTCACGTTTAATTAAATGTATTTATTTTTATGTCGAAAGAAAATGAACTCGTAAATTTTTTTTGGCAAAAATTAAATTATAGCTAATTTTTTAATGGCTATTTTAACGCTATTAGGATGTAATTATTTTCATATTTTAATTAATTATAAGAAAACTAATCAAAAATTCGAAAATCGGACTTCGAAGTATTGTGTTGTCACAGGGTTCTGAGCTACTGTGAAAGTTTCAAATGTCTAGCTAGTAGGGAAGTTAGTGAAAATTCGATTGCAAGATTTGTACCGAACAAACAAACAAACAAACAAACAAACATACATACAAACAAACAAACAAGAATAGAAGTTAATAAAAACATGGTAAAAAATATTTATAAATGCTCAGTCACGTACCAATATTTGCAGTTAATTTTTGAAATGTTGTATTATCTTCGTATTTAAAATAGTTTTTCATTTATTAGGAAAAAAAAATAATAACAGATTTTCTTTTTTCATTATTTATTTGCATGTTTGCTATGATTATTTATTGTTTAAGGAACTAGTTAAATTAACATCTATATCAATTTTATGGTCTGTTGGGCACTATCTGAAAAGAAAGAAAGAAAAAAAAAAAAAAAATGTGGAAGAGTTTTTTTCATCGTTCAAATAAAATTGTACGAAGAAAAATGAAAATCGATTAAAAATCCGATTAATCAACCGATTAATCGATTAATGAACTACGATTAACCCAGTTAAAACTGTTAATCGATTCCCACCCCTAATATTAACTGTTAATAAATGAAATTATCATTTACTATTCATACAATCAGACTTCTTTTTTCAATGTATTTGAAGAAAAAAAATATTGATTTAAAACAGAAACTAATATTAAAATGAAAGCACCCTCTGAGAAAATATAAGTATCTAATTCCACATACAAACGCACACACAAGAAATAATATGGTGTACCACTCGCACAACTTTTCCTTACCCTGCATTCCAATGCTATAAAGATAGATTGCATATTAAGTCTTAAGATCAATAGCGTAAGATAATAAAGTTCAAAGAACTTTTAAAATAATCTAAAATAGGTTTAGTAACAGTTTTATTTGACTCGTAATTCTGTGTGAGGGAGAATACTGCCCCCCCCCCTCAACCACCCCGGTTCGTTCAATTTTATTGCTTACAGGTACTAGAAAAAAAATCAAAACTGTTATTAATTTGCCTTCAAACTTGCCAGTCTTGATCAATTTTTTAAGTGGAAACCTAATATGGACTTCAGAATACCAAATTTGAATTTGAATTATTTGTTTTTAGGTTATGCTGATGACAGATATATATACAGATCGACTGCTGCTAAAAATTGGACTTTTGTAATCAGGGCACTTCAAAATAGGGTATAATATAAAAAATACATAATTGAAAATTCAAAAAATATTACTTTGTTTATAGTATGCATATGAAAAATGAATTTTGCTTCCTGAACAATATTCCTCGACATAGTAAAATGTAGCAAAGAACTTTCATCAATTGCATTCAATAGAAAAGAGCATTTAGCGGTTTAGTTTAATTTTGGGTAGCTTTGTATATTGTCTAAAATCAATATGCACTATAAAAAATATTGTGTACTTAAATTTAGTCTTATTTGAAAACAAAAAGCATCTAACACAAAAAGGATTACAATTCCAGCAATTTTCAAGTATAGCCGCAATATATCAAAATACTTCGGGTAATCCTGTAAATGAATAATGAATGATTTCCATACAACAATCTACACATAACATGCTTTTATGCATACAATAAATTTTGTTCATTCCGTTTTGTTTAAGTCAGCCTATAGATGTTACCATAGCCTCCTTTACTAAATGCCTGTCGCGTAGCTCGGAAACTAGGCAACAGTTGAAGCAGTAGACAGCGCCACCTAGTACAGATTATGGGATTTGTTTATTCAACTGTCACCAATAACTTAAAGAAGTGATTCATAATATATATAATCGACGTTTCTTTGATTCTATTCGCCTCTTATGTATATCATATCCCAATTTTAAATAATTTTGGTGGCTGTGGAATAAAAAAATAGCGCAATCCGTACCAGGTGGCGCTGTCTACCTCTTCAACTGTTGCCTAGTTTCCCAGCTACGCGACAGGCATCTAGTTAAGGAGGCTATGATGTTACACAGAAATTACCAGAAATTTCTCCATAGACATAATGTATTTGAATTTTCTTGGATGTCCCTGTACAAGAACCATTTGCTTGATCTCAACAAAAAGTTTCGTGTAGCATCCCTATATCAAGGGGCGTACTCTCCGCCCTTTTTTCAGGACATTCTCAGAGATAAGAAAATTCTGCCTTTTTTGCCACCACTAAATTCATGCAAAAATACTTGCGATATATTTTTAGTAATAATGTGTCATGATTGTACAGGGTAGAGATTATTTTATAAAAATAGTGGTAGCAATAAATTTGAAAATTTCTCATCTTTGAGAGTGTCCTGAAAAAAGGGCGGAGAGTATGAGTGTGTGACATATGATACACATTCAGAATACCAAGTTTGGACTTTTTCCTATTATTTGTTTTTTAGATATGCTGATAACAAACAGACACACAGACCAACCACTAAAAAAAGGATATTTGGATTCAGGGGGGAAGGGGGATCTCAAAACGTGTAAATATAACAAAAACCCAATTTTGAAAATATAACCCCAAAACAATAATTTCTCTTCCATATACATAGATAAGAAAAAGTAATAAAAAAAGAAGAAGAAAACTTCTGTTTTATTTCCCATTGCTGTGGTCACCAGAATGTGAATGAGCCCTCCCGATTTCGGTGGGCCCCCTTTATCTCCTGAAAAAGAATATTTTTTTACTCAGTCCGCCACTGCCAGCATCATGTTGCCCAGCATCATTTGCTCTGGAATCAACATAGAGGAGAGGGGGGCACATGGGAACATGGTGCTTTTTACTAAGATAAACTAAAATAAAAAAATCTTGAAAAATTCCCAATAGATGACAGTACAAGTCCTATCTCTCTGCAAAACTTTCAAAGCAATGAGCCATATTGCTTTTCTGTAGTGACAATTTCTTTATTTTAGTACGTGTTGTATGTAATTTTATCCCTGATTTTTTCAAGTGAAAACACAATTTAAACCAACTAATAAGCAGAAGTTAATTATTGTAGGATTTTATATGAACATTTAGGTAAGTTTATCACAATTTAAAAAAATTTTTATTCAATTAAGAGTTTTTTATTTTTTTAGCAAGTTAGGCCAAGAAAGATAATGGGGCATTTGTGAACAGAACATCTGAGGCCAGGGTTGTTTGATTTTTTCCATAGTGGAAAAAACCTGGTTAAAACCATCCCGGACAAAATACCATTTTGTCCACTAATAATTATTTGCGAGCATTTTCAACTTTAAAAATTATCTTTATTCTTTCCATGTATATAAAACAATTCTTTATTAATATGTGTATGTGCACGGCTCATGAAATACGGTCACCAGGTCTCCATAGTCAGCCAATATTTTCTAATTGGCGATAATATTTTCAACTTTAAAGAAACTCAACTTTTTTTCTTTTTTAAATATATATTTTGGTGAAAGAATTGGTCTCAGAATTGGGCTCCAATTCTACTCTTGCTGTTCTGATTCCCTCTTCTCTCACCACTTTTTGAGACACTGTGTTGAATCAATACACCTATAGGGGTTTTACACATCTCTGTGCATGTTTTACAATTTGGTGTTAAATTATATCACTGTTTTAGGGAATTGGTTTACACTGCTACTGTTTGCGCATGCTATCGACCTGATGCTGAATTGTTGTGCCAGTGTAACGATGTATCAATGACGATGGTGTACTGGTTTAATGAAAATAATAAAACTGGTTTCATGATGTTAAATTTAAACAGATGTTTCCGGATGTATCATTCTAGCCTTAATAAATAATTAGTTTTTATGCATAGAATTTTAATTTCTGTTCAAGTAAATTTTAAAATTGAAAAAAAAAGAAAAAAAGAAAACGGCAGAGGATATTTTTACGGGATACCAAAAATTTTTGTTGCCGACCATATTTGTTACAAATTCCTGGAACCCTGCGTACGTGTATATAATCAATTTAAATATTTCAAAATAGACATGAATGAAATAGGAATGCAAAGTTAACAATATTTAATAAATAAATATATCTGTATTTTTCTAAGGATAGATTGGATGCAAAAGTGATAGTTTAGTTTCAACTTTAATTCTCTCTGCTTTCAACCTTATTTCCCCCACTACATTGTTATTTCCTCTCTCATAGTCATAAATACCTTTTAAAAAATTTTTATTAAGCATGATGAAATTGAATGGTTCACATATTTTTCATGGAATTTTTTACTTTCTGAAAATACACAGATAAGAAAAGTATTGTAATCCTGAAAAAAATGTCACTTTGTGATGTTGGTGTATCTACATGTGTGTGTGTGTGTGTTTTGAGGTCCCATGAGTTCATTTTTGTTATTTTTACGATGATGTATGTATGTCTGTCTGAGTAGAGTGAACACAATATTGTCTAAATGCTTTGCTCAAATGAGCTAAAAGTTGGTACATATGTTATAGATTATCGTAGCACAAACTGTATACATCTTGGAGAATTTAACACTTAGTTTTTTTTTTTTTTTTTTTTAACCGGGACACAAAGATCATTATAGCCTATGGGCTCAAATAATTTAAATCCTTATTCGATTCAGCTGAAACTTCATATACATGTTATCGGTCACCGTCGAATAAATTGTATAGATTTATTTTCATGAATCTAGCATTTCTAGTTTTTATTCAGGGATACAACAAAAAATTCTGTAACATTATGGCCTATATTCTGAAAATATTTAAAATGTGACAGCGTCTAAATGTCTCATTTAATTAAGCTTTAAATTTATATAATTTTATATTATTTAGTGGACTTTATTTTGTCCAGTTTCGTGTGGTTTTTTTTTCAGTTTTGTCCAGGTTTTTTCCAGTTTTGTCCAGCGTTCCGGACTTTTGACCAAAAAGTTGACAAAATAACAACCCTGTCTGGGGCAGATGTGAATAGTTCACATGTGCCCTTCCATAATATTAAGAGTATTATCCTCATGATGTTAGGCCTGGTACACCCTACAGGATGGATGACAGCAGATAATTTTCTGGAAACTATGCAGAATTTCTAAAAATTTTCTCAATGCAAGAAAGAAAGTCCTGTTTTGTTGTCGCCAATCATGAGTATCATGCAAGTCTGGAAGTAAACTTGTTCTGTCGAGAAAATGGAACAGTATTATTATCCTTTCCTCCACATTGTTCACATAAATTACAGCTACTAGATATAAGCATTTATGGTCCCTTCAAAGCCAATCTAAAAATTGCATTTAATGACTGGTTAACAACTAATGCAGGAAAAATAATTTCACTTTATGAAATCGTTGAACTCTCTGCAACAGCATATTGTCAAGCTTTTACTATTCGAAAAGTAAGATCTGGGGTTTCAAAACCAGGCATTTGATCCATCTCCAGAAATATTTTCGCCAAAGATGATTTTCTTGCTGATATTGTAACAGACCAAAAAGCAGAAGTAGATAAAATTCCAAGTACTTCTGGCCATTTTACTGAAACTAACACTCAAGCAGAAAATGTTGATGATCTTAATAGCAGTGTAATCAGTACTACTTGTCCTACACCAGAATCAATCCGACCATTTCCAAAAGCCCAAGTAAGTAATTTAACGAAACAAAGACGTGGAAAAAAGGAAATCACGTATCCTAACTGATACACCGGAGAAAGATAGAATAGGCTACAAACGAAAAAGTAAAGAAAAAGCAGGAAAGAGCATTACAGAAGAAAAAAAAAACACATTACAACTTTTGAGGAAAACAAAGAAGTGGCGAAAAACTGAATTTTTATTATATTATTGAAGTACAAGAAGCATAATATCACAAATTAAAAATAAAATAACCTTACATTACTTCTTGAAAACTGCCTTAGTACTTGCAGGAAGACGGACCGATTTTTTTTTTTTAATTTTTTATTAAAATAAATGAATAATTTAAGGGGAAATAATTTTATATTACATTTAGATAAAATTTCATTAATGATTTGTGCTAGTGTTTCATAAAAATTTTTAATTAGTATTTTTTATCGATACCACTAACAGCAAGTGTTATTTATTATTCATACAATTTTTGCATGAAAAATCCTGAATCAATAACACTTGTTTCTCAACCGTTTGACGTCACATTTTACTTTTATTTCACATACTTTATTAAACTCCTCTAAAATTTCCTGTTCTTGAAGGAACTGACAATGAAACTGAGCACAAGGGCAAATTTTTTCAAAATAATTTCACTAATTTAAAATTAGTTTAAGTCTCAAAAATTTCAAAATCTAGGCAAATAAAAATTTTACAAATTTAATTATTTCATTGAAAAGCCAAATGAAATATTCTCCAAAAGGTTCATGATAACAAGAATTGATGGTGAAAAAGTTTGTAAGGCAATTAATTGTGATCAGTTTTCTTTTACATTTTGTGCTCTTTGTGAAAAATGTACTTCCTTACATTATTTTTCTACTTCAAATCATAGTCACAGTAAATTAGAAACTAAATTTGTAAATTTAAACATGATTTTCTTCTTTACAATTAAATAAACAAATATTTTTTAAATTTCTGGTTAATACTCAGGGGCGTGCCAGCATTGTCAGGCGCCTGTGTGCAGAGTTTCAGTTGGCGCCCTATATTATCTTTTTTAATATACATACACACACACATATATATATAAAGTTATCATTTAGCAAGTCAATTGAATCTCGAACCTTAAAAGTATTAAGTTTATTGAATGACTAATGAAAAGAAAAATGTATCAAATACAATGAAATTTAAAAAGAAACAAATAAAAAGTGCATCTTGCAGAAAGAGAAAAAATCTTATACAGGGAGTCGCAAAAACACGAGGTACAATTGTGAAGGCAAATAGAGGAAACCAAAATAGACAGCTTTAGTGTTAATGTGTGCGCAGAAATGCCGCGTTGAGGCATTACAATAGATGGCTTAAATGAGAGTTGTAAGTGTAAACGTTTCTATTGGTTTGGGTCTAATTTTTAAGTAAATATTAAAAAAAAAAAAAAATAGTTTTAGTAAACTAAACATTCCCTTACTTCATTACACCTTTTGCGAGTATTACGCATATCATACTGATCCAAAATATCCATCTCTTTCCATATTGTTACCAAAATGTCTTGCGTGGAAAAAAAAAAGTAATTGTAAAGAAACAGGCAGTTTCTTGTCAAAAGATACACTTTATTCAAGGGTTATTCTTGAAAAAACTAGTAAATTATTATACTCAAATTCATACTTCAAAAAGTCATAAAACAACATTAAAAATACCACAGAGTGGAATTTCACTCATTTAAGAATAAATATAAACCATTTAAACCAAAACGAACGTTCAGAACAGATGTCCCAATACAACTGATCTTTTTGTGAGTGTCTCTTCCGGTTTTATAATTCCTGTCGTGATTTGGCGAACTTTCGAGGTTATTCTGCAACATAAGCCAATTGACGAATCCAGAAAATTCCAGAACTCGGCTTTTATTGAAGGTAGAGCTTCTAAACATTGGAAACACAAAATTATTACTTCTCGCCAAGTTTGGTCGCCATGTCGCCAAATTCACCGCTAAGTTGCCAAGTTTGTATCTAAGGCTGACAATCACCTCCCACCCTACCCCCGTTAAAACTAAATGAACTGCTCTTTATTTGAACTTTAATTGTAAGTCTGCTTTTGTTGCAACAACACCTTTCACTTGGAAAAATGCTTTAACTCTACAATACTATTGATGAAAAAATTTTAAAATTAGTCATACTACTGCAGTATGTTACACATATAAATGAGTTTAACATTTTGTACTAGTACAGATAAATGGAATTTATAAGTATATACGTATATAACATTAGAACTCATTAAAAAAAAAAAGGTTGTGAGTTCTATTTTTTTTTTCTCAATTTCATTGTTGAAAACTCTCGAAATACTCTTAAGATCGAATTAATATATCACTATCGATATAGGGACAAAATTTGATTAATTAAGGAAGGTTTTTTTTTTTCTTTTTTAAAAGAAGAAATAAATTTATAATACATAAAATAGTAGCGTATAATAAATATCACTTGGTAAATATGTAAAAAAAAATACTTAACAGGGGAAAAAAAACATCTATTGAAAGAAATCTTGCCCATCTAAACTTTTATATAATTTGTATGTAAATTTATATATTTTTTTCCATATAGTAGCAAGATACAAAATCTTTTAAACTATTTTGCCGCGATGTTTGTAAGCTGCTCAGATATAATTAATAGATAAATTTATAAGTAAATAAAATAAGAATATAATAAAATATTATTAAGTTTTAAAGTAGATTATATGAACATTTAAACAGATATTATTTAGTGAAATGTAATTAGTTTGCTTGAGTTTTTGTGAATTCTGGAATAATATCCATTTGCTCCAAAATATCTTATGCTATCGATGTAATTGCAAAATTTAAAAATCTTTCATACCGTTGTGGAGCGTAAGTATTTTTTGATCATTTTAAATTTAGAAAAAGAATGTTCCACTGATGCTACTGGTAATTATGAAAAAATAATCTCGAAAACAAATAATACACACATAAAATTTATTTTTCCTGAGGTAATTAGGAATAAGGCGACACTTAGAAACGTGTTTGGGGCCTCAAATTAGGAAAGGGGAAATTTCGTAAAATCCCGTTACAAATAGGTGTCGGATAAATAGAAAAAATTTACGCACCAAAATACGTGATCGCAGTTTCCATAGATTTTACAAGACAAATTCAGCCGTAAAATGGGGAGGGTGTCTCCAATTTACCCCCTCTTTACGCCTACCCCAAATCGAAAATTGCAAAGAAATAAAAATAAATAAAAAGGTTTTTTGAAATATCCCAAAGAAGACGACCTATGCACCATTTTTAGTAAAATTCTTTTCGTAGAATCAGGAATTTGTGAATTCCCCCCCCCCCCAAAAATCGATTCCCCCCACCTTAAAAATAAAAAATTAACATTGTATAAAATGTTTTTTTTTTTTTAATCTAGTCTCCTCATATGCAATTTCCTCACCGTGAAGTAACTTGAGCCGAGTTATGCTTAGTAACGTGTTTTTTGCCTCCTTTCTCCCTTGAAAAGGGTGAGGGGGAATTTCGTAAAATCCTGCCAGTATAGGCATCGGATGCATCTAAACAATACACGCACCAAGATTCGTGACCGAAGCTCCCATAAATGTTCCAGGACAAATTTAGCACTAAAAGAGGGATCTCGACTTTGCTCCCTCGTAACCCCCCCCCCCCCCCCCCCGTTAAGATTGAAAATCACAAACATCAAAAATGGGTTTTTGGAAATATCCTAAAGAAGATGTATTATTGGTAAATTATTGGTACCATTACTGGTAAATCTAAACTAAAAATCCGGAATTTACGAAATTTCTCCCCAAAAATCTCTTTCCTTCATCCCCCCTTGAAAATCAAAAATTCCAAAATTGTAGACAATGATTATTATTTTACTTATTTATTTTTGTACTCAACTCTAGGCTCCTCACGTGCAATTTTTTCATTGTGAAATAATCTGAAGCCAAATTATGCATATAAACTTGTTTTTGCCTCCTGCCTCCCCAGGTGTAGAATGGTGGTTGGGGGGAGGAGGATTTACAAAAGTTTATAGATATAATTTTAAGTTGGGTAATTCTTGCTAAGTGTCGTTGAATTCTGTCCAGTTGTTCTCACGTGAAATCAAGGCAAATGGTTATATACATGGAGACACAATGACCGCACACACATAAAGAAATTTCGGCTTTCACGATGTGTAAAATGTGCAGATATCGCAATTTTTTTCGAATTTGAGAAATTTACAGACAAAAGTCTGATTTTATTAATGTAGATCTTACATCAATAATGCAAAGGGGGAAAAATAATCAAAATAAAATATCCGGTTCTATTAAATTTTTATTTTTGCAATTGAATTATTTTGCCTTTTAATAATCTAAGTGGCATTTTTCCCGGCAGGAGTTGGGAGGGGGGGGGGGAATTAAGGCGTCCTTTCAAATTTCAAAAAAATGTTTTTATATTTAAAAAAGTCAAAGAAAATTTTGCTAAAGGTAGGTGCATTTTTAGAAAGTTTTTCCATTTTCAACGTACACTTTCACAAAAAAGCTCCTAACTGTTTGAGGAATAAAAGTTTTTCCAGTATATTTTCAAGACGCCTTTTTTAGCAACACTAGTTGCATGGCTTCAGACCGGCATTATGAAATCAGATTTAATAACGCAATATATATATATATATACGTATATAGATATATTTTTTCTTTCTTTTTTTTTTTTCAAATAATTTATCCTCGGCTGGTGCCTTTATTTACTTGGCGCCTGTGTGCACTGCACACTTCGCACACCGGGTCGGCGCGCCCCTGTTAATACTTCATTAATTGGTACACTCATTAAAAAAAAAATAATAATAATAATAAGTACTCAATATTCTCTCCCAAACTAATAAATTATTTTAATTAA
Source organism: Salticus scenicus (assembly GCA_963930645.1). Classification (NCBI taxonomy): domain Eukaryota; kingdom Metazoa; phylum Arthropoda; class Arachnida; order Araneae; family Salticidae; genus Salticus; species Salticus scenicus. The sequence goes on along the minus strand of OZ005654.1, from coordinate 223,126,987 downwards.
AAATTTAAATAATTTTTTTCACTTGAAAAAAAAAAAAAAAAAGACTTTGCTGGGATTCTAAAACAAAACCTTCTTTTTCAAGCCAAACACTCTACACCACTGTGCCTTGCCTGCTCGCTTCTTGCTGTTGTTTCATTGATTTTTATGAAAACAGCTAAAACTTACAAGGCCATATGAGGTCCCATGGGGGGAGGGTTGATGCACAAAATTTTCACTCAACCCGATGTTTTCAACTATGGTCTTTAATTTAAGGTTAGTTTCATTTCAATATAGGAACTTTACTGTTTCATACTTCCCTTGTAAGAGTAATAATGACTGGCAGATGGCTAAAGATAGAATTGCAGAATACCAAGAGCCTGCAAGCAACCAGTTGGAAACCACTGCTTTAGATATTTGACAATATGCCAAAATTCAAGTGTCTAAATACTTTTGTCCATATAGTGTATATAGAGAGACAAATTAATACATCAATAAATTGATATACATATACAAAGTGGCCCCCATCAGTGACTGAGAGGTTCTGCTCTCAAAGCTAATAAGTAAACAGGAAGTGACGGGTTTGGTAAAAGGAGTCATGCTCGTTGATCTAGATGTTCATAGTTTTTCATGGTTTTCCGTGAAACTTGCAAAAATATAAGCTTGGACGCCTTAGAAAGACCCCCACAGAGGACACACTACCCATGCCTAGGACTCTCGTGTAGTCAAATGGTTTTAACCCTAACGCCAACACATGCATGAAATGAATTTGCCCCCTCCTTCCAAAATTCTGATGCTATCCCCGACTACATCAATGATGTAAAAATAACAATGATAACAAATACAAACGAGTAACTTAATATTATATGTTTTTACTGCAAAAATCTACAGTTTTTTAAGACCTCATATGAAGAAAACGAAATATACGAAAATCAATCAACGTGCTATTATTTGCTTACATATAAGATTTCAGCAGCTGGTAATTTCAATAACACTATCACTAATTTTCATGTTTAATGAAATAAGATTCTTTGTAGCATATAATTATACTGATATAAACTTTTTGCAACAGTTTACACAACTTCAGAAGCACATTAAAAATATCTAGCAAAATCTATTACTAATTTATAAATAGCCATCCTTACAAATAAATGGCATAACCAACATTGTTTCATTGTGCTACACATTTATAAGTACAACTTAAAATCAAAAGTTATAATAAATAAAATATTGAAAGCAGTTGTAAGAGCTACAAATTACCACAAAGCTTACATTTTCAGAATTATCTACAGCAAATTCTCCACAGTGATCACATTTAGAATTCATCTGAAAAACAAAATAAAGAAAAATTAACTTTCTTATAAAAAATATTAAACATAAATGCAGAAATGCTTCAGAATTTCTACAATGAAAACCTGTAAAAAAAATTCATAAGGATTTCATCAAACATTACGAAAATATTTTTAAGTACAGAAAATATTTAGATTCTTTTGATGGTATTTTTAATCAAGTTATATCAAAACATTACTAATAAATAATTCAGTACCTATATATATATATATATATATATATATATATTTTTTAGCCTGTTTGATTATATTTGGTTTTATAACTTCTTTCACCTTGAAAGATCCTCATTCATAGAACTGTGTATATAGGACACATATGCCCCGTTTACATCCTCCCTTTTACTGGAGTTCAACAACCCAAATTCTCCACTGATTGATTACTAAGGTTAGAATCAACCCCAATCGGAACTAGGGTTAATCCTTCAAAAACCCGTCTTTTACCCACAATTCCTTTCGGATGTAACTGTGCACTGCGCCACATTGGATTTACCTCTGTTCGCTTTCACTTATTTGATTTAAATTTTTTTTTTTGTTGTTGTTTGTTTGTTTATTTGAAAGATGTCTAGCAAAATTATGCGTAACGTTCGTTGGTCTCAGGAAGAAACAAAAGCTTTGCTGAATTTAAGTTCACTGTTTATTTCTACAAAATAACCTTAATAACAAAAATAAATGAAGTTTGAATGCATTTTTTTTTTCTTTTTAATCATGCAATTGACTAATTTCAATTTAAGATTATCCATTTAAATGCTACATAAAAATTACATTTTATTTTTTCTTAATAACCGGCATAGCTAAGAGAGTAAAGATACACAACATTCTTTGATTATTATTCGAAGAAAATATAGTAAAAGAGGGAAGTAATGAATACAATAGAAAATATAAAAAAATAAATTACAATTATTTATCAAGTAAAATTTTATTAGCACGGTTTTACTTGTTTTAAAATTTATTGCTCTTTAAAAAATATATAATTATCTAAAGAACTATAATGAATAAAAAAGGGGAGCAACTCCCTGATGAATAAATTGGTGTTTTCAATGTACTTTTAAAGATGCTGATTTAGAAGTCACATAGTAGTATTTCTAGTGCATAAATAAAGATCCCTTTTCCTATTTATTACAGTTAAAAGAAAATATTACTTCAAATATAATAAATTAAAATATTTTTGCTTGTGCTTTTCATTCGTAAATTTATACACTACTTTTCCTTAAATGGCTTATGATTTCAGATGCTTTGTCAAATATCTAGAAAAATTCTTGACAAATTGTCCTAAAACTCTCGGAGTGTAAAGAATATGCTAATTTCATATATTTCAGCAAAAAAGTTTCCCAAAAAGCAACAAGGGGAATTGTAAAAAATTATAGAAAAAACAAACTGTTTGGGATTATCCTGTAAAAAGTAATGCTTTAGATACAGTCTGGCTGTAGTATGTGATTATGATACTGCCTGCTGGGCGATTTACTCCAAATATAATCAGCCCCCGTTCATATGAAAATTTAAAGTTTTTCGGAATTCTGCCCATTATTTAAAGAGATACAAGGACCAGAAAATTTTGATAAACCATGCACAACACACAGACAGGCATGCACTTTTAAAAAATGTCAAATTGTTCTCATGACATTTCCAAACATGTAAATGCATCGAAAACCAAAAGTAAAAAATTTTCACAATTTTAATATTTTCTTCTTGTGAATAGAAGAAAATAATAAAAATAATTGTTTTTATCATATTCAGAATTTCAAATAGAAAGCAATCTAAACTCTTGCCAATTTATTTTATATCTGCGATAATCTTAAAAAAATATTTCTTATAAGTTTTATTTCTTTTTCAACATTAAATAAGAAAATTATTCCTGTCCGTTATGTAATTTTGCAGAATCGAAAAAGAAAAATGGAGAACTATTTAATGCTAAAATTCTTTTTATTTCATTGCAGATTTTTTTTTTATCTCAACATTTTTCAAAGATAAAACCATGATTGTGGTAATTATTTTACTAAATAATTTACCTTTTTTTTTTTTTTTTGTACATCTATAACTAACGGCAATAGAATTTAAGCAAATGTTTTGATTTGTGAGTTAAAGGGACCTTACTTCACTCTTTCCCCATTGAAAACCGGTTGTCGCCGTCTCCATCATCTCCAAGATAGATAGTTGTAAACGGACAAAACAGAAAGGGGGATTAAATAAGCATCGTTAAAATACGAGTTGATTTTAAGCAAGGTTGTAAATGGAGCCATACTAAAAAATGAATTTAACTGCTAAGTTATAGTAGGTGATGAAATTATAAGATTTTTTATTTTTTATTATTTATTTATTTATTTATTTATTTTTTTTTTTTTCTGTTTTCTATAAAATACTGGATGAAAAGGGCTTTGAACTTCAGACATGGAACGAACATTTATAAGCTCACATTTTCCAGAAACAATTTAATCACAAGTGCAAGTAAGAGACCAACATTTGACAATTTTTTTTGCTTATAACAAGAATAGATTTCAACAAAATTTTACAAAGCTTGCAGAAAAATTGACAAACGATTAAAGAAACATTATTCTGAAACATAAAATGCACACATGTAACTTTTGCTGAGCAACTAATTTTGTCAAAAGTTCACTTGAAAAGAGTAAAATTTAAGCAAATAATCTGCAAAAGAAAGAGCTAGATTTTAGATATTTTACAGAGTGGAAATATCATAAGGGGTTTCTCACATGCAATGTATTTAATTTAAAGATCCAATTATTTCAACCATGTTATGAAAATTCTTTTTTGTGAAAAACCCCTTATGAGCTTGTAATTCTACAATAATTTTATTTATTTACTAAAAATTGTGAGTTCATCAGAGGATTTTCATTTGGAAAAAAATTTTTGCAATGTGGTTGAAACAACTGGATCAACAAATTAAATACAGCCCAGCCATTGCACTTAACTCGCAATTTACATGTAAATTTGTAATTTTAGGAAATTTTGACTCATTACTTTTGAAACTGCGAGTCAGACTTACCTTACAAAAAAGGTGACTTAAGACACTAATCCTATAACTTTATGAACTTCCTTTTAAATTATATATTCTTAAAAAAGAAGGGGGGGGGAGAGGGAGAGAGGCTTTTTATTTATTCATTTATTTAATAATTAATAAAACAGATTATTAATTTTAAAAAACTTTTTAAATCACATTTACATAATATTAGGGTACAGTAAAGTATATAGTACTTTTAAATTTTATTCTAGAAATTCTGCTTTATTTATTTCGCATAAACAGCATATAATTTGCTTCAGATTAGAAATCAAAGGTAAATTGCAATTTTATCCTCATTCACAATTTTATAATGCTTTATTTAAACTGTCATGTTCAAATATATCTAAAATGTAATAGGTAATGTCTTTATACTCACTCATGTTTCAGGTAATTATTTAGAAATTGAATTGCACTTCTTAAAATTTGACTTGCAATTTTACAGACACCGAGTCAATGTGACTCTCACATTTTCCCCAGAGTGACTTATGCAAATATGTGATACGTGGAAAAACCCCTTACGAAATTTCAACTCTAAAAAATATCTATAACCTAGCTCATTATTTTGACTGTAATTTGTTTAATTTTAACTGCATTCAAATGAACTTGTATGATAAGTTGTTCAATAGACTGGGCACAACGAAACAAAATTTACTAATTATTTTTCTCTAGCCTAGTTTTGCATGCATAAAAATACAATTAATGCACACTTATAATCTTGTATTTTCCCCATCTAAATAGATTTTTATAAGTTTCTAAACAATATCTTTTTACTTGAAAAATAACAAAAAGTAAATGTCTAAGAGTGTTTCACTGTACCCTGCATGCTGGGGTACAATGAAACACTCCTAATAATGCAAGAAAAAATGCAATTTTGACCAAATATAGAGTGTTTTATGAACATTTTACAATACCAAAAGAAAAAAAAAAGGGGTTAATAATATACAATAAAAGAACTTATAATTAAAATGTGAACTTGATTAAAATACAAAAGCAAAATTTGTTTTAAAGATTATAGTCCCAAACGAAAAGCAGGATATTTCTATTATATTCAGAAATATCATTTATTGTTCTATTAAACTCGAATCAGTTTAGAAAATTAACATTTCTGCTTTTCTTTCAATTTCGCCTAAAATTATATAGGTGACGATAGATAATTTCAGCACAATTTAAGTTTTTTTTAAAAATGTGTTTTTCTGAAGAATGCATGTCTGAAACTAGGTTGAAGTCTTTTTATATATAAAATACATTTAATTCAATTTCATTTAAATTTATGATTTCTCTAACAAAATAAATTTCCTTATGGTTCAGTTCACCCTTCTTGATTGAAACATAACCATCTGTACAATTAATGCTTGTGCTTCACATGTTATATATTGATTATCTCAATTCTTAAGACTTTGATGATCAACTTAAGCTGGAAAATAATCTGGATCTGCATCACTGGCATCTTCAGTGTGTAAAAGGTGGAGTTTTCTTTGAAAACAATCTTTCTTTACCTCCCTTCTCTCTTGTTACTTTCTAGTTGCTTAAGAAAAATATTTTTTATTGGTAAAGCAAAACTTTTTTTTTTTTTTTTTTTTTTTGTCCTGTTTCCTATTTTGCCTTCTTTTCTTAAACCAGTCTTGAGGAGAGGAGGTTTCGTCCTTTGAGCAAAAATGCATTTCCTGCAAGCATAGAATTAGTGGATGTTGAATAAACAGTAGCTGAATAATCTGAATTTTGCCATTTCCTCTTAGTAAAAATGTTTTATTTATATTAGTGACAATCAGTAATATGTTATTTTATATCAGTGATATTATATTTAACAGTGATATGCTGTTTCAAGTAAATGTCATTCACCCAGGGCACAGTGAAACATGTCTCATTGTACCTCACTGTGAGTTTACTAATTTAAAAAAAATTATGAACTTCCAATACATATATTTTTGATTTTGATTTTGGAGACATAAAGATAACAACACAAAGATTATAATGTATTAAAAAATAAAAAAAATCATTTTTACATGCACAAGGGAATAAAACAAAATTACATTTTAGTGATCAAACTTAACTTAATGGTGAAAATCTAATTATCGCCTCCTGTTAGTGTTATAGAAGCGTGAATGTATTTAAATCACATCAATAAGTGGAACCTATAATTGTATATCATATATTTAAGCTGAAACTTTCTGTGATGATTCTAACTTCTTTTAGAAGCAATGTTTCATTGTACCCTGTCTTCCCCTATATCTAGCTTTGTAATAAAAAAAATTCTATTTGTGCATGCATAGTAAAAAAAAGTACAAATATTCCCATCTCAACGAATATTAAGCATGTGTATTTTAAGTTTCAGAATAATGTTTCTCTAATGTTATATGAATCTTTCTGCAAGTTAGACAATTGAACAGTGCAAAATTTCTTGCATTATTAAAATTTTAATGCATGAAAAAAAAAAAAAAAAAAAATGTGATAAGCTTGCTGGCATGTTTTAATGTGATCTCTGATACATGTTTTAAATATAATAATACTGTTTTAAATACTACTGCAATTTAATAAATAAATAAGTATAATTCAAATTAAAATGTTACCTTAATTCACAATAGTTTTTATGTTCCAAATTTCAGATGCATAAGAAATCATAAAGATTAATTTACACAATGAAGAAGAAGAACATCAATAGTTTTCTTTCTGATAATCATGATGCATTCAGCATGTTTCAAGATCTTTGCTTAGTTTCACTGTATTCACAAAAACTTAGAAAAATCTAAGGAAAGAAAAGGGGGGGAAATTATATACCTACAACATCAATATATTTAATGTTAACACATATACAGAAGTTTTGATTTTTTTTTTTTTTTGGAAAGAGGGATTAGCACAGCTGCCCCTTTAAAAATTTGAATGTTAGAAATTGTATTAAAACAAAACAAAACAAAACAAAAAAATTGTGTTCTCAAATTTATTTTTCAGCATTATTTTTCACATTAGTATCATTTTTAAGAAGTGTGTCTCAAGTTATAAATAATTACGTTCATCATTTTTTACTAGTATTATTTTATTTTTATTTTATTATTATTACTTAAAAAAAAAAAAAAAAAAAAAAAAAATCAACATAGTTATTAAGAGCATACATTGATTCTAAAATGTATAACTTATTTAATTAAATAAATATTAAATGGATATCACAACCTCAACCTTAAATTCTTTTTTGCATTTAATCATAGGAGGTTCCCATTTAACTTTTTCATCCTGGTCTTCCACTTCTGTAAATCAATCAGTTTTTACAACATGCTTATGAGCATACACTAGACTTACCTCAATGGCAGCCAAATCTCATGTTTATTCTATGGGGAAATTTATTTATAGAATTACTCCTTACTAATGTATTTATTTAAATAAAATTTTCACATTCAAAAAATTCATAACCGTTAAGCTTATATTCATTTTCCAAAAATTTATTTTTTTAATTTTGAATAATTCAGTTTGAAATTAAAAAATGTGAAAAATGATTTTTATCACTTTATAGTTTCAAAATTAAATATTCATTTTAAAAAAGCAACTCTTGGAAAACATGAAAAATTTTAATGTTTGTAAATTTTCTGAATGTGAAAACAGAATTTAAAAAAAAGTCTCATATAGACACCACATGACTTCCTTATATACCCATTGAAATATACATAAGTTACAAAAACATTGACATTTTCCTGTGTGGTAATTCTTATACAGACAGACATAATTCAATCTATGAATATCTTCAAAAATAAGGCAAAAAACTATTATTCAAACCACCAGTGGCATACTTAGTTGAAGTGCCACTCGGGATGGATGCTTATTTTGCCGCTCCTGTAAAAGGTCTAAAAACACTTATGAGAACCAAAAACTAGATAATGCAAGTATACTGACATAGTTGCCAAATTTTATGTTTTATGGCTACCAGAAATTTTTTATGAAATTTCATAACAGCTTTCACAGATTTAAAAAATAAAAATTTCTATAATTTTTTTTTTCCAGTAGCTAGAAAGTGTAAAAATTTGCAACTAAGTATGATATGGGTATTTACAATAACATAATATGTCTTTGCATTCATACGTCTGCCAGTGCGACTATAGTGTAAGAGTCCACACATCATGAAACAACAAAATTTGGCAGTCATATATCATGTAGAATAATGGGTAATGCAACGTGAAAAAAAATTATTATAACTTTTTGTTGTTAGATGTTTTATGCAAATTTTGAAATTTATACGTTTGATGCCTTGTGGCTAGGCTTCTTATACAACTTATGTTTTAAATGTTATTATTATTTTTTTTTTCTTTTAAATATATAAAATATTTTTAATACAACACTCACTCATTCAAAGATTACAGAGATTTTGACATTTTAAAATATTTTCATTAAAGCATTGACAAAAACTTTGAATATAATCAATAATAAATTACATTACAAATAAACTGATTTTAATGAAACACAGTGGGTTTGATTGAAGAACCAGCAAATGAATGTCTGTTCTGTCAGTGAACAGGCTATAGATGCCTGCCACTAGCAAAAACCCCTACAGGTTACTACGAATGGGAGTTTTCCGTTTTCAGAAGTTTTAGGAGTCACAAATAGCCTGGTGTTTTTTGTCATGATCAGAACAGTTTGGATTATCAGAAGCTTTTATTTCTGTTTTTAGTTAAAGTAAAAAACTTTACTAATACAACACTTTTTTTTAATTATTGTTAATATATAAAGTAATAAAGAGTTGGTGTTTAATGTTATGAATAGAGGACACCAATAAGTGGTTGTTTGCATGATATGAGCAAATAGGCTATTAATGTTTGTTCATGTCAAGGGCACCGCAGGTGATTGCAAGTGGGAATTTGCCACGGTCAACATTTTCAAGAGTCACTAAACCTGGTCATTTTTATTACAGTCATACTTTAAAGAAATACATCGAACTGAAATTGAAGCAGTGGATTGAGCAGAGATTTCCACAGTCAGAATTTTCAGTTGTAAAACAGTTGGTCATTGAATGCAGTTACTGCAAAATAAGGTAAACTATGACAACAACTTATTTGCTCAAATTTATTTTATAATAATAATACACAAAAAATAAATCTGGAGTGACTCCACTCGACTTTCCGAACATTGAGTAATTAACAGTTTTGTAGATAAAGTAAAGAAAGAGGAGTTGTTAAACAAACAAAAGAGAGAAAACCATAATAGAGTGTTTGAGTATTTTTCTCCATCTATTACACGATGTTTTATTTAACGCTACTGAACTTTGAGCCCATAGATCATAATGATAAAGAATTTTTCGTTGTGTCCCTGTAAAACCCTATAAATGCTAGATTCACCAAAATGCTTATAGTTAGTGCAACAGTGATTTATAATACTCATATAAATTTTCAGCTCAATTCAATAAGGCGTTTAGATGCTATCGTACTTTTAAAAATTTAGTCCCATAGGCCATAATGATAAAGAATTTTTCTTTGTGTCCGTGTAAAAAAACTGTAAGTGCTAGATTCACCAAAATCTATACAGTTAGTTCAACTGTGATCTATAACATGTGTACAAATTTTTTGCTCAGATTAATAAGGCGTTTAGACGCTATCACACTTTTAAAAATTTGGCCCCATAGGCATAATGATAAAGAATTTTTCTTTGTGTCCCTGTAAAAAAACTATAAGTGCTGGATTCTCCAAAATCTATACAGATTGAGTATTTGTGACCTATAATATGTGTATAAATTTTTTGCTCAATTGAATAAGGCGTTTAGATGCTATCGCACTTTTAAGATTTTGCTCCCATAGGCCATAATGGTAAAGAATTTTTCTTTGTGTCCCTGTAAAAAAACTATAAGTGCTAGATTCACCAAAATCTATAGGGTTCGTACTATGGTGACTTACAATATACGTTCCAACTTTCAGCTTATTCGAACAAAGCGTTTAGACGCTAGCGTGTTCACTCACAGACATACACACACACATACATAGATCATTGCAAAAATAGTGAAAACGGACTCGTTGGACCTTGAAACGTATAGAAACATCAAAATCTCGAATTCGGATTTTTGACATGGTTACAATACTTTCCTCACTATAGTGTTCGGAAAGTAATAATAGAACAGTAGTACATTCAACAAAGATGAATGTAAAAACAAATTATTTACAATTTGATTTTATGTGTCTTCCTCTTCGCAACTCTTAAATTGCTAGATTAAACTCAATTTTATATACAAAATATAAAAATTGCTCTGTAGATAATATAACCAAATTAATCAGCCTTGCTCGGCTCATTGTAGTCCAATGGTAGTTTTTGATGAATTTTAATTTTCAGAAGAATTGTTCGCATCAACCAATACAAATTGCATGAGCTATGAATACTTTCAAAAGCATTACAATATTTGGTGATGAATCAGTAAGACTAATGAGTTGCATAAGCTGAAGAGCTTGAAAAGGCCCTATTCTATTATGTATTAAGCATCAGCAGCTGTTAAACAATTCTGAATTCTTATACTCTATCGCTTTTAATATTTTCAACAAAAGCATGTACATCCTAATTACAATCTTTATCAAACTGGACAATGTTAGATTTTTTTTTTTCTTTTTTTTCCCTTGAAGTCTTTCAGATCTATAGTCGATTTCTTCAATCAGTCTGTCTGTCACTGAATACTTTTTTTTTTTTTACCTTCTTAGCTCAACCTAATATAAAGTGGTATCGACAAATTTTTCACTGTTCATAGTTTTTCTGTTTTCAAATTTAACTCTGTTTTCATTCTCAAATTAGAGCAAATTTTGATTGAATAGGCTAATGTATCATCTACTATTTTGTCTTTATACCGTTGCCAATGCACACAGATGTTCTAAAGAAGTTATTCTTGTTTTATTGCATTAATAGTGTTTCCTTATGTGTACGGTGTACGGCAAAGGACTGGATGCTAAAGATTTTGCAAATTTTCTCATTCCAAAACCTGATGGTACTGTTGTACTCTGGTATTCCACTAATCCTATAAACAAAGATTACATATATATAGGGCAAAAAATAAATACTACAAATAAAGTACTATGTTTGTAGCATACTTATAATCCATAAAGATACTTTTAACTTTGATAAAAATATGTTTGGTAGATTACATCCATCATTCTTCATTGTGTTTGATTTTCTTCTCTGGGGTTATAAAACATTCTTTTCTTTTTTTCTTCAGAGAGCAAGCACAAACTTTAATTCTGTCATGCTGTCATAAAATTTGATTTTAACATAAAAAAGTATAAAGTCTATTGTTTCCGCAATTGTAACATGTTTAGATATTCCAATTTAAAATCCAGAAATATTAAATATGGTAATTTTTGTTTAAATAAGAACATTTTAAATTTAAAATAGCTTTGAAAAAAAATGAATATTTTACAAAATTTCTATTTTGGAAAGCACCAATTATAAATAATAAAGACAGCTTTTCGTAATTCAACCTTCAATTGATAGTGTAATTTCACATAATCCATTTGTGAGTACAATGACAATCAAAATGATAAATAAATAAAAAAAAATTTCACAGTTTTTTGTTGATACATTATAATAGTATATTCACTATTCAGTTAATATGGCAACAGAACAACTGTACTATTTTTTGTGTCAGGAACACTTCAGATAGTGCTTTCTGACTTAGGCCTCAAATTCCTAGGAAAAGTTTTATTTGAAAGCTTCTAACAGCATATTTTCGACTACAATGTCAACTCATGTATATAGAAGCTATACACGAAAGCTTTTGAGCTTTAGATGTTCCCTGAAAAGTTCTGTCTGCCTATGCAATAATCATAGGCTCTGCCAGATCCCTGTGCAATCAGGTGTTCATAACGAGAGCCCGCCTGTTGTCATCCAGTCTGGGTGCCCCGAGCAAGACAATTCTTCAGCTCCTTCTTTTTCTTACTATTGACTAGCATTTTGTCTACAAATAATGGGAAAAAATATTTTGGGTCAATAAAGAGTATGTATTAAACCAAAATAATCATAGGTTAGAAAAAATTATGTTCTTTAAAAATCAAATTTAAATACGAAAGGTTCCGTGTATTATTAAATGACAGCTCCATGTAATCAGAAAATGGCTTAACAACAAAAACACTCAATGAATATGCACCATATATCTGATCGTTTCATTGTTCCAATCAAAAAATTTATTTTTGTAAGGCTACATATGAGAGGTTATTTATTATGAATTACAGGCTTTTTTTTTTTTTTTTTTTTTTTTAATTCTCCAGTTTCTTTTTTTTTTTTTTTAATTTCTATTACTTTTTGGTGGCATTATTCTTTTCTAACTGTTAATTCACAAGTCAAGGTGTTGGCAATTATCTGAATTGCTCCCGGTATTGCAAAATTTAAAGACTGTTTTATTCAATAATCACCAATAATTTTCAGGAGTGATATTTGATATACATGATAGATGATTAATATTCTATATGATTAGCCAAACATTACAATTAAAATTTAGTGGTAGACATTGAATAAATAAGTCCCTAAAACAGGTAACACTATTGTCCCTCCTCTCTCTCTTCAAAAAGCCGGCATTGCAAAGTTTAGACTGGATCGAAATTACCTTATCTGACGTAGACTATCTATCCACTTTCAATAAGCTTTTTCTGTAAAATTTTGTAATATATTTCAAAAAAAAGAAAATTTAAATCAACGTTTTGTGGAATAATAGTATGATTGGTTGGGTTTAACGTCGCACCAGTACTTCGCAATGGATAATTGGCGATGGTCAATAATAGTATGATAAAAAGATATTTTATTAAAAAAATATATATCAAAAATTTTTATAGAATCTTTTAGAATTTTATAAAAAATATTTTTCAACTTATATGTTTGAGGTAGCACTGAAGTTGGATTTTCAGGTACACTTTTAATGAAAATTACCAAGATGCCGCCCCCAAAATCATGACGCCTAGGATGCACCGCCTCCTACTTAGTACACCATTGCAAACCACAATAGTCACAATAATAGGATAATACAGCACAGAGCACGAGGGTATTATTCCTTAACATGCAAAAACCCTGAAAATTGCTGCTTGCACACAGGATGATTGGTGAAGGGAGACTTATAAATAGCACATCAAATGGTTATTATTAAAAGTATTTATTTACATGAATATTAAAAGGCAGTCTGAGATATCTTAATACATTACAAGGCAAATAAATTAAACATTCAAAATGAGAAATTTCTATAAAATCAAATAATTTAATATGAAATTTAGGTATATAGTAAAATGTTCAAAAACCCTGAATTTAGGGGTAGCCTCTGAAAAGTTTCAACCCTGTGAGCATTATTATTGCTAGAATCTCTCATTAGCAAATGCACAGTTTAGATTTCAATGAAATTTAACAGAGGGTACATGGTCTATTTTTGTACTCTTTGCAAAACTTAGTGAATAGAAATGATACATTATACCAAAAAAACTAACTCCATTAATTAAAACTGAGATAGTCCTTACTGATACTGGCAACCCTGAACAACTATTTTCTTGCCGCCAACACAGATTTTGATGTTGGTGACATACTTGGCGAAAAATGGTAGTTTAGGGTAGCCAAAGTTTGGAAGCTTTAACTGCAATAGAAACCTAGTTTTGGAATTTAGAAATTGTACTCATAAACTCATCAACCGTGAAAATTCATGTTTGGAGCGTAAGGCTGATTTTTTATACTAACTAGTTTTGGAATTTTACGGAATAATCCACTGGTTTCTGAACGATAAATCAAATGATGGTTATTCATATGTATATATTTAAAATTTATCTCTGAAGTTTAAAAAGTAAAAAAAATAAATGAAATAAAAATAAAAAACTAGATGACTAATGTAATATTTACAGTTTAATTTAATAAGAAAAAAAAAATAACTTTTGTAAGATAAAACATGGTCTTTATTTATCACAATTATTAATTACCAAAAAGAGGAAATAATTCCATGGTAGAATTGCACGACTCAAATCATACATCAACAGAACAAGAAAGGTAAAAGCTTAAAATTCGCTAAATTCTATGCTAAAAAAAGATTATGCAATTCGTAATAAAGTATTTTTTTATAGATGAGAGCAAGTTTAACTTGTTTAGGTGTGAACGAAAAGTTACAGTACAGAGAAAACTAAATTATGAGCTAAATTAGAAACATTGTTTCACTTTCATTTCTGGTTTTTAATTTGATTCACTGTATAGTCACGTAAAAAGTTTGATAGTAAACGGCATAAACTATGATAAAATTGATGTTAACAAAAATACAGAAAGCTAGGAAAAAGTAATCTTACAAAATTAGGAAATTTCTAGCTAGTGCTTGAGAAAAAGCAAAATGATTACTGTACGAAGATATCTTTGTTTCAGTAAATCAACCTAAAATCGAAGATTGTCACACTTGGTCACACTTGGTCGGCGTTAGTTCACATCCATCGGCAGTCGTGACGTCGTCACTGCTTGTCACATGATCAAAATAGTAGATTGCGTCATCGGTTGCTGCTAGCAGTTTACCTTCATGATTATTTTCTATCGTACATTTCAGCGAGTACCGATGGCACAGTGTATAGCACATCCATCTATAATCTCTGAGTACATCGGTTCGATCCTGAAGGTGGAATTTTTGTGTCATTTTGTAACTTTGTGTTTTAAGATCATTTTTCATATATTTTAAGTATTTTAGTGTTACTTTTTGATTTAAATACTGAAAAATAAATAAATAATAATAATAAATGCATTTCCTAAGAACTTTCACTCTACATAAATATGCAGAATATATAGAGTGAAATATATATTTCTCTCTCTCTTTTTTTTTTAAATTTAATTTATATATATATATATATATACATACACATATAAGAGTTATAATTTTTAGCTTTAAATTTTTGCAATTTTCAACTTATCTTAATTTTAAATTTTCCCTTTATAGGCACCTCTCTTCACTTTCCTAAATCAAAGAAAAGAAAATTTTGAAATATGTAATCTTAATAATTAAGTCCTGGGAAGTTTTCTAAAAGTATTATAAGTAGTTTAAAATTAATAGTAAATAATAATAATTGAGTTAAGTAATAGTACTCTAATTATTACTAGTATGCTATTGATTAAAAAGTATGGGGTGACACACACACTTCCTTCTCTTAACTTTCTAGTTATAGAAGCACTTTAATGTGGCATATATTTCCGTGTGTAAGGGAGGGGGGGATGGGAGGATCTATCATCACCTTCACTCCTTATTTGAATGTTTAATAAACATTCATGAAATATTCATGGTTGTTATAAAACTAAAATATACATTTAAAATTATTCGCAGAACTTTACTCACCTCACTATTGGAAACTTATAGATCTTAAGTCAAAACTTTCAAGTGGCATTCCCATACAATCTTTCAAATACCAAATTTGAACTTCTATAATTTTCATGTTTTTAACTTATAATGATCGCAGACTCTAAGCTAAAAGTCTGATATATGTATTCAGAAAACCTCAAAACGTGCAATTGTAGCAAAATTCTAAGTCAAAAATGGCCCAACCAGTTACCAAGTAGCTCTGAGCTCAAAGCTGGTAGACGGGAAGTGCTGGGTTCGATCCCAGATTGCGTACATTGACTTAACCATTTGAAATTTTCCATGGTTTTCTCTGAAACTTGCATAGACATGGGCTAGAACCTCTTAGAAAGACCTCCATGGAGGGCACACCACCTTTGACCTAGGACTCATGTGTTGCCAGTCGGCCTTGCACACAAACACACCTAAATCAAAAATTGGACTCCAAAACAAAATATTGTCTGCCGTATAAGTACGAGAAAGTAATTATAATTTCTGGAGCCCTGTATAAAAATATATTATGCAGTGTATTTGACCTTAATTATTACTCAACACATTTTCTTAGTTTTGCTGATAATGGTCACCTTTTTGTTTCGAAAATGGTACATTTTACAATTCTTAAAATGTAAGATTTCAAAAATTTCAGCTTTTGATTGACATAGTTTCTATAATGAAATGATTCGTTTAAATATTAAAGATGCGTAAATATTAAACTTTGTGTGTATGGTAACAGAGGGCTAAGGCAAAAAAAAAGAAGCATTAGCATAAGACTGAATTTCTAGTTTGTTTGAATAGTCAAAAATTAAATTTATTTAATTTAGAAGAAACTGGGGGGGGGGGGGGGGCAACCACCTACTTAAAATAAAGTAACAAGTAAAGCAGGAAAAAGGAAATTTCTAAATTAATATTCCTTTGTAATGACTCTTCATTAAATCATTGGTATATTTTGTTTTTACTGATACTGTGCACACTAATTAGCAATATTTTGGATTTTTTAATAAATTGGTATTATCAGAAAGATATTAGTATTATTTTCCCTTTTGTAATAATTTTCCCTTGAGAAAGATGTTGTCAAATGAGTATTTTTTCATAATAATTCGTCTATTGTTTTAATTTCATAGGATTAATCTTCATTTCCTATACTATTTCTAATTTATTTATTTGAATTTTTCCTTTAAAAAATGATCTGTTCTTTTACATATAAATATTTCTTGTATATTGTTTGAAAAGGTTTTTATAATATAATAGTTATATTTCATAATTATGATGATCAAATACCAGGAAGAAAGACTTGAATAAATCAATAATTAATTACTTCAAAGCAAAATATATAGAAAAGTTAATAAATACTGAAAAATAATTTTGAAATTTACAAAATTACTATATCTTTATCAAGGACTATAGCAGTAGGTTAATAGAAAGTGAGTTGGTTTTAGCACAGTAATATACCAGATTGTGTAGTATCATTGTCATTGCCCAACAACTCAAAGATTTCAACAATGAATTAAGATATTTAAAAAATGAAAATAATAATAATAATAATAAAATAAAAAATATCAAACATTTCTCTCTCTTTTTATTTTTTAATAAAAAAACCTATCAAGTAATACAGCACATTGCATATATTTAAAAAATATAGATCATTATTTCTTTTTTATTAAGCAGAAAATAATTCCAATTTTTTTATACATGTAATGTCTGTCACACAATTATTATTATTTATTTTTTTTTTTTTTTTTTTTTTTTTTTAATGAGACAAAAGCCCTGTGTGTGTAAATTAAAATCTCTGGACTCCGGATGTATTTCAGTTTAGAGCAAATGAGTGACAAAGATCAATTACTGAAAACATGCTTTGTTGTCATGTTTGTCACGCTATATCTTTACCTTAGTAAATGTAATTATTTTTTCTTAGATTAAAAAAAAATGTATCATTTATAAGAAAAACATATAGATACATGGGAACACCAAAATTCATTAAGATAAGTTTAAATTTAGTATTTAAAATTGAACAAGAAAGCTGTGTGATATGTCTGTCACAAATGAAATTAACCATTACACATCACAAGCAGATTGTCAATAAAGCATTAAAAACATTTTTTTTTTTTTTTTTTTTTTTTTTTTCTGAATGTTTAGAAAAAAATCACTAATGGATCAGAATTTTACGATTGTACTATATTTTACTTCAATGAAAACCTTGTCGCTTTTTAAGCAAACAAATTTAGATAATTTTTAATTTCGTGTTATATTGTTCTTGCAAAACAATTATAAATTCCTCAAACGAAATCTCATTATTATTTCTGCATATATATTTCATTATTCTGGCATAAACAGAACATGCAAAACTACCTTTCTAAGCTTTGACAACGACAAAATAAAATCCATGCAAAATTGCCGGATTCCTTTTAACTCTTTAGACACACCCCCTTCTGACGTCACGACTGCCGATGGATGTGAACTAACGCCGACCGTCACACTTCACACCGACAGAGAAAGTAAACAAAACAATGAAATTATCCTGCAGTTACTTTTTCAACGAATCAATTATCATCATAAGGCACCATGGAGTTAGTGTCTGCTAAACTGCATGTTACACAAATCAAATAGGGTTATTATTTCTCCCCTAATTTTGTTTTCCAGATCGGTACGGAAAAAAGAATTCGATTCCTTAGGATTGCTTAGGGATGTAAAAAACCCAGGAATTTTGAATCAGGGAGTAAACACGGAAAATTTCGGGTTTAAACCAGGATTTTCGGGAATTTTGACGGGAAGAAACTAATACCAAG
Organism: Salticus scenicus; assembly: GCA_963930645.1. Classification (NCBI taxonomy): domain Eukaryota; kingdom Metazoa; phylum Arthropoda; class Arachnida; order Araneae; family Salticidae; genus Salticus; species Salticus scenicus. Next base: position 223,108,591 of record OZ005654.1, on the reverse strand, counting down.
AGCATTTAATTTCACTTCTTAAGTGTACAGTGTACACATATCTTACTGTAAGATTCTTACATGTAATATCTGCATTGTACTTTACTGAAATTCAAACAAAATTAAAAATAGGAAATTTTAAAAATGAAATACTGTTACATTCAAATAAATTCATTAATCAGTAAAATATTCGTTCAAAAAAATTAATTTTTACGTATTGTTTAAAGAAAAATTTTAAGTGCATAAAAATTATAAAATCTTAATAATTTCTATGGAGTTAAATATTGCCTTTAAAGAATACCAAATCGTCATATTTTATATATTTTAAAATAATTATTTGATATTCAAACTATACTCAATCATTTAATTGATCTAAATCACAACTCAGAAATTAAAATTAATCCAATTGAATACAGTCGGCAGTAAAATTATTGAAGCACCCATCTACATTTTTCATTTTTATCACCAAGTTAATTTTTTATAAACAACATAAAGACAAAGATCTTAATTCCACAAATATTTACTTAACATTTAACATTTTTTTTATCCGCGATTGTAATGAAATGTTCGCCCTCTGGTTGGCTAAGGTGAAATTATCATACCACTGATAGCTTTCACGTTGAAACAATGATAGAACAACCAGAAAGAACAATACACGTGGTTATTATATTTACTAACAACAGGGCAGTTCCTTGTTTGTAAACAAACATCTCAACTCTCGGGAGTGGTTGGCAGAAAGCACTCGTTCCCACCATTGACGACTATGGCTGTTTTTGCTCACAGAGATATTTTAATCGTTTATATTTCGTTCTACTGATGCAGATGTTTCAGAATGTGTTTGAAATAAAAAATACATTTAAAAATTAAGCTCGACGAAGCCCATATAAAAGGATATAATATCATACAGATTCATATTTCTTAGGAAAAAAAAGCGATCGGCCGTTAGGCCAATCAGTGTTCCATCGAAGGCAATTTATTGGGGAAAAATGGGATGATTAATGTAATCAAATTTTCATAAGATTTATTCACGACGTGATTTATTTAATAATGTATCCATAATACTTATGGATTCTATTACTTTATAACTAAAACATGAATATTATTCGAATACAGTAGTTGCTGTATAGCATTGCATTTTGCACCTGTCATGTTACGAGATTTTGTCATACTTAATAATACCTTTCTGTTGTCGAATTATTCTTTTATTAATAAGTTTTCCATTTTTATTATGTATTTAATTTATGAATTTTGTCAATTATTTACCTCAAAATGTTAAAATTTAACAGGAAATTTTTATAATTCTAGAATTAAATCTTTTTTTTTTTTTTTTTTTTTTTTATTACTATTATTTAGGACTGAATTAGTCAATTGAATGTTTTGAATTATACCTTTTTAAATATGGTGACTGGTTAAATTATTAATATAACGATTAGCTTATTTTTTTTTTTTTTTTTTTTTTTTTTTTTTTTTATAATTTTACATTCAAGTAATTTCTTCATCAGAAGTTTAGTTAATTTGTCATGAAACTTGTATTTGAAAGAATTTTTTTAATGTCTTAATTATTCATTGAAAATTGAGCTGAAAAATATTTTAATTTTAATTGTAATTTTTCCAGTCGAAAGTTAAACCTTATGCATCCTAAATTAAAAATATTTTCTAGCCTTTTTTACAAGAATCTATCAAAATATATGAAAGTCCATAAGAAATATTGTTTTAAAACATATTTTTACTTTCTGCAATATTCATAAAAGAAAGTATTGGATTCGTAAAATCTTTCAACTTCTAGTCTTCAATGGATTGCATATTTAACCCCTTGAACTTAAATAATGAGTCCAGCTCGTCATGAATTTTGTAACTCTCATTATGTTCTAGTTCTTATATGTATATATAACAATAAACATTCATATAAATGTGTGAAACAAATATTATTTTTAATAATAACAAATTATTTGAACAACAAAACCGTAAGTTTCTATATGAATCCCACTTGTTAAAACTAAGAAAATTAAATTGTCTGCATGAGCAGTGCTGACTGAAAATAAATTGCAGTTCAAGGGGTTAAAGATGTTCTAAACATGATTTGACCATTCAGAAACTGACTGTGTGTGTGTGTGTTAGATGTGCTGAAGCTCTGTACCTGTGAGGAGAAAAAAAATAAATCCCCCTCCCATACATACACTCTTCTACCTCAATTTACTATCAATTTCACCTCTAATTTGTTGTTTCAAAACATTAATTTAGACTATTAAATATTAAGCATTAGCACTGTAGGAAGAAAAAATTAAACTTTCTTGTGTTTTTTTTTTTTTTTTTTTTTTTTTATTTAAGGCTGTTAGTGAAATGTGTATTAATGGTTTTTAAAAGATTCGAGGTCAGTGTGTCATCAACTTTTTAGACTGTCTTTCAGAAAAATGTATTATGCTGTGTTTAGTAAAAAAGCTGAGCGAAATCCCTCATGTGATATGGCTATAAGGGAGAAGATGCTGGGTTCGATCCTAAGCCACATTCATCTTAGCTGTTTGGAGTTTTACAGGGTTTTCCCTGAAACTTGCATAAACATGGCCTAGAACCCTTGCATAGTCAATCAGTCCCAACCTACACAACACGATCCAGTTTTGCCCTTTACCATTATTGGATATTATACTGGTTGTTCATGTCAATTTAAACTTCACAATTTTCTGAATTACTCGCATTTGTACACAAGATTTCATTAAAGAAAATCCTTAAAAGATCAACACCCCCCCCCCCCCCCCCACATATCACATATAATGGAGGATGTTGTGTTGTTTAACATAAATTGACTATGAGAGGACCCTAAGCCTAGGTGGTGGCCTTTCCGTGGGTCTCTTTATAAAGAGTCATAGCTCACATTCATGTAAGTTTCAGAAAAATCTCTGAACTGCCAGGCTGACAAGCTAGTCCTGAGTTTGAACCCCACATTTAATGGATTCAAATTTATGAGGTGTCTGTCCAGACTTTTCGGACAGGGTCCTGTTTTTGTGAAATTGTGAAAAACTCTACACGTATTTTTGTGAATTTAAATTTTGTGCGAAAATAAAGTTCTTCCAAACTTTTCGGCTAAGGTAAAAACTGTGAAAAATGTAACTTTTCAAAATAAAATTATAATTAAAGTTTCATTTTAGACCATGACAGTTCATTTTTATAAAACTAAACTTAAATATATGCATAGAAGCCCTTAATAAATTAGAAATTGAATATCAGCTCTTCGGGGAAATACAGCAAAACATCTAATTTTTCATAGGCAGCCTGTTCATTCCATGGAAGATTAGGTTTAAAAATGAAATAGATTTATCAAAGGTCAATTTTCTAGGATAAAAAATTTTGTGAAGGGTCCTGTTTTAGGAAAAATAATTTTGTGAAGGGTCCTGTTTTATAATAAATAATTTTGTGAAGGGTCCTGTTTTAGGATAAATAATTTTGTGAAGGGTCCTTTAAAGGACCCAGATTTGCCTCTGGACAGACCCCTGATTATTAACTACAATAGATCAAATTATGAATCACTCTCCAGTTATAATTGATAATGAACGAAAAACAAAAACAATCTGAAAGCTGTATTCCTCTCTATAAGATTAATTTTTGGCTCTCTGTAAAATGTAAGTTAGAGTAAAAATCATTGAAAAATTCACAACTTGCAACAACATAAGCATGATTGTTTATTTATTCATTTTTTTTTTTTTTTTAATCTTATAAACAGCTTCTTAATAATAAGCTAATCTTTTAAAAGCTTATTTTCTTTATTAATAAGCCTAATAAAACAAGTGCCCGAAAAGTAACACTGTAAACTGTTATCATTGCTAAAACACTTTATTGAAATAAAGAAATAAAAATTTATTCTTTATTTGGAAGATTGAATAAAAAATGGGAAAGAAAAAAAAATCACAAATTTCGCCAAGAGAGTCTCATACTAAAGTTATGCCCTATTTTCAGCAAATGAAAGTCATGGTTAAGTACCATCATATACAGCTGTTAAGAAAATATAAATTACATTCAACTATTTGAGGTTCATTATGTTGATTAGAAACACGGTTACTTTAAAACAAGGAATATAAAAAGAAAATTTTTTAAGTCAATTCCTACATGCAAACACTATCGAAAAAGTTTTTTTTTTAAACAATTTTGAATTAGGAAATAAAAAGTGCATGTGAAAAATTAAATAAAAATAATTATAAGATTTAAAAATAAAACTTTTTATATACCATATTTTAAATTTTCTGATGAATCATAGAGGTCTTATCAATGTGCATAAAATTTTTAAAGTGATAATGACGTCAATTTTTGTGATATGCATAATTTAACTTTTTATAATTTTTTAATGTTCATGTTTAATTAAATGTATTTATTTTTATGTCGAAAGAAAATTAACTCGTAATTTTTTTTTTGGCAACAATAAAATTTTAGCTAATATTTTAATGGTTATTGAAACGCTATTAAGATGTTATTATTTTCATATTTTAATTAATTGTAAGAAAACTAATCGAACTTCGAAGTATTGTGTTGTCACCGTGTTCTGAGCAATCCTGAAAATTTCAAATTTCTAGCTAGTCGGGAAGTTAGTTAAATATCGATTGCAAGATTTGTACAAGATATAGGGAAAGTGTGAACTAATAATAGGAATTGAATATACTATAAATGCATTGACATTAAGGAACAGTTTTAGTATAGGACCACTTAACGAAATTTGAAAACTGGCTCCTAAGTTGCTTGGGCGATTTTTGCAAAGTTTTTTTTTTATTCAATTGCAATAGCCATTTTAATTCATCACCAAACTGGCAAAAGATAATAAAAGTCGCCAAGGGGATTCTTTAATAAAATTAGTTACTTTACTTTACTAATACTTTAGTTAGTGGATATAAAATCAAGGGGAAAACCTATAAGACAATTCGATTAATTTAAATGAATATTTTAAAAATAAATAAATTAAATTAAATATTAAAGCTATTATGACATTAGTTTTATCAGATATTTTTGTTAAACAGGTATAAATTTAAATTTAATGTTCATGTGTAAGGAAGTTTTTTTTTTTCTTTTTTAATTTTGAAGTGAAAATGGGGTTTTTATTTAATATCTTGCAAACTAATTATCCTATTGATTTAAAAGTTACAGCGCTAGATAGATTTTTGTCTGGTTAATAAATGTACCAAATTTTTGTAGAGATCAGTGAACTGTTTACTTTGTATAACGAAATAGAATCTAATACAACACATCCTGCAATTTATCAAAATAAATCACCGTCCAGAAATTCTTTTTGGAGTGGTTTTACCTAACACCGTTCTAGAAGCTTTTTGCTTAATAGTTTGATTTATTAATAAAGATCTGTCTTCCAGAAGGCTTAAAAATGAAATTGTTATACCTACTCAGTATTCACCGACACCGAGCACATACTGAGTTCTTGGTGCAGCACTTGTAAAAGTATAAAATTTTAAAGGATTGTCTTTTGAAGTGTGTTAATTTTTACGTACATGAAAAACTTTGTAATGAAACACAAATTATGAAATAAAAAATGCTCCAACTGTTTTAGATAAAAATAATAGTACAACATATCATCAGGCAGAAAAGTAGACATAAGTGGCATTTTCATGCACTCTTGCATAACTTTTTTTTTTTTTTTTGCCTGATGAAGGGTTAAGGCTATTATGTTTACCTAACAAGGAAACATTCAAAAGGTGTCGTCTTCAAAAAATATTGAAAAAATATGTGATTCTACTTTTCATAAAACACCAGGAAGTGAAAAAAATATCGGCTGAAATGAATTACAGCGACCACAAAAAATTATCAAAATTAAGCCTATTTGGCGATTTATCGCTGTTAGGCGTTCAGTTTGCTAGCACCGAGATTGCCATGTACAAACAGAACCATGTTTTGTTTCTTCACTGAGTACTCAAAATCAATCGCCAAATATGTTTAATTTTGATAATTTTTTGTGGTCATTGTAATTTATTTCAGCCGATAATGTTTTCCCTTTCTGGTGTTTTAGGAAAAGTAGAATCACATACAATATTTTTTGAAGACAACACCTTTTGAATGTTTCCTTGTAAGATGAATTTTTTTTTTTTTTTTTTTAATTTATCGTATCTGCTGACAAAGTTTATTTATTAAATTTGAACAACAGATTTTTAGCACATTGAACTGTTAGAATATGTAATAAGACTTGATATTAAACAGAAATATAACATTGAAAATGCCTACGTATTTAGTGCAGTATGCTATATGGTACGAAAACTGCAGTTTGCTCTTAATATTTTTTACATTGGCATTTTTAATGTTGTGTAAATATTTATACATTGAACTGTTATTTAAATTTATAATTAAAATTAATATAAATTGAGAAACTGACACAAAGTCCTTTTTTTTTTCACTACTGTTTGGATACAGTTTATTACCATCTAATTACAAGTACAGTTATATTCAAATAGTAGTAGAGAAAACAAAAAGTTCCCTTTTACTTTGGTGTGTCTCTGTAATATAGTCATCACAACTGAGCTTTGCGAGTCATAACAAAACTATCTTTTGATCAGGGATGTGATTATCAAAAAGACGAAGATTAAACTGTATTACTATATGCCAAGACAAGACATTGATATTAAATACATAACAAAATTTATTGTATTAGAGTAAGAAATATCTATATATTAATAGGCAAGCATAAAATTTGTAGTCCCTTTTTAACATATTAATTATGGGAGTAGAGGGTTGAAAATGATATCATTCGAAAGGTATGGTTAGCCGGAAGGTGTGAATACAAATATTATTTTCTTACGATGTCAAGAACGTATTTAAAAATACATTTATTTTTTATGCATTTTCTCCTTTTATACACGTATTCCTTTACATTAAAAAATACCTAAAAGTAGAAAGTTGTTAAATCTGGCAATTTCATAAAGCTCAAATAAAACCATAGACACAGTAATTTGTATAATGTAGCATCACTATATGCAAGCGAAGTGATGACGTCACTGTCTGTCCATGGAGCCATGAAAAAGTTTTTCTATGTTAATCGTCCATTGGATTTTTTGTAAAAAATTATTAAAAAATAACGGAAATTATTCCGATATTTGGGTATAGTTATATATAAGTTACTGTCTACATGTGTCTGATCGAGTTATTTTTTCTGTGAAATTGATAAAATTTTAATTTAAAATCACAAAACTCCAGAAAAAAAAATGGCAAACTTCCAGTTTCGAATGTAAACATAAACATTTCATTTCAAAGGGTGATATTTAAGCAATAAATATTCAACTAATATACTAAATAAAAGGAAAATGGATTTGTTACTAACTGCTGCATGTAAGTATAAGTAGACGATACGGAAAAAATTCCAATTTCCGTTTTTTGCTGAATTTACATGTTTTGAGCTTTCTTTACGTTTCAATTATCTGAAATTGGCTACTTATTTTTTAAAAAAGTGTCTTTATTGCTAGCTTTTGTGGGTAGAAGAAGCAAGTAGAAGATACATAAAAACTTTTGATTTCCGGTTTTCGATGAATTTACACATTTTGAGATTTCCTTGCATTTTAATTAAGTGAAATTGACTACTTATTTTTATTTTTTAAAAAGTGGATTTATTATTCTTTCCTCTGCATATATAAGTAGAAAATATAAGATTCAGAAAAGTTTTCGGTTTTCGATAAAGTTACACGTTTTGAAATTTCACGAACTCAATTCGACCATTTTTGAAAAATATCTTTTTTTTTTTTTTTTTTTTTTGTTCAAACACTGTACTTTATGAACCAATCGAATTAATTTAACAGAATTTGATACTTGGTTGGGCCTTGGTTTGACATGGTACCTATTAGCTTCTGGGCTGTATCACACAACAAGGGGCGTTTTCACGTTGCGATTTTCTCTCATTTCAGGAAAGGCTAATATCTACAGAGAGAAATAGTTATATTAAGTAAAACTCTGCTGATTCAGTTAGAGTGAATATCGGCAAACAATTGCCGCAGCTGTGTTGTAATTGCATTCCGTTTAGGACAAGGCAATAACTTTGCCTTTTGCTTTGCCTCGCTTTGCAAAAAAAAATGGTCGAGTTTCGACCTCTGGGCGATACTAGTATTTTATAATCTTCAATTCGTAAAAAAGAAATGATTTTATGATTTAGTATTCAATTACGTTTTATTTGATTAGCTGATTGAACAAATTCACACACAAAAGACAAAAAGTTAATAAAATAACATTTTTACGACAATTAATATTTAATAGAAGTAATTTAAAGCAACAACATAAAATCAAGTAAAAATTAATTTCAGTTAAAAAGAAAAAAAAAATCAATTTAAACTTAAGTGAAAAAGAAAATATAAAATTACCTGTATATAGCGTTTCTTAGATGTGATCGATGTCCATTCATTTATTGCCAGGGAGAAGTGCCTCAATTGTGCAGCTTTTTAATACACGCCACACAATTTAGACACTCACCAGGCTTTTGACTTTAGTTACACTGTCCTCTGCAGAAGGGGTGCCTTAGAGGGTGGTCATTCAGAGTTCTGTAGGAGAGCTGCCTCAGTGTGGACTTTCAGAGTTCATGGTTGAATTGAGGAGAGAGAAACTTCATCTTTTCTTTCGCTCTTTTGAAAGTGACTTATTTGAAAGTGAGGAGAGAGAAACCAATGAATGTTAAAGAATTACGTACTTGAAATATGAGTAAAAATAAATAAAAAAGCAGGAGGAAATTAAAATATATATACATATATATAGAAAAGTGACTTATTTGAAAATATAGACTACTATAGAGCCATAAAGCTAGCCACTCTAAGAATTGCTTCACCTTTATAAGTAATATTTTGGATTGAACTACAAAAAAATATTAAATAGCTTTATCTTATCCTCCCACTCCACACACATATAAAAAAAAATAAGATAAACATATATTAAAGATATTTATTATACAGTATTTTCTTTCAACTATCAGTTATACAACAAAATATATCACGTATAATAATTAAATATCAAAAATAAAGTGTTTTTAAATAATCATAAGACACTTTAAATGACTATTTTAGCAATGGCAAATTCTTCCGTAGTTTTGTTTATAACAGTAAAGAAAAATTATAGTTTCTCTAAATTATAATAATGATTTATTATTTTATACAAAAGATACGTGTTATTTCATTTACAAGAACTATTTTGAAAAATTAATTATTTTAGCAATAGCAAATCACAGTAATATTTAGTTTATCTATGGTAAATGATAGTTAAGAAAAAAAAAAAAAATCTAACTGCACTAAAATAACTTATTTGTTTATTTATTTTTTTTAAGTAATTTAGTATAACCACATGAAAGATAACTTATAAATATTTTTACAAGATTTATTTTAAATGAATCTATAGCTATAAATATTTTAACAAAGGAAACTTTAGTTAATGTTTTAGTTTTCTGTGGCAGAGTGGAAATAAAAAGATAAAACCAAATAGTGATTATTTTTACTTAAATATTTATGCAACATATTTTTCTCACATGAAACACAATATCAAAATGCTTTTTATAAGTTTTACAAATGCAAATTAATCAGTACTTATTTTAGTGAAAGAAATTTAAATTGATTAATTTTACTTTTCTATGGTAACATACACTGATGGTGCTAATATATTTACTTAAATTTTAATGTAACTTTTAACTCTCTTCTGCATTAGTTTATAAGCAATCAATTTTTAAAAAGTGTCACAAATTTCAGCAGTGTCATCGATTTTATATTTCATTATTTAATCTGTTTATTTCTTTCATGTGATATTTTTATTTCCATTTCGCTGTTTTCATATAACGCTCATTAAGATCTGCTAAATTTGGATATTTCCCCCTTTTTTATTTTTAATAAAAAGACGAATATGTTTTTCTTTAATTATAACTTAAATAAGGTTCAAAATTTCGAGTACATGAAGCAACAATAAATTAACATATAAGCATGGTTAATATGTTTGTTTGTTTTTTTACACCCAGAACAGTATAAAAATTATGCAGAGAGAGAGAAACCAAACCAAGTTTTTGTCAAACATGTACGTACACTATTAAAAATAAAAACTAATAATTATGTAAACTGGAAGAACTACTGAAATTTTTAACACTGCTCTGTTTCTAAATACTATATTACTCAACTTTTATTTTAAATAACGAAATCAACTTAAATAAAACTTCGTATGAAATAAACACAACACAACAAATGATTATTAAGCCTTGCGTGATAAGTAAACGAGTCACACAAGAAATTAAAAATAGATGCAAAAATGTAGTACGTAAGTAAAAAATTCTTACCAATCTAAAGATGTTATCCACACTTTTAAGGTGCAATCCATATATTTTTAATCGTTGCATACTTTGAAATTATTTTAACGTCTGTGTGTAGCATGATAGTAAGTATACCCGATTTTGTATCAGTTTGTAACCATATTTACTATAAAAAAATGAATTGATAGGAAAAAATAACGAAGAAATATTATTAATTTTTTTTAAAATAAGGCGAATGATTTAAAAAACCACAAATATAGCGAAAATAATAGCATATGATAAAACTAGGATCGTCAATTGAAAACAATGGTGGGCACGGGAAAGTCGAGCTCTTTTGCCATCCACCAGGGTGCCCTTTAATTATTGACGTCACGAGGAAATGCTCTACTGCAGTTGAGAAAGAGCCATCTATCGATCATTACAAACGCGGATACTTATTTGACAGCTTTGAGAGGTATCCAGGATTCGAACCTGGGACCTGAAGATCCAGAAGGCAGTGCCCTACCAACCGAACGCATTTTTCCCAATCCCACTCTTTTCAGAAATAGACGCCTCCTGATTGGCTGAAATCTTTGTTCGTTTAATGAGTGTTTGCTGGTTATGCCGGCAACTTCAAACTTCTTTTTTCTTCAGTGATTTAGTGATAGCGAATGTTTAAAGCATATATATTTCTAATTAGTTATACTTTTGCTTTAAAATATGTTATACTTATCCGTATGAGATAAAAATGAATTTATCCGACAACTATTTAAAGAGTAAACATATGACATTGTTTACAAATGAAAAAGAAACAGTGTGTTGGTAGAAAAAAGTGGCAAATCGATGTAATATTAAATTAAAAGCCAAATAAAAAACAGAAACAGTTGAGTTTATACAAAGTAGGTAATATTGATGATGAAGAATTAGAATGTTGCCTATCATTGAAGAAACTAGCTTATTTGATCTTTCATCAGAAAATGAGACTGACTGTTCACTTTGATTCTAAATTTTATGTAATGAATAACCAATCACAAAATTAAATTAAATTTCATTTTTAAGCTTTTTTACTTTGGTTTTTAAATTAAATTTAACATATTTATTATAAATTGCTAAATTATACAATTTAAATTTGCTAATTTTCTGGTGTAATTTTACATTTTATTTTTAAACTAAAAAACTTTTGATTCAGAGGGTTTTTTTTTTTTATCAAATTAATTTTCATGCACACAACATCAAATTATTGATTAATTAAAAATCTTAAATATAATAAATAATAAACATTAGGGATGCACTGAACAGCAGTTTTGATCGAATACCGAATATTTGGACAACTGAATACGGCTGGCTGATTATATTTTCATTCAGGTGTCAATCACACTTTTGTTTTAACTTTACCAATTGTACCACTTACATTTAACAATATTTTAATTTTTAATTATAAAAAAAATTTTCAGAAATAGTGGTTTAATTAAATGTAGAAAAATGTTAGAAAATATTACTTGAACACATAGAATTTCTTGAATAACAATATCTACTCACATATATTCAAATATATATATATATATAACATACATATAAAAAAAAAAAATTCAAGTTTGAAAATTTGACCCCAAAACAATATTTTTTCCACCATATAGTATATGAGTAAGAGAAAGTAATGATTTTTGGTCAAATTTTTTAAATTAATTTTTTGTAGAGGGGGGGGGGGGGAGAAAAGCCTAATTAATCATAAGGTTGTAATAATTTCAGCATGTTCAAATTAATGTTAGTAAAACAGCTTCTGAAATAAAAAGTACGATACTTTTAATTGGATTTTTGAAGTAGATAAATTTTAAAGCTACACTCTCTGATCTTGATAAACCTTGTCCCGCACTGTAATACATATAAAAAGGTAAGTAGATTCGCCTCAAATTTTTCAATTAGCAATTCAAATTCAATAACAAGTTTAAAGTAGCAGTTATCATATTTGTTCGTTTTTCATCTAGTAACATTAATGGTTTTAAACAACTAAAATTTTACCCCACTCACTAGCAGGTAAGACAAATAAAGAAACAAATAATATGCATGCATCGATCCCTTTTGTTTTGTTACATAAAACTGTGCAAATCTCATAATAATACCTTATAAATGTTAATGAAAAAAAAAAAATATATATATATATATATACTATTAAAATTAATTTTTATCTAGATATGTATAGAATGAACTGTAGAAACTTGTTTTTCTGATTAGTTGTATTTCTTTATATATATATTCACCCTAGTAAAATTGACACTGGCAAAGTCATTAATAACAAATTTCATTGTGAATAAAATCCCCTGAATAACTAGTTAATGATCTTATTAAATTAAATAGAAATTTAATAAATAATTTATACAAACACACATATAAAATTTAATGTTACGTTTTCCAGTAATTAACAGCAATGTATATAGATATTTCTTGTTGAAATTATGAAAACAGACATCAATACAATTTAAAAAATCCATGAAAGATATATTACACTTTTAATTATAACTACACTTATTGAGGTAGACCGCTACATTAGAGTTTTTTGTAAACAAATTATCTATTGTACTGAAAATTATCAATTACGCAATATATATTAAAAGAGTATATTATTTTCATTCTTAGTAATTCTTCAAATCATTTGTCAATATCAAAAATCTACACCTTCCTCTTTACCTTTAATTTTCTTTTCTCTTTCGCTTCTATGATAGCCGATAAATACGTAAAGGATTCAGCCAATCAGAAGGCACCTTTTTCTGAAAAGAGTGGGATTAGAAAAAATGCCAACCGAACCACCAGACCGGCGATATTTACCTTTTTATTTTGATTGTAATAATTCAGTAAATCGATAATAATTCATTAAGTATAATTCTAAACACCATACTCATTATAGTAAATTTAAATGTATAATTATTTATTGCAAACTTGCTGAAATAAAATTAGCTGAAAAAAGTTCCCTACAAACGATGCTGGACGAATTGTCGATCCTGTTCTTGTTATAGGAAAACATTATCAAGTTGTTATTATTAGGAAATAAGAAATGATGAAGGCAATCGACATTATATTTATATTAAACATTTTTGTTGTCTTTTAGATCATTTAACAAACTATTAACCTAAAACTTTTTATTGTTATCTTTGTTTACATCGTTTTACTAGTGAAGACCCCCTACAAAGACCATAAAAAAATACTGTAATAATTATCAAATACAAACGATAAAATGCCTTATGAAAAAAAAAAATTCTTCTATTAGTATGCAACATCCGAAATCTTATATAATTTATGCCTATTTTGCGTCGATCATGTGTCCTGTTTCCACTGCTGCCCCAAGTGAAAATAAATAATTCATATTAAAAACAGATCGCCATATATCATACGAATATGCTTACCACATTGTTGTTCCCGATAGAAATAATTATAAACCCATTCAATTTTATAAAGGAGAAAATACTGCCTAACATTTTATATATTCTATTATACAAGGGTAAAAAAGAAAATACAAAAAAATTGAGATATCATGTCTATGCAATTAACATAAGAAGAAGAAATCTCTTTTCAGCAAGCAACAACTTCTTGCATTTGTGGCAATCGATTACATATAAAAGAGTTAAATATCATGCCCATTTCTCAGCTCGATACAGCAGTGCAGCTTATGTAGATTGTAATTTGTATTGCAAGCAGCTCAAATTCATTCCTGTACTTTTTCACAACTTAAAAAATAATGACGCCCACCATATCGTCTTAGCTTTAGGACATACTCTAAATATCCAAATCGAAGTAATACCCAATAATACCATAGAAAAATATATAGCATTTAAATTTAAATTAATTAACAATGACTGTCCAGTACAGCTTGTATTTACGGATTCTGCAATTTTTGCTTTCATCCCTAGAAAACTAGTTGAAAACTGAAACCAACATCAATTTCATTTACTTAAACAGAATTTTACTCCATCAACTAATTTCTCATTGTTTTTAAGCACGGAAGAAGATTGTATAGGAATTAAAACGAGATAGGGCAGCGAGCGCGGGAACCGGAGCTTTCTTTTCCACATTAATTCAGCCGCGTGTAGGAAAGCGATTCGATAGCCGCCTGGTGTAGTACCTTTGAAACTTATCGGAAGAAAGCGAAACCCCGCCTTCGGCTTCAGTTATCATCTGATTTCCGAGAACGACCAGCGAACGAACAGTCAGAATTGTAAAAAGACGCGCTGATTGGTGAATTTTTGAGATCTGGTCGCCCTCTATCTGTAAGATGAAAATTACTTCTGTTCGATTCCCACCATCCAGTCATATTCGATTCCTACCATAATCGAACTCCGCACTCAATGACACTTTCAATTAAACAGTTTTCATCTCATCTTTACTTTTTTCTGTTCAACAGGTACGAACATCTCAACTCTACTCGAACAGAAACCGAAAAGAACAGTTTAAGTTATTCTTTTTCATCCGCACGGTAGCTTGCATGCTATCTTTCGCATTATTACTTCACATTATTATTGTTTATTACTCAGTCGCAATGTTTTATCGCACCTTATGTTTTAAACGCATATTTAAATCTGTGTATTGTATGTTTAATATAATTTTGGTTTGTGAAAGAAAAAGATAAGTGTTTATTATTGTCTTCACATCACGTTAAACAACAGCTACTTTTCCGTAACATTCGTAATACATCCTATACTCTCTTAATCCGTGTTCTTAAGTAAAGGAATATACACATATATACCCACAGTGTTCAAGATTTTGAAGAACCTTAACTACTTCCACCAACGTAACACTTTCCGTAACGATTTGACAGATAAAGACTATCTCTGCCTCTGTTTAGGAATTAATCTATACATCTGATTATGAACATGTATTAAACGAATGAAAAGCATTTAACATATGTAATTTAGGGGATTAACTGAAGACTGACGTGTTGTTGCTGGCACATGCTTTCGAAAGTTTTTGAAAACTCTGTAAGCAATACTGTCAGTTAGACCTAACTTATTCTTTTACAGCAACCGGTCTTTTATGGTAGGCTTGTTTGAAAATGACATTTATATATTTAGAACTTTTTACTGACTTAAGCATACTTCTTTTCTTCGAACAGGTTGTAAGGGGAGGCTTTTCCAACGATACGTCAAAACAAACATTCTTGAGAATCGAGACTGAAAAATATGACCCATCTGCTCCCTTTCAGTACATCATGTACTCGGATACGAATAACTTTTATGGTTGGATCATGTCCCCGTTCCTATCTTATAAAAGGTTTGCATGGATCGATTTCAATATGTTTAGCAGCCACACAATATCTCAATTACAACCTAACGTATATGAAAATTGCATGTTTTCAGGCGAATTTAGACTACCCTACTCAATAGCCATAATGCCTCAAAATTTCTCTTACCGTCCGGAAATCTTAAAATTCAAGAAAGCATGCTATCTTGCTACGTTAAACAGGTTTTAAAAAATAAACTTTCCATAGTCTCTATTAAACTCATCACTAATTTTCCAGATAAGAAAAACTGCGTCATCTATTACAAAACACTGCAATTTTTATTTCCAGAAATGTCTTGTATTTAAGGAAACTGATAAAGATCTCAAAGCAAGCTGTGTATTTAAAATTTTGCACCACATTATAATACACAAAAACGCAAGCAGTCTAAATTCACCTTCGAGAAAAATATTTTCAAACTGTTGAACAAAATGCAGTTTTTAGGAAAATCATCGAAAACCTACCTAAATGTAGAAATATTGAATTATGCAATACTCAAATAAGAACAGAAAAAAAAATGTTGCATTTAATTTATACAGCAATTTCAAAATATGTAATGAAAATTTGGCTACAGTGGGAAAGATGGATAGTTTTATCTGGATGAATCGCCCTGTGTATGTAGGCTATGTCAGCCATCAACTTGTCGAATTACACATGTATTACTTTCATTACAAGCATGTTAAGAAAATCTACCAAGAAAACGTCCAGTTCCTACAGTAGCACCTTTTTAATAGAATATTTCAGGTATTCGAAAGAATAACTCTTGGACCTATTCACAAAAACCTAAACCATAAAAATATTCTAAGTCCGCGTATTAAAAAGATGCTTTATCCTCTTTCACAACGTTATTATCAACTTCTAAAACGATAAAGAATTCCTCTTCTAAAAGATAATGACAAGTCGGACGGCATCGCTGCGCCGCCACCACAGCTAAAGACTTTTTTTTTTTTTTTCTTATCTATTCACCTTGCTGGTTTGATGATGCATTCATGTCTAGTTTTATCTCACGATGAAAAAATATTTTGATCCGAAATAACTCGCATGAGTTTTTGCTATTCCTAGTATTTACAGTCGGCTGCAAAATTATCCGAGCACTAGCAAAAATTCCTAAGTAAAAAAAGTACACTTAACACTGTTTTGTTAAATAAATCCTTGTCAAATCCTGTTCTTAGTGATTCGACAAGGATTTATTTAACAAAACTGAATTAGGTGTACTTTTTTTATATAGGAATTTTTGTTAGTGCTCGGGTACTTTTACTGCCGACTGTATTTACAGTTATTTATTTCTTAAATTAATTAATTATTTGTCATTATTAATCAGGTTAACAAATAGGTGTTTCAAACCAAAAATTTCTTGAAAAATAATTTATTTATTTATTTATTTATTTATTATTATTATTATTTTATTTATTTATTTATTTTATATACATATTTGTAATTAGCGATGTGTCTAATATCCACTTTTGAAATTTGCAATTTTCAAAAGAAAGCATGTAGTAAACGTTAAAGAATTAAACTAAATTCTGAAATGAAGTATTTGGTGTGTCACAGCTTTAAATTATGAGTATATATTTTTTTTAATCATTTTAATCTATAAGTGTATATTTTTGGCTGATTAAATGTTAATTTAATTCTGGAAAATTTCGTTTACGAACTAAAATAAATTACTTATAATATTGAATTTATTCAAAATACATTTTACTGATTTTACAAACTCAGTTCTTATTTTCTTTCTTTCTTTTCTTTTCTTTTTTTTTTTTTTTTTTTGTAGCTGTCTAATAAATTTTATTTTTTTATTTTGCTTTTTTTTTTTTCCCTGTGAAAATTTCTGTTTAACTATTTTAAAAGATAAATTTATTTAGCTTTATTTCATCATCGTACTATAGGTACAGTCGGCAGCAAAAGTATCTGAGCACTAATAAAAATTCCTATGTAAAAAAACTACACTTAATACAGTTTTCTTAAATAAATCCTTGTCGAATCCTGTTTTATTGAGTCTAAGAACATGATTCGACATGGATTTATTTAACAAAACCGCATTAAGTGTACTTTTCTTACATAGGAATTTTTGTTAGTGCTCGGATACTTTTTGCTACCGATTGTATAGGGAACTTAAGTAATTGTGAAAATGTTCGACCTCATTTTTTTTATTTTATTTTTTAATACATTTTTAAACCTCAAGAATTCCTAAAATAATTATGGTTGCCTGTCTGTTAGTATGTTAACTTGACAGCTTGTTAATCTTTGTACACGATATCTCAAGAAAAATTAATCTCAGAAAAGTCAGACTAGTTTTAAAATATCACTATCACTTATAATATTGGTAAGAACCCTATTGATTTGCAAGATTCTAATTTGAAAATTTCGTAAGTTATTTTAAATTTACGATTATCTGAATATGGAAAAATACGGTAAATTTATGCTTAAGCATGCATTAAAAGAATTTTCTTTACTGTAAAGATGTTGAACCACAGATTTTAAGTATCAGTAATGATGCTAGCATTAATATATGATTAGCTATGAAAATTTAATTTTGAAAACATTGTAAATTATTTAAAATTTACGAATTTATCAACGTTACAGTATAGAGAAAATTTTCCGTAAAAATCCATTTAGAGTGATATTTTCATCGTAAAAATATCAAACCACATTTAAAATATCATTTATGATACTGGATTGAATATCGTTGATTATGAATTACCTAATTTGAAAATTTCGTAAGTTATTCGAAATTTAAGATTTCTCAACACAGTAAAACCAAGCAATATTCCATATAAACTGCCATTATGGGGATCATTGCATTTGAAATATTATGGAATTGATGAAAACTAAAATATGGAACTGACTCCAATAAAATTAAATAAAAAAATAGATAAGTTAATTTTATCGAACTGAACGGTAGGAAGACTATCAGATGGGGCATATTTCAGTCTATCAACATGTCGAGCGGTCATTCAAATTCATTTCTTTTAACATGAATATAGTGTGTCCTGTAGTAAAAATTTATGAGAAAAATGTTAGGGAACTGAACAGAGTTCACCAAAACCCAGGACAATTTTGGTGCCCCCTTCCCCTCCCCAACAAACTAAAGCAAATTTCTCAAAACAAAATCTAATTTCTGAAGGAAGTTTGAATGTTGGTGACAAAGTTAAAGCATCACCTTTATAAAAAAAATAGTTTCTGTTTATTTTATTTTTATTTTTTTCAAAGAGATGTCAAATTATTATGATTTTTTAAGGAATATCTCTCTTCTATGACTGTGGAATTCACTTGCATATAAATGTAATTTTTATAAGATATTCTTTTTATATATGTAATATTGTGTTCTTTTTAATTCTAATCTACCTTTATTTAGAAAACTAATTTATGTGGAAGGAATTAAACAAACTACAAATATGGCCATTTGATCACCTTAATCTAGATAAATTTTCAGTTTTGTGAAACGATATTAACCAATTAAAAGACTGCATTTGAGTGGATAGCTTTATGCCGTAATTCAGCTATGCAAGAGCTATTAGCAACAGTCTGGTATTCACCCTCAAGGTTGGTTGGTTGGATAATTTAATGGGTTTTACGTCGCACTAGTGCTGCGCAATAGGCAAGGGGCAACGGTCTGGGACTCACCCTTAGAGGTGGTCCGGAGACATGCCATCACAATTTTAATTCTCGACGGAAGGGATGACTCTCCCACTTCAGTGACCCCCAGATTCACCCTCAAGGAGTATTATGAACATATTCTATCACAATTTTGATCCTCCGTATATTCTAGCCACTCTGTATTTTCTAGGCGCTGTTGTTTGGGATCAATCCCTAGATGTGGTCTGTGTCTGTAGACATGCTGTACAATTTTGATTCTATGCGGAGGGGATTCGATTTCAATTAAAGATTATTTTCATTCGATAATTTTTATTAATAGAAGTTATTGACAAAAACAGCAATTTAATTTTTAAGAATTATTTTGGTACTCTTAGAGAAAAAGCCCTAGGCCAAGGTCTAGTCTATTTTTGCGATAATCAGGCTCTGAATCGTCGAAAACGCAATTCACACACGCTATATGCTCAGAAACTCAGTGACTGAAATATGCGAGATGGATTACAAATAAGAATAATTGATTACTGTAAGATGAGTTTGCTGACCATTTTTATTTAAAAGAATGCTTTAAAATAACATTTTGAAGCTACGGCCTGCAGCTGTACGTGATTGGTTGATTGGTTGGTTTTAACGTCACACTAGTGCTGCACAGTGAGTAATTGGTGACGGTCTGGGTAGCACCCTTAAGGATGGTCTGGAGATATGCCGTCACAATTTTGATCCTCCACGGAAGGGAGAATCCCCGCTTCGGTGACCCCCAGATCTATAATTTTGATGGGAACATAGAGGACATTGTGGCTACGATGGATTTTATATGCACCAGCCGCCATTAGTGTACACAATGGTCTTCGGCCGACTCGAGTATCGAACCCGTAATCTTCCAATTACGAGCTTGGCGCGTGACCTGTTGGTAAAAAATAAACTTAAATAACATTTCTTTTATTACTAAAACTTTCTTTTTCATATTATTCGAAAAACATTTGACTTTCATTCTTTGATATATACTACATTTGAGCGTCATCATGACACATCAGTTTGTGATTGGCCGTCTGAATGCTGTCTACATGTAGTATACATATGTTCGTTTTTTTTTTCTTGTATGTATCAGAATAAAAATGTAATCAAAGAATTCATGTGGGTATTTGTTTTTTTTTCTACGTATCAGCATAAAAATGTAATCAAAGAATTCATGTGTGTTTTTGTTTATCCCCATTGTTGCCGCTCACCTTAGTTTGGCTATATGCGCAACCTTGGCGCGCATCTCTTGTTCACTTGCATTCCCGCCTTAGCGGAGTAGTTGTATTGTTTTTCGTTATAAGAGTAACATCTCTCTTGTTTATCTTGTTCGGTGATATGGTTCACCTTTTTTATAGTTTGCGTTGACTATGGTGTCAACATATTTGAATACGTTAATAATACGTCCTCTAATAACTGTAAATATGTACATACGATATGTATAATAGTTTAATTAAATGTTTGTGAAGTAATAGCTTCAGAATAGTAATTATTAAAATGATATACAGTCCACTCATAAAGTATCGTCAACATTTGGTCTAGTAGAACCGGAGGAAGATCAATCGTAATATAATGAAATAGTGGTGGTGCTCATCGATGAAAGTAATTATGGATAAAAATAAATTAGTTATCCTAAATCGACAACGTGGAACTTTGAAAGGCCAACTGACAAAAATATCAACATATTTGGATAATGTTGATGAGGACAATAAAGACATTATAACTCTAGAAATAAAGAAGGATTATCTTCAAAAAATAGTAACCAAACTCGATGAATTGAAAATACAGTACTTCGAAATAGCTGATGAAGCGGACCTTGAAGTTCAGCTCAACGCATTCGCAGAACTGGAAGAAGAGGCAGAAAAATTAGAGGTAAGTCTTCGAAAATTCTTACACTCTAATAACATTAGTAAAAATGTAAATGAAATTATTTCAAATGAATCTAAAGCAGATAATTCTATTATCAATTTTCGATTGCCTGAAATTCCGTTACCCAAATTCAATGGACAATATAATGAATGGTATAGTTTTAAAGATCAATTTATAACATTAATTGATCAGAATGATAAACTTTCAGATAATCAAAAGTTATATATCTAAAATCTACACTTTGTGGAAGAGCACTAGATGTAATTACCGAAGACGATTCATATATTTCGCTTTTTAAAGCATTGGAATATAGATTCCAAAACAAAAGAATGATTGTAAATTCTCACTTAAATGAGATATTGAACGTAGAGAATCTGTCTCAAGATTTAGTTAAAAATTTGCGAACATAGCTGTCAAAAAAATATTCGAGCACTCAAAGGTATAGGATTGGAATTGAATCCCTTTACGGAGGCCTTACTTATAAATTTAGTTCTTAAACAGATCGATAAAGAAACTAAAAAACAATTTGAATTACCTTTAAGTTCTACAGAATTGCCAACATGGTGCGATTTCATTAACTTTTTACAAAAAAGATGCTTGGTGTTAGAAAACTTACAATGCGTTTCGAATACGAAACCGAAATTAATGAATGCGGAAAAGAGTACTAGAATAAAAACTTTCTTTTCTAAAAATGATTCTTTTAACGATCAAAACTGTCCCCTTTGTAAAAGAAATCATTCTTTATCTAAATGTTGTGAATTCTTAAAATTAAATGAACACGACAGATTCCTAATAGTCAAAAAATATTTGTTATGCATTAATTGTTTGAAATCGAAGCATCAGGTATCGAAATGTAAGAGTAAGCAATCCTGTTATATGTGTTCTAAAAGACACAATCCACTCCTACATCGTTTTCTGCCGGAAACAAAAAGTAATAATTTTCCATCTAAACCGCAAACAGAAAATCCAAATAACCAGACAGATGCAGACATACGGCACCTGTCTCCTTCGGATGATGATTCATATTCTCAATTGCAGAAGGAAAAAAAAGAGGTTTCGATGACATTATATAACGAGATTAATGATCCAATCTTAAAAAGTAAAAAACATATATTGCTGTCAACTGTTATAGTTTATTTGGAAAGTAGCAATAAAAAAAAGATTCCGGTTCGTGTAATTCTTGATAATGGTAGTCAATGTAACCTGTTAGACAGAGAATTCGCTCATTTATTGAATTTGCAATAAAGGAAATGCGATATTCATATTTCAGGAATTAATGGTAAGATGACAAATGTGAAATCTTCAGTACGTACCATTATTTCCAATAAAGATGATTCATTTAGTGAACCAATTGAATTTTTAATTACACCTAAAATAACAGAATTCATTCCTTCACACAATATAAACATAAGAAGTTTAAATCTACCACATGACCTTGAATTAGCTGATAGTGAATTTTGGAAAAAATCTAAAATAAATGCTTTAGTTGGTGCTGAATTTTTCTATGAAATATTAAAAGCAGATAAATTTAAAATAGGACAATTCACCTTTCAGAATAGCGTTTTTGGGCATATTGTTGTGGGAACCATAGACCGCAATGTATCTGAAAATACTTTTTGCGGTTTTACTGCATGCAATGATTATCTTAATGAAACCATTCAAAAATTCTGGAAAATAGGAGCTCCTGAAATTGACTTACGTCCAATTAGTCAGGAAGAACAATTGTGTGAGAAACATTTTTTAGAAACTTATCGGAGAGATAAATCGGGAAGATTTATGGTAGCCATGCCTTTGAAGGAAGATGCTAGTGTCCTTGGGGAGTCTAAATCTATCGCAGAAAAACGGCTCAAGCAGTTATGGAATCGTTTAGAAAAGAATCCAACCATGCGAAATCTTTATTGTGATTTTATTAAAGAATACACTAATTTAAATCATATGACAAAAATTGTTGATAATTTAAATGATTCTGGCTGTTATTATCTACCGCATCATGGCGTTTATAGGCCCGAAAAATCTACTACGAAGCTTCGCGTTGTATTTAATGCTTCGAGTCCGACAACTAGTGGAATATCATTAAACGACATAATTTATAAAGGTGTCGTTAATGAAGATTTGTATGAAATCATGTTACGCTTTCGACAACACCGATTTGTGTTTTTGACCGATATTGAAAAAATGTATCGCCAAATAATGATTACCGAGGATCAGAGAAAATTATTAAGAATTTTATGGAAAGATAATGTGAACTCAGAAATTGAAACCTATGAACTTAATACCGTAACATACGGTACCGCTTGTGCCCCTTTTTTAGCCATTAGAACGTTGAAGCAATTAGCCCTTGAAGAAGCCGAGAAATATCCGAAGGCATCCGATATTTTGCTACATGATTCGTATATGGACGATATAATAAGTGGGGAAGAATCGTTAGAATCTACTAGGGAGCTTCAAAAACAACTTATACACTTGTTAGAAAGCGCTGGAATGAATTTACATAAATGGAATGCAAATCATATTTCCTTACTTGACTTTTCTAAAGAGACATACCCTGAGTACACATTCTCTGATAAGGAAACCAAAGCCCTTGGGGTTGCCTGGAAACCCAATTTAGATGCTTTCACATTTAAAATAAATTTGTGTCAGTTAAAGTCTATGACAAAAAGAAGCATTTTATCAGACATTGCTCGTATTTTCGACCCATTGGGTCTCATCGGTCCTGTTATTGTCAAAGCAAAGTTGTTTATGCAGGAACTATGGAAATTAAAATTGGACTGGAATGACCCTATTCCAAGCCCTATTGCTCAAAATTGGCTAGAATTCGCCACTTCGTTAAAAGCTCTTGAACAACTTAGAATAAATCGCTATGTTTTAATTCCTGAAGCACAACAAATAAACTTACACGGATTCGCCGACGCATCGTCATTAGCTTTTGGAGCAGCCGTGTATATTCAGTCTATTCATAATTCTGAAATTGTCTCCAATTTGGTTAGTAGCAAATCTCAAGTTGCACCTCTAAAAACTGTTTCTATCCCTCGACTCGAGTTATCTGGTTGTCTTTTGTTATGCAAATTAATTGTGAAAATTCTGAAATCTTTGAGGTTACAAATCAATAATATTTATCTCTATACAGACTCTCAAATAGCTCTTGCCTGGATCCAAACCGAGCCTTGGAAATTGAAAACATTTGTTGGCAACAGGGTTGCCAAAATTCAAGAACTGTCTAAAAACTTCACATGGAACCATGTGTCCTCTGCGGAAAATCCAGCAGACTTAATTTCACGAGGTCTAACTACCACCGATTTAATGGATAATCAGTTGTGGTGGCAGGGACCAGACTTTCTAAGTAAATCCAGTAGTATCATAAACAATGACTCTGACTATCTGTCCCCCAGTGATAATAGTATTGTGATGAGTGAGTTGAAAAATAATCACCAGGGTGACGCTAACCCTGCAGTGTTGTGTGGATTAATCCAATCCACGGATTCTTCCCAGAACTTTTATAATCATTTGTTTTCATTAACAAATAATTTTTGTAAATTAATTAGAATATGTAGTTTTATTTTTAGATTTATTAGGAATACAAGAGCAAAGGTAAATAGAGTAACTGGACCACTCTGAAGCACCGAATTAAACGACTCTGAAGTGCATTTAATTAGACAGGTACAGTATACACAGTTTGCCGCAGAATTGATCTGCTTAGAAAAAAGGAAGCCCGTATCAGGTAAATTAAATTGTTTTAATCCAATTTTAGATTCTCATGGACTCCTAAGAGTGGGTGGAAGGTTGGAAAATGCTAATTTAAATTTTGATAGTAAACATCCCCTTTTGTTGCCCCACGACCATAAATTATCTTCCATGATTATGGAACATTTCCATAAAAAATTCTTTCATGTAGGACCTCAAGCCTTGTTATACCACGTTAGAAAAAAATATTGGATAGTTAGTGGGAGATCTTTAGCTCGGAAAATATTTCGTAACTGCGTAACGTGTTACAAAATTAAACCTTTAACTGTCAATCAACTTATGGGAAATTTGCCAAAGGAACGAGTAAATGTGACTCATCCATTTTATTGTACCGGTATAGATTTCTGTGGCCCCTTTTTAATTAAATATCGGGGTCAAAGAAAAAGAATCTATAACAAAATTTTTGTTTGTATTTTTATTTGCATGCCTACTAAAGCCGTGCATCTAGGGCGATTTAACATCCGAAGCTTTTATCGCAACTTTAAAAAGATTTTTTGCTAGACGAGGCAAAGCCCAAACATTATTCAGTGATAATGCAACAAATTTTGTTAGTGCAAATAATGAATTAAAAAGGTTACATAGATTAGCTACTCAGCCTGATGAAAACCTTACTAATTTTTTAAATTCAGAGAATATTAATTGGAAATTTCTGCCACCCCGTGCCCCAAATTTTGGAGGGCTATGGGAGGCAGGCGTAAAATCGTTTAAGTATCATTTGAAACGCGCAGTAGGAAACGCTAAATTAACATATGAGGAATTCTTAACCGTTGTTTGTCAAATTGAGGGAATCCTCAATTCTCGACCCCTTACCCCCCTTTCAAACGATATCGAAGATTTGGACGTCTTGACTCCCGGCCATTTTTTAGTTGGTCGACCCATCACAGCGGTGATCGAACCCGAGTTCTCTGGCATTTCAGATAATCTATTAGATACCTGGCAAAAATTAACTAAAATAGTTCAAGGGATATGGAAAAAATGGCAATGTCATTATTTAAATACGTTACAACAAAGAAACAAATGGAAATTTGAAACAAATAACATTAAAAATGGGGATATGGTATTATTAAAGGAAGAAAACTTGCCCATATGTAGTTGGATTTTGGGTAGAATAGTAGAAATTATTCCCGGAAAGGATAACAAAATACGCGTAGTTTCGGTTAAAACAAGAAATGGGACATATAAACGACCTATTTCCAAAATTGCTCTTTTGCCTTTGGAAAAGTTAAAAAAAAAAAAAAAAAAAAAAATTGTTTGAAAATGATTAATGTATATAGTTAAATTTAATTTGTTTATTGTATTTCATATGTATTATTTTATTGTTTACAATGTTATTAATATTTCTCTTGTATAAGTTTTATTATTTAAATTGCATATATAATATTTTCGTATAATTAATTATAATTATGCTATTACATATTAGAACTGTAATTTTGAAACAATGTTTCAAGGTGGGCCGGTATGTTGCCGCTCACCTTAGTTTGGCTATATGCGCAACCTTGGCGCGCATCTCTTGTTCACTTGCATTCCCGCCTTAGCGGAGTAGTTGTATTGTTTTTCGTTATAAGAGTAACATCTCTCTTGTTTATCTTGTTCGGTGATATGGTTCACCTTTTTTATAGTTTGCGTTGACTATGGTGTCATCATATTTGAATACGTTAATAATACGTCCTCTAATAACTGTAAATATGTACATACGATATGTATAATAGTTTAATTAAATGTTTGTGAAGTAATAGCTTCAGAATAGTAATTATTAAAATGATACACAGTCCACTCATAAAGTATCGTCAACACCCACTATATTATATTTACACACAAAACCAAGCTAAAGGATGCTGGTTTAATTTATTATAATAACACAATTATTTAATATATTTCAAATTATATTTAAATAGTTTCAGTTGACTAGATGATAATTCCACAAACCGAAACTCCTTAATCACTTATGAAATAATTCTGTTCTTGTGATATGAAATTCCAGAGGATACTCTTAAACAAGGTGAGTGGACTTTACTTGCCTTATAAACTTTATTAACTATTTTATATGATATATCAGTGACAAAAATTGAATCGATTAAGTATTTAAGATTTGATTTAAATGATATACTTTTGTCTTCATTAATACTACCTACTAGGCTACCGCGGCTCCTACCTGCAGCTGTAATAAACGTCTCGCAACGACGACGTATCGATTGACATACGTTCGCAAGAATGCCTGGTGTAAATACCTTTTCAGGAAATATCTGCTTTAGCATGTGAAATCTCACAAATACACAAGTGAAATAATCAAATAAACTAATACACACATTTACACACTCACGAGTAAATTGACTTTTCCACACATGCACTTCTCATGTTCTCTGCTAGCGGTTTTCATCAAAAAGAATCTAAAGAGCAACAAGGAAATCCTTTAGAACTCAAAGAGCGAAACAAACTAAACAACACTTTCACATCCACACAATACATTTTAAGAAACTGACTCCTTTCTTGAATAGATGCTAACAAACATGAAAGATGATGCGTCAAGAATTATTCTCAATAAACAAGACAAATAGTATTTCCCAAACAAACATCTACACATTCACGGGGTCCACATCCTTTCACTTTTCCCTAGTTGTCTTAAACTTTCAATGGAAATAACAGCTTTACTAAGCTAATTCCCACAAATAAACAAGACAATTAATTAAATTACTGCAATAAACATCTACACATTCACGGGCAAGCCAACTTCTCTAATCAAGAACGTCATACGTTCTCTGCCAGTGGGAATTGACTTAAGATAAAACAAAACAGCCCGACAACCTTTTAGAACTTAAAGAACGAAACAAGCTCAGCAGCATCGACACATTCACACAAACTAAAGAAACAAACTCCTAACATTAACAACAGCAGCAAACAAACACCATTAAAACGAAACAACAAAAAAACTAACCAAAGTAATTAAGATTTTTACACCTAACAATAAAGCATCAACAGACTCATGGTGTCCACATGCCTCATTAAACTAAAATTAACTGGCACACCAACAAACATAAATGCTATAAGCATCGTCACACTCACAGGCTGAATAGTTCTCTCCACCCACAGTTTTACAACACTCAACACCAATACACTCGTAAGCAACTAGCCTATATAACATGGGTCCACAACCAAACTAAAGTCAATCTCCCCACGAACAGCTTCAACACAAACTCTTCAGTAATTGTACAAGCAGTGTCACAAGCATATACTAGTCCCCCCCTGGAAACTTTGCTAGCCCCCCTCTCCTTGAGGCCCCATGGGTCTTTCAGCAACTCTCAGCGGCCCTTACATGAGACTGTAAACCACATTCCAACCCCCCCCCTCAAAATTAACCTCTATTATTTCTCTTTCTCTTCACTTGTATCTGGCATCAACACCAATGTTCATCTTAAAATAATAATAATTATAATAATAAAATACAAAAGGTAAGAGGGATAGGAAGGGATTTTTTTTTTTTTTTTTTTTTTTTTACCCCTTCTATTTTATTTTATTTCATGAATAATTTTTCTTTTTTTCTAATTTAAGCTCAGACCTCTTCTTTCTTTTAACAATAAAGCTAACTCCATAAATAAATAAAAAATTTTTGTTCTCTTTCTCCCCTCAATCAACAGTTAACAGTCTCTTTCTCAATAGAACTGTTAATTTTTTTTTCTTTTTTTTTTGAGACATAATGCGGCTGGGAAAACCCCATCCACTCTTCTGGACGCTTCTCTTTTTACCCATATTTTATACTTGTGTTTTATTGGGTACTCATTACAAACTTCTACTGTTTAGTACCTAAAATTAATAGCTAATCTTGCTAGATTAAAAAAAAAAAAAAAAGCTTTTCTTAAAGCTACATTTCCACTTTCAACATGGCAGATGATGACAACACTCCCGTCATCAGACCTAACGACGTAGAGGCAGTGTTTTCGGAATACGAAACAGAAGAGGAGACTGAACCTCCAATCACCCGCTCTCGAGCGACTCGGGTCCTATTCAACAGACAATGAGACCTTCAGAACATATACATCCATTGATGAAATAGCCAAGACGGCAATTGACATCATAACATTGGTTAAGAACAATAAAGACAGACCTCCCCTTGTGCTACTTAAGCATGCTTTTCGTCAAATTAGGGCTCTTCACAAAACTAATGACCCTTCCTCGTCTCAACCAACTTCTCCATCTCAACCAACCTCTCCAACTCAAGCAACCAATCTAATAGCCCTTCCCACGACTGAAAATGCAACAATGAATTTCCAGCT
Organism: Salticus scenicus; assembly: GCA_963930645.1. Taxonomy (NCBI): domain Eukaryota; kingdom Metazoa; phylum Arthropoda; class Arachnida; order Araneae; family Salticidae; genus Salticus; species Salticus scenicus. Next base: position 223,079,646 of record OZ005654.1, on the reverse strand, counting down.
ACAAGAAATTCAAAACTCTATTATAAACATCTTCTCAGAAATGGACAGAAGTCTAAAAGAAATTAAGACCCTGCAGGAACTCATGAATGAAAAGTTATAGCAAGAACAACTCCCACAAAACACTGCCAGTGTTCCGCAAGATACTCCTGCCTCCTATGTAGAATCAAACATTATTAACCCCAGCTTTTCACAGGTCACAGTCCACCTAGCGGCAGCAGCACAATCAAGCTCAACACAGAACCAAAATAGAAACTATAAATCTGCACATCCAGAGAACAGGCAATTCCAACAAGCCCTACAAGCACTCTACATTTTCAAGAAAACTGTATACATTACTTCTGCCAAACCCACAGACAGAGGAACAGAAATCATGGCACTCTTGAAATGTAAAAATTTCAACACTCATGCAAAAATAGTAAAAACTAACATATACAGAAAATCCATAGACGTCACATGTGATTCAGAGACTGATGCCCAACAATTACTAAAGGACCACGCCTCCCACAGTGACATTTCACAATATCTGAAAATGAAAATGAAACCTTGCCCGATGCAACGCTTCCTAGTTCTAGGTTTGCCGGAGGAAGCTGAAAGCAACCAGCTACTAAAATGCCTCATCGAACTAAGTGGTCTACCTAAAGAACTAGAACAAGCCATACAAATCATCCGACCACAACAATCCAGAATCGTCGACCTGAAGAACTGGGTTGTTCAAGCACCCTCCCCTCTGGCAGAAGCCTTCTTAAACCTCCAATCAATACAACTGGGCCTGCAAATATATCCCATAAGACCACTAACACAAGTCATCAGGTGCTTTAACTGTCAAAGCCTGGAACACCCAACAACTACCTGCTCAAGCAAACAATACTGCTCTCATTGTTCAGGTGCACACAAAAACGAGCAATGCAATTTCAGGCTCAACTGCATAAACTGCCAGAGGGAAAACATGAACAGACTGAAAAGTGGATTATCTCCAATAAAATCAGACCACCCAGTCTACTCCAACAAATGCCCTATGTATGAAGAAAGATATAAATTCTGCCGTGAAACATTGGACAAAAAATATCCTATGGTAGCCGTAGGCACAGCAAGAATTTCGAGAAGAGATGCTGCTACCAGCAATTGCCTAACCCATCAGTCCAACTCTCGCCAACGAAGTAACCAAAACAACCAACAGAATAAATCTAGGATCCGCACAGTCCAACAATCCAGCTCCTGCCCAAGGAGCAACAGGAGATCACAGGAAACAAGATCAAGAAGTCGCCAGACACGCCAAAACTCCAGACCAAGCCTCAATCCAGGGTCCGTAAGAGTCACTCCACAAGACAAAGACTACCCTCCATCAGACAGCAGAGAGCACCCATCCACTAGACCAATATATCCATTCCAATTCTTCCCAATGCCACCTCCATTATCTGCAGATTCAAATCATCTTCCACAACTTTTCATGGACTACCTCAGAAAATACTCTGCGACAACCTACCAACCCACTCCTCTCGGAGCCAGTAGGTAAGGCCAATCTCTTTAACTATTTCCCACGAGCTTTCTTCTAGCATTAATAGCAAAATGTTCTCTAAAAAGGCAAAAAGCATTCCTTCCTCGTCCTCCCAAGCTGCAGCATCCACAAAAACACAGCCAAAAACCTCATTCAATAACCTTAGTTTCCTGCAGATCAACCTCAATAGGTGCAGGGCGGCTAACTCAGCAGCGCAGGACTTCATGGAGAAGAACTCCATAGACATCGGGCTGCTGCAGGATGCGTACTGCACTAAAGAGGGTGATCTGTATGGATTCCCCTCCTTATGGCCCAAGTTTGGCTCAAAACAACATACAGCACATGTCATTCTCAACACCAGAAACCTAAACTTCACTCATCTCTACACTGGGGAGAATTGCGTCTTCCTAACGCTGACCACTAATGAAGGTGAACTGAAGTTCGGCAGTGCTTACGCTGCCCCGTCTGCGGACTTTGATGACTGCATGCAAGAATGGCAGCATTTAATCAGCCAAAGAACGCTGTTTCTGTGTGGCTGCGACCTCAATGCAAACTCCCCGCTGTGGTGTTCTCCACGGGAGGATGCAAGAGGAAGCAGCCTCATAGAATATTTAACCACTAACAACTTATGCTTAGCAAACATAGAAAATTCCCAACCAACTTTCCAGAAAAATAATGCCAAAGGCTGGTCAGATTTCACAATAGTCAATCCTAAAACCTTTGCTAGAATTAACAACTGGTCAGTCCTAGATATCATCAACAACACAGACCATAATTACATAACTTACTCCATAAATGCAATTCCCTCAATCACTCTGTCAAAAAGATTCGCTGCCAAAAACGGAAATTTTCGTAAATTCAGCAAGAACCTCGCAGTAAACTCGGCCACACTAGAAGATAGCTTAACAACAATAACAAACACGCACCAACTAGAAATTTTCACCATTAAATTAATAAACGCAATACACTCGGCTGCCTCATTGTCGTTCAGACTGAAAAAATCGGGACGGCAGTTCACCTTTAACTTCTGGCCCCCCCCAACTCAGATCCCTGCGTAATAAACTAACAGCATTAAGAAGACAACAAAAATACTTATCACCAGAAGCTCTCCCCCTCCACAAACAAAATCTCAAACAACTATCAGCCAACTTCAAGAAACAAATAAACACAGCTAAAAAAGACGCATGGAGAAAATTTTGCTCTACGCAAACAAACATCTTTGGTACAGCTCAAAAATACTACAGCAAAAAGTTCTTTACACCCACTGAGCTAAAACTTGAACGTCCTCCGCATCATTCCTCCAAAAGAAATAATCTTGAGTACCTCACTGAATTCTTGTTTCCTCCAACCAAATACCCAAACTCTCAAGCACCAACCTTCTCCTCTCCCTTGGATGATCCCTTCACGGAAGCCGAAGTTAGAGCCATTCTACATAGCTTCAATGTCAACAAAGCTCCTGGTCCAGACCACATAGATTTTAAAATTCTAAGACATACTTATTACACAATCCCACACATAATTCACAAATGGACCAACATGTGCCTGAAACTTGAATACTTTCCAGAGACCTTACGAAAGGGGGAAGTGGTGAATTTTCTGAAGCAAGGGAAGCTTCCCTCTGAACCATCTTCGTACAGACCAATCTGCCTCGTACCAACATTAGGCAAACTCCTGGAAAAACTTATTGTTGCGAGGCTTAATTATCACTTAGAATAAAAAAATCTTCTACATGCCAATCAGTACGGGTTCAGAGAGGGCAGATCCTGCGAATTAGCATTGCACCACATTAAAAGCTCCTGCGCCCTTAACTTTTTGGCAGGAAAATATACCACTCTTGTGTCTCTGGATATCAAGAGAGCCTTCGACAATGTAGAATGGCCACACATACTACAATCGTTACAGCAACTAAACTGCCCAAGGAATCTCGCGGGAGTCATCAGTTCATATCTATCAAATAGAAAAAACTATGTTAACTGGGGCAATGGATCAACTAAAATGCCCCAAACGAAAGGCTCCCTCAAGGTTCCTGTCTGGGACCAATCCTATGGAATATCATAGCCAATAACATTCTGAACAAAATGAACTCTGAGGGCTATGAAACCTGTGCCTACGCTGATGACTTCTCCGTTATTCTCTCTGGGAAACGGAGGAAAGATCTGGAGGACTAGGCCAAGGGCGCCCTCTCACTTTTTAGCAGTATTTTAACAGCACTAGACCTTTCCTTATCTACATCAAAAACCCAAGCCTTAACTTTTGCATACCCCAAAGCTCTCCAAAGGTCTCCAGTGATGAGGATCAATGGCGTCAGTGTTAAACACGTACACCATCTAAAACTTCTTGGTGTGACAGTCGACAGGAGGCTCAACTGGATTGCCCACATCAATGACCTAAAACTAAAAACAACATCCCATTACCACAATGCAGCCAAAATGGTAGGAAAGAGGTGGGGCATCTCAACCTCTTTCCTGAAAATATGGTATAATACCATAATTGACAAAATTATTACATATGGTGCGGGCATCTCGGGCGGACACCTGACGACGACTGCCAAGACTAGGCTTAACTCTGTACAGAGGCCATTCCTCTTGCAGATGTCCACAGGCTACAAAACAATTTCAACTGACGCATTGACCGTCATCACGGGAATCCCGCATGCAGACTTGCAACTTCAATATAATTTTCAAAAAACTAATATCCTTCAACTCGATAACTCAAACTTAGCAAGCTCCCTTTTCCCAAATATTCCGATTCAAACCCTTTCCAACACCTGGAAAATCCATCCAGCAAAGGATGCTGCATCAGAATTAATTAATTGCAACATTAATAGCTATTCTCCGTCTGCTCCTGTGGCAATCTACACAGACGGCTCCAAAACTGATTATGGTGTAGTGCTAATCAATAATGAATCTATCCACCAGTGGTCTTGCAGGCTCGAAGACTTCAATTCTGTATTCCAGGCAGAGCTTTTTGGAATTCTAAAGGCTATCGAATGGGTAGAGGGAAATCTCCACATACATTCCTTCATAAACATCTACAGTGACAGTCTCTCGAGCCTACAGGCCATCGCCTGCCACAGGAGTAGGCTTCCAATTATACTTGAAATTAAAACTAAACTGTACAACTTAAAATCTAATGTAACCCTGGCGCACGTTTATGCCCACAGGGGTGTCGTCGGAAATGAACTGGCTGATATTCTGGCAGAAAATGCCACTGAAAATAGCCTTATACAATATTCCTTGCCCGCCCCTCCCTCATTCGTCAAACAAAAATTAAAACTTCAACTGATTCAAAATTGGCAATCTCTCTGGGATGTCTCAGAAAAAGGTAGACACACGCACAATCTGATCCCCATAGCCACAACCAATGACTGGAAACTTACCCCTCCTATAACAGCGTTCCTGACGGGCCATGGCCCATTCCCAAGCTATCTCCACAGGTTTCATCGCCGACGCTCACCCTTGTGCCCCTGTGGCGAGGAAGGAAATGCATTGCATTATTACTTTAACTGTGTCCTCACGTCTGCCCACCATATCAGAAATCCCTCCCCCAGACCAGTAAACTGGCTGGACAACATTTTAACTAGACCAAATCTAATTAACAAACTCAATAAGATTTTCTCCCTATTAATGGATATATCAAATGCCACTGATTAATGTTGTTACCAATAACACTGCCTACTGGCTCAGACAGGAAACTAGACCTCGTCAAGAACAACGTATACAAGAGTATCATGCACATGCTCTGCTGTAGAAATGGATTCAACGATCAGTAACCTGTTGCCCCTTGTCGCGAGAAGCGCACGCCCGGCAACAGGTGATTGCACCACACAACTTATCTTAATATGTTTCAGCTGTTTACCTCATGAACTCTAAATGAAATTTATCGGCCAGAATCAATTCAAACTAAGAACTTATCTCTCAATTATTATTTTAATTTCTCTCGCCCTTTGTCGGTCTTGGGATACAAGCCTGGCGAAACTTTGTATTTTTATTTATTTATTTATTTATTTTTTATTTTATTTTTCAATAAATTTCGGAGTAGTCCCCTTTGTCTCGACATTGAATCGCTCAACATCGCTCTAATAGCGATGAGCGGGGGCTGCTCCCTGTTAAATAACTCATTTTCAGAAATACTTTCATGACAACAAAACCACAACAAATCCATTTCCGAATCCACAGGGGTTTTATACACTTTATGTAACTTCAAATTCAAAACAATCAAGATACTATAGATCTAATGAAAGATGTAGCCACGGGATGTGTTTAGCGCGGCAATCCAAAGGCGCTGTAACTCCGTAATATTGAAATCACATCCGTTGCTGTATACGGAGCAGTACATCACTCAACAATACCAGTAGAACTTGAGCTAGAAACATTCCAAATCTCTCCCTCCAATATCGAGGGAAGCAAGTAAGGGCCGATTATTCAATTTCTCTAGTAGTTGTTCTACTGGAACTAACTATCCCACAAACAAGGTGCATGTCCGTTTGTTCGCTATTCCTAGCTCATGTAGCGATTTATCCTTTCTTACGCTCATGCCCATACACCAAAATTATACTTTTCGTCGTTTCATTCTTTCCAGTTTTCTCTAAAATCTGTAGCGTCCTAATGCTCGTCTAGGTTACGCATGCAACCATGCTATATGTTCCAATATGATTTTTGGTTTGTTATCGTGTCTCACTTAGATGTAAATTTTTGAATAATATTTCTGAATCACCCTGTATATATATAAGCTTAACTTACTTAATACTAAAGAAGATTAATATTAAAGCGTAAATATATAAGCGTAATTGAAAGAAACAAATCGGAAAAATTTGAAAAATTTATTAGACACACAGACACACATACATAAAAAGAAGAAGGAAAAACAGAAATTGTACTACACATGTTTTATTAAACAGGTAAATAACAGCTTTAGTGGCAATAATAGTTAAAGTGTCTTTATATTAGGATGAATTTCTTAGCGAATGGATAACGCACAGTTACACGTTGCACGGCATGCTAAATAACGGTCAGTAGAATGGTCATCGCAGAGCCAGTTATGCCATGTTGAATTCAATTCTATGCAATTTGTCCAATAATCGGCATAAGGACATCCATTTGCTAAAACAGAAAAGGAAGAAAAAAGTCTGTCAATATATGTATTCATACAAAAGTGTATTCTTACTGATCAACATACATATTTGCACATTTCAATGTATACTGTTAACTATTTCGCTTTATATTAAACCCAAATTTTGGTATGGTAGCATTAACCATAGGACTGTGGAATACTTTTTAACTATTTGGTGCTTTATGTGAATTATGGTACAGTCGGTAACAAAAGTACCTGAACACTAGCAAAAATTCCTATGTAAAAAAAGTACACTTCGGACGGTTTTGTTAAATAAATCCTTATCAAATCCTGTACTTAGTCAGCGTAAGAACATGATTCGATATAAGGATTTATTTAACAAAAAAGTATTAATTCTACCTTTTTTATATAGGAATTTTTGCTAGTGTTCGGATACCTTTGTTACCGACTGTACTAAATAAAGTTAAATACTTTCACCAAATAAAAGTTGAGTGATTGTGGTTATAGCTTTGACATAAGGTTTATAGCTATAGCGCACAAAAATTTTGTTCAATTAGGATAAAAATTTAGCAGTGTATTTAGTATCAGGATTCGTTTTCTTTTCTTAACACTGTGATATATCTTTTAAGGAATTTAAATCCCTTTCGAAAAAAATTAATAAATAAAGTAAGTAGTAATAATAATGAGATAAGGCTCAAAGAATATGTATCTACATTATTTTCTTTTGCTTACATATTATAAGGGCGATTCAGAAAGTAATGTCTCAAAGACTATTACTTTGCCAATAATACTGCAAGCATTTTGAACTGTTTATCATCAATGCAGTGATATTTAAGCTATAAAATTTAACTTGTTTAACCTTCCTATCTCTTCTCGTTCCTGAGTAATCAAGCAATCTTTGGCATCAAGTGGTGACGTGCGATTGAAACAGCGTCTGTAACTGAATTTTTGACTGCGGAAGGCTGTGCACCCCTCAGTACTCAGCATTCCCCATCGTCTGACTGGAGTTTACTAGAATTCCTGTGTATTGATGTCAAAGTTGTGCGGAAGTAGGCAAGGACAGTGAAAGACCAAACTCCAGTCGCATCGAATTTCTAAAATCAGTATTGAAATTGACCGTACGCCACGGCCTCTGATGAAGATCCTCAACATCAAGTGGAAGAGTCGATTCAGGGCAAACACAGAATCAAGCAACACAAGATCGCAACAATACTCGCCATTTCCATTGGTTCAGTGAACATGCAAGCCACAAAATTTAGGAAGTGATGCAGCATCTGAGGTTCACGGATATTTTGCCTCATCCTGCCTAGCCTGCATCTTGCGCCAGGCGAGTTTTGGCTGTTCCTTAAACTTAAGAGTCACCTTAAGGGCCAACGTTACAGTTGTGAAACGGAGGTGGAAGCAGCAGTTAGGCAGTGATGTCACTAGTAGTCACCACAATTCTTCGCCGACGGTATGAAAAATCTTACTTCGCTTTGACGCAAGTGTGCTGCCTGTAATTGGGACTATGTTGAAAAATGATGCCACTGCAAGCTTTCCACTGATACCTGTATCGGTACTCTCTGTCAAACACGAATAGAGTTATCACCTCAGATGCATTATTTTCTGAATCACCCTCGTAGAACGCCAATAGATGGAGACGTAGAGGAGATAGAGGAGACGTCCAATAGAGGAGATTGGCGTAGAACGCCAATGTATGTTATTTTTCTTTATAGACCCCCAATTCAGGGTCTCCTTCTGTTTGTGTCTAGCTCTCATGTGGATTATTTCAAAGTATAAGAGAAATGCTAATGTAGTACTTACAAATATGTTTTATTGCTTTTCAAAAACAATGTTCAATTAAATAAAAACTTTTTATTAAGAGATATTAAAATACATTACCTTAAAAAAAAAAAAAAAAAGGTGCAAAAAGGTGTTTTGAAATTCAGCCAAATTTCCTCATTAGCATAAAAACAAAATTTTATGCATTAATTATGGCCCCTGTATTTTCTGGGAAGGTTAGTATAATTCAAGTCAACAATATACGAGTAACGAGGAATGTGTAATAGTGCTGTGCTAATTTGATACGTTCTGAAAAATGTTACTTTTAAACTAATTAGGAAACTTGGTTGAATTTAGAAACATCTGTTTTAACTTGTTTTTAAATGTAGTGTAATATTTTAATATCTCATAATTTAAAGTTTTTATCTTATTTAGTTAATATTAATAGACTGGTATGGTGTTCGTATATATTAAAAACAACGTTTAATAATATTTCAGATACTATAATCAAATAAAAAATGTTGGGTATCAAAAACAATTACTGAATAAATAATTTAGACTAGCATTTATATTTCTTCGACTATTTCTTTTTCTCGTTCTGATATTCTTTCCGCATATCTTTAAATTATACACAATTTAAAAATACACAGCTTACTTATTGGAATTGTGTTTAATAGAAAATATAGTTAGGAATGAAATTTTATACCAGTGGATCAGGAACCTCAACGTCCTATTTGCACCCTTCATTACTCAGCAGATAATTTTTATTTATTCCATAACATTTAAAATATATATATATATATATATATATATATATATATATATATGTATATATACATACATATATATGATTGACTTGCAGCAACATAACCAGAAATGTTACTGAGGGGGCTATCACCCTCTCAGACCCCCGTTGTATCTGTCTGTCTATATCTACATGCATGTAAATGTATATATATATATACATTTCCTTGCAACACACAGCCTTGTATTAATACCTTGTAACTCATAAACAGACATATCAAACTTGATGTCAGATGACGTAATTATTTTGTGTAGCTCTGTAAACTAATTACCAATTCTATGCCAACCATTTTGCACAGAAAACATGCTTTTAAACATTTTAATAAAATATGTCTATTTCATTATGTTTAACGGAATGCAACCCTGTTAAAATGCACTTGTAATAAATATTGTCTATAGATCGTAATGGTACAAAATTCCTTTTTGTGTTTTCCGTTTTTCCCACAGTTATCATATGCATCAATAAAAATTATACAATTAATTTATTGTAACTCATTATTATTTGGATCAAATTTGACATCATTTGGATGATTACAGAATGCCATTGGAATTAGTTTATGTTGTTCTGTAAATAAACTATTTAGTCTATAGATACTTTTTTCTTCAGAAAACAATCTTTTAAGCGTCTCAATAATGTATGTTAATTACATTTTGTTGAATGCAGCATAAACGCGTGAAAATATGTTTAAATAAAAATTTGTCCATAGGCTCTAGTGTCACGAAATTCTTTTGTGTGTCCCTGTAAAGGAGCCATAAATATTATACACCAGTAAAATCTATTCAACTTATTCTATGTATCTCATGATTAATTGTTTGTTCATGAATAATTTTGACATAAATTGAATTATAATGTGGCATTGTAGAAACACTTTTGTAAGGCCCTTTACATTTATTATTAAGTCTAAGCACACATTTTTCTACAGAAAACATGTTTTTAAGCATATCAATAATATATGTTAATTTCATTTTTTTGAATGCAGTGTAACCATGTTAAAATGCGTTTTATGATATTCTGCCCATAAGTCGTAATGATAAGAAAAACTTTGGTGTGTTCTTGTACACAAACCATAAACAATATAGGTAGTAAAAAATATACAGCTATTTTTGTATGGTGCTTAAACATGTGTACCAATCTGCAAGTCAATCAGAGAATTTTTGCGGCCGCTATTGCAAAGTACAGTCGGTAGCAAATGTATATATCTGTACTGATAAGTATAAAGGATTTAAGTCCAAAAATGTCGATTTTGAGTTAAGTACATAGTCAGACTCAGAAAAAAATTCTCCATCAATTGGTATAAAGGATTTAAGCCCAAGTCATTTAGTCTTTGAGAAAATCCATTGGTAAAAAAGATTCAAGTGAGAAATTTAGCATTCATGTTTGTTATAAAAGGTTTAAGTCAATTTGTTCCCTTTATGAAATGAAATTTGATAATAACTTGAATTGTATAAAGGGTATAAGTCAACATAATCCCTTTTTCTTAATCGAGTCTTCTGATTAGTTTTTGGTATAAAGGATTTAAGTCCACTTTCCTCTTTTTGCGCTGTGCCACTTGGAGGTCAACAGGTTTTAATCCAATGCAATAATAAGATTATAATTATTCAATTGCTTATTATTGTATTTTATGCTTTAATTTATAAATGTAGAACTGGTATCGATAAAAAAGTACCCTCTTTTCAATTGAAATTTAATATCTATAAATAATTTACTACATTTAACATCAGAGAAAAGCAGACTTAGCCTATGAACAGAAAAGGCTTGACAAAGCAGAAGCCAAAACTGATACCTCATAAGTGTGTTTAGTTTTTGATTTAAAACATTGTCTAGCAACTCCATTTCTGTCATCATCTGTAGCTTTCTACAAACGCCAACTTTGGACTTTTAATTTGACTATACATGACAATGCCATAGGTAAGTCATGTTATTACATGTGGCACGATGGTAGTGAAACTAACGAAATTGCTTCATGTCGTTACAACTACCTACGAAATGTACCTGACACTGTTACAAGTGTAACTTTCTATTCTGACACATACGGTGCTCAAAACAAAAACATCAATGTGTCAGCGATGTTTTTGAAGGCGATGGCTGACTTCCCTCATTTCGCCAGCATCAATCACAAATTTCTAATTTCAGGTCACTCGCACATGGAATGTGACGTAGACCATGCTCTAATTGAGAGACAAAAGAAAAGTATGGCATTTCAAGTATTCCACCCACATGATTGATATCAGCTTGTTCGGTCTACAGGGAAGAAAAATCAATTCACTGTTAGAGAGATGACTCAAGATGATTTTTTTGATTTTGCATTACTGTCAATAAGTACTCTCGTTGTGAGAAAGAATAATGTTAATGGGGAGCCGTTCAAGTGGCAAGAAGTACAATGGTTGGTATTGCCAGGAACGGGATCAGATATTTTATAGGGACAGCCTACTTGAAGGCACTTTCAAAAAAATTAGTATTCTTCGACGAGGCAAAACAAATCTCCGAATTACCCAGAAATCTGTTCCAATCGCAGTGCAGAAGAGAGATCAACTTACTTTGCTTCCTCTTGTGCCTCCAGTATTCCATAACTTCTACAAAACTTTACGAACATCAGCTAGCATAGAAAACATTGACCCTGACTTAGAATTTAGTGATACTGATGAAAATGACCATTAATCACCATGACCCATGATTCAGTGGAAGGAAACACGAATATAATATTTTGATGGTCAATATTATATTAATCCTAATGCTTTGTATTTTGTGCACTGTTAAAATTGGTTTCTGAAAATGAGCTAAATTGTCTCAAAACAGCCCCGAAACAATATAGGGGAGACTGGGGCACAGTGGAGCACTTTTACACTTTTAATTTTTTGCCACCAAAAATAAAAAAGCAAGGTACCTGAAAAAATTAGCAAACATTCTTTAAATTTTTCTTGACATGTCCTAATTTTTTTTTATAACAATACTTTTAATACATTACGAATGAAAAAATAAATTATGTGCACTCACAAAGTGGACCACTGCGCTCCATCACCGGGGCACAGTGGTCAACAACCCGGGGTACAGTGGACCAACCTCCGTTGTTCATGTTTAATTAATATAAATTACTCATTTTTTTTTTTTTTTTGTAAAATTAGTTTCTTATGCAATTATAGTCTAAATAACATAATTCGAACATTTTCATGAAATAAAATTACCAAAATTTAAAGAAATACACACACAAAAAATAAATAAATAAATAAATAAATAAATAAGAGAAAAAAATAAGAAATCAAATTAGAGTAAGAATTCTATATCAGATTTCCTTTGTCTTTTACGTGCCATCACTGAAAACAATAAGATATATTTTTAATTTGTTTATTAATGTTATATAGTAATAAAAATTATGAAATATATAGTTAAACATTATGTTACTATTCAAACATTTTTATTTATTATTTTGAGATATTAATGCTTTACATTATATTTGTGAGATAGGTTTAACTAAAATTATTCTACTTTTATCTTTTACATGTTATTCCTAAAAACAACAACAATAAATTTATATAACCTACTATTTATTATATCACATAATCATTTTATTTATTTTTTAATATTAAACAATTCAAATAGTTATTAAATTTAGATATTCATAATTATTATACTACTATTCAACTATTTTCCCTTTTCAGAAATTAATTTTATTATAATATTAAGATTATTATTTTTTGATTAATTATTTTGAGTCACATTATATTTGTATATGTAAATTCAACTAAAATAAATAATGTATTAAATATAATTTGGAGTTTTAGGCACATTGAAAGGTGGTCCACTGTGCCCCATGTCCAAACAAAACAAATAATAAAATTAAAATTCTATATAGACTATAAATATGCTAATAATTTTTATAAATTTAAAAACAACAATATCTTAGCTTTTCTTTACAACTATCCAATACTTGTAGTCAATAGTTCTGTCCTGATAAAATTAAAAAAACTTCAAACTTAAAAAATTGCTTTGAGCAGCTCAAAACATAAAAGTTGTATAAAATGGCTACCATGTTTTTTTTTTTTTTTTTTTTTTTTTTTTTTTTTTTTTTTTTTAATAGAAGTAGTACCATGCTTCCATCTATGAGTCTCAATATAAACTATAAGAGTTAAATACTAAGAGATTTAAATAGGGGTGGTCCACTGTGCCCCAGTCTCCCCTATACTTAAATTTGAAAACCCATGTACTCATTTTTGAGTATATTGGCATGTCAAACATGTGGATATTGGGATTCTTATTGGTCAACCCTATTTTTGAATTTGTCAATGTACTCAAAAATGAGTACATGGGTTTTCAAATTTAAGTATATATTGTTTTGGAGCTATTTTGAGACAATTTAGCTCATTTTTAAGGAACTATTTTTTACAGTGTTTTTTTACCTATTTTTTACACTATTTTTTACAGAACTATTTTTTAACTTTAGTGTTTTGCTTGTGGATTATTAATGACGTATTTTGTTGCCATGTAATAGGGTGATACATATTTTTTGTTTTTTAATCTATTATTTTATTTTTTAATCTATTATTATGTTTTTTATTTAATTATTTATTTATTTTTTGTTTACCATTATTATTATTATTATTATTATTAATTATTTTCAACTACGGTATATCGTTTATTATGATTTATATTCTTCTAATCTTCAAAAGTTTTATAACAAAAAAGGACAATGAAATTTTATAACAACAGCTTCTAGAGGTAAAATATAAAAATATCTAATCATTTTTCAAACTGATTTACCTCTCAATCAGTTTAGCTTGAGTAGTATTATACATCAGATAATGTTTTATTTGATACATATTATCAAGTGCATATTATCTTTATTTAATTACTTCATAGACATTGAAGGTATTTGAGCATTAATTTTCAATAATTGTGTAATAATTCCTATCTTCAATACGATAGTCTATAATATTGTATCCAATTCCTTGTTTGAGTAATAAATTCTTTCAATCATGTTGATCGTTCATGTTTCACGAACCTGGATTTACCATGCTGGACCCTTACCTAATAACCTTTCATTAATCTTAGATTTCTAAGATGAAAGCATTTGGTAATCCGGCTCAACTTTGTTCATATATCTTATTAAAGTCATGAATCAATATGTTGAGGAAGTTAGAATTGATAAGACCTTATTTTTATTAGGTTCAAATTATTTTGAACATCCACTGAGGTCATAAATCCGGTATTTTTTAATGCTGCAACCAAGTATTTGAACTGTCAGCATAATAATAATGTTAAATGAATGTACAAGTCAAAGTGGTAAAAAGGAGTAAGTCCTGGGTTGAGTGATACAAAGGATTTAAGTCCTGCAGGCATTTTTTCAAAACTACATAAATCTGTTAAAAATAAACAAACTTCAAAATTAAATGTATGTAGTTTATTCACAAAATTGTATATTACGATAATATACTGGTTAAAACTGTATTGAACGGATAAGTTTTTATACAGAATTTTTTAAACTTTATTTTTTGTTTCCTGAAAAATCAAGAATATGGACTTAAATCCTTTATACTTATCAGTACAGATATATGTATATATATATAAACTCGGTTCATGGTGTCAAGTGTCGCCTTCCCACAGAATCCACAAGAAATCTGCCCCAGAGCTTTCGGTCAAAGTTCTCTTCCTTTCCTCCACCAGACCCCTATCTTCCATCGCTTTTTTCATATCATCCATCCAACTCTTTCTTGGCCTTCCTCGCTTCCTTTTTTGATTTGTTTTATTGGTAAAAGCGGCTTTAGGTAACCTTTCATCACTCATTCTTTTAATATGACCATACAAGATGCTTTTTTTTTCAAGGTCATCTAAAGTGGTTTCCTTAATTTCCATAATTTCTTTAATTCTTTCATTTCGTATTCTTTCTGTCCCTTGATATCCTGCATGATCTTCTTAGGGCATCCATTTCCACTGCCGCTAATATCTTTTTCTATGTGTCTATAATTCTCCATTCCTCTGCATCGTATAGTAATATACTTTTAACAATAGAATTATGTAGATTATTATTCCTCTTCCGACAGATCTCCTCACTCCACCAAATAGAATTCAGCAGCTTTACAGCCTTTCTTCCTTGACAAATTCTATGTTTAATTTCTTGTGAGTCTTCACCTTCTCTATTAATATATACTCCACAGCTTTCTATTTTCATGTTATAATTTAGCTTTAAGTCAATCTCATTTCCTCCTATGCATAAGTATTTCGTCTTACTCACGTTCATGTATAATCCCCATTTTTCATATCCTTCCTTAATTTTTATCGTCATTTTTTCTAAGTTATACTAGGTTAAGTTATATTTATAATAAATAAATAGATAAATAAATAAAAATAAAAATTACTACATTTTATATCTTTTTATAAATAAAAACTTAAAAAAGGGAAGAAAGAAAAAAAAAAGGGGGGGGGGACGGTATTCCGTCTAAATCGTTGAAGACATCGCTTCGAATCCTTGTTCCCATCGACAGCGTTTTATCTAACACGTTATGTCAGTTCCCAATCCACACAGCTTGAATATAAATTTTTTTTGTACTGCTATTATTCAAGAGTTGGATTAATTTTCCGTAATGGGCAATATGCTTGACACTATACTAGCATTAAATTGATTAAGCGGTAAGAGAAAAGTTATATGCATAGATTAAATTTTCAAGAGTCCAAAATTTAGTTGAAATTATGTATGTATGTATATTTCGTAAACGATTTTCATTTCGGAAGAACTACATTATATGTATATCGGTTAACATACAAACATAAATAAGTATTCTTGTACAATATAAATGTATTATGCAGACGTTACAAAATGTTCAGTTTCAAGGTTATAAGTTTTCAGAAGAGTTAAGGAACAGCAAGAAGATTCAAATTATTTATCAATACAGTATGTGTGTGTGTACGTGCGAGTAAGCGTAAAATGCCTTTTTTATTTCATCACTAAATGTGATCATAAAAGTGACTGTTAATATTTCATTCAACAGCTTTCTTTTTTAAGGTTGCACATAAGCCATATTAAATCTTTCTTTCATCCTATGTTATCCTTTGGAATATTTGTTGATTTGTATTTTAAGGAAGTCTCATTGAAAAATAAATTTTTCGGAATTCTGTTTTTTAATTTAATTTAATTTAATTTATTTAAATATTACTCTTTAACATGTCGCTTTTTAACTTAGTGAAAATTAAAAATACATTTTAATATTTTAAATATTGAAAATCAGAGACCTAAATTTAATTAATGAAATAAAAATATTTAAATTTACTCTCTCAAAAAATTGCTCACTTAGCTAAAAGGCGACAGGAAATGTAATAATAATAATAATAATAATAAAAAACGAGAAACTTTATTTTTGAACGAGATATTCTCATAATATCGAGCAATATAAATCTTACAGGATAACAGGTAAAGGTAAAAAAAGGAGGTGGGGGGGGGGGGGGGGTAAATGTGGCCTACTCCACTGATTCCTAACGCCCAGAGCAGAGCTTCGTATAAAAGTTTGTCGCTTT
Organism: Salticus scenicus; assembly: GCA_963930645.1. Taxonomy (NCBI): domain Eukaryota; kingdom Metazoa; phylum Arthropoda; class Arachnida; order Araneae; family Salticidae; genus Salticus; species Salticus scenicus. Next base: position 223,063,009 of record OZ005654.1, on the reverse strand, counting down.
AATATTGGTGCACCTTACATCTTTCCCCTGGACAATTTTTTAACTAATTGTAACTGTGCGAAATAATTTAATTTCTTAAAAGAATTTTTAAAGTTCTTAGTACTTTTTAAAAGACTTAATTTTTAAAGCGAAAATATATCTTTAAGGGTTAAACTAAATAGTACTGTAACACATAAATGAGTATATTAATAAATAATTAAGATAAATATCTCCTACTTACTGCATAGGGAGTTGAATTTACAGTAATTCTGGCAACCAGAACAAGCTGTACCATTTGTGTAAGGTCGATCAAACCTTTCTGGGTGATTGCCTCTAAAATCCAATTATATATAATTTTAAGTATTTATATTCTTCATATAAATCATACATAAGCAATAAATGAAACAATATAACTACTAATAACAATTATAAAGGAAATAATATTGTTAGGTAATTTTTTATAATTTTAATATTAATATCTATAGCCCGGAAGTTGGTTGCTTTTACCGCGCACTAGTGCTGCGCAGTGGGATATTGGCGACGATCTGGGACTCACTCCTAGGGGTAGTTCGGAGATATGCCATCACAATTTTGATCTTCCGTGGAAAGGATGGTTCTCCCGCTTCAGTGACACCCAGAGGTATAATTTTAATTGATTTTAATTAATTTTAATAATAATTTAATATAATTTTAATTAATTGAACAGGGGGGGGGGACATTGCGACCACGACAGATTTTACGTGCACCAGCCATCATTAGTGTACACTCGCCGGCTCGAATACTAAACCTGCAATCGTCCAATTGCGAGCCCAGCTCTCTACCGCTATACCCCGGAGGTAAAAGATACCATGTCCATCTTATAAAAAGAGTTGGCACCATGTCCTTAACGTGCATTTTTAGATTTATATAAAGGCATTAAGCCCTGATGTCTAGTTACTGTAAAGAAGATAAGATAGTGGAAAATAAAACTATGTCCATTTTTTTTTAATTCACGACAAATGTACTTCATTGTAGCTCATCAAAGACATGATGACAAGTCTTTTTGCAAAATGCACATGGTATCCTTTACTTCCTGGGTACGGAAATGTTTTATACATTTTATAATTAACAAATTAACAAGTTCATTAGATATATATATATATATATATATATATAAAGTGAATATCTTGGTTGCGTGACTGATTTGTTTTTCCTAGTTCAACATTAAAGTTGAATAAATTGGAAACGCAGGATATCTTATAATTAAATTTGGGTAACCATACACACAGTCGGCAGCAAAACTATTCGAGCGCTAGCTAAAGTTCCTATATAAAACTAGTATGTTGTGGCTACCACTTGACTTTCTTCTATATTTTCCTATACAAATTCACTCGGTAAAAATAATTTATTAAAATTATTATTTAAAAAAATTATCTTCCATGATAATGCAGACGATTTCCATATTAGAGAAGTAGTATAACACTAAATATCCAAAAAAAGTCAATTTTATTGTCAATATTACATTAAAAAAAAAAAAAAAAAGGTGCAACAACATACCAATTTGTATGAAATTTTGTGCAGTAGTTCCTGAGATACAGTTGCCACAAAATTTTGTCACACACACAGACTGACTGACAGACAGACATTTTCTAAAAATGGTCAAATCGTGTTTTACAGCTCTCAAAACGTGTAAATCCATCAAAAACCCGAGGTCGAAAATTTTTACGAATCCAATACTTTCTTCTGTTAAATATAGAAGAAAGTAATAAGTACACTTAATACTGTTTTGTTAAATAAATCCTTGTCTAACCATGTTCTTAGACTGGCTAAGAACATGATTCGACAAGGATTTATTAAAAAAAAAAAAAAAAAACTGTATTAAGTGTATTTTTTTTTTTTTTTCATGGGAACTTTTGCTAGCGCTCGAATAATTTTACTGCCGAATGTATTCGAAATCCGAGAGCAGCCTCTATTTTGAAATCGTATTAATCGTATCATCATTATTTTTTTGCTACAATTTTTCAAAACATAGTTTTTTTTTTTTTTTTTTCTTTTCATCAGAAAAAGCATTACCGATGTCCTCATTCACTTCCAATAAAAGACAATTCCATAATTTGGTAATTATAATAGTTTCGAATGATATTTTCTTATAAAAGTACTCTAATATGGTTACCCTAAATTAAATGCTAAAAAACAATATCACAAAAAATAATGATGGGATTTTAAAGAAATTACAATCAGTTTTCTCCATTCTATTGCAATATTTTTTTTGGCAATTTTTGTAGTATATCACATTTTAAATAGCATAATTAATACATTTTAAATGGCAAAATTCATTAATTTAATAACTACCCTAGTTAGGAAGTTAGGATGGAATGGTTGGGAGGCACCTGTGACAGCGTCACGCATCCTCCATTACCTAGATGCGGAAACTAACGGAGTGAGACTCCCGAACAACAATTTCACTGCAATGGAGAGAGAGAGAGGGGGGGCATAAAAGGAACAAAGAACAATAACAAAGGAATTTTAGAGCTTATGGAAAGATGAAACACAATATTAAAAATGAGCAAAAAGGTTAAGTACAGCATTACACAACTAGGGAAAAGTTTAGGGATAGTAAGAATATTTTTTATTTTTCAAGGAGCAAATTTTATAATTTTTTTGGTATGTTAAAACACATTTTTTTTTTTTAATAACACAAGAACAAAAAAGCACAACATGAGACAACACAAGGACAAGGACAGGATATAATCTCCGAGGAGAAGTCAAGGCCCGAAGGCGATAGAAAAGTGAAAAGGTAAAAAAGCTAACACAAAAAAGGTTAAAGGTGGGAGTTTAGACTGAGGCCCGCTTTGGGTCTGCGTCTATTAAAAGGATCATTGTGGTCGTATGTTGCGTGAGTGTTTAATGCAGGGTTATAACAGTAATAATAATAATAACTACCCTTTTCTCATAGAAAATTGATATCGTCTGAACCTATATAAGATTTCTGGTTCAATAAACATATTTCTATAGTTTGAAAATATTTAGTCAATATTGGAAGTCAATTTAATACCAAATATATAGGCAACATCAGTGCAATATTCATAATAAATAATAAAAAAAAATATTTATATTACAACCTAATCATTAACTAACTATGTTTACAATATTGATAACAAATTAGCTACCAATATATTATTTTTAAATATTTCAACGATCAATGATGACGACATTAATTCCTTTAAAAATAAATGCAATACTGGATGCATAATTGCCAACTTTAGCCCTTTCTGGCTACCAGAAAACTTTAACAGAAATTTTTATTTTATTTAATCAGTGAAAATTGTTACAGAAATATATAAAAAACCATTAAAAGTTCTGTCAAAGACAAAATTTAGTTTAGTATGGAAGACTATTAATTTCAATCTGTAAAATTTTTATTTTTAATTTTTAATTATTTTTGATCTCATTTTTAAAACTGGGTAAAACTGGGCCACGTACTTTTTAAAATGACTGAAATAAATTAAAATGAAGTGTTGCAACCTAAATTTCACACTTTAGTTAATTTAAAAAAAACCCAACTGTCGTGTCGAAAAAATGTTTGCACCCTTGGATTCAGAAAAATCGCCTCTTTCATTTGGTACAAAATTTGTAACGATAGGACAGATATTTCTAATTTATTTTGGTGTTAAACAAAACTAGTCTACAGAAATATATACTGAAACTAATAGTTCTCTGTTCTAAAAGTTGTATATTAAAATTTTCCGAACTTTAATAGAAATTTTTATTTCATTTAATCAGTCAAAACTGTAACAGAAACATATATAAAATATCTATTAAAATTTTTCGAGTTTTAACAGAAATTTTTATTTTATTTATTCAGTGAAAACTGTTACAGAAATATATATACAATGTCTATTAAAATTTTCCGAACTTTAACAGAAATTTTTATTTTATTTAATCAGCGAAAACTGTTACAGAAATATATATTTATTAAAATTTTACTAACTTTAAAAGAAAATTTGTATATTATTTAATCAGTGAACAGAAATATATAAAAGAATTCTGCTAAAATTTTCCGATAGCCAAAAATGGCTAAAGTTAAATCTAAGATTGGATGATATTAGCCTTACGATACTAAAACAATCTGGTGTGTAACAGCCACACGACTTCCATTACCCAGTACTACACACATTATAAACATTTTATATACATTTTTGATGTAAATAAGTAACAAAACTGCTCTATCCGTCAAATAATTTATTTAAAATAATAATTAGAAAAATAATAATACATATATTAATCATTTTCCAGATATGTTACGAAATTCTGAGGAGATATTGTTAGAAAATAGTTTGCATTAATTTTATTATTTGAGTAAAAGTTTTTGAAAACTTTAATTTTATTTTCAGTAATTTTTAAAATGTTAATTATAAATATTTTCAGATAAGTTTCCTTCTAATAACCACGTAATACATGAAAGGAATAGATTTATATAACAATTTTCAAGAAAATCGTTAGAGCCGTTTTTGAGATACTAACTTTTATCAAAACTCAACTATTGAATGGAAAACAATAATTACGCACAAAAGGATATTTAAAAGGGAGTTAATATTACGAGTTTGAAAAAAATCCGTACAGCCGTTTTTAAAGGAACGCCTTTGCGAGGCCTGAAATTGAGCTATTTATACAGGACGCCTATCAATTTTCCTGAACTAACCAACTATATCATTCGAAAGGACATCTAATAGAGTGTTTATATAGCAAGTTTGAAGAAAATCGTTATAGCCGTTTTTGAGATACGGACTTACAGTCCCACTTCCGGTTTCCGATGTCTCACTTCCGGTTAAACTCAATTATTGACAGGAAAACAATAATTACATACAAAAGCATATTTAAACGTGAGTTAAAATGGTGAGTTTGAAAAAAATCCGTACAACCGTTTTTAAAGGAACGCCTCCGCGAGGCCTGAAATCGAGCTATTTATACATGACGCCTATCAATTTTCCTGAACTAACCAACTATATCATTCGAAAGGACATCTAATAGAGTGTTTATATAGCAAGTTTGAAGAAAATCGTTAGAGCCGTTTTTGAGATACGGACTTACGGTCCCACTTCCGGTTTCCGATGTCCCACTTCCGGTTTTTCAATTTTCACCAAAATTTGGAAATTTCATCTGTACACCAGACGTATTTCAATTCTAAAGTTTCGTAGCTCTATCTTTATTAGTTTCTGAGCTATAATAGCCAGAAGATTCTCCACATACATACACAGACACACACATACATACACACTGACCAATTGCCAAAAACCACTTTTTTAGACTCAGGTGACCTTAAAACGTGTAAATCAGGTGAAAACCCGATATCGAATTTTCAGACCGAATACAATACTTCCATTACCTACGGTAGTAGGGTAATGGAAGTAAAAACTATATTTATTTAACTTAGGCATTTTAAATATATTTCATTAAAGTAATTAAACTGTAATCTTACATGGGACAATAGTTGCAAACGTAGCTGTAATAGGGTCGACCTGTGGCATTACTTGCTTCACAGTAACTGAAACCGCAACCTACTCGATGAGTACTATACCACACCATCTGTTAAAAAATAAATAAACAAAAATAAATGTATAATTTTCTAATAATATATTTAAAACAAATGTATTTCAGAATAAATTTTAAAGTAATGGTAATAAATAAATTTCTATGACAGCAGTTTGGAGATTGTATTTGGTGAAAGTTATAATCGCCAATGTTTCTATTTACTTATGTAGTTTAATATTTCTTTATTCCAAATCATTTTAGTTTTTATTTTACTTCTTTTTTAATTTCGTGCAGTCGAAATTTAACTGGCAAAATATTTAAAAATAGTTGATAATAATTATTATATGTTGCTAAATTTAACTCTTTCAAAAGTTTAACTTTTCTTTATAAACACTTTTAAACTTTGTTGGAAAATCATGAATAATAACAATAATAATAATAATAATAATAAATAAATAATAATAATAATAAAAGCTTTAGTACAGGACTCCTTTGGCGAAATTTGAAATTTGGCACCGAAGTAACTCGGGCGTTTCTCGCAAAGGTCTTTAATAGCGCAATTATGATATCCGCATTTTAACTTATTAAAAAAAAAGTTACTATATCAATGGCATCCTTAAATTACCAACTCAAATTCAAATTTAATTATCTTGTTCCTTTTTTTTTTTTTCATTTTGAACGCGTGCTTTTTATTTCTTAATTCAAAATTATATTTAAAAAAAAAAGAAAAAAACTTTTTCGATAGTGTTTGTTTCGATATTGATTACACTGCGGAACGAAAAAAATATATAAATCTGCGGCATTTATTTTGTTAATGGTTTTTGTAAACACTTGTATTAGACATTCACAGTATGCATTCACTTTTTTTGGATTGACTCTGATTCTTGAGATAAACGAAACACAAGAAATCAATGAAAAAAATTAGACTACCCTCCTAAAGATCTATTAATTTGATTAACACCACTAAATTTTACTATCTATTCACGTATATAGATAGGTACAAGAATTTTACGAATCAGAAGTGCTTATTGTCTTGAAAAATATGAGTTCGTTACGAAAACCTTGTGTTAACAACCCCAACAGTTTTTGTTACATATGTGGCAAATTTTGTTTACAAAGGCAAATAAAAAATATCACTGAGTTTGTGATGAAAACCTACGAAGCATACTTTGGGAGAAAGCTTGCACAAAAGAATAAATATTGGTTGCCCAATATCGTCTGTAAGCCTTGTGTAGAATCTTTGCGATACTGGAGTCAAGGAAGCCGTAAAGGGCTTCAATTTGGAGTGCCGATGATATGGACTGAGCCTACTAATCACTTAAATGAGTGTTACTTTTGTGCAGTGGATGTAAAAGGTATCAACCGGTATAAAAAACGTACTTAGGTTTATCCTAATGTGGAATCGGCTTAACCCCAAGTATTCCACTGTGATGATTTGCCAATTCCAGTGTTTTCAGGACCATCTACTGCAAACTGTGATGATGCTGAAATGTTAGAGGGATCAGACAATCAGACGAGCAGCAGTGAAAGTGAGTTCGAAGAAAGTAGTTCTACAAAACAGGGATTTTCTCAAGAGTACCTCAGTGACTTGGTTCGTGATTTGAATTTATCAAAAAAATTGGCCGAAATTCTTGCTTCGGGATTAAAAGAAAAACACTGTCTTCAACTTGGTGTTACCATTACATCCTTTAGGACAAGAGAGCAAGACCTTTTTCCTTACTTTACCGAAGAAGATATGCTTGTATTTTGTAACAATGTCTCTGGACTCTTAAATTGAATGGGCCTTCCCGAATATAAGCCTGAACAATGGAGGCTTTTTATAGATAGCTCAAAAAGAAGTCTGAAATGTGTATTGCTGCACAATGGAAATAAATTTGCTTCAGTTCCAATAGGTCATACTACCAAACTAAAAGAGGAATACCAAAATATTAAAATTGTTTTAGAAAAGATTTTGTACGCAATACATCAGTGGTCAGTATGCGTCGACTTGAAGATGGTGAATTTTTTATTAGGCCAGCAAGGAAGGTATGCTAAATATCCCTGTTTCATATGTCTATGGGATAGTCGCGCAAAAACAACAACAACATTGGATTAGAAAGGTCTGGCCTTTGAGGGAAAATATGGAGGTAGGAAGAGCAAACGTGATTCATGAACCGAGATAAACCGAGAGAATATTATTCTTCCACCACTTCATATCAAGTTTGGGCTAATGAAACAGTTCATCAAAGCCATTGACAAGACTGGTGACTGTTTTAAATATGTGTGTCAAAAATTTCCAGCCCTGAGTATGGAAAAACTAAAAGCAGGCATCTTCGATGGACCGCAATGCTGTACTCTTTTAAAAGACACTGTATTTGTAAACCATATGACACAAATTGAATCTGAAGCATGGCTAAGCTTGGTTTTAGTAGTCAAACATTTTTTGGGGAATCATAAAGCACCAGACTATGCAGAATTGGTTGCTAAAATGCTTCAAAATTTTCACACATTAGGAGTTACTATGAGCATTAAATTGCATTTTTGCATAGCCATTTGGACAGATTCACGGATAATCTGGGCGATTACTGTGAGGAACAAGGAGAACGGTTCCACCAGGACATCAGGATAATGGAAGAAAGATGTCAAGCTCGATGGGATCGCCACATGCTGGCAGACTACTGTTGGACTTTAATAAGGGATTGTCCGAGCAAAACCATGACAAAAAAACTTACAGAAAAAGTTTTTTGTATTTTTTGTTTTAATTATTTGATGAACAGCATGTATATTTTTTGTTTTTATATCGTTCTTATAAAGGATCTTAATAAAAATATTTTTTCAATACATATTGGTATTTTTATTTAGGTTTTTCAGTGAAATAGCTAATAGTCTTTATCTCAAAAACTAGAGCCAATTTGACAAACCTAATAATTTTCTAGTATTCAGCACACTAGTCTTATACAGAATTGACTTTAAACTACCATGCCGCAAAATGACTGTTCCCCAGTGTTATTATTAATTTTCTTATCTTTTTCTTTCAAAAAAAAAAAAAAAAAAAAAAAAAAAAAGGAAATTCTGACAAAAGCAGAATTTAGTTTAGGACGAGAACTATTATTATTATTATTTTTTTCTTCCAAACTATATCATTGCTTTTAAGTTCAATTATACTTTCGATAAATTTTACATTTCGATAAATGTCCAACTGTCGAAAACTGGTATCAGAAAAATCCTCAGATTAAGACTAATAGTCCTCAGTCCCAACGAGATATATAAATTAGAGTGCTGATTCAACGGATGAAGGATTAACTTTCCGTGGTTCAAGATGAATAACGTGACATGCTCGAATAGGTTGCTGTGTTTGGCCCTTTATCGCTATTTTGGCATTTAAAATATCAGTTCGACAAATTATCATCATTATTATTAGGTAACATGACTGTCCTATGACCGAAATAAATTGTTTTTAAAATAATTTTACACATATTTCACATTCTAATAAATAATAAAATACCTTTTTTTTCATCATTTCCCAACAAAGTTTAAAAGTGTTTATAAAAGAAAATTTAAACTTTTAAAGAGCTAAATTTAACAACAAATAATAATTTTTCAACTATTTTTAAGCATTTTGTCGGTTAAAGTTCAACTACACGAAATAAAAGAGAAGTAAAATCAAAATCAAAATGATTTAGAACAAAAGAATATTAAACTACGTAAGTAAACAAAAACATTGGCGTTTATAACTTATGCGAAGAACAATCTCCAAACCGTTGCCATAGAAATTTACTGAAAATAAGCTGTTACCAAGGGAACCAAAGAATACGCAGGTGCAAGGAGAGCATGTCACATGACTCATCTTGGACCTTCTCAAGGGTTACCATTTATCACTCTACTTTATATATCTCGTTGCTCAGTCCTAATAAGTTTTCAAAATATGGTCGATACACTACCTACCAATAAGTATTTGGAAACTTTCGGGTTTAGACATTTCGTCAAATATCTAGAAAAGTTCCTTAGGAATTCCTTAGAAACTTTGGGAGTATAAAGAAAATAATATACCTCAAATATTTCAGCAAAAGTTTTATCCTAAAGTGGAAAAGGGAACTAGTAAAAAACTAAACAAAAATTAAAATGTTTTGGATCATCCTGTAAAAAGTAATGATTAAAATGCGTTTTGAATGTAACATGTGATTATAAAGATAATTCTAATTATATGTTACCATATATATTTATTGAGATATAACGGTTTATTTAAAAAATTTAAAAAAAAAAAATCCACTTTTTTAGTTATAACACGTAAGATACTAGACCCAAAGCAAAGCTATTTTTTGGAAATTTGGCATGCTACATTAAACTCGGCATACTGCAGTCGAAATGTAAAAATGTTAAATATCTTACGAAATACGAGCATTTTCACCAAACAATTTTAAACTATGCATGCGCAAGCTTTAAAAAAATTTTATTTGTATAATTTAATAGCCAAAAGTATTGAGTTACTTATATAAAAACCCCAAACAAATATCGTGTAAATATAAAAAGTTATGACAAATAGAATGAACAAAGTTTCAATTCTTCTAAAAATTAAAGCGAAACTACACTGTAAAAAAAAAAAAAAAAAAAATCTCGTAAGATTACGGGGAAAGTCCGGCAGCAGAGATTCCAGACAAAGCCCGTAAAAAAAACATTGGTTTTACGGGCAAAATGTTTTTTTACAGGTATGTAACGTAATTTAAGTTTATTACATTCTTAATTTACGGTCTAAGTCTTTCTTTCAACGGGCTTTGTCTGGAATCTCTGATGCCGGGCTTTCCCCGTAATCTTACGGGATTTTATTTTACAGTGTATAAGGGGTTTTACTCACATTTTTATTTTTGATTCAATTAATTCTATATAACATTCGCTGATTTATAGAGATAGTATGAACAAAATATCTGTTCCCCTTTCTCTCTCTCACTCAAAAAAAAAAAAAAAAAAAAAAAAAAAAAAAGTGGTACGCACTTATTATTAACACTCATCAAATGCACGTAATTGTTGTATCATATAACTTTCAATGATCTTTGCCTACATAAACACACAGCGGTTTTGAAGAGCATACAGGTAGACTAATTGAATTCCTAATCATACTTAAACATTGTTAGAAAGTGTTAAAAAGGTTTAACACAAAAGAAAACGTAGCCCTTATATTGTAACTGTAGACCGTAATGTATCTGAATATTTTAATGTAGCCTGTAAATCTGAAGGTTCACAAAATCATATTCTATATAAAATATTATTTTAGCATATTAACAATAAATGTCAATTTCTTTATCATTTTTACAATAGAAAGTTTTTTAAATGTAATTTATACGAATGTCTCTCCTAAAATGCAATGCGTTGGCATTTTTTGGGGTTTCCCCGTACACAAACCCGTTGCAGAGGACCTATTAATTACATTTAAAATAGGGAACATTCCACAGTGAATTTGAATGAATAACACATGTATATTTTTTAAAAAATTCTGAAAATATTTATGGACGTTGGGGGCAGACAGACGGACATATAGACAGATGGACAATCGTACAGACAGATGCACAAATTAAAATCATAACCATACTTAAAAAATGTAAAAAAGTGTTAAATCGCTTAATGTAAACAAAAATGCAACTCCAGCGAATTTCCAATAAAAGCCCTCAATGTAACTGAATATTTTTGTGTGGCTTTATAAACCTAATGTTAATCATATTACATTCTGTAGAAAGCATTTTTTTGTGCATATGAATAACATGTTTCAGTTTTAAAAGATTTTTCAAAGTAAAGTCATTAAAATTGGTTTATAGAAATATCTCTCATAGAACGAATGCTTTGGTATACTTTCGGGTGTCCCTGTACACAAACCAGAGGTGGTGTTTACTCCATTTTCTGTAGCAAACATCCGGTAGTGAACTTGAATAATATATTTCAATTTCATTGAAATTTGTGTAAAATAAAAGAAATAAAATGTAGTTCATAAAAATATCTCTCATAGAACACAATGCTTTGAAATTCTTTTGAGTGACCATGTTCACAAGCCAGTAGAGGTATTCATTCCATTTTCAATAGGGAACATCCCATAGTGAACTTGAATAACATATAATCAGTTTCAAGAAATTCAATGAATATTTACGGGAATTAGAGCGCGGACAAACAGACAATCCGAAGTTGTTTCACTTTTCAACCTTTTTGGAAGGTGTTAAAAAAATGATAGACGATTTTATCAATATTCATTTACGATCAGCGAACACTGTGTTATCCCTCTGCTTTGATTGAATCAAAGTAAAAATGTGAGTAAAACCTGTTATTGTTTAACTTTTATTTTGAGAGGAACTGAAATTCTGCTCATTCTATATTTCATAACTTTTGGAATTTACACGATATTTGTTTGAGGTTTTCACATATGTAGCTCAGTATTTTATACTATTAATATTCAATAGTATAGGCGTCCCCAAAGAACGGTGGGTGATGGGGCAAAATGGGCATCATATTCGGATTCAGGAGGTCATTTTACATACGAGAATTTGCAGGAAAGGTGTTGGGGCCGATTTTCCTGCAGAGTATTGTTATCTGTATAAACTTTTATGTGGCTACCACATCTATTCATTGAGATATAACGGTTTCTTTAAAAAATTGCCATTTTGCAAATCAAAACACGTAGGGTAATAGACCCAGCGCAAAGCCAATTTTAGGAAACTTGACGTACTGCATCAGACACAGCATACTGCAATCAGAATTAATTTTTTTTTAAATATCTTAAGAAATACGAACACCTTTATTAAATAATTTTTAACTATGTATGCGCAAGTTTTGAAGAAATTTCCTGGATAACAGGTAGGCTATATCTCAATTTCTATGGCATATAATTGTACGAAACTTAATATGTTAGATAACCATTATAAAATACATTTTTAAGATATTATTTATAGACAATAAAACTGTCTTTCTTTGGATATTTAGTGTTAGTTTATTTGCGTTCGTCCTGTTAGATAATTTTAATAAATAATAATTTTAATACATTATTTGCACTTAGTGAGTTTATATAGGAAAACATAGAAGAAAGTCTTGTGGTGGCCACATTATACTAGTTTAAAAATATATTTGTAAAGATCGTATGGAACCCCATGTCACTTCCTACGTGGAGGGATGTTAACTTCGAATTCGAAATTTTGTTTTTCTTAAGTGGCATCATTCAGGAGCGGACTGGGTCCTCTGGAAGGGCGCATACCTTGGATTTTCGGAGGGCGCAAGCCGCTATTAGTTAGTTATCACCCCGCGACAAAAATATAGGTACAAAGGGTTTTTTCTTTGGTTTTTCATAAAATAACATTATCTAAATTGTGCTTATCATTTATTATTATCATAAAATAACACTATTCCCGGCTAATTTTTTTTTACGACTAATTTAGAAAAATTTTAAGACTAAAATTTTTCTAATTTAAGACTACACACCGCGACAAAAAGATAGGAACAAAGTTTTTTTTTTTTTTTTTTTTTTTTTTTTTTTTTTTGAATATGAATATTTTGAATATGATTCAAATATTTAATGTTTTTAATATGATAATAAATGATCAGCACAATTTATATAATGTTATTTTATGAAAAATTGAAAAAAAAAAAACCTTTGTTCCTATCTTTTTGTCGCGGAGTGTAGAAAAATTTTAGTCTTAAAACTTTTCTAAATTAGTCTTTAAACAAAAATTAGTCCGGGAATAGTGTTATTTTATGATAATAATAAATGATAAGCACAATTTAGATAATGTTATTTTATGAAAAATTAAAGAAAAAACCCTTTGTATCTATTTTTTTGTCGTGGGATGTATATAAAACGGAAAAGGGATGGTTCAGGACTTTTACAGATAAATAGTAATATTTTACATAATAATCTGCTAAAGTTGAGTGTTTGTGTGTTTGCTTGCGCCACATTCCTTTATCCTTTGAGCTATCGGTTAAAATTTTGCACACACATTATTTAACAGGTGTGTGAGGGGATTGAGAAATAATGAGGTATTTTTAGTTATTAAATTTCAGTTAGTTTTTTAATTTTTTCTATATTCAATGTAAGCGAGAATTGGATTCGTAAAAATTTTCGACTTCTAGTTTTCAATGGATTTACATGTTTTAAGAGGTCCAGAACACGATTTGACCATATTTAAAAAATGTATGTGAGTGTGTGTAACAAGAATTTGTGGCGATTGTATCTTAAGACTTACTGCTCAGAATTGCAGATAAATTTATATGCAGATGCACCTTGACATAAATTAGGGTAACAATTTCTGGTGCTAATCGCTCAACAGGTAGCGCTGCTATACAGCGATTTCAGCAGTTTCAGGGAAGGCTATATCTCAAGAACTATTGCACAGAAATGCATACAAATTTATACGCAGATGACCTTGACATAAATTAATGTCTATCAACTTTAGGTGCCAATCGCTCAACATGTCGCACTGCTATACTGCAATTTCCCCAATTTCAGGGAAGGCTATATTTCAAGAACTACTGCACATAAATGCATATGTAGATGCACCTTGACATAAATTAATGGCTATTAACTTTTGGTGCCAATCGCTTAAGAGGTAGCGGTGCTATACAGCTATTTCCGCAATTTCAGGGAAGGCAATATATTTCAGGAATTACTGCAGAGAAATGCATATAAATTTATATGTAAATGCACCTTGACATAAATTAGGTTATGTCAACTTTTAGTGCCAATCATTTGACAGGTGATTCCGCTATACAGCGATTTCCACAATGTAAGGGAAGGCATCTTTGGTTCTATTGCGTATAATCGAACAGAACTTGATATATGTAAAGGCCATTATAAGACATTATGCTGACTAAATTGAGTGCATATCCGCCATAGGTGTAGCGGTTATATTGCAGTTTTTCCCGAGAACGTGAAGGATGTTATCTGCACGGTAAAATTTCAGTTTTATTGGTCATTTAGCGTAATAATCAGCATATATAGTTACGCTCATCAGTGCCTGATTCTGTCACACTTTAGGCTTAAGAGATTTCCCTGGGCTCTGACTCCTAATTTTCATACTTTAGTTAATTTAAAAATTCTTATTTTCCCATCGATTAACTGTTTAATCCGACGGATTCAGGAAAATTCGCCCTTTCATTTGGTACCTTATTTGTAACGAATTTATGAATAGATTTTTTTTTAAATTAATTAAAATATGAAAATAAAAGCTTTAAAATACATTTAAAATTTTAATTGTTGCCATATTTTACTTTCCGAACACTATAGTGAGGAAAGTATTGTAATCATGTCAAAAATCCGAATTCGAGATTTTGATGCTTCTATACGTTTCGAGGTCCCCTGAGTCCGTTTTCACTATTTTTACGATGATGTATGTATGTGTGTGTGTATGTGTGTATGTATGTGTTTGTGTGTATGTCGGTGAGTGAACACGCTAGCGTCTAAATGTTTTGTTCGAATAAGCTGAAAGTTGGTGCGTATATTGTAAGTCACCATAGTACGAATCCTATAGATTTTGGTGAATCTAGCACTTGTAGTTTTTTTACAGGGACACAAAGAAAAATTCTTTATCATTATGGTCTACGGGACCAAAATCTTAAAAGTGCGATAGCATCTAAACGCCAACTTCAATTGAGCAAAAAATTTATACACATATTATAGGTCACAGTTACTCAATCTGTATAGAGTTTGGAGAATCTGGCACTTACAGTTTTTTTACAGGGGCACAAAGAAAAATTCTATATCATTATGGCCTATGGGGCCAAATTTTTAAAAGTCCGATAGCGTCTAAACGCTTATTTAATCTGAACAAAAAATTTGTACACATGTTATAGGTCACAGTTGCACGAAATGTATACATTTTGGTGAATTTAACACTTACAGTTTTTTTACAGGGACACAAAGAAAAATTCTTTATCATTATGGCCTGTGGGACCAAATTTTTACTTTCTTCTATATTCAACAGAAGAAAGTATTGGATTCGTAAAAATTTTCGACCTCGGGTTTTTGATGTATTTACATGTTTTGAGAATTGTAGAACACGATTTAACCGTTTTTAGAAAATGTCTGTCTGTTTGTCTGTCAGTCTCTGCGTGTGTGGGACAAACTTTTGTGGCAACTGTATCTCAGGAACTAATTCACAGAATTTCATTTAAATTGGTATGTAGTTGCACCTTGACATAAATTAGTGCCTATCAACTTTTGATAAAAATTGTCTTACAGGATGCGTTGCCATCCCGCTTTTTCTAAATTTTTAACATGGTGGTATAGTACAAAATTTTGTATAAATATGCATAAAGAGAATTATTTTTTAATAATCATTATGAAATTTACCAGAATTATTTATAATAGACATAGTCAACTGGGAAAAATTTTTTGTACGTGTAGGAGCCTCGCCTCTAGGGGGGGGGGGAATTCCCCCCTCGAGGGGAGTAAATTTTTATGATGGGTATCTTTCAAAAGAGCTCGCCAGTACCTTTAAAACGAATGGTTGAACCATAGATCTGCAATAATTTAAAATGAAGTTATCGATTTTTTTTTAATGTAATATTGACAATAAAATTGACTTTTTTTGGATATTTAGTGTTATACTACTACTCTAATATTGAAATCATCTGCATTATCATGGAAGATAATTTTTTTAAATAATAATTTTAATAAATTATTTTTACTGAGTGAATTTGTATAGGAAAATATAGCAGAAAGTCATGTGGTGGCCACAACATACTAGTTAAAAGTGCGATAGCATCTAAACGCCTTATTCAATTGAGCTGAAAATTTATATGAATATTATAAATCACTGTTGCACGAACTATAAGCATTTTGGTGAATCTAGCATTTATAGGTTTTTTACAGGGACACAACGAAAATTCTTTATCATTATGATCTATGGGCTCAAAGTTCAGTAGCGTTAAATAAAACATAGTGTAATATATGGGGAAAAATACTCAAACACTCTATTATGGTTTTATCTCTTTTGTTTGTTCAACAACTCCTCTTTCTTTACATTATCTACAAAATTGTTAAGTACTCAATGTTCGGAAAGTCGAGTGGAGTCACTCCAGATTTTTTTTTTTTTCAGCATAAAATGAAATTTGCTTTCCCGTAGTAAAAAATAAATAAATAAAAATAAACAAATAAATAAATAAAATAAAATAAAATAAAATAAAATAAATTTGTTCATGCATATGTAAAAAATGACGTCTATAAAATAATAATTTTAAAGGTAACAAAGAGATAAAGTGAGAAAATTTCGCACGGGCTTGCTAGCAAATGAATTATTTAAAGTGAGAAATAAATAAAATGAAATGATAATTTTTCAACGGACGCCTTAGTCGCCCTACGACAAACTAAGTAAAGAATAAAGACGGAGATGAAATTCGTTTGCATTCATAATGAATAATGAATAAAAAATAACAAATAATTTGTATTGCGTGAATTTGTTTGAGAAAATATAGAAGAAAGTTTTGTGATGACCACTGCATACTAGTTTTTAATTTTTTTTAAGAATTTAAACATTAGCTCTATGGGAAATTTTTATTCTTTTTCATTGTTGCAGTGTTTCTGATTTTTGTATGAAATAGAGGCAATAATGCAAAATATAAAATAAATGTCAACAGCGCGTAACTTTCATTTGTTTACTTACGTAATATTGCAATTTCATAAACACTACCATCTATTACAATATGACTTATACATAAGACTCAAAATACTGTTACGAAAAACTTGTCGACTTTCTTATTTGAGAAAATAGTTCGTAAAAAACATGTAAGTTCTGGTCGACGAATGCACTTTATTTTGCGTAACTTCTTGAATCTTTACAACAAAACTGCTATTACAACGAATATTCTCGAAAAAGTGCAATAGTACTATTAAATTTTTTAATGTTTTGCAAGAAATCCAATGAAACTGCCACTTGTACCGCAAAAGTCACTATTCGACGAATGCTCTTACAGTCCCCACTGTAAAAAAATATGTAAAATCACGGGGTTTGAGCGTTTAATTTTATGGGAAATGACTGTTTTGCTATCTAAACAGCTAAAGCCTATAATTTGATGTCATGAAAGCATAATTTTAGAATACTGGCATTTTTTTACAGGCAAAAGTTGTTAATCTTTACTCAAATCTGCCATCAAACTGTATTTTTACGGTCAAATCCCTTCAAATGTACAGTGCTAGCTTTTCAGTGACGTCATATAAGAATCACATCGTATTTGAAACTGAAAATATAATTGTAATTTTATTGGTTGGGAGAGTTTATTTAAACACTCATGGAAATAGCAATTGATATATTCAAAGTTGTATGTTTGTCAAAACGTAAAATTACAGGGGAATACATTATTTGTGGTCCAAATGCTTTTTTACGGGCTTTGCCTGGAATCTCTGCTGCCGGGCATTGCCCGTAATTTGGCTTGAATTTTTTTTTACTGTACAAGAAAGCAGTCACTTGCTCTTGTTCCACAGGAGTAAAGCAAATGACATCAAATACTCCAGAGCATAAATTATCGCTAGCTAACAAACAAAGTTCTGTCTCTTAGAGCACAATTTCCAAAGTGCAATCGCTCAGAATAACTGTGAATCGTAGTGACTATATACTCATTCGCGGAAGTCAACTCACTCTTATTTATACCTTTTGACGATGGGATTTCGAGGTATTTCAATCCAGAAACCCATGAAGAGTTCTAGAACTCGGCCCCCGTGCATAGTACGGATTCGAAACTTCGGGAACCCTAAACTACTATTTTTGTCAAATTATATAGACAAATTCGTCGCCAAGATTTTTTGCCAAGGGGGATTTCATTGAAAATGAATGAACTTCCCCTTTGCCTGTACAACTAATTTCACTGCAACAGGAGACAATTGAGACAGGAGAAGAGATTTAATCCATTGTAACAATACTAAAAGTCTTTCAGAGCTTTGATAACAGGGTTTGCTTATTATTAAATCATTATCGATTGCTGCACGTTTTACCCTTTAGATCTAAATCACAAGAAGGGCCTCAACATTTGACGGACATAATATTGATTTTAGTCTGATTTTAATAAACTTTAGGGTAGAAAAAACCCTTTCACGGCTGACTTGTGCCAAAAGGCTGATTTACGTCAAAAGGAGACATTTCTTCTTTTAATACAACACTTCATTTTTGATTACAGCAACGAAAACGAAGAAAATTTCCCCATAGATCTATTATTAAAATCATTAAAAATTAATTTGTAAAAAGCTAATTAAAATTTAATAACTAAAAATACATCGTTCTCTGTCTTACCTGTTAAGTAGTATGTGTGCAAAATTTGGAACCGAAATCTCAAAGGATAAAGGAATGCGGAGAGAAGAAATGCACAACTTCAGCAAATTAAATATTGAGATGAGAGCACCAATTTCTAATTTGGGAGGGTGTGCTAAACGTGCCAGTGCTGAATGTGTTGTTAGTTTTAATTCAGTTATTTCGTTTAATTATACTAGGGCATCTCCGAAATTCATTTGTATTTAGGATTTAAATTAGTTCAATCACTCACCCCAATCTCCCGTTAAAAACTGTCTTATTTCCATATTTCCAATAATGCTGTTTATAAAACATTTATTTGATTGATGCCACGGGCTCGACACTCAGATATAAACTCTTGTGCACTCGACCCTTCTTTACTTATGGGATAGAAATCGTGCTAAATTTTAAGGCATATCTATAAGGCTTGTGTTTTGCATCCCTGCTCCGCCTTAAAACTCTTTTCGGGGGTACGACCCCACGCACTAAATAAGCAATATTTCCTTTCCTAGTAATGCAGTTTTCATGGAATAAATTATGTATTACGGTTGTTTTCATAAAGGCTCGGACTTGCCACTCATATACAATGATAAATCCCCCCCCCCCCCTCAAAAAAAAAAAAGAGGATTTTTTTTTTCACAATACGATTGTGGTTGATTGATCGTAGTTGATCTATCGAGTATTTGATTTCTGAAAATTTGCCGCACCCCAAAAAGTGCTACTTTACCTATGCATAAATCCAGGCATGGTTTTTCCGCCAACAAGGAGAATTGAGTTATTAAAAAGCATAAAATTAAAAATTATTACAAAACGTAAAACAAACAAACTCTGTTTCTTTATATATATGTAAATATCTCTACTCTACAGTTTGTATTTATGGCCGCGGTAGCCCAGTCGGTAGAGCACCGAGTTTGTAATTGGAAAATTGCTGGTTCAGTACTCGAGCCGGCCAAAGACCGTTGTGTACACTCACTAATAGTGGCTGGTGCACGTAAAACCCGTCGTGGCCGCAATGTCCTCCATGATCCCATCAAAATTATACCTCTGGGGGTTACCGAAGCGGAGGAGCCATCCTCTCCGTGTAGGATCAAAATTGTGATGGAATATCTTCGGATCACCTTTAGGGGTGAGTTCCAGACCGTCGCCAATTGCCCACTGTCCAGCACTTGTGCGACGTAAAACCCAATGAACCAACCAACCAACCATTTTGTATTTACCTTTGAAAAATAACGCAAGATGAAAACTTTCCTGAAGTTTCCTTAAACGAAAAATTAACAATATTATTAGGTTAATAAAGCGAAATTGCTTTAAATCACGCACTGAAACAAAGAGATTAGACAGCTATAAAGGAATCGTGTGTACGGATCCTGCGGAATGCAGAAGTAGGGGTCATTCCAGTCATACATCAGCCACGGAAAACAGGGAAATAATGCCTTTTGAATTCGTCACTCTCATCCATTTATTTGTATCACGAACTCTCTATTCCAATAAATGGCAACTCTGATCTCCGTTAACTATCTTTTTTTTTTTTTTTTTTTTTTTTTTTAATGTTAAAAATGACAAATTCTAGCATTCAGAACAACAATAAAACAGATGTCATGGCTTTGTTTATTTTCTGCATTTAAAAAAATAATAATAATAAATTGACAAGTGAAACGTGCTGACTAATCCAGCCATTTCTACAAGTCCCGCCGTGTTACCCATATTTCTATTGACTTCATAAAATAATGTCTTTATTACTTGTACTAACATTTTCTTTTATCAATAAATCAGAACATCATTGCATTGTAAGACTAACAAAGGGCATTTACTTGACAATAGGTTAGCATGGAGTATAGTGTATGACCAGGGCGCATTGAATACTCATTCATCTTCACCTAAAGCGTAAAAATAGCCTCTAATAAAAAAAGTCAATAAACAATTTCTCGACTATAACCCATGAGGGCGCATCGGCCCGAGGGTCGGTGGGCCGGCGGCCCAGTCCGCCCCTGGGCATCATGAGAAGCTACGGAGCATCGCAGAATAAACTGGCTTCAAAAGCTAATCTAAAAAATATATATATATATTAATTTATAACTAAATGTACGTATATGCTCTATATAAAGCACGTATGCGTAAAATGTATTTATTTTTGTGCAGTGATTTAATATATATTTAAAAGTTAAATCATCCTGAAGTTGGTCATCAACCATCAAAATACCTTCTCATCTTTTACTTTCTTTTATATGAATGTATATATAGAGAAAGTATTGGATTCGTGAAAATTTTCAAACTGCAGTTTTCGATGGATTTACACGTTTTAGGATGTCCTGAACATGATCTGACTGTTTTTAGAAAATGTCTGTCTGCCTCTCTGCCTGTGTGTGTGTGTGTGTATCAAAAATTTTTTGAACGCTGTAACTCACGAACCAATTAACGAGATTTAACCAAACTTGGTATTTAGTTGAACCCTGACATAAACTGGTGCTGATTAGATTTGTGAATTAATTACTCAACAGGTGGCGTTGTTATCGCATTTTTTCTAAATTTTTAACATGACTGTATAGGACAAAATTTCGTATAAATGTACATAATGAGAGTTATTTTAAACGTGTGATTGTAAAATTAATATGAATTATTTATAATAGGAGTAGTTAACTAGGAAAAATATTTTGTGCATGTGGAAGCATCGCTTCCTCCCCTGGGGGGGGGGAGTAAATTTTCAATATAGGTGTCTTTCGAAAGATCTCGTCAATACCTTTAAAATGAAATGTAAAGCTATAGATCTGTGATAATTTAAAACAAAGTTATGCATTTTTAAAGAAGTTAAAACATGACACTGTTCCTTAAAAAGTCCCAAATTTTGCAAGCTTGAAATCGTTGACCAACAGCTGTTTGATCGAAAACATTGCATAAATGTTCCTGGAACAAAGGATGAAAAATGTATTTAACATGCTAATCCCCAGATAAATGAGACAAGCCTATGTAGTCGCCGTACAGGTCATACTCAGTTGTAGTGCATTATTTGTAATGAACTGTTACAAGGAAAAACGGTTAAAAATAAACTTCGAGAAGAACACCTATGAAATTTGATAGATTAGAAAGTTTGGATGCTTGGAAGACTTTTTCAAAAGCTGTTAACCGCGTTGAAGATGAACAAACAAAGAGTAGACTGCAAGTTCTAGTTACATTTTGTAAAAGTGACAGAGGGATCCTGAAAGCAGCTGCGTTGGACATTCAGTATTCTAAAGACTTCTGGAAGACATATTGTTGACAAGTATACACCGAGGTCGCTAATGATGACAAAAAAGAAAAACGGCGGCAACGACTGAATTGGATAGCTGAAAAACAGACTGAGACATTCAATAACTGTTTGAGTACATTCATATTGTCGAGTGCTTGGACATCCGTAAAAAAGTTTATATGCTTAGGGATTTAACTATGAGCAAATCCATAGAGATATGGTGATAATAAACGAAGAAATCAGAGCCACTTGCGAAGAATGTCTTTAAATCACTTCATCAAAAGCTAGAAACACACTTCGGGAAGGATATTAGATTTCAATCGAAATTTAGACGAAGCGAGACATCCATAGTATTTTCCCCTAAATTTGGGAGAACGTATGTGGAAAATGCATTGAATAGTTGGAGAACAAACGCTTCAAATTTCATTTAAAACGTTTCGAAAATACTTCACAGTCAGCATAGGAAAGCGGTAGGATATCAATGGCACTGTCAGGTTAAAGAACTGCAAAACGGTTATATACCTAATAATATTCCGAATTTAATAACTTTGCTAGCAGATCACCATTCTAAACTATAAAGCGACCATGCATTGGTTAAAAAAATAATGTGGCATGCACTTAATCATAGGAATACGCCAGCCATTACAAGTAAGCCTACCAATGTCAGTACATAACTTAATTGGTAACAAGGAACTTCTTAATAATTAAAAAAATTTTTGAACTGATAATTTATAAAAACGACGTACTAGCTTTAAAGGAATACATTAAAACTGATGTAAATCAAATGGATTCAGATATGCTATTATATCCGCAATATATTGCATCGGGTAGTCAGGAACAGTCGTTATGGATAATGACGATTTTCGTGCACTGTAAAAAAATAACTATGACCAGCTGTAAGAAACTCTCTGTGATTGGAGAAAATAATTATTTTCTCCAATCACAGAGAGTTTCTTGCAGCTGGTAATAGTTATTTTTTTTACAGTCTGAAGACAGATTAACATGTTCCGACGCTAATAATTATAAAAACATCATAATAGCCCAATCAGAATCTTTTACAATCGAATTAAGTACAGATGGGACAAAATTAGTAAAATCAACTACTGAAGTTAAAAGGAATCTAGTCTGTCCTGTGATTGGTAAAAGCTGTAGCTACGGTGACAACCACATCGAGACAAAAACAAATAGATTGAAATTCAGAGAACAATCACCAGTAATGCACCAATTAATTTTCGCACTCGCTTCTTCGAATGATTAAAGCAGCCGAAAATGTACCCTCGTATACTAGTTATCGTTGCAATCTCTTAAGTAAGATTGAATGATGGAGAACTTATAATATCAAATCTTACCCACAACCACGAAGTAAAGAAGTTTTCAAAGATATGTTGAATTGTTGTTAACGAGTAGCAGAACGCAAGAAAGTGCCACTAATTCAAATTGTTCCTAATCAAGCTGTCCATAAATCATTGAAGAGTATTTGCCTGAAAACTATAGTAGGTGGTCTCATATAAAGGGCATATTGGGCGGTTTTCATAAGAAAGTGTCACATCTTCATGCCATAAGAAAGAAAACGAACGGAAGTGGTATCGAGAAACTAGATATTGTTGCAAGTGTTATCGCTGACGGCAGTATAAAGCACGCATTATCCTGAAGAGACTACAATAGAGCAGTGTGTTTGCACAAAATGATAGCAGAAGTGTCGATAATCATTCAGATATTCTCAAGGGCTTAGAAACAGATATTCTCGAGGGCTTAGATATTATATTACTACAGAAAAAGAAAGACTCTTGGAAGCAATGCAGCATCTTGGAGCTGAAGAGAAATTATCTGACGAACTGTTCGTTCAATTGGAATTGTTAACTAATATATAATCCATAATGACCTATTGAGTGAACGATTGTGTGAAGCCCGAACACGTAAACTACAGCAGATGCAACAATGTGATACAACTAGGCTGTCTCCTGATTCAGGAGGCAGCCTAGTTGTATCACACTTTTCTCCTGATGAAGATTCATTTAGACGACATTGTCTTCGAAGCCACTTACAAATTTATGAATACAAAAATACGAAGCTAGCAAAATGTCTCCTTTCAATACGATTTGGGTAGGAGCAAGACCAAGATGGACTGTAAAGCTGCCTTCAAACTCTGGCTTCAGTACAGCGTCAACGGCGGCCTCTTTTCACATCCTTTGATGTGGTACTTGAGTCGATGCTCGCTGAAATTGTCGCTCACAAACCTGCTAGTGCGATAATTGCATAGGGATTTGGGTCTTTTTTGTAAAAGAGCAATAAAAAGTCATGTCCTTCATTGTAAACATGTGCAAAATTTCAAGGGTTACTTTCGGACAATGGAGAATTTATGACTTTGACGCTCTACTTCTGTTGCCAGAGTTTGAAGGCAGCTTAACATGCCACACACACAACACCCTCCTCTCCCAGTTGCCTTAGGCCAAATAAAGGCTTGAAGAGGAATCAGACGGGGAAACACTCTAAGAAAAATCCTACCCCGTAGTGTATGACTCAGTTATGGAAGACACTGATACAAATGAAGAATTTCGTATTTGAATGTTTTACGATATAAGATGTATAAAGATGATTTCCTTCACATGTGCTTAGGGCATAAAATAAATATTGTACCTTTTCTTAAAAAAATTATTATTTATATTAATAAATAGGACCTATGTTGCAAGATCTAACATACCACAATATCTTCATGCATCGGTATAATAAATTGTCTGTATAATAAATTGATTATACCGATGTTAACCAAATTTATATTTTCATATTTTTATGTATAACTACTATCAAATTTTCAGATTAAAAGCTTTTAACAAAGTGAAATATATAGATTGATTAATTATCTGTCCAATAACGCCTTAAATTTGGAAATTGTCCGATTAAATGTCAATTTTTTTTTTTTTTTTTTTTTTTTTTAACCGTTAACACTAGCCACCATTTTTCAAAATGGAGGCCAAATGCCCAAATTAAAAAAATGAACCCATGCTAAATTTCATTCTTAACTTGTCTAAAATGAATGACAAACATTTAAAAAAAAAAAAAAAAAAAAATGTACCCTCGGAAAACGCGCGGACTTCTGTTTTAAGCCCGGACTATACTTCAGTCTTTCTCGAGGTTTTTAGAACTGCGATACATCCGTAAAATATTGTTCTTAAAATAATGGCTTTAAAATTGTAATGACAACATAATAAAAGACGATAAATTTTTAGAAACGCTGCGAGGTCTGTAAATGTTATGTTTAATTTTTAATGCACATGTGCTGAACTAATTTTACTTATATTTTAAATTTCAGTCGATGACAAATCTGTAACCTGGAGGTAAAGAACATTAGGCCCAATTTTTTTTGTGAAAAGAATTAGCACATTGTCCTTGATGTGGTATTTTTGTTTTATTGTATTAGTACATTAAGTTATTAATAATGTGTTACGATATCATTAAACGGTTACTGTTAGTTTCAAAAAAGTGCATTTCGCAAAAAAAAAAAAAAAAATCTGTAAAAAAGGCCGTTTTTAAATAAGAAGCTGAATTTCAGCCATATTTTCTGACATTAGATTAAAAAAAAGTTTTTACTTTATATGTAAAAAAATTAGACATACTAGTCCAGTCTCCTTAAAATCGCATGGCTTTTTCCTTTAAAGCAAAAAAATTTCAAAAATTGACGTTTTCCATATTAGTAATGTGAAGTTCTGATATATTCCTGGACAGCAAAACAGAGCTAGGATTAAAATAATACAATCTACGTATACGTATGTATTATTTTGATCGAATGACTTTTTGAAAATTTTGATTTAAACTTTTATTTTATTTATTTATTTACTTTTGTAAATATTTCATGATGTGTGAAATTCACAAAATTTCAGCCAGTTTTTTAAAAATAAACGAGTGAAATGGCAGCTTGAAATTTAGTGAATTTCACACATGATAAAATATTAAAAAAATAAAATATATAAAAAAAGTTTAAATCAACATTTTCAAAAAGTCATTCGATCAAAATAATACATACGCTTATCTAGAATGATTTTTTTTAATCCTAACTTTGTTTTTCTGTCTAAGAATATGTCAGAACTTCACACTACAAATATGGAAAATGTCAATAAAAAAAAAAAAAAAAAAAAAAAAAAAAAAAAAAAAAGTTTGCTTTTAAGAAAAAAGGAAAAAGTTACGTGATTTTCTGGAAACTGGACTAATAGGTATAATTTTTTACTTTCTTCTATATTCAATAGAAGAAAGTATTGGATTCGTAAAAATTTTCGACCTCGGGTTTTTGATGGATTTACACGATTTGAGAGTTGTAGAACACGATTTGACCATTTTTAGAAAATGTCTGTCTGTGTGTGTGTGACAAAATTTTGTGGCAACTGTATCTCAGGAACTACTGCACAGAATTTCATACAAATTGGTATGTAATTGCACCTTGACATAAATTAGTGCCTATCAACTTTTGGTAAAAATTGTCTTACAGGTTGCGTTGCCATCCCGATTTTTCTAAATTTTTAACATGGTGATATAGGACAAAATTTTGTATAAATGGGCATAAAGAGAATTATTTTTTAGTAATCATTATGAAATTTACAAGAATTATTTATAATAGAGATAGTCAACTGGGAAAATTTTTTTGTATGTGTAGGAACCTCGCCTAACCCCCCTGGGGGGGGGGTAAGTCCCCCCTCGAGGGGAGTACATTTTCAAGATGGGTATCTTTCGAAAGGTCTCGTCAATACCTTTAAAACGAATGGTTTAACTATAAATCTGTGATAATTTAAAATAAAGTTATCGATTTTTTTTTTTTACTTTTAACGAAAGAAAACTTGGGAAAAAAAAACTTTTTTTTTTTTTTTTTTTTTTTTTTTTAAACGAAATTTAACCAAACTTAGTATTTAGTTGGCCTCTGACATAAACTGGTGCTGATTAGATTTGGGAATCAATTGCTCAACAGGTGGCGCTGTGATCGTATTTTTTCTAAATTTTTAACATGGCAGTATAGGACAAAATTTCGTATAAATGTACATAATGAGAGTTATTCTTAACCTGTTTGATCGAAGACATTGCATAAATGTTCCTGGAACAAAGGATGAAAAATGTATTTAACATGCTAATCCCCAGATAAATGAGACAAGCCTATGTAGTCGCCGTACAGGTCATACTCAGTTGTAGTGCATTATTTGTAATGAACTGTTACAAGGAAAAACGGTTAAAAATAAACTTCGAGAAGAACACCTATGAAATTTGATAGATTAGAAAGTTTGGATGCTTGGAAGACTTTTTCAAAAGCTGTTAACTGCGTTGAAGATGAACAAACAAAGAGTAGACTGCAAGTTCTAGTTACATTTTGTAAAAGTGACAGAGGGATCCTGAAAGCAGCTGCGTTGGACATTCAGTATTCTAAAGACTTCTGGAAGACATATTGTTGACAAGTATACACCGAGGTCGCTAATGATGACAAAAAAGAAAAACGGCGGCAACGACTGAATTGGATAGCTGAAAAACAGACTGAGACATTCAATAACTGTTTGAGTACATTCATATTGTCGAGTGCTTGGACATCCGTAAAAAAGTTTATATGCTTAGGGATTTAACTATGAGCAAATCCATAGAGATATGGTGATAATAAACGAAGAAATCAGAGCCACTTGCGAAGAATGTCTTTAAATCACTTCATCAAAAGCTAGAAACACACTTCGGGAAGGATATTAGATTTCAATCGAAATTTAGACGAAGCGAGACATCCATAGTATTTTCCCCTAAATTTGGGAGAACGTATGTGGAAAATACATTGAATAGTTGGAGAACAAACGCTTCAAATTTCATTTAAAACGTTTCGAAAATACTTCACAGTCAGCATAGGAAAGCGGTAGGATATCAATGGCACTGTCAGGTTAAAGAACTGCAAAACGGTTATATACCTAATAATATTCCGAATTTAATAACTTTGCTAGCAGATCACCATTCTAAACTATAAAGCGACCATGCATTGGTTAAAAAAATAATGTGGCATGCACTTAATCATAGGAATACGCCAGCCATTACAAGTAAGCCTACCAATGTCAGTACATAACTTAATTGGTAACAAGGAACTTGTTAATAATTAAAAAAATTTTTGAACTAATAATTTATAAAAATGACGTACTAGCTTTAAAGGAATACATTAAAACTGATGTAAATCAAATGGATTCAGATATGCTATTATATCCGCAATATATTGCATCGGGTAGTCAGGAACAGTCGTTATGGATAATGACGATTTTCGTGCACTGTAAAAAAATAACTATGACCAGCTGTAAGAAACTCTCTGTGATTGGAGAAAATAATTATTTTCTCCAATCACAGAGAGTTTCTTGCAGCTGGTAATAGTTATTTTTTTTTACAGTCTGAAGACAGATTAACATGTTCCGACGCTAATAATTATAAAAACATCATAATAGCCCAATCAGAATCTTTTACAATCGAATTAAGTACAGATGGGACAAAATTAGTAAAATCAACTACTGAAGTTAAAAGGAATCTAGTCTGTCCTGTGATTGGTAAAAGCTGTAGCTACGGTGACAACCACATCGAGACAAAAACAAATAGATTGAAATTCAGAGAACAATCACCAGTAATGCACCAATTAATTTTCGCACTCGCTTCTTCGAATGATTAAAGCAGCCGAAAATGTACCCTCGTATACTAGTTATCGTTGCAATCTCTTAAGTAAGATTGAATGATGGAGAACTTATAATATCAAATCTTACCCACAACCACGAAGTAAAGAAGTTTTCAAAGATATGTTGAATTGTTGTCAACGAGTAGCAGAACGCAAGAAAGTGCCACTAATTCAAATTGTTCCTAATCAAGCTGTCCATAAATCATTGAAGAGTATTTGCCTGAAAACTATAGTAGGTGGTCTCATATAAAGGGCATATTGGGCGGTTTTCATAAGAAAGTGTCACATCTTCATGCCATAAGAAAGAAAACGAACGGAAGTGGTATCGAGAAACTAGATATTGTTGCAAGTGTTATCGCTGACGGCAGTATAAAGCACGCATTATCCTGAAGAGACTACAATAGAGCAGTGTGTTTGCACAAAATGATAGCAGAAGTGTCGATAATCATTCAGATATTCTCAAGGGCTTAGAAACAGATATTCTCGAGGGCTTAGATATTATATTACTACAGAAAAAGAAAGACTCTTGGAAGCAATGCAGCATCTTGGAGCTGAAGAGAAATTATCTGACGAACTGTTCGTTCAATTGGAATTGTTAACTAATATATAATCCATAATGACCTATTGAGTGAACGATTGTGTGAAGCCCGAACACGTAAACTACAGCAGATGCAACAATGTGATACAACTAGGCTGTCTCCTGATTCAGGAGGCAGCCTAGTTGTATCACACTTTTCTCCTGATGAAGATTCATTTAGACGACATTGTCTTCGAAGCCACTTACAAATTTATGAATACAAAAATACGAAGCTAGCAAAATGTCTCCTTTCAATACGATTTGGGTAGGAGCAAGACCAAGATGGACTGTAAAGCTGCCTTCAAACTCTGGCTTCAGTACAGCGTCAACGGCGGCCTCTTTTCACATCCTTTGATGTGGTACTTGAGTCGATGCTCGCTGAAATTGTCGCTCACAAACCTGCTAGTGCGATAATTGCATAGGGATTTGGGTCTTTTTTGTAAAAGAGCAATAAAAAGTCATGTCCTTCATTGTAAACATGTGCAAAATTTCAAGGGTTACTTTCGGACAATGGAGAATTTATGACTTTGACGCTCTACTTCTGTTGCCAGAGTTTGAAGGCAGCTTAACATGCCACACACACAACACCCTCCTCTCCCAGTTGCCTTAGGCCAAATAAAGGCTTGAAGAGGAATCAGACGGGGAAACACTCTAAGAAAAATCCTACCCCGTAGTGTATGACTCAGTTATGGAAGACACTGATACAAATGAAGAATTTCGTATTTGAATGTTTTACGATATAAGATGTACAAAGATGATTTCCTTCACATGTGCTTAGGGCATAAAATAAATATTGTACCTTTTCTTAAAAAAATTATTATTTATATTAATAAATAGGACCTATGTTGCAAGATCTAACATACCACAATATCTTCATGCATCGGTATAATAAATTGTCTGTATAATAAATTGATTATACCGATGTTAACCAAATTTATATTTTCATATTTTTATGTATAACTACTATCAAATTTTCAGATTAAAAGCTTTTAACAAAGTGAAATATATAGATTGATTAATTATCTGTCCAATAACGCCTTAAATTTGGAAATTGTCCGATTAAATGTCAATTTTTTTTTTTTTTTTTTTAACCGTTAACACTAGCCACCATTTTTCAAAATGGAGGCCAAATGCCCAAATTAAAAAAATGAATCCATGCTAAATTTCATTCTTAACTTGTCTAAAATGAATGACAAACATTTAAAAAAAAAAAAAAAAAAATGTACCCTCGGAAAACGCGCGGACTTCGGTTTTAAGCCCGGACTATACTTCAGTCTTTCTCGAGGTTTTTAGAACTGCGATACATCCGTAAAATATTGTTCTTAAAATAATGGCTTTAAAATTGTAATGACAACATAATAAAAGACGATAAATTTTTAGAAACGCTGCGAGGTCTGTAAATGTTATGTTTAATTTTTAATGCACATGTGCTGAACTAATTTTACTTATATTTTAAATTTCAGTCGATGACAAATCTGTAACCTGGAGGTAAAGAACATTAGGCCCAATTTTTTTTGTGAAAAGAATTAGCACATTGTCCTTGATGTGGTATTTTTGTTTTATTGTATTAGTACATTAAGTTATTAATAATGTGTTACGATATCATTAAACGGTTACTGTTAGTTTCAAAAAAGTGCATTTCGCAAAAAAAAAAAAAAAAAAAAAAAAAATCTGTAAAAAAGGCCGTTTTTAAATAAGAAGCTGAATTTCAGCCATATTTTCTGATATTAGATTAAAAAAAAGTTTTTACTTTATATGTAAAAAAATTAGACATACTAGTCCAGTCTCCTTAAAATCGCATGGCTTTTTCCTTTAACCCTTTGCCGCTCAGTGTTCCACTACATGGAACACCTAACTTCGCTAGCTTCTGCAACCGTTAAATTCAATTGCAAATGCATAAAAATAGGTTTATTTTTTACTTTGAACTTTCCTTTTCATCCTTAGATGGCACCAGTACACAAGGCAATCCATGATTTTTAGCTGGGACGAGTTATTTTAAACCCTCGTATTTACAAGAAATTTTGTATATTTTTTTGTGATACAAAAAAGATTGCTTGAAAAAAGATTTCTATGTTATATCGTTGGCTGTACTCTAAATTATTTATTCTACATTAATTTTAATATTTTATACAGGAAACATACGAGGAATCGCTGAATAAAATAAGGTGTTCCATCTCCTGGAACACTGCGACACTAGCGCTTTTCATTTTATGCAACCGAAAACAATGATGAGAGAAGACAGCTGTCTTTACGTGCTCTGTTTTCCTCTGTTTGGAGGGAATGACGTCAAGCTATAAGATGCTGCGAGGAAGGGTTGGTTGTCTATTAAAAAAAAAAAAAAAAAACGCACAAAACTAGTTTCATGTGCAGAACCTACAATATTGGTTTGTGCTTGTACCAAAAGAGTGTGACGTGATTCCAAAAATTTTATGAAGCTAAAAAATAGACTAATTGTAAATATTTTTGCACATAGGACCTGTATATATGTATACTAACTGTAAATATAAAATTATTTCATAAAAAGTCATATAAACAAGTTTTTTTTTGGGCGGGGGGGCGGGGAGGGCGGGGAAATGGGGTGTAGAGTAGCAGGCCTCCCGTGATGCACCATGGGTCATGCTAAATCTACTACACAGGTATAATACAGTGTTTTTTTAATTCAAATGCAAAATCTTCTACATATTTACGCGCTTTACTGCGATGCTCTTAGAAGCACTTTTCAGAGCTCTAGTGGCGCAGTGTTCCAGCTGATGGAACACCCACAGATTCAAAACGGTAAGTACTATCTTTACAAAATTATACATGTGTACTCCTTTAGACCTAAGTAGGTAGCCTACAACTTTTTTTGTTGAAATTCCAACTTTAAAGGATAGTGCGCCGTAAAGGGTTAAAGCAAAAAAATTTCAAAAATTGACGTTTTCCATATTAGTAATGTGAACTTCTGATATATTCCTAGACAGCAAAACAGAGCTAGGATTAAAATAATACAATCTACGTATACGTATGTATTATTTTGATCGAATGACTTTTTGAAAATTTTGATTTAAGCTTTTATTTTATTTATTTATTTACTTTTGTAAATATTTTATGATGTGTGAAATTCACAAAATTTCAGCCAGTTTTTTAAAAATAAACGAGTGAAATGGCAGCTTGAAATTTAGTGAATTTCACACATGATAAAATATTAAAAAAATAAAATAAATAAAAAAAGTTTAAATCAACATTTTCAAAAAGTCATTCGATCAAAATAATACATACGCTTATCTAGAATGATTTTTTTTAATCCTAACTTTGTTTTTCTGTCCAAGAATATGTCAGAACTTCACACTACAAATATGGAAAATGTCAATAAAAAAAAAAAAAAAAAAAAAAAAAAGTTTGCTTTTAAGAAAAAAGGAAAAAGTTATGTGATTTTCTGGAAACTGGACTAATAGGTATAATTTTTTACTTTCTTCTATATTCAATAGAAGAAAGTATTGGATTCGTAAAAATTTTCGACCTCGGGTTTTTGATGGATTTACACGATTTGAGAGTTGTAGAACACGATTTGACCATTTTTAGAAAATGTCTGTCTGTGTGTGTGTGACAAAATTTTGTGGCAACTGTATCTCAGGAACTACTGCACAGAATTTCATACAAATTGGTATGTAATTGCACCTTGACATAAATTAGTGCCTATCAACTTTTGGTAAAAATTGTCTTACAGGTTGCGTTGCCATCCCGATTTTTCTAAATTTTTAACATGGTGATATAGGACAAAATTTTGTATAAATGGGCATAAAGAGAATTATTTTTTAGTAATCATTATGAAATTTACAAGAATTATTTATAATAGAGATAGTCAACTGGGAAAATTTTTTTGTATGTGTAGGAACCTCGCCTAACCCCCCTGGGGGGGGGTGTAAGTCCCCCCTCGAGGGGAGTAAATTTTCAAGATGGGTATCTTTCGAAAGGTCTCGTCAATACCTTTAAAACGAATGGTTTAACTATAAATCTGTGATAATTTAAAATAAAGTTATCGATTTTTTTTTTTTTACTTTTAACGAAAGAAAACTTGGGAAAAAAAAACTTTTTTTTTTTTTTTTTTTTTTAAACGAAATTTAACCAAACTTAGTATTTAGTTGGCCTCTGACATAAACTGGTGCTGATTAGATTTGGGAATCAATTGCTCAACAGGTGGCGCTGTGATCGTATTTTTTCTAAATTTTTAACATGGCAGTATAGGACAAAATTTCGTATAAATGTACATAATGAGAGTTATTCTTAACCTGGGATTGTAAAATTAATATGAATTATTGATAATAGTAGTAGTTAATTAGGGGAAAAAAATTGTGCATGTGGGGGCATCTGGGGGGAAGTACCCCCCGGGGGGATAAATTTTCAAGATGGGTATCTTTCGAAAGGTCCCGTCAATACCTTTAAAACGAATCGTTAAACCATAAATATGTGATAATTTAAAACACATATTTATAGTTCAACCATTCGTTTTAAAGATATTGACGAGACCTTTCGAAAGATACCCCTCTTGAAAATTTACCACCTCCTGGGGGTACTTCACCCCGAGGGGGGGAAGCGATGCCCCCACATGCATAATTTTTTCCCCTAATTAACTACTTCTATTATCAATAATTCGTATTAATTTTATAATCACAGGTTAAGAATAACTCTCATTATGTACATTTATACGAAATTTTGTCTTATACCGCCATGTTAAAAATTTAGAAAAAATACGATCACAGCGCCTCCTGTTGAGCGATTGATCCCCAATTCTAATCAGCACCAGTTTATGTCAGGGGTCAACTAAATACCAAGTTTGGTTAAATTTCGTCAATTTTTTCTTTTTTTCTTTTTTTTTTTTTTTTTTTTTTTAATTACGATTTTTTTCTAAGTTTTTTTTCGTAAAAAGTAAAAAAAAAAAAAAAAAATCGATAACTTTGTTTTAAATTATCACAGATTTATAGTTCAACCATTCGTTTTAAAGGTATTGACGAGACCTTTCGAAAGATACCCATCTTGAAAATGTACTCCTCTCGAGGGGGAACTTCCTTCCCAGTGGGGTTGACGAAGCTCCTACACATACAAAAAATTTTCCCAGTTGACTATCTCCATTATAAATAATTCTTGTAAATTGCATAATGATTACTAAAAAATAATTCTCCTTATGCACATTTATACAAAATTTTGTCCTATATCACCATGTTAAAAATTTAGAAAAAACGGGATGGCAACGCAACCTGTAAGACAATTTTTACCAAAAGTTGACAGACACTAATTTATCTCAAGGTGCAACTACATACCAATTTGTATGAAATTCTGTGCAGTAGTTCCTGAGATACAGTTGCCACAAAATTTTGTCACGCACACACACACACACACAGACATTTTATAAAAATGGTCAAATCGTGTTCTACAGCTCTCAAAACGTGTAAATCCATCAAAAACCCGAGGCCGAAAATTTTTACGAATCTAATACTTTCTTCTATTGAATATAGAAGAAAGTAAAAATGGACGAATTTTTAGAGTGCTATCACATCAGGAGGAAATTTCAAGGGGGGGGGGGGAATCTCCCTGTGCCAATTCATGCTATTAATTTTTTAGACAACTTCCGCTAAATCGGAGCGTTTAATACATTTTGGAATAAAAACAACACATTGTTTAATATAATGTCCATTTTAACTTTAGAATTTTCTGAACTACTCATATTCTCACAACAGATTTTATTAAAAAAAAAAAAATCTTTCTAAAAAATCGATATACAGGGTGATATTGTACTGACAAACTGATGGAAGGTAAGGGGATAATAGAGGAGCTGATATCTCAAACTGTTTTCAAGCTATTGTAAATTAGTGAAAAAGCTAAAAACCTTCAGTATCCTTATTTTTGAAGTTTCTAAATATGCTATACAATAAAATCTTTTTGTAAAAAAATAGAACAGACTCCAAAAAGTAACTGCTATTAAAACAACTTAAAAATAAATAAATAAATAAAATAAATAAATAAAGGTATAAAATGAAACTGTAAATTGCGCCTAAACGTATAAAATAATTTCTTTCGCCAAACAACGTATAACACTACAATTAATCACAATTTTCGAAGTCGGCGCAAAAGTAAATAAAATTTAATTCATTTTTAAATATTTGTTATTAGATCGGTAGCTACAAATGCTTTTGTCTCGAATGATCCATTTTCTTGTTTCCTATATTATTTTATCATTGTATACAATTGGTCCATTAGTAATATGTACATAGAACAGTGAACATCCTTTGCAATTCGATATTTATGTTTCTACGAAGTTAGAGTTTCCTTTGCAATCAAAACGTAAGGCAAAAATAAACATGCACTTAAGATGTATATTTTAATTATATATATATATTGTACGAAGTATTGTTTTATATTCTTTATTGCTCTTTTAATATACCTTATTAAAATAACAATGATTTCTCAAAGAAATTAAATATGTTTGCCAGATAACTTGGCGATTTTCCTTTCACCAAGGACGCCAAATACAAGCAGCTTCGCCAACTTTTGCAGTTTACGAAATCTTATTTGTTTTCTTGAATCAAAGTAGTTTTTGGCTGTGTTTTGCAGGTGACAATGTGAGATGTGTATTTTGATTAGAATTTGTTTTTTTATATTGAATAAAGATATCAATTTTTATTTAATTTTGCGCCGACTTCAAAAGTTATGATTAATTGTAGTGTTATAGGTTGTTTGTCGAAGGAAATTATTTTATACTTTTAGGCACAATTTACAGTTTCATTTTATACCCTTTTTTTTTTTTAAGTTGTTTGAATAATGGTTTCTTTTTGGAGTCGGTTCTATTTTTTTACAAAATGATTTTTTTTTTTTTTTTTTTTTCCTATCAGTGAAAATTTATTCATATAGCAGAACATCAGAAGACCTTCGACGGCAGTTTCACAAATCACAACCCCGAAGAAAAGTGACAATACTCAAAAAATGGTTTATGTCTCTGAAAAATATATGAAATGTACCCAATGTGAACAAAAAAGTTACATCTCCATCTAGAAAATTATCCACTCGAGAAACAGTTTTGTCAGTTTTATTCTAGTCAAGTTATCTTTAAGTTGATTTTTCTCAAATGCTGCATTTTTAAGTTGCGTCATTTTTTTTTTGCCTTTATCGGATATGAGAAAAAAACCTATCTATTGAATGAACATACGTTAAATTAAAAAGGCTTTAGAAATGTAAAGAACGGATACTCTGTATTCGTAACAAAAAATTTTGTTACGCATATCTTAAACTTTATAGTGAATACGTGTCACCCGCTGACCCGCTACGCTGGAAAATGAGCAGCGTAAAGCTCAAAGAGCAAAATATCCACGGCAGCAGACGGACAGAAGTTTCAACATTGAAATAAAGGTTTTTGATTTGTTTACAGTGTAGAAAACTGCAAACAAACAGATGAATATTTAAATATCTTGTTTTTAACATTTAAGTCTACAAGGTGTGTTTCCGTACTAAATCAACTTTGTAATTTACTTTATCTCTCATAGCTAGTACTGTTTTCGAGATATAAACGCTAACTTCGTTCTGTTCCCACCAGGTGACGCTATAAGCGATCGCATCTCGTAGCGAGTGGTCAGTTTACGATACTTGTTTACTAATACCAGTGTATCTGCATGCGTTCAGCAGTTAGAGTGAGAACGGACTTTTCGGAGTATCCTGTAATTTTTTTACATCTTAATGAAATCATAATGAAACCTATTTGAGGCCAAGATCTTTACGACAGCAAAAAAAAAAAAAAAAAAGTATTAAAATTAAAGCATCTCTTACAAAGTTATAAGCTAACAAATTCCAACAACAACAACAATGAGAAACATGGTTTGTATTGAGAACCTCTTCCTTTATGAAGGCGGTTTAAAACGTCTATGTGTTAACCCATGTGACCGCTTACAATAACCATACTTTGAATTTTACATGGCATAATTAGTCACTTGCTACGCTACAACGTATGCAATGTCGTTCAAGTGTGTACAAAATAGGAAAATGTGAACAAACAATTGCACGTTTTAAGTGTTCTATTTTTAGCATTAAACCTTTGCGGCGCAAGACAATTTGATAATTTTAAATTATACTACCACCGGAATTCATGAACTAAGTTAAACTAAAAGAAATTTTAAATTTTAAGGTGCAAGAAAAATGCTTTTTCTATGTTATTACATGAATTTTTGCTGAAAATTTTCCGGGATGAATTTTTGCAGCTCGATCTTAGGCCTGCCGCACACCAAAGAGGCAACCGACAGCGGCATAGGCGACACGTCTCGTGAATTGGAGACGCGGCGCAAGCGATTCGAGTTTCATACTCACACCGAAACGACAGAGACATCCTGCGAAGGAAGCGTTTTTGATCACGTGTGCTTGTTGACTTTTGAGATTTCAGGTTTTATTTATTATAATATAAGGAGATTATAATTTCTAAATCTATTATAATTTCAAGTAAAACAGAAAAAAAAAAAAAAAAAAAAAAGATAAGAGTAATTAAGGAGAAAATAATTATTAAATTTAAAAATAGTTTTTTCTTTTTTTTTTTTTTTTTTTGTTAAATTAATCAAATATTATATTCTAACTAAAAACACTTAATTTTTCTTTGTGATTTAAGGGAAAGTAATTTTCATATTTTTGTGGGGGAAGGGGGGGGGTGTTA
Source organism: Salticus scenicus (assembly GCA_963930645.1). Lineage (NCBI taxonomy): Eukaryota > Metazoa > Arthropoda > Arachnida > Araneae > Salticidae > Salticus > Salticus scenicus. The sequence goes on along the minus strand of OZ005654.1, from coordinate 223,025,167 downwards.
ATGTTTTATTTAAATTTATAATTAACATTTGATAAACATCTTCTAATAGAAAAAGCTGATCGCTTGCTTCAATTGTGTTACTATTGTTGTGTAAAAATAAATAGTCTATTAAATTATTAAAAAAATTTATTTCAACCTGGAAAAAAAAAAAAAAACTTTATTATTAAATAAATAAATAATTTTTATATCGCACTTTTTATTTATATTTTATTTGTTTATTTATTTATTCAATTTTTTTTTCTATTTTTTTTTTTATTTATTTATATATACTTTTTAATTTATATTAATTTAAATGAATGAATAAAATAAAAGTTAATTATTCTTATTTAAAAAATGTTTAATTTTTTAAAATAAAAATAAAAGAATAATTTAAGAGAAAATAATTATTAAATTTAAAAACTAATTTTTCGTTGTTGAATTATTAAAGTATTTTAACTTAAAAAAAATTATTATTTTATTTATCATTTAAATAAATGAATAATTTAGGGGAAAATAATTTTTATATTTCATTTATTTATTCCTTTATTTTGTTAATGTTTTATTTACATTTTTATTTAATGTTTTATATCCTGTTACTAGCAGAAAACAAAGCTTGTCTGCTTTAATTAAGTTATTATTGATATGCAAACAAATATTCTACAAAATTATTACTATTATTATTATTATTTTAAAGCTAAAAAAAAGTGTTTTTATTTATTTTTTTTTCTTTATAATTTAAATAAATGAATAATTTAAGAAAAATAATTTTACATTGCACCTTATATTTTTTTTCTTTATTGTTAAATTTAAATTAATAGTTTCCAGTTGAAAACGTTGCTTTTAAATTTGAACCGTTTTTAATAAAAAATTGCAAAATGATGCAAAACCCAATAATTTCCAAGATGTTATTAACATTGTATTACATTCCTATATTTGATCTTCTTCCCTTTAAATGAATAATTTTTCTCTATTTTTCCTTTTTATTGTTTTTCTATAGAATACATCTTTGAAAAAAAAAAAAAAAAAAAAAAAGAAAAGAAAAGAAAAATAGTAGAATTCAATCATTACATTTTTTCTTAAATTATTTTTCTACTTAAAAAAAAAAAAAAAAATCTCCGGCGAAGGTCGAACCGAGTACCATTGTGACACGAGTTCAACCCTTTACCCCTAAGCCACGCATCCCTTGCTAGTAACCGTGTTCTGTTTCTTTTATCGGAAACGGTCAAACGGATGAAATTCAAGAGCGAAATTTTAATATATAATGGGGGTTTATTGCATAAAATTGTTACTCTATAATTTGTTTTCATCCGAATTTTTTTTTTTTTTTTTTTTTTAATATGTTTTTCCTTTCTATCTGAACTTAAATTGATTGTTTGCTGTATATTACACGGACTTGAATTTGGTATTGTCATTGTAGGACTCAGGGTAGTCACTTTTGTTTTAATACTATTATTTATACAAAGCAATCTTCGTAATATGCAATCGAAGAAAAATATTGCAAAGGATTACTAAATATTTCTATTAAAGTTATTAGTATTGAAAAAAGCGACTGCGTTGAGCCCAGTCCCAGTGTTATTTAAATTTACCCACAGTTGTCAAATCTCTATCGCCGCCATGTTGCAACATGAGCGACATGTCGAAAGGTTGTAGCATGCGCGATTCGAACGACAAACGGGAGACACACGCTCGACTGATAAGACATGACGCTTGTCTCTCTGGTGTGCGTATGCAGTAAAGTGAAAGTTAGCGGCAATGCTGGGGATTGTCTCTTATGTCGTCCAAGTCGCTCTTGTTTCTTTGGTGTGCGGCCTGCCTTAAATTTTGCGTCCTCCCAGCGAGGACAGCGCGCGTTAAGGGGTTAATGTCTACAAACAGCAATTTTATAATTCACTTTTTTTCCACTATCTTGAACCATTTCCGAGATAGGAACGCTAGCTCCGCTGTTTCCACCAGGTGGCGTTGTAGGCGGTTGAATCGCGTAGAACATGTCCACTTTACTATACCTACATACCATTTTTATAACTATAGCTGCAGCCGTTCAACAGTTAAAAGTGTCGGAACTGACTTTTTTGGGCACCCTGTATTTTCTTTCGATCGTAAAGATATTACAATGGGACCTATTTCAGACGAAAACCTTTACAACAAAACAAAAAGTATCAAAATTGGATCATCCGTTCAGAAATTATGAGCTAACAAAAAAAAAAAAAAAAAAAAAAAAACGCTTCGAATTGAGAACCTTCTCTTTTTTTTTGAAGTCGGTTAAAAATCAAGGACAGATTTAGAAAGAGCAGAGAAAAAAAAATCTTACAAAATGACATTAATTATGTTAGAAAACATGGTTTCAAGTTTTAACGATGTATTACCAGAGCTGAAACAGTAAAGAAAAATGCAAAAGAAATATACGCTCAAATATTTAATCGGCGATTCCGCAAAAACTATTCTAGTTATAATAAGTAAAATTTACTAAAATTGGCTCATTAGAACAGCTTTCGAAAAAGTTTGCAATGATACGTATCGGTTGCCTAGTACAGGAGAAATGCTGTTTGTTTTTACTGTATCATTCGTTTTCTCGTTTTCAAAAAGCGAGACTCCTCCCATCTCGTTTCGAAATTACCATTAGCAATTAACATTCACTTTTGATCATAATTATATAAGTAATTTATTTATTTATTTTATTACGAGGACAATAATTTAAGTTTATCTGTATCATTACGATATGCATACTTGCCAGCCATCTCATTAATAACCGTACAATTGTTAACGCCCCTTCAAAAAACGCCCCTTTTTACACAGCACTTTATTTTTAGAGTAATTCTCTCCAAATGCTGTTGCGATTAAATAAGAATAAAATTACTCTAAAAAATGACTGGTGTGAAAAAAAAGACGGGTACTAAAAATTGTACGGTTCATAATGAGATGGTTGGCAAGTATGGATATGCATTCGATTGTATTTTGCTTAAAAAAAAGGTTTAAAAACAGAAATTATTGCAATTAATCACAAGAGGAATTTAGATTTGGAAATTTGTTATGTAAAAATTCGTATAAAATGTATTAATTTTATAAAGCAATGGAAATTGAATAGCGGGGATGGGTTTTCTGAGGAGTACATAGTTTAATCCTAGCTATGGCGTGCATGTCTGTTTGTTAGTTTGAATATTTATATTTTGCAATGCTTTATGGGGAAAAAAAAACCTCCTCCTATGTTTAATTACAATAATTTCTATATTAAATTTTTCTGTTTTTAATAAAAATGCAAATGAATGCATTTAATATTACAAAACAGACCAGCATAAATTACTGTCTGTGCAACAAATAAACAGTTATTTGATGCATTTAATTATCATTAAAATGAACACTAATGGGGTTGGTAAGAGGATTTTCAAAACATGTTGGGAGGAGTCTTGCTTTTTGAAAATAGGAAAAAGTGAAAACGAATGATGAATTTTACAGTCTACATTTTCCAAATATGATATTGATTTTTGTGTATCATGTTTAAAACTTCAAAAATTAGGGGTACTGTAATAATACCTTTTACATTCTATTTGCAATAGCTTTTGAGAAAAGGCAGTGTTAATATACATTCTTATTACACGAGTTCTATTGCACCCGAAGTTTTTCGGTACAATAAAGAAACAGCCTGTGTATATTATATATATATATATATACATACTTACCAACCATCTCATTAATAACCATACAATTGTTAACGCCCCTTCTTCACACCACTTTATTTTTAGAGTAATTCTCTCCAAATGTTGTTACGATTAAATAAGAATAAAATTACTCTAAAAATGACTGGTGTGAAAAAAAAAAAAAAAAGGCGGGTAATAAAAATTGTACGGTTCATAATAAGATGGTTGGCAAGGATGTATATACATATATATATATATATATATATGACAATATTTTAATTTAATCCGGAGCACTTTTAGCTCCGCGTTTATTCCATACCACTCTTTTTAAAGAGTAAATTTTTCTTATTTTATCCATAGTCTTCTAAACTAAATGCCTTCCGCGTGGCTCGGAAACTTGGCGGTAGACAGCGCCACCTGGTACAGACTGCGCGACTTTTTTATTCAACAGCCCCCCAAAATTTTTAAAAGGGGGATTTGATATACATAAAAGCATACTTGCTAACCATCTCATTAATAACCGTACAATTGTTAACGTCCCTGAAAAAACGCACCTTTTCTCACACCACTACATTTTGAGAGTTATTCTCTCCAAATGGTGTTACGATTAAATAAGACTAAAATTACTCTAAAAAATTATTGGTGTGAAAAAAAAGGCGGGTACTAAAAATTGTACGGGTCATAATGAGATGGTTGGCAAGTATGTAAAAGGCGAATAGAATTCAAGAAACATCGATTAATTATATATCATATATCACTTCTTAAAATTATTGGCTGTAGTTGAAAAAAAATCTAAGTAATTTGTACCAAGTGGCGCTGTCTACCGCTTGAACTGTTGCCAAGTTTCCGAGCCATGCGGAAGACATCTAGTTTAGGAGGCTATGTTTTATCATAATTATATATTGGAGAAAAATATTATAAAAATAAAGTGGTTTGAAATAAAGGCGGAGCTAAAAATGCCCCGGAATAAATTAAATATTGGCAACTATGTGTATATATATATATTAACTTCCTATTATTAACGGAGGTAGATCAAATTATATTTCAATCCAAATTCAAACTAAATATGAACTTAAAAGGAGGTTTATATGACGACTTATTCAACAGCAGTCTTAAATTTTAATTTCTCTTCACATCAAGAATTCCTTTTTGACTCTCTAGAAAAAGTTATTATCCGTTACCAAGTGAGGAAAAAAAAACATAACTTTTAATTACATATTTGTGCGAAAAAGTTTATTATATATAAACAAAAATAAATTAATTAAATAAAATAATAATTTTTACTACATGGATTTTTATTTTTTATTTATAAAGTGAATTTTCCTGGAGCATTCATTATTTCCACTAACGTATTTATGCTTCTTAATAAACCCATTAACAACTTAGCGATCCGGAGTTTGGGGGGAGGGGGGGGGGATATTATTATAAATTTAGTTTTTCCCAAAGTAAATAATCTGGTGTGTCACTCACACGACTTTCTCTTACCCTGAAATTTAATACTATAAATACAGGTTTCAGATTAAAAGGTAAGATAACGAGTACTATTATGTAAACCTATGTTAAACAATTCATATTAGGCTTCTGAAGAGTTTTATATGATAATTAGTTCTGTTTGAGGGGGGCGGTAGCCCCCCTCAACCCCCCGTTTCATTAATGCACCTACATTTATATAGAATTTAATTCGGTTATTAAAAGATAATTCTGTTTAAAAAAAAAAATATTAAAATTATTATTTAAAAAAATTATCTTTTATGATAATGCAGACGATTTCCATATTAGATAAGTAGTCCAAAAAAAGTCCATTTTATTCTCAAAAAAAAAAAAAAAAAAAAAAAAAAACGTTTTTTTCCCTTTTTTTTTTTTTTTCGTTAAAAGTAAAAAAAATCGATAACTTTGTTTTAAATTATCGCAGCTCGATAGTTCAACCATTCGTTTAAAAGGTATTGGCGAGCTCTTTTGAAAGATACCCATCATGAAAATTTACTTCCATCGATGGGGGACTTCCCCCCCCCAGGGGGGAGGCGAGTCTCCTACATGCAAATTTGTTTTTTCCCAGTTAACTATCTCTATTACAAACAATATATATTCGTTTCATTTGGTTTAGTGCAGTCTATAGACGTTAAATTCTACTTACCTGTAATTTCCCCCCATAGACGTAATGTATTAGAATTCTCTTGAATTCCCCTGTACACGAACCATTTGCTTGATCTTAACGAAAAGCTTACTGTAGCATCCCTATATGATACACACTTAGAATACCAAGTTTGAACTTTCTGCCATAATTTGTTTTTGAGATATGGTGATAATAGACAGACACACACACAGACACACACACAGACCATTTGCTAAAAACATGATTTTCGTATTTAGGGGACCTCAAAACGTGTAAATATAACAAAATCTCGCTTTCGAAAATTTGACACAAAAACAATACTTTCTCAACCTTATGGGTAAGAGAAAGTAAAAAGGGTTGGTGACTTCCGCATTTAAAGATAATTCTGTATCAAAGTGAACAAATTTACGAGAATGAATCAAAGACAACTCTATACAGTTGAAATTTTATATAAAAAAGTAAATATTATTAAATGTATTAACACCAGTAAGAATAAAGGATTTGTTTTTAAAATAAAAGTTTTGACTTCTAATAATTTTGTGATTTTTAACTATATTGTATTTACTTATATAGTCACATGACCGCTTGAGGGCTGGGCTTGTGGTATTTTTAATGTCATCAGCATAACCGTATTGAAAGTGGGTAGGTTGAACAGGAAAAAAATTTGTCATGACATTGACGAATTGATGCACTTGAAAATATTTTGAGGTGGGACAATGTCATGCTTCAAATGACATGAGGAGTTGCAAGAGAGTGAGGAAGATGCATGAATGAAATGAAGATTCTGTCGTTGTTAGTTGTGAGTTGGGTTGTTTGACATGAAGATTAATTAGAGTTAAGAGGTGAGAGATTCACTTTCGGATTCGGTAAAAGAGTGAACGAAAATTCATGAATGAAATGAAGTATTGTGTCATATGTTGTAGTGAGTTGTGTGGTAGCAGGGGCGTAGGAAAGGGAGGGGCTCAAGCCCCCCCCCCCCCCTATTCATTATTACAAAGTTTTCTTTTAATGCCAAACGAAAGAATCAACAATTTAAAATCAAAATTAATGTCTTATAAATGTTCATAATTAGTGATATTTTATAATTAATACTAATAATTAGTGAATATTAATTAACAGCTAATTATTAATTAATTTTCTTAAATTTTGATTGATTTTTAAAATGGAATTTTTTGAGCCCCTCCCATGATTTTTGAATTGCTACGCCCCTGTGTGGTATGTAGTTTCTACAAGACGTTAGATCACGCTCATCACAAGTGCTGCATGCAGCTTGCTTCTTCTACTAATGAGCATGCGCGAGGTCTGCTCTCCTCAAGTGCTCTGAAAAAAGGAAGGTCTCAGAAATTGAGCGCAGTCGTTTTTGTACTTCCCTCTATTAACAATTAATTTAAACGAACACTTTCAGAGAATTTTTTTCCCTTTTAAAAATACTTTTTTTAAATAATAAAAATCTCAGAATCAGAGTTATTTTATTTTATTTTAAAGTCAGCTTCCATCAATTAAAAAAATGTAGGATTTAGAATTAGATTCAAATAAATATTTAAAAGTGTAGGAGGATTTCTATTTTCAAGAAATTTACTTTAACAATATTTTTAAATAGTTTAATTTGTATATTATTTATTTTTTTTTAAATTTCTCAACAAATATTTTTATCATTATTTCAAGATACATTTTTAAAAACTTTCCTATCCTTCATATATAATACTGCTTATTACTATTTCCAGTTAATTTACTACGTTAAGAAAAAATAAATAAAATATTTCAGTTTTAAACTGCATTCATTACATTATCATCAATAAGTTTTAAAGAAAGTAAATTTAAAATAATCTAACCTTTGTATATTAAACTATACATATTATATATTATTCATGACACATAAAATTACAATCTTTCCTGACAAGTTGCGATATTGCCATAAATACTAAATGAGAATTTTATTGCGTTTAGAAAAAAGTACTTAAAAATAGGCATCTAAAAAATTGAGCAAATGAAATTTAATTATTTTCAATAATAATCATTAAGAGAATCAACTTCTCTTTCTAAAGTTTCCGTCTGTATGCGAATTTAATTTTACATCAGTATTATATAAAGGTAAGATACCTATATAGTCGTAAAAAAGGTTTCCTATATTAGTTCCCCATCATACTATAGGTATGGGGAACTTAGGTAATCGTGAAAATTTTCGACCTCGGTTTTTTGACTTTTCTACACGTTTTCAGGTGTGAGGAATCCGAAAATGACAAAATTTGTATGGTGTCTGCCTGTAGGGTGTCTGTTAGTCCGTTAGTCCGTTAGTTTGTTAGTTTGTGTACACGATATCTCAAGAACAAATTGCCGCAGAGAGGTCAAATCAGTTTTAAAATATTACTTTCGACACTGGCAAGAACTCTATTCATTTGCAACATTCGAATTAAAAAACTTCGTAAGTTATTAGAAATTTACGATTTTCTTAACATGGGAGAATAGGACAAAAATTCCCTTAAACGTGCATTAAATGGAAACTTTTTACTGTAAAAATGTCAGACCAGTTTTAAAATATCAGTTTCGATGCCGGAATGAACATCAGTAACTATAAATATGCTACTTTGAAAATTTCGCAAGTTATTGGAAATTTACGAATTTCTTAACATGACAGAATAGGGCAAAATTTCACATAAACGTCAATTTTGAGCGATATTTTCATCGTAAAGATATCAGACTATTTTTGAAATATTATTTAGGACACTGGCATGAATATTAATGACTATGAATTTTCGAATATAAAAATTTCGTAAATTATTGGAAATTTACGAATTTCTTAACATGGCGGTGTAGGGCAAAATTTCACATAAACGTCAGTTTTTAGAGATATTTTCATCGTAAAGATGTCAGACTACTTTTGAAATATTATTTAGGACATTGGCATGAATAATGACTATGAATTTTCCAATATAAAAATTTCGTAAGTTATTGGAAATTTACGAATTTCTTAACATGGCAGAATAGAACAAAATTTCACATAAACGTAAATCTTGAGGGATATTTTCATCTTAAAGATGTCAAACCACTTTCGAAATATTATTTAGAATACTGGCATGAATACCATAGAGTATGAATTTTCCAATATAAAAAATTCGTAAGTTATTTGGAATTTACGATTTACTTAAAATGGCAGAATAAGGCAAAATCGAACATAAACGTCCATTTTAAGGATCATAAATATGTCAGACAATTTCAAAATAACATTTATGATACTTGTATGAACATGATTGACTGCAAATATTCTAGTAGGAAAATTTCGTAAGTTATTCGAAATTTAAGATTTTATCAACATAGCAAAATGGGGAGATATTTCATAAAAATACGCATTTTTAGGAAAGTTGCATTGGAAATAGTAGCATGAAAATAAACTACGAAATTGATCCCAATTAAATAAATAAATAGATTAGAATAAGATAGCGAACTGAATGGTGGGTAGCCTATTAGGCGAGGATTTCGTTCTGTCAGTGTCAAGCGTTTGGTCAAATTCATTTCTCTTAACGTGTATATAATAAGTCCTGTACAAGAAATTTATGAGAACATACATATGATGGGGAACTGAGCAGAGTCCACCTATGCCAACTAGTTTTTTCTGTAGTTTTAGTTCCCCATCACGCTATATAGGTATGGGGAACTTAGGTTATCGTGAAAATTTTCGACCTCGGTTTTTTCACTTTTTTACACGTTTTCAGGTGTGAAGAATCCGAAAATGATAAAATTTGTATGGTGTCTGTCTGTAGGGTGTCTGTTAGTCTGTTAGTGGGTTAGTCCGTTAGTTTGTTAGTCTGTGTACACGATATCTCAAGAACAAATTGTCGCAGAGAGGTCAGATCAGTTTTAAAATATTACTTTCAACACTGACAAGAACCCTATTCATTTGCAACATTCGAATTAAAAAACTTCGTAAGTTATTAGAAATTTACGATTTTCTTAACATGGGAGAATAGGACGAAAATTCACTTAAACGTGCATTTAATGGAAACTTTTTACTGTAAAAATGTCAGGCCAGTTTTAAAATATCACTTTTGATGCCAGAATGAACATCAGTAACTATAAAAAAATTTCGTAAGTTATTGGAAATTTACGAATTTCTTAACATGGCAGTATAGGGCAAAATTTCACATAAGCGTCAATTTTGAGAGATATTTTCATCGTAAAGATGTCAGACTACTTTTGAAATATTATTTAGGACACTGGCATGAATATTAATGACCATGAATTTTCCAATATAAAAGTTTCGTAAGTTATTGGAAATTTACGAATTTCTTAACATGGCAGAATAGAGCAAAATTTCACAAAAACGTCAATCTTGAGGGATATTTTCATCGTAATGATGTCAAACCACTTTCGAAATATTATTTGGGATACTGGCATAAATATCATAGACTATGATTTTTCCCATTTAAAAATTTCGTAAGTTATTTGGAATTTACGATTCACTTAACATGTCAGAATAAGGCAAAATTGAGCATAAACTTCCATTTTGAGGATCATAAATACATTAGACAACTTCAAAATTAAATTTATGATATTTGTTTGAATATGATTGAATACAAATATTCTAATAGGAAAATTTCGTAAATTATTCGTAATTTACGATTTTATCAACATAGTGAAATTGTAAATTTTTCATATAAATATGAATTTTGAGGATTATTGCATTGGAAATAGTAGCATGAAAACTAAACAACAGAATTGACTCTGATAAAATAAATTAATAGATTAGAATAAGATAAATATATCGAAGTGAACGGTGGATAGCCTATTAGGCGGGGTTTTCATTCTGTCACTGTATCGAGCTTTGGTCACATTCATTTCTTTTAAAATGATTATAATATGTCTCGCACTAGAAATTTATGAGAATATAAATGTGATGGGGAACTGAGCAGAGTCCACCTATGCCAACTAGTTTCATATCATATCAAATCATATTCATGCCTTCTACTGTTAAATAATAATAATAATAAAGAAAGAAGTAAAATAAACAAGAAGCATTAATTTACTGTAAGTATAAGTTTAATATATTCTAATTATTATACATTATAATTTATGGCTCCAAGAAAGAGTTTTCATAATTTTTTATAAAAAAAAGTAAGTAATATTAAAATCAAATGATAAATATGTGAAAATTATTCAAATCTGTAGGTAGGGGAAGGGGTGGGGGCTATCAATGGGGATGAAACTTTTTAACTATGTAGGAGGTTTGCACTGAAGATTGAATTGAAATTCATGTCCATTAATTATTATTATTATTATTATTTTACACAATCCTATTTTATTAAAATATATATCTATATTTTACATACTGAACCCCACGCCCTTTTTTTACATTATAGCATTTTAATTTATTAAAATAATACACTTCTCCAAGTAATACTTAGAAAACAAATTAAAAAATATAATTAATCTAATATTTTAAAGTGTTTTATTCTCAATCAATAAAATTCTCGAATAATAAATTACATTGTTAAACTATTTGTCTACATATGATTTTCAGTATTTTTTGAAGTCTTAAATAATTTTTAAATTTGTTATAGTGTTGATTATAAAAGCTATAATAATTAGAATGTATCACATCCATCCTAAAAGAAAATTAATATTTTCTCTTTATTTTACTTTCATTTATTTACTTATTTAACAGTAGGAGGCATCAATATAACTAATATATAGGGGAGACCCGTGTACCTAGGGCCGTTTTTTTTCAATGGCCGGAAACAGAGCCCTTGACCGGTTTAAAATTATCAAACTGATATTTACATATCTTTAGAATTATTTACTTCCAATTGGGATTAATATAAATACGTAAAATAATAAATCCTGACAAATAGAAGGTTTTAAAATAAACTTCTCTCATAGCCCTAGGTACAACACCCTCATTGTACCTAGGGCCCGACCTCATTTTACCTAGGGCCGCTTTTTTACAATTCCCAAAAGCAGAGCCCCTGACCTGCTAAAAATCATGAAACGGATATGCACATATCTTAGAACTAATCTCTTTTAATTGAGATTAATATAAACACTTAAAACAATGAATTCCGACAAACAGAAGGTTTTTAAATAAATTTCACACATGGCCCTAGGTACAACTCGCTCATTGTACCTAGGATCAGACCACATTGTACCTAGGGCCAGAACTCATCGTACCTAGGGCCAGATATCATTGTACGTAGGGCCTCAGTGTACCTACGGCCATTCCCTTAACCCTTTGCGCTTGGTATATTTTCCGTAAGACACGCCTTTTGGCGTTCCTTTAAAACGTCACACGTATAGTTTCCAACTTACTACCTTTTGGACACCGAAAAATTGTAATAATTTGTTTTAATTTACTTCATTATTAAATAAAATAAATCTTTCTGTAAAAATTTTCCGGTAGCCGAAAGGTAGCCTATAGTTACACGTTTTAGAAAAATAACATTTCTTTTGCAGAGGAACAACTTAAGGCGTGGCTCGATTTTTTAATGTCCCCTCAGAAGGGACATACGAGCGATAAGGGTTAAAATTATATTTCACTTTGTAATGAATTGAAAATAAACATATTAACATATATTTTATAAAAGAAACAATATCAAGTAACACAGTTATTTATCATATAATAATTATCATGATGTTGCCTTAATATGAAACACCGAATTTTTTTTCTTTGGGATATATTCTAATAGCATATTTTTCTTTTTTTTTTCCTGGAACGTCTCTTAAATTTCTCGATCTTCCTGGTTTTCGGCCACATACTTTCTTTGAGTAGTTTTTGTACGAGGCTTTGCTTCAGGAAAAGTTGTACTTGTTCAAGCATGACACACGAAAATATGTTAGATGATGGAGGTTTCGAAATTTCAACAGGACATGAAACAGAGACATCCAGTTCCATCATTGTTGGTTCATTTTCTTACTGAAGAAAATCTTTTTTGGAAATTTATGGAGGGAGCTTGTCTCTCGGCCACATTTGAATTTAAATATTCGCTCTCACCAGGAAACCATCCCAATAGTATAATAATCGAAATCAATTGAATTACGTTCATTCAAGGTATAATCAGAGCCTCCTTAAGTAGATGCCTTCCACGCGCTTCGAATCCCAATGTTAAATTAGGCAACATTTAAAAAACAAAACTAACGCTAGGTGACAGCACCTACGCAGAGCAACAATTTTCTTCTGTTTCATAGATAAGTTATATTTTTCATATAAAATCTAGCTATTAATTTCAATTTAAAGTCCAAAATTGTATTTTTTTTTTTTTTTTTTTTCTTTTAATTTGAAAAAATGATGTGAAAGTGCTTTATCGTAAATATTTTCAAAAAAAAAATATTCAAATATTTATATTTAAAAAAGTATAGGGTTTAATTTTCTTCGAAAGTGGACAAGACCTATTTTAGCTTTTCAACTAATTGAATTACAACGTATCAAATAAATAACACCTTTTTTTTTTTTTTTTTTTTTTTAATATATTATTAATTAAAAAACGAAATTTAAAATTAAATAAGCAAAAACATGGCATGTCTATCACGCGATTAAATTATTTTTTATATATTTATTCAATAAAAATTTCAAAAATTTTTTTAATATAGATATCAGGTGAAAGTTTCGTTTATATAAATTAAAATCTCTGAACTTTAAATGAGTTCAGTTTAGAATGAATAATTTATAATGATAAATTATTAAAATCATGTCTTTTTTTTTCTTTTTTTGGTCATGTCCTTTACGTTACATTTTTACCTTATTAGGTGTGAATTATTTTTCTTAAATCGAGAATTTTATATTATTTATAAGAAAAATAGACCAGCACATTAACGAGAAAAGTTAACATTCAGTAATAAAAATTGGAGAAGAAAACAATCTGTTGTCTAGTTCGTCAGAAAAAATAAATAAATAACCATTAAGATTTAAATTTTTAAAATTAAGGATTTCTTGAGTATAAGTTTTCTCTCGCACGAAAAGTTTTTTTTTTTTTTTTTTTTTTTTTTCCCCCAAGATTTTATTAGCTCCACCAGTTCCGAGAGGGTATGCTTTCGAAACTGATAGATATTTTCGAAATAAAGTAGTGTTATGTTTACATGTTTTGAGGTCTCCTGAAACGAAAAATGTTTTTAGCGGTTGGTCTGTGCGCGTCGGTTTGTCTATCTCGGATATACTTGGAAAATGCTGAAAGTGTATTTCATTTTGTGTTAAGTGTTTTTCATATAAGACTAAATTTAAATGCACAATCTGATGTGCACATAGTTTATTGAAAACATACAGGGCTATCCAAAATTAAGCTAAACGTTCTTTTCTGTAGAATGTAATTGACGGAAATGCTTTGGTACACTTTTTTATGTCGACGAATACTGTTGAAGAAGGAAAATTAATTTTTCGAACCTATAATGTAAAAAAAGTATTTTTTTTTTTTTTTTTTTGAAGTTCTATCTTCAACTCAGGTTTTTGAATAAAGTCACGTTTTGAGGTTCCCTGAATACAAATTTTTTTTTTTTTTTTTAGTTTTTAGCGATTGATTTATATGCATATTTATTATCAGAAAAACTTAAAAACAGACAAATGCAGGAAATTCACAATTGTATTTTAAAACTCGTATTAGGTTTCAAATTGAAAAATTTGATAAAGATTGGCAAATTTAAGGACAAATTAATAACATCCTTGAAATAATTTTACTTCCATTACCCTACTACCGTAGGTAATGAAAGTATTGTGTTCGGTCCAAAAATTCGATATCGAGTTTTCCCCTGATTTATATTTAGCCAGTATATGTGTTTGTGTGTATATATATGTGAGTGTATGGATGTGGGGATATTTTTCATTTTTCTGATAATTTTTCAAATCAGTACTCATGATATTTAATTTTTACATGAATTTTTAATTCCATATTCCATTTCTGTGGTAAAAGGTTAATAAAAGTAATGTTTTGAATCTTAAAACGTAATATTTTTAAAAAGAACAAAAGTAGAAATAAAAATTTTCTATTTTTTCTTTTCAAGATTCCCAACACTTTTGTTTCGATTTAACTGAAATAATCAAATTTTTATACGCATTTACACAAGTCTTTAAAAAACAGTGGTATTAAAAAAATATAAATCAATCTTGTTCCTATATTGGAGTATTTTATAGTTTTATTCATTTTATGAAAAAAACTACAAAATACTCCAATATAGAGTGACTTGAAAGTAACTAAGAACAAGTTATTTTTCTGTATTCCTACATCAATAAATAAAAATTTTATTTCATTTTGTAATAAGCATAACTATTTTTATTTGTTAAATCTAACTTACTAACAGAGAGGTGTCAACCCTTCGAATTTTTATATCATAATTTCTTTTAAATTTATCTTCGTCTTAATCACACAATTTACGATAATAAAGAAAAATAATGTTTTTTGTGAAAAATATTATTGATATTCAAAAATCCGGAGGGTTGGCAATATTGCATTAATTATTTATGCAGTTTACATACCTTGTCTGGAAATATTTGGAAGCAATTTTTTACGCTGAATTGCATTGCTTGGTATTTCGTGGAAACATATATTTTCACGGCTACTGTCTGATTTATAAAATGGAACGACGCAATACACCATATTATAAAAAAAAAAAAAAAAAAACTCTCACATTTGTTAAATTAATAAAACATAAACCAGAACTCAATTGAAGCTCAATTGCATCGCGCTCGCGGGAAATAAACATAACTTTACGTACGGTATCAAGCGCCATCTACTGGCTATGTTCTTCTTGTACTGTTGCCAAGTTTTCGAGCGACTCGCTAGGCATCTACTTAAGGAGGCTCTGGTATAATATAACATGATTTTTGATACACAAACTGTTACCCCTTATAAATCCGTTCTCGAGAAACCTATATTTAAGTTTGAGTAAAAATGTAGTAACGAGAAAAGGGTGGGAGGAGTCTATCAAAATCTTCTAGAACCATGACTTTTATCAATATTTAGATTCTATTTTAAGGAATTTTTAGGCATTATATCTCAAAGCTGAAATAGGGAACTGCATCAAAGAACAAGTTTATCTATGCTATTTCAATTTCTGCTTGTTTTGAATTTCATTCATTATTTCAATAAGGCATGGTGTTATCGATTTAGGCGTGGTTGCACTGATTGTTAGTGAACTTCCAGAGTTTATAACTCGAAAACGAGCTGACGAGGACTAATGTTTTATGCGTCAAGAAACATATTTATATATGTTCTTTCGATGAATGCTTGTTTTTATTTCTTTTTTTTTTTTTTTTTTATGATTACAGTATGGAATGGTTTCCTAGTCAGTGAATATGTTTTGATTCGCTGGCTATATGCCGGTTACACGAAAACCTGATAAAATGTTCACAGGAGTAAAGACCGACGGATAGGGCTTGCCAACACTTTCAGCAACGTCATATATAGTGATTAGTTTTGCCAGCATCCAATTACTACAGGCTGTATTGTAGTACATCTTATAAGGTCCAAACACACCTCTGTCCAACGGTTGAAGCTTTTGACCGGTGGTGGGGTAAAGTAATATCCCGCATAAAACAATATCCTTCATTTAAAAATAAAAGTTTTTTAATTAAATTGTAACAACATGAAGAATAAGATTACAACTGTACCTAGTGCCACGCATGGCCCTAGGTACAATTTAGCTATATGACCCTAGGTACAAGTTTTGGTAACTTCATTCAAAATACATTCGACTAAAAAATTCACACACACAGAGGGCTAATTAAGTATCTCATTTATTACTCAATATAATGAGAAAAATTATAAACTAGAAATAAAAGAAAATTATTTGATTGACTTTTGTAAAATAGCAAAACAGATGAGCTGTAAAATTTTACTTCAAACCATGTAAATTCTTTTTCTGCATGTAACTTGTAAAAACTTTCTCCTGAATGGTTTCAAAGTGATTGTAAATGTAGCAATTGGTGTTGTTACTCGCCCAATTGAATATTAAAACTTAAAACTAAATATTATTCTAATAAAGTGGGGTGGACCTAGGTACATGATGGCCCTAGGTACACGGGTCTCCCCGATACACATAGTTGCCAATATTTAATTTATTCTGGGGCATTTTTAGCTCCGCCTTTATCTCAAACCACTTTATTTTTAGAATATTTTTCTCCAATATATAATTATGATAAAACATAGCCTCCTAAACTGGATGCCTTCCGCATGGCTCGGAAACTTGGCAATAGTTCAAGCGGTAGACAGCGCCACTTGGTACAAATTACTTAGTTTTTTATTCAACTACCGCCAATAATTTTAAGAAGTGATATATGATAGATAAATAATCGACGTTTCTTCAATTTTATTCGCCTTTTACATACTTGCCAACCATCTCATTATGAACCGTACAATTTTTAGTACCCGCCTTTTTTTTTCACACCACTAATTTTTTTGAGTAATTTTAGTCTTATTAAATCGTAACACCATTTGGAGAGAATAACTCTCAAAATATAGTGATGTGAGAAAAGGTGCGTTTTTTCAGGGACGTTAACAATGGGGAAATTGCACATTTTTTATTTTGACTTGTAAATGATAGAGCATGAAAATACAAACATTTTGATACCATTTTTATGCATTTTTGAAAACCGGATGCTTTAATAAATTAACTTTAAAAGACGTAGTTCTCATGTTGGCGGGAAAACGCTGCGTCACGTGATAAAACCTATCGTGACGTCACTATCCATGAAATGAACTGCCGGCTGAATTTCTCCCTCTTGTATTGTAAAGAAAAATCGTGCATTCAGCGAAATTTTGTATTCTTTCTTTTAAAAAAAATATTAAAACTATTTGAACTCATTAAACATCACCTCATTCTATAAATGACACAAAGTTTCAATGATATTTTTTTGTACTCGCCTGCTGTTATTAATCCAAATTAAACTATAATCGAAATAATAGTTGATCAATAGAATTTTCTTAAAGAATGTTTTTAGTATGCTATGCCAAAGATGTATCTTTGAAATACTCGTTTTGTTTCATTTTATTATGTTTTATAGATTTATTATTATTTAAAAGAGTAAAATCCGCTGTAAAAGGCACGTTAAAAATATTTAAAAGAATTTTAAAAAGTTAAAAAACCGTTAGACAACATGTTGTCAACGTTAGACAACATGTTGTCTAACGGTTTTTTAACTTTTTAAAATTCTTTTAAATATTTTTAACGTGCCTTTTACAGCGGATTTTACTCTTTTAAATAGTTATTTCGCACGTGGCTTTTAATTATTTAGTGAGATTTATTATTATTTTATTATTATTATAGACTGAGTACAGAAATAAAATATTGGGACTGAGTAATAATATTTAACTGAATAATATGCATATTTTCATTGCTTAAATAATCTAGAATAGTTTATGCTAAATTAACCTAAATTAGATTACTTTTATAATTATGAGATGCCAGTATATCTGTATATATATATAACTTTTTTAATACATTTCAATATTATAACTTAACAATATTTCTACTAAAATAGCAGCTGAAGATTGTGAATAATTAAAAACATTATAGTGATGCAGTTTGAGAAATTGAAAAGTATTTAAGGAAAATTACATTCGCTTATCATTCTAAATAAATAAATAAAATTAAAAGAAGGTCTCCGTACAAAAATATTAATATTATTTATATATGTATATATATATAGAAACGCGTTTAGTTATTTTTATAATGTAATTACTATTTTATTTGGAAAAATTAAAAATAGAAAGAAAAGATTAATAGAAATAGAAAGTAATAATAATAACAACATTTAGCAATAGGAAAGATATAAAGTACTTTAAAATAAAATAAACACATGAAATATATGTTAAATGTAATAATACCTTATAAGTTATACATGATCTAGTTATAAATATGAATGGTATTAAATAATTAATTAAAAATTTGCAGTAAATTTCAGCAATCAAACGCAATATATACACTGCTGGACAATTGCTAAGGACGGATGAGAATAACTAAGCTATTGTCAACCGTCCTTAGCAATTGTCCAACAGTGTATATATATATATATATATATATATATATATATATAATTCATTTATCAATGAAGCCTTAATGTAAAATCCAAATATGTTTAGAATATATCAGGGGTCGATCCAGGTAAAAACTGGGACCCATTTGCTTCCCCTTCACAAAATCCAACTATCTAAAATGGGCCCCTTTAGAAAATACAAATCCATAAAATGGGTTTCTTCACAAAATTCAGATTCATAACAACAGGCCTTTCTCAAGATTTATTTTTAAAAAGATGATGATTTTGTAAAAGTTTTCCACGTTAACAATATTATTTTTAATGAGTGTGTATACTTGGCTCAGTAATATGCTGTTATCTTGATAATGAACATTAGATAGAGTAACTTCTTAAGCGAAAGGTTTCCTGTGATAATACTTTTTATCACAAAAAGAAATAAATTTTCACAAAATTATTTTGTTTTTCACAAAAAAAAAAAAAAAAAAAAAAAAGAAATGTTTTTCACAAAAATGAGCCCCAAAAGTAAACCTGGAACAACCCTTGCATATACTATAACTGACGGTCTTCGCCTGCTTCGCTGGTCGCTAAATTTAATTTAAAAAAAAAAAAAAAAAAAAAAAAAAAAAAAAAACTTTTATGTCTTTTATATCATTCTATGAACAAAAAAATAAATAAATAAATAGATAATTAAAAAATAAATTCATTGAAATCGCTCTTAAAATCGTTTTGGTTATTCGCAGCCTGCGGCAACTTCTTTCCCTCCAGTGTACTCTGCTTTTTTGGATCTGGGTTCTTATTGCTGTGTACATATCAGGAGGCGAAAGATGCTATTATTCAAAAACTAAGATTTTAAGGATAGCTGTATCTCAGCATCTATTAAATATACTTTAATTTTGGCACCATGTACTTTATTGCAATCACTTTTTCTGCAATATTACCATTTCATTTCGATTAGTACAATAAATAAATAAATAATAAAAGATTTTTCTTTCAAAGGCATTAAATAAATAATAAATAAGTTTTTATTAAATTTAAATTTTAATAAGACTAATCCTTTATGCGATATTAACATTTTCCCGATAAAAACAATTAATTATATTTTCCTTTTGAAAGGAATTAATTAAATAAATAAATAGTTGGGTAACAGCCGTTGCTAATGTAAACAACGTAGAACAATATAATTCAAATAAATTTAAGAAAATTAAATGGAAAAATAAATGGATAAAATTGAAATATATAATTGAAATATACTTTTTATAATTTTTTAAGTAATTTATATATATATATATATATATATATATATATATATATATATATATATATATATATATATAAATTACTTAAAAAATTATAAAAAGTAAATTTTTTTTTAAAATAAAATAAAATAAAAATAATAAATAAATAATGCAATTTGAAAATAATTTTTTTTTTTTTTTTTTTTCGTTGCAAAAACATGAAGTACATATTAAATACATAATTAATGACTGCTCTATAAAATAATCATATATAATTTATAAAATAACATAATTAAGAAATTCTGGTTAAAAAAAAATAATAATAAAATTAATAATCAGTAAAATATATTTTTATGTACTATGAAATTTTAATGAATATTTTAATTATAATTAAATCTTTAAGCATACATTATGAAAAAAGAAATATTCTCACATACAAGCATCTAAAAAATTAGAGAAATGTAAAAAAAAATACTACTAATATATTAAAGCAATGCTAAAATTCTATTATGAAGACGTTTATAATTTTCAAAATATGAATACAGAACAAATCTAGATCGTTTAGCTTTAGCTACTCTTATATTTATGTGCTAATAAAATCGAGGTTTCTTCTCAAAAATGAAAATATGGAAAGAGCATCTATTTTCGGAACATTATCCGATTGCTCTTTTACAAATCCAAAATCGACATTATACAAATAAAAATAGAAATATATATATATATATATAAGATATAATATAGTTATGGAAGGTTTAAGTTATTTCTTACAAAAGGTAAAAGTTTTAAGACTAAACTATAAAATACAGATTAGAATAGAGCGAACAAAAAGAAAAGCAAGCGGTAAAAGAGTGTAAACATTCACACTTCGTGTACTGTGACGTCAATCCCCTCACGGAGCGTTTTCGGATCACGTGGTTTTGTTTTGGTTTTTAGCGATTTTAAAACGTTAATTAAAAGTTAATTTGAAATAATTTTACGATTTTAATTGGATTTTTCGGATTCCCAAGATTGATTTTATCGATTACAATTAAAAGGAATTGTTTTTCCTTCCGTGTGCAACTTCCCCATTGTACGGTTATTAATGAGATGGTTAGCAAGTATGCTTTTATGTATATCAAATCCCACTTTTAAAAATTTTTGGTGGCTGTTGAATAAAAAAGTCGCGCAATCTGTACCAGGTGGCGCTGTCTACCGCCAAGTTTCCGAGCCACGCGAAAGGCATTTAGTTTAGGAGGCTATGGATAAAATAAGACAAATTTACCAAAACTAAATGCAAAACTGGTGGACCAACGATGAATAGATAATAAGACTTCTTCACACACCATAAATTTTAAGCCAGCACAACCTGTTCCGAAAGGACGTAGCCTTCCTTCATCAGGTGCAAAAGAACACGTGCTACTGCCTTGGAGGTCAATGCCTTGTCAATGAAAAATCTGATTCCACTTTGCTGTCTACAGACTGGAAAAATTTGTTTAATTCAATTAAATAATTTCTTTATTATGTGTATAACACAATAATAGTTATAATTAAATTATTCTAATTAAATAAAAAATAATAATAAATAAATAAATTTTGTTAAATTTACTTATTAGTATTATATTAATAAAAAAAAAAATTGTTTATTCCTTCCCTCCCTCCTTTTGTTTTTGTGGGTGCATGTGTGTTCCTCTCTGATTGGTCCTGCATGATGCTTCCTATTGGTTGTTTGTGTTGCTTCCCCCCCTCTGGATTTTGCACTGCTTTCAGTCTTGCTTTTGCCTCCAAGGCAGTAGCACGTGTTTCTTGCACCTGATGAAGGAAGGCTACGTCCTTCCGAAACCGGATGTGCTGGCTTAAAATTTATGGTGTGTGCAGAAGTCTTATTATCTATTTAAGAAAAATTTACTCTTTAAAAAAGAGTGGTATGGAATAAACGAGGAGCCAAAAGTGCTCCGGAATAAATTAAAATATTGTCATATATATATATATATATATATATATATATGTATATACATCCGTGCCAACCATCTTATTATGAACCATACAATTTTTATTACCCGCCTTTTTTTTTTCTTTTTTTTTTTCACTCCAGTCATTTTTTAGAGTAATTTTATTCTTATTTAATCGTAACAACTAAAAATAAAGTGGTGTGAAGAAGGGGCGTTAACAATTGTATGGTTATTAATGAGATGGTTGGTAAGTATGTATATATATGTAATATACACAGGCTGTTTCTTTATTGTACCGAAAAACTTCGGGTGCAATAGAACTCGTGTAATAAGAATGTATATTAACACTGCCTTTTCTCAAAAGCTATTGCAAATAGAATGTAAAAGGTATTATTACAGTACCCCTATTTTTTGAAGTTTTAAACATGATACACAAAAATCAATATCATATTTGGAAAATGTAGACTGTAAAATTCATCATTCGTTTCCACTTTTTCATATTTTCAAAAAGCAAGACTCCTACTCCTCCCAACATGTTTTGAAATTCCTCTTACCAACT
Organism: Salticus scenicus; assembly: GCA_963930645.1. NCBI lineage: Eukaryota > Metazoa > Arthropoda > Arachnida > Araneae > Salticidae > Salticus > Salticus scenicus. The sequence continues at coordinate 223,002,772 of OZ005654.1, read as the reverse complement.
CCCATTAGTGTTCATTTTAATGATAATTAAATGCATCAAATAACTGTTTATTTGTTGCACAGACAGTAATTTATGCTTGTCTGTTTCGTAATATTAAATGCATTCATTTGCATTTTTATTAAAAACAGAAAAATTTAATATAGAAATTATTGTAATTAAACATAAGAGGAGGTTTCTCCCCCCCCCCCCCCACAAAGCATTGCAAAATATAAATATTCAAACTAACAAACAGACATGCACGCCATAGCTAGGATTAAACTATGTACTCCTCAGAAAGCCCATCCCCGCTATTCAGTTTCCATTGCTTTATAAAATTTATACATTTCATACGAATTTTTACGTAACAAATTTCCAAACCTAAATTCCTCGTGTGTTTAATTGCAATAATTTCTGTTTTTAAACCTTTTTTTGTTAAGCAAAATACAATCGAATGCATATACATACTTGCCAACAATCTCATTATGAACCGTACTATTTTTAGCACCCGTCTTTTTTTTTCACACCAGTCATTTTTTAGAGTAATTTTATTCTTATTTAATCGCAACAGCATTTGGAGAGAATTACTCTAAAAATAAAGTGGTGTGTAAAAAGGGGCGTTAACAATTGTACGGTTATTAATGAGATGGCTGGCAAGTATGCATATCTTAATGATACAGATAAACTTAAATTATTGTCCTCGTAATAAAATAAATAAATAAATTACTTATATAATTATGATCAAAAGTGAATGTTAATTGCTAATGGTAATTTCGAAACGAGATGGGAGGAGTCTCGCTTTTTGAAAACGAGAAAACGAGTGATACAGTAGAAACAAAAAGCATTTCTCCTTTACTATACTCCTTGTAAAAGAAATAGGCCGATGAGTTTCTTTCCCGCAGAGCACCGTAACTATAGGAGCGGATCACGTGACCGACTGATGGAATTATTTTTTTGCACTTCGTTGAGGTAGTTCTAGCTGTGGTTAGATTTTACAACGCTCGTCGTGCTTGTTATTTTTACTTTTTTCTGTGACTTTTCATTTATTTTAGGATGTAAGCTGATATTAGAAAACAATCTAAAACGATGATTTATAATGTTTATAACTTCTTCAAAATATTATTTTTGCAAATATCTAAATTAATTTCACATAGCTACAAAATTGAATTACATTACTCCAATGGTTAAGTTTCATTAAGATTATTTCAAAAAACGTAGTTTTCACTCATTTGATGCAATTATTCTGTATGATTTAATACAATAGCTATGTTTTAATTTATATATAGAAAAATCGTAAATATATGTATATCGGATTCTGACAGCTTTCAGTCATTAAATTATAACACAATTGAAGATTATAGAAAATGTTAGTAAAAAAAAAAAAAAAAAAAAAAAAAAAAAAAAACGCGTCAAAATACTATAAAACATTTTCGTACCCCCTCCTAAAAAAATAAAATAAAAATAGGGCTTCATTTCCTTTGTGTCTAGTGTCATGGGATGAAATTAAAGTAAAGGGAATACTTTATATCGTTATAAAATCCTTCAATAAATTGGATTTTATACGCTTTTAATTCTAATGGACTTTTAAGTTCCTTCGATAAATAAAGAGTTAAAAAAAAAAATCTTTGTTACAAATCTTTGTTACACTTTCAGCAACGTCATATATAGTGATTAGTTTGCCAGAGTTTGCCAGCATCCAATTACTACAGGCTGTATTGTAGTACATCTTATAAGGTCCAAACACACCTCTGTCCAACGGTTGAAGCTTATGACTGGTGGTGGGGTAAAGTAATATCCCACATACAACAATATCCTTCATTTAATTATAAAAGTTTTTTAATTAAATTGTAACAACATGAAGAATAAGATTACAATTGTACCTAGGGCCACGCATAGCCCTAGGTACAATTTAGCTATATGACCCTAGGTACAAGTTTCGGTAACTTCATTCAAAATACATTCGACTAAAAAACCCACACACAGAGAGGGCTAATTAAGTATCTCATTTATTACTCAATATAATGAGAAAAATTATGCACTAGAAATAAAAGAAAATTATTTGATTGACTTTTGTAAAATAGCAAAACAGATGAGCTGTAAAATTTTACTTCAAACCATGTAAATTCTTTTTCTACATGTAACTTGTAAAAACTTTCTCCTGAATGGTTTCAAAGTGATTGTAAATGTAGCAATTGGTGTTGTTACTCGCCCAATTGAATATTAAAACTTAAAACTACATATTATTCAAATAAAGTGGGGTGGACCTAGGTACATGATGGCCCTAGGTACACGGGTCTCCCCTATATATTGGGAAAAAAAAAATCAAAAGAAACTTTGTGGTGCTGGTCATTATTGAAGAAACATTATTATGATAGTTGAGATTGATCTTCACTCACCGTCGCCGGAAGCCGAACTAATGTTATTGTATGGGAAATTTTTCTTTACAAATAACTTATTAACTAATACATATTTTTAAATTCTGTTTTCACATTCTGAAAATTCCCAGCGGTTAAACTGACGGTCCTTTTTTAAAAAATTATTTTTTTTAATATTTAATATTTTATTTTAAAGCTACAAAATACGAATTTTCAATATGTGAAACTTTTCATTTTGCAATTTCAAAGTAAAATGTTAAAAATTAAAATAATACATTTTTAAAAAAGGTCCGTCAATTTAACAGTTGGGAATTTTCTGAATGTGAAAACAGAATTTAAAAATATGTATTGGTTAATAAGTTTTTCGTGTAAAGAAAATTTCCCCATAGAATTACATTGGCTCGGGTTTCCGGCGACGGTGAGTGAAGAGGGCCGTTAATACTTTCTTTTGTGTTCCATAACAGAAACTATTGGATTTGTAAAAATTTCCTACTTATGGTTTTGGATGTATTTACATGTTTTGAGGGTTCCAGAACACGATTTGACCAGTTTTGGAAACGTCTGTCTCTCCGTCTGTCCAGGGCCTGATTAAGGGGGAAGCTCGCTCATACCGGAATATTTTTACAATTACTTTTTACTTCATGTCATAGAAATTCCACGCTTTGACGAGGAAATATTTTTTATAAAAAATGAACGGTGTAAAACAATCCAATTTACTCACCGATATTAGACACCAGAATTCTTTTAAAATAATTTTTAATGAAAATTTTCTGTTTATTATAGGAGGAAAGTATTTGTTAAAAGATAACGGTGTCAGTATAAATAATGTGTGAAGAGCGAGCTTCCCCCTTAATCAGGCCCTGCGTCTGTCTGTGTGTGTGTGAAAAAAAAAAAAAAAAAAAGTGGTGTTTGTATCTTAGGAACTACTACAGAGAATTGCATATAAATTTATATGTTTATGCATCTTGACCTTAATTATTACCTATCAATTTTTGCCGAAACGTCAGTGTTGAGACTCAAAATGGTTTTGGGCTCTGCCTTTGTGTTTGTTTGTTTGTCACGCGATAGCGGCAGCAAAACTCCCGGTATTGACTTGCAATTTGGTACACATATTCATGAGCCCAACGGAATTAGCTGTATAGTTTTGGGTGTGTATTCCATTTGTAGTTCGTGTACAGGGACACGCCAAAATGTTTCTTATCATTACAGCCTATGGGAAGAATTTGTATGTACCGGGATAGCCACCGCAAAAATCAAGCTGTTGACTTGAAAATTTGGTACACATATTTATGAGCCACACGGAATTTTAGCTGCATAGTTTTGGGTGTGTATTCCATTTGTAGTTCGTGTACAGGGACACACGAAGTTTTTTTCTTATCAATACGGCCAGAATTTGTTGTTACAGTCAGAATTTGTATGTACCGCAATAGTGGCCGCAAAAAATCCCCCGATTGATTTACAAACTGGCGCACTCATTCAGGCTCTGTATAGAAATAGCTGTATAATTTTTTATGTTTACATTTTTTATGGATTGTGTACAGGAAAACATCAAAATTCTTATCATTACAGCATATGGGGTGAATTTCGTTTAAACGCAGTTTGACATCATAACTTTGCTATCAACAAAATGAAATTAACGTATATTACTGAGATGCTTAAACTTATGTTTTCTGCAGAAAATATGTGCTCTTAGGCTTCCTAATTACAGGACCATACAAAAATATTCTGACAATGTAACGTAATCAGCCAAATTATTTCAAATTTCGGACAATTATTCATGAAAAACGTAATAATTTTTACTGGTGTATACAATATTTTTGGTTAGCTTACGGGGACACACAAAAGAATTTCGTGACATTAGAGCCTATAAATAAATTTTTATTTAAGCGCACTTTAATGCGTTTATGCTGCATTCAACATAATGGAATTAACATACATTATAAAGATGCTTAAAAGCATGTTTACTCTAGAAAAAGGATATACATAGACTAAATAATTTATTTACGGAACCCTACAAAAGAATTCCTATGACGTACTGTAATCATCCAAATGATGTCAAATTAGGTTGAAATATTAATGAGTTATAACTAATTAAATAGGTGTATTCTTTTTAGTGTATATAATTACTGTGGCTCCTTTTCTAGGGTACATTAAAGAGATTCGTACTATTGCGGTCTATAGTCGGTATTTCTTAAAAGTGCATTTTAACATGCTTACACCTCGTTAAATATAATGAAATTTTATTAGATTTTTAAAAGAATATTTTCAGTGGAGAAGTGTTGGCATAGAATTGCAGCGTTACACAGGGTTATACAGGGTTACACAAAATAATTCGAATATGTTATGTAATCATTTTGCATGAAATTTGATACAAGTATTTATGAATTACAGGGAATTAATACAAGACAATCAGTTATTAGGAATACATATATATACAGATAGTTATAGAAAGAGAGATACAGCGAACCGCCCCCCTCAGAAAAGTTTCTGTTTATGTAGCAAATATATCGAATCAATATATACATATTATATAATAAGAAATAAAAAAAAAAATCTGTTGAATAATGCGTGATACAAATAGGACGTTGAGGCTCCTGATCTGCAGATCCACTAGTTAGTATTAATTGTTCAACAGGTTGCGCATGTGTTCAACGATTTCCACAAATTTAATGAAGGTTATATCTCAGAAATTACTGCATTAAATTGCATGCAATTTTTTATGTAAATGCATCTTGACATACATAATTGCTTATAAACTTTTATTATCGATTGTTCAACAGGTTGCTCTGCTATGCAATGTTTTTCTTAATTTAAGGAAAAGCTGTTTCTCACCAATTGCTGTACTAATTGTATACAAATTTTTATGCAGATGAATCTTTGCATGAATGAGTGTCTTTAAACTTTTGGTGTCAATCGCTCAACAGGTGGCGCTGCTATACCTCAATTTCTGCAAGTTAAGGGAATGCTATATTAGACGTTCTGTTACGTATTGTCATAAAAAACTTGATATGTGAGAAAGTCATTATGAGACATTACGTTGGTTCAATTTGGATACTGCTATATTGCAAATTTCCAAGAAAAACGGGAAGACTATATCTGTACTGATAAGTATAAAGGATTTAAGTCCATATTCTTGATTTTTCAGGAGACGAAAAATAAAGTTAAACTAACTAAAAACTAATCAGAAGAATCGATCAGGAAAAAGGGATTATGTTGACATATACCCTTCATACCATTCAGTGATTGTCAACCTTCATTTAATAAAGGGAAAAAAATGAATTAAATATTTTATACCAAATATTAACGATAAATTTCTGATATGAATCTTTTTTTTTACCAATGGATTTTCTCAGAAACTAAATGACACAGACTTAAATCCTTTATACCAATCGACAGAGAATTTTTTTCTGAGTCTGACTATGTACTTAACTCAAAATCGACATTTTTGGACTTAAATCCTTTATACTTATCAGTACAGATATATTAACTTTTATGGCATGTAACTATACGAAAATTGATATGCGAGATAACAATTATGAAAAAGCGTTTTTTAAGATACGTTAACTATAGAGAATAATACTGTCTTTCTTCGGTTATTTAGTGTTAGTTTTCTCAAAAACGAAAATCGTCTACATTCATCATAAAAGATAAATTTTGATAAATTATGTGTACTGAGTGAATTTTATAGGAAAATACAGAAGAAAGTCTTATGGTTGCCACAACATATTAGTTTTTTAATTATTATTATTAAACAAGTTTATTTTAAATAATTTATCCAAATAATATAAATTTGCTAAATTTAATGTCAAGAAATGTGATTTAATTGAAAAAAAAAAATAATAATAATAATAAATAAATAAATAAAAGTTAAAATTATGTAATGCTCCACATTACCGTTATGTCATTCATTTTCTTTAAAAATTCAACAGTAGGATTCATATATTGGTCCAGCAAATTGCCTGCCAAGACTATCAATAACGGTTCAATAAACAAGTAAATATAAAAAATATAAACAACCCATGCATTACTGAGCTCTTGAAATGTACAAGTTTAGTAAAAAATGTCATAATATGACTTTAAAATAAATTTATGTTTCTTAAATTGTAAGTGTGGCCTAGTCTTAAATTATAATCACCATTTCTTCTAAGACTCGTTTCATCAAGTAAGTAGTTGCACGTAGATGGTGCGACAATAAGTCTATCAACATGTACTCTAAAGAACAATCTATCTGGTGCTTGTAACTTTTCAATGGTAAATGAAACAGGTGAATGTTTTTTAGTACAATAAAAGGCCCAGTGTATTTAGGTTTAAACTTGTCAAAAGATTTTAAATAAACTATGTCATGTACAGCAGCTGGTCTTAATTTAGCATGTCTGTGGAAATATTTGTACATCCTATTTTGATTACTTTTTATGTTAGAGTAAGCTTTAATGTAAATATTATTTAAATCTTCTATTAATTTATATATTTCCACACTCTTCTCTAGAAAAGGTTGATTAGAATATTGATCAAATGTGTCAAAAATTAAGGAAAGTTCTCTTTCAAAGTGTAACAAATTAAACAAATACAAATTAGATGAATTTTTATATCCATTGTATAATGATTTGTGTATAAATAAGAAACTTTCAAATTTATAACTTTCAGAAATTAAAGTATTTACTGAGAGTATTTAATGGATTTATTAATACGCTCTGAGAGGACGTTCGATTGTGGGTGAGCTACCGAGGGATGTAAAATTTTATACCAAATGTATTCTTAAAAACATTGTAAAAATTAGACGAAAATTGAGAGCCAAGTTCTGAGACGATAACCGAAGGCCTACCAAAAGTAGTAATATAACTAAACAAGCACTTAACTATTTTTTTCTGATTATGTATCTTTTAGTGGGTATAATTCAAGATGCCTCAAGAAGTGATGTAACACTGTAAGTACTGATTGTCCATTATTAAATGGGCCAACTAAATCAATACTTATGGTATGTTCAGGATGTAAGGGTGTGTGAGTAGATTGTAATGGGGCTGGCTGTGTGTTATGATGTTTAGCTTGTAAGCACCGAGTACATGAAGCGACAAAGTATCTGTATACATTACTTTCCAAAAATATCTATTAGACAAAAAACTATATGTTTTAGTTAGTCCAAAATGTAAAGATGTGAAATTGTTAATGTTTTTACTTTAAGGGAATGAGGAACAATAATAAGATATGAAAATGTAGAGTTATTAGGAATTTGATTTTTATACATTAATACTTTTGTGTTAGGAAGAATAAAATAGTTTGAATATTTCTTTGAAAAACCTTTCTTCAAAATTTCTGTGTAAATTTTTGATACTTCAGTATCTCTCTCTCTCTTTGTTTGTATTGCTGTTTGACCATGTTACAATTTTGACCAGTGATGCGATTAACAATATTAACATCATCATGAACTATAGGTAAAGGATGTTTATCAAAAATTAATTCAGGATTAGAGTTCAAATGTAGTTGATTGTAAAATCACATCTCGAAAAATAATTGCCGATACATTTGAGGAACCAGGAATGTGTTCGAAGTCAAAAGAATATTCTGAAAGTTCCATTAACCATTTAGTTGTGAGATTTGTAGGATGATGTTTGATGCATCCGTATTAAAAAAGAAAATTTTGTTCCAATCAGGTAGCCTTACCATGGGTGATTTTAAAAAAATATTCTGAATTTTGTTAAAATTCTGTTGATGTCTGTCAGTCCACTGAAATGTTGATGGACTAATTTAGAAAAGTCACGGACCAGAGATTTGTAAAATGTTACACCACCAATGATTTTTTTTCAAATTGTCTTTTAGTCGAGGGAGTAGGAAAAGAATTAATCTTAACAATATTTGACTGCATTGGGCAAACACAAAATTTAATCTTTTATTTAATCTTCCTTATACTTTGTATAAGGAAGTAAAAAATAAATAAATAAGTAAATAAATCATATTTTAATTAATTTTAAAAGTCTATCAAACGTAACGCCCCCTAGATTAAATCAGCGTTCTAATAATAACAATAATAATAACAATAATAAATAAATAAATAATACCCAAGATACACGGGGGAAAAATGTCTTTCGTTGATACAATTTATATGCAAAGGGTCGCAAAGTTATATACTCTGACATCGAAGAATAATATTATTATTTTAATGATAGTAATTACACATTTGATATTATTACCTGTGTATAGTGTCCAACGACGTTGGGGTCATTTGTATCTTCACCGTAGGTAAAATTCAATTTTTCCATGAACCAAACTTTTGCAGCAAAGAACCAGGGTACTTGTACATTGGCCACGAAAATATTCTGACCGCAAGTTCCGTAATCTAAAACAGAATTTATCGTTACATCATAATTGCAAATTCACATGCTTATTAAAAACAAAATTTCATTTTAACTTTATTATTTCAGTTTTTGTAAGAAATCAAATGATAAAATAACTCATCTTTTAACCAGAATATTGTGGCAACCACAATATTTTCTTCTATATATTCCTATTCCTATGCAAATTCATGCATTACATATTATTTTTTAAATTATTATTTATCAAAATTATTTTCCATCATAAATGCAGACGATTTTCATCATAGAGAAGTATAACACCAAATGAACGAAAAAAATACAAAAAAACAATTTTTTGCTACACAGAAGCTATTTAAAAAATGCATTCCCCTCCCCCCCCCCCCACTTTATTATTATTATTTTTTTTTTTTAATGAAAAAATCCAATAACTTTGTTTTAAATTATCACAAATCTTCGGTTCAACTATTCATTTTAAATGTATTGATGGGTTCTTTTAGATAATACCCATATTGAAATTTTTGTAGGGTGGAAAGCTATCTGCTTTCAATAAATATATCTCTCGTGCTCTAAATACATTCTCGCCAAATAAATAATTAAAATTAGAACTAAACTACATTAAATCAGTTGCTGTCGATTGTGGCTATTCTGCTAATATCATTGATTCTTTATATCGTAAACTATTTAAACAAAAAATTTCTAATACTAAGTCAAATCTCAACAAAAATTTATTTGTTCTACCATATTACCTTAAATTAAGTCATGAAATTTCTCATAGTTTCAAGAAATTTAATTTCAAAGTAGTTCATACCTCATTCAAAAAAATAAAGTTTACCAATCTCAAGGATCCAATACATAAGTTATGCAAATGGGGCATTTATAAAGTAACCTGCAAATATAGTCTTTTGTATGTAGACTTTATAAAACGTGCTCTTACTCCGTTTGAAGAATACAAGACCCACGTTAAAAATTGGAGATATTGAACATTCCGCCATAACTAAACATACTCTTTAACTACATTTCTTGAGATCATGGAAGCCTCTGCGCAAGTGCGGCTTTAAGGAGTCCACTAGTAAAATAGGGGAGACAAGCTTCTCGTTGAGAGAAAATAAGCGATAAGGGAATACCGAATGACTGGATGTTTACTAAATCCAAACCTGTTGGTCAACTTGGAAACCCTCCAAGATTTTCGACTCGTCCTCACTGCTAGGCGTAAGAAACATGGTTACACTATAGTTGGCTTAATAATCACAATTTTAATTTATTATTCAAAAATATATTTCAATTCACGATCTGGATTTTTGGAAAAATGTCTATATTTTCAAAAACTTAAATTGCTTTGTAAATAATCCCTCAGGCACCCCAAGTTTCGCCAAAATTTTAGCTACTTTTATTTAGAAATTAACCCCCCCCCCCCATTTTATCTTCTCCTTCCACCCCTCATTTGAAATGGTTTCTGTGCCTCGTTTTCAATGGTTATCTCTTCAAAAATGCCCCACTGTAACTTTTAAATCGATACTAAAATACATTACACATATACAATTTGTCTTTCTTGGCCCATCTTTGAATCACACTTTCACCGGGGGTTTAATTTTTAATTTTCTTGGATCTTTCATTTATTTTTACAATTGTTCATGTTTTAATACTTATTTTATTTTTCCACTAGCGCTGCTGAGGAAAATTTAGAAATATTGAAACGACCGTTTGCTTGTTTTAAATTTCTTTAAATTTGCTTATTTTAACATTGTTTTATTTTCCTTTAATATTTTTCAATTTGTCTAAATACACAAAAATCGCATATAATATATATATATATATACGTAGTAACTGTTTATTTTACTTTGAAATATAAAAGTGTGTTCTTTAGTCATGGTTACTATATTTAGTTCTTAAATTTCCTCATTCAGGTTTTATCTCAATTTCAATTCAATTTTTTTTAAATTTATAGGCAAAGGGAAAAACATTTTGACATACTCTAGGTGAAACAGAGCTAATCATGGCGCCGTAAAATGTCTAATTGAAAGAAATAGCCGTGTAGTACTAATAAATAAATAATTTCCTTCAACATTATAGGTTTTAATTTACTATGAACATATAATAAGTGACCTTCTTCAGCGTATGAAACGTGTGTTTATTATGTTTACAAATACATTTTATTCAAAACTAGCAGGCTCTGCCTTCTTCGCTAGTGTCTATATTTAAAAAAAATAAATTAAAATAAATTAAAAAAATTAAAAATAAATAAAATTATTATATTTTAAATCACCTTATGAATAAATATTTAAAAAATTCCATTGAAAACTCTTAAAAACTCACTTTGGGTCCTCACTGCCTTCGGCGGTGTCTTTCCCAACTGCCCTACATCGATTTCGGATCCCCATTGCTTGTATTTGCACCTTAGCCGGACATTTCAATTCAGGTGCTAACTGGACGAAAGTGACGCTACGTTATTCAAGAGTAACGTTTTTTGGACAGACATTTTTCGTGCAAATTATCGTCTTCACTCAATAGATGGCAGCACCAGACAATCTATTCAGCTGCAAAAAATTTTAATTAATTTAAAAAAAAAGTTCTTGGGATACAGTTTAGATGCTGAAGGATTTTCTTTTATCAATTGACACCTTCTCTATTAATTATCTGCAAAAATTAACACATTGGCCCTTGGAGTATCGATACTGCGACCTTCGCGTTATTAGTATGACGTTCTAAACAACTGAGATTGATAACGAGCCATGGAATATCTTTTCACTATAACTCTCTATCTGTAGAGCCAATTTTTCAGAAATTTATAGATTTTAATTAATTTTAGAAAGCTAATGAAATTTTCAGAAATCTGACTTCTAAGTACATCAGGAGAGGTCAATACGAACCTCTATGCTAATTTTTGTAGCTCTGCGATCAGTCGTTTTTCTACAAAGCACTGAACATACCTACACACAAATACGCATCTTCTTTTATTATATGCAGAGATCAAATGAATGCTATTTTAGAGCATTCAGCGTGTACCATTTGTCTCGCTTATATAAAGGATGAATGTTGGAACTCATATATTAAGAGGCCTCTCCACCATGAAGCTAGAGAAAAGGAGATCCAACGCCATGTTATAAAAATAATCCCGACTTTGAACTGATCCGGCTATATCAGCTGACCCTCACGCCCTCTACTGACAACTTTCGAAAGCGACATTAATTTCAAACGAATTTTTGAAGGAGAAAATAAAGAATTTAAATATTTTTGAATTGTAATAAACTTATTTTATGGGCTCTCACAAAAAATCACGTAGGAATATATATATATATATATATATATGCAATAATATATGTAATGTTTTCCAAATATACATATATATGTAATGTATGTATTGAAGATATATATGTAATATTTTCCAAAATACTTATACTTTATTTTCAATCTTACTTTCCCAATTTTATTTATTATAATTTTCTATGCTAGGCATAAATTTCAACTATTTTTTATGCATTTTCCTATTTTTAAATGCTTTAATGTTTATTTTAAAGAATTTTATTATTTTAGATTGTAAGAAGTTTACATCCATAAAATGAAGGCCTTCGAAATATGCAAAATACATTAAATGCAGTAAACTCATTCGAATAAAGAAAAAAAAATTCCTTTCTAAATAATTAAGGCATTTTCAATATACACGTATACGCTATATAGAAAATTCACTCCCCCTAAGTTTAATTAAGTTTTATTTGCAGGTGGGGATGTAGAGTTTAAAGCTTACTGACTGACTTTAGACTAGGTGCATTCCCTTCCTAGTGGACAATTTTTAAAGGGTGTCCTAGCCCATATTTACAGAGTTTCAAAGAAAACCACGGAAAACTCTGAGCGGCTAAGCTAACGATCGCGATCTGGGATCGAGTCATGCACTTCCCGTCAAGGAGTTTATTTTCATGTAAGAAATTTAACTGATGAAATAAATACCTTGTGTGAAATGTAAATGTTGCTTCAAAATTTTATCTAAAAGAAATTTGCATTATTTCTATGCTAAAATTATTTTTTCTAGTCATTCCAACATTAATTAAAAGAATTTGGACTATTATTTTTATTTATTTATTTATTTTTATTTATTTATTTTTAATAACAACGGTTTTAATGAAAAGGTAAAAAGCGACTATTTAAATCACAATTACAAATTTATTTTTTATTCATAGGAAAAAAAAAAAAAAAAAAAAAAAAAACTTGCTTGCTTTAGCTTTTAAAATGTCACGACTCACTAGCAGCCAAGAGGTCCTGTCCTCGAAGCTAGCAGCCGTGCGGTGACGAGTTTAATCCTTGGTTGCGTTCGTCAGTCTAGCCGTTCGAAGTTTTCCGTGGTTTTCTACGAAACTAACGTAAGCACGGGCTAAGATCCCCCATGGAGGGCACTTCCCCACAGGCCTAGAACCCTAGTGCAATCAATCGGCCTCAATCCTCACCAACACCTTTTAAAATGCTGAAAAAAAAAAAAAAAAAAAATCAGTTTGTAAAAAAATTTAGTTGTATGAATCGAAAACCTGAAAAATTTATAAAATATATTAAACGCAGTAAACTCAGTGTGGTGAAAATAAAATTCTCTCCTTTCAAAATAATCAACACATTTACTTCACTCCCCCCATCCTCCCTCCATGATAATAAAGGTTTACCTGACTTGGGTCCCAGCCTGTATTAATTTGAGTTTTGAAGTAAACCACGGAGAACTCCGAACAGTTAAATTGAAGACCGGGATATGGAATCGAACCAAGCACTTTCCACTTAACAGTTTCGAGAGCAGGACCTAATGGCTACTGTGGAGCATATTTTATTTGAAAAATAAATAAATAATAACAAAAATTGATGAAATATATGCTTTATATGTGATGTAAAAAATGACTTTAAAATTTTATATAAATCGAATTTGCATTATTTCCGTGCTAAAATTATTTTATAGTTTTAATTCGAAAATTTATACCATTAGCTTTTAAGAAGTAAACAATTTTAATCAAAAGCTAAAAAGCAGCTATTTAAATCACTATTCTTTATATATATATTCATTAATAATAATTTTAAAAAATGTATTTTTACTATTAAATCATAAAAAAAAAAAAAAAAAAAAAAATTGTAATTTTTTTTTTTTTTTTTTTGAGCTGAAAACCTGAGAAATTTATAAAATATATTAACTGTAGTAAACTCAGTGGGAGAAAAATTGAATTTTCCTTGTAAAATAATCAACACATTTACTTCACCCCCCTTCCCCGGCCTGCTAATACTGTTTTATCTGCATTTGCACTTGGGTACTACACACCTAGATAGGTAGACTGCCTTTCTATTGGTCTTTTTGAAGGGACCTAGCCTTTTTTACTCGAGATTTGAACTAAACCACGGAAAAATCCGAACTGTTAATTTGACAACCATAGCTTGGAATTGAACCAAGCACTTTCCACTTACCAGTTTCAAGAGCGAACCTAATGGCTACTGGTAGAGCATATTTTATTTGAAAGAAAAAAAAAAAAAAACTGATGAAATGTTTGCTTTGTATGTGATGTAAAAATGACTTTAAAATTTTATCTAAATCAAATTTTCATTATTTCCATGCAAAAATTAGTTTTTCTAGTCATTCTAATTTAATTAAAAAATATTATACCATTAGCTTTTAAAAATGTAAACAATTTTAATGAAAAGCTTAAAAGCAGATATTTAAATCACTATTCTTTATTTTATTTTATTTATTTCTTTATTTATTTTTTCCTTATTAATACTGATAATAATAAATGTATTTTAACTTTTAAAATGTAAAAAAAAAAAAAAAAAAACTGCTTGTAAAAAATTTTTAATTTATGATCTGAAAACCTGAGAAATTTATAAAATATATTAAGTGTAGTAAACTCAGTGGGATGAAGATGAAATTCTCCTTGTAAAATAATCAACACATTTACTTCACCCTCTCCGCTTTTAATATTGTTTTTTCTTCACTTGGGTCCTACACCTACGTACATTGCCTTCGTATTGGTCTTTTTGAAGGGACCAAGACTGTTCTTACTCGGAATTTATGTAAACCACGGAAAAATCCGAACAGTTAATTGGAGGACTGGAATCTAGAATCGAACCAAGCACTTCACACTTACTAGACTTGAGAGCAGAACCTAACGACTTCTGGTAGAGTATGTTTTATCTCGAAGAAGAAAAAAAAAAAATAACTGATTAAATTTTATGTGATGTAAAAATGATTTTAAAAGTTTATCTAAATCAATTTTACATTATTTCCATGCTAAAATTATTTATTCTAGTCCTTCCAATTTTAATTCAAAAATTTATAGCATTAGCATTTAAAAATATAATTAATTTTAGTCAAAAGACAGAAAGCGGCTATTTAAATCACTATTCTATTTTATTTATTTATTTATTTGATTAATTAATAATAATAATAATTACTACAATTAATAATTTTTAAATAGCTGTAATTAATCCAAATAATCTAAAATTTCATAAATGAAAAAAAAAAAAAAAAAAGTAGAAAAGAAAACAACAATTTAGTTTAACTATTTTGGTAAGTATACAGATCATTCGAAAATTTTATTTATTAACTATTATTTTTAAAATCATTATTAAAGAACTAATGTATCTTAGTTTTTAGAAATTAATTGATTAAAACAAAAATAATAAAAATCTTTAAATAATTTCTATATAAAAATCTAATATATCTTATCTTTTAGAATTAATGAAATAAGAAATAATAATAATAACAAAATCAACTAATCCTTTTATTTTCTATACTCGAACAGCTAGGGACATGACAATTCCTAACCAAAATTTTAAAAATAAGTACCGTAAATCACATAAATTTTATGAAAAACCCCCATTTATTTCCATAAGCTCTCAATGCTAATCTCGAATACCGGCTAATCTTTGCGCCACCTAGTGACCCGTTGATTAACTAAATTTTCTGGTCCGTTTTACTGCCATATCCCCTACCTCGTTTTCCCTCCTCCCCTCTAGCTTCATGCTCTCCACTTATTGTCCCCAGAAGCCAGAGCCAATGTTATTCTATGGAGAATTTCGCCCCATTATAACTTATTAACTAATACATATTTTTAAATTCCTTTTTCACATTCAGAAACTTCACAACTATTAAACAATTTATCGCTTTCTAAAAATTATTATTATTTTTTTAATTTTTAATATTTTATTTTGAGGTTGTAAAATGCGAATTTTCACAGTGTGAAATTTTTCGTTTTTGAGCTTAAAAATGAAATCTTAAAAATAAATAAAGTCTATTTTTAGAAAGCGGTAAATTGTTTAACAGCTGTGCATGTTCGGAAAGTGAAAAAAGAATTTAGAAATATGTATTAATTAATGAATTATAATGGGGCAAAATTTCCCATAGAATAACGTTGGCTTTGGCTTTCGGAGACGATAGGTAGAGAGTCCCCTTAAGGGAGCTGCATCTTAATATAATAATTATTATAATTATTATTATTATTATTGGTGTTTTTAACCTTGTTACATGCTATGAAGGTATATAGTTACCATCTGTCCATCTTCCAGTCACATTATCGTGCAGTAACAACTGGCAAGACTCAGCCCATCTCTGAGCATCTTCTGCTGCTTCATCATGCCAAGTCTGGTGGATGGAAAAATGTAAA